>CM016722.1:14325841-15005976 GCA_005771605.1 Scutellaria baicalensis | reverse complement strand
CCTTCTCGAGCAGAGAGCTAATTTTCCCCTTAGCTACTCCCCTGGTGCAGTTGAGCAGATCTGGTTTGGCAGAGCTGGTCGATTACAACATTTCTTGTATACTCTTCTGCTTTTTCGAATTTTCATTTTCCCTCCTTATTGTAGTTATCGGCGTGTATTCAATCTCTACCCTACGCGTGTCGCTCGAGGAGCTTCTTGATCATCTGTTTCGCACCTTTTCGAGGTACGGTACCTTTCAAACTCTTACCTTTTCAGATACTTCATTCCTTTCTCTTCACTCTTACCCTAATCTCTCCTCTCGCAAACAAACAATTCCTTTCTCTTTCCTTCCTTTGGCGGCGCGTCTCTTTCCCCTTCTTCTCTCCGGCGATCCTCTTCTCCGTCTTCTTCGCGCGATCCTCCTCTCCTTCTTTTCCGGCGACCTTCCTCTTTCCTGCGCAGTAGCTTTTTCAGGCCACCCTGGTTTCCTCCTTCGTTTCTTATTTCTTCGCTTCTTACCTCCTCTTTTTGTCCATGGCGAAAGGTAACCCTTAAACCTTTGATCTTTATTTGCTGGTTTTATGTTTATAAGGTAGTGCATAATAAGGCATTTCTAGGTTTATCAGTTTGTTTGTATATATCCTTCTCCATTCGCCTCCGTTTATTTTCTAAGTTTTGAGTTTAAGTCTATGGCTTCCTCTACATCTTCATCTTCTTCCGATGATAGCACCTCCTTGGGTGTGCCTGCTTATAGGGCTTTAGAGGGTCTCGTTCTTTCTGAGTCAATGAGCCCTACTAGGAGTGCCCATCTTTCCGAGACTCCTGAACTCGTTCCTTCGGATGAGGAGGAGTCGGTTTCCACCGCTGATCCTTTGAACTTTTCTTCCTCTGACCCTAACTTTAATGCTGTCTGCGGTCCTTCTCTGATGACGGCAGATAGGTTAGAAATGCTTCAATTAACTTTTAGTATTCCGCTGGATTTTACTCTATACAAATCCTCCTCCTTTCAGAGGCCAAATTTGCCCTACGAGTGCAATCTAGCGTTCTGGTTGGGTCAGCTGCGAGCGGGGCTCTGCTTTCCCATTCCCGATTATCTGTGTAGATTATCTTTTTTGTACAGAGTTCCCTTGAACCAATTCGTTCCCTCGGCCTTTCGAATGATGATAGGCTTCTTCATCCTTTTAAAAGGCCATGGAGGCAATCCTACTGCCGAGATGTTTTACTCACACTTTTCCTTGAAGTTTAAGCCCCCATTCTTCTATGTCAGCACTGGCCCTCGAGGCTTAATAAAATTTTTAGGAAAACCGCAGAGCTGGGATAAGAATTGGAAGGATGAGTATTTTTTTGTTGGAGTTCCTGGGAATATTTGGGGTTTCCCTGTAGATACTTGGATATACAATAAGCCCCCCTTGGATAAGGCCTTTGAATATGTTATTCCCGACTCTGATCTGGTTCTCGTAGAGAAATTGAACCAGTCCTTTCTTGATGAGGGTCCTTTTGATCTGGCTGGACTGGTAGAGCAGCCAGCCATACTCTCCTATTTCGGGTTCTCTCCAGAGGAAGCTTCTCTGCCGCTTGATCTTGGTATTTTTTACTTTCTATTTTAGAAGTTTGTTATTTCAAGATATTTTTATGTCTGACATCCACAGTCTTTTCTTTTTTGCTTTCTGCAGATCAGTCCTGGAAATGGGCCATCCCTACTCTGCCCACTACCCCTTCTGCTCGATCTGCCCCTGGCTCTGATCGCCGTCCCAACCGTCCTTCTGACGGGCGCCCCACGGCGGGTTCTTCTGATGCTCCCAGAGCTGCCACGGACAAGGGTAAGAGGGCTTTAGTGACCTCTGACCCTCTGCCCGAGGCACGCCGTCCTCGTGTTCGTTCCCCTCCTCGCGATCGCTCGCGAGCCAGCCGCGTCCGGGCCTTTGCCAATGACTCGTTTACTTTGGAGTTGCCCAAGTCCATCTTGGAGCTAACAGCTGACGAGGCTCGTCACTTCTTGAAGCTCATTGTTACTTCTGCCGATAATTTACTCCTTAGTCAGCAGTCGCTGGACAATGAGTTGGCCATGGGTGCCCATCATATGACCAAGGTGCAACCACTTTTGCCTTGTTTTGACTTTCGGATTGGTTCGGTGTTTTTTTTTTTTTTTTTTTGTATACTTACCAGATTTTGCTTTGCATAGGCGGCTGTTTATTTTAGCAAACTTCAAGCTAGGGCAGCTGCCTCTCATCAGGTGGAGACATCTCGTGCTCTGGCGGAGAAAGATGCAGAGGTGGAGGAGTTGAAGCAGAAGTTCGCTGTACTGGAGAAAACTCACACCAAGCGTGTAAATGAGCTTCAACAGGAGGTGGATCTTCAAAAGAAGCGAATAGCGGATGAAAAGGCAAAATCCCGTCTTTACGGGGAGAGGAAACATGCGGAGGGGGTCGAGACTTGCCGCCAGAATCTTCTTCTTTCGGAGGCGGGGCAGAGCTTCTTAAAGGAGGTAGTGGTTGGTTTAAAAGAGGCTTACTTGAAGAGCAGCTGTTCCTTGGCGGATTTTGGCCCCAGCATCGGCCATTATTATGGCTTTGGGTTCAACGCTGCGCGGCAACAAGTAGAAGAGCAGGGCTTTTCTAGGGACTTTGATATCAATGGTCCGCTGGAAGATCTGCCAGCTTCACCTTATTTTCAGGGGGACCCCTTCGAAGATATCGAAGCACCGTGGTGGCTGCCCGTTCTTCAGCGAGCTTACGCCAACTTCCGCTCAGCCCCTGTGGACTTGAAGGCCCTGCCAAGCCCATCTTTGCTCCCTTATCCTCTGTTGGTTGACCAGGTTCCCGCGATACTTCCTAGATCCGTTCCCAATGCTTTGGGGAATGAGGTTGACTTGATTGTAGTTCGCGAGGATTCCCCTGACCTGGTTTCCACTATGCTTGCTGAAGATGCCAATCGTCCCCAGACGCCTCTGCTTGAAGGTGTGCCTCCTTCTTCTGAAGGAGTTGAGACCTCTGCAGCAGCTCCTACTGGCTCTTCTGATGGCCCTCCCTCTGCTCCAGACAATTTGTCCAACCTTGCTGCTATTAACCCTTAACCCCATTTTTTCTTCTTAATGCATCTAGAAACAATGATATGTTTTGGCTTAAACAATGTTATCTTTTGATTTTATTTACTCCTGTGAACAATTTGATTTTTATTTGTACTTGTTTTATGAGCATCTGACTCTTATTCCTATGTTTGTGATGATCTTCTGCCTTTTGCCTTAGCCATTTTTCAATACGATCTTGCTATATTTTAATTTTTATTGCGAGAAGAGATATATGACTTGCTTTTTATCATGCGTTGATTTTGATTATAATAAACAATCAACAAATTATGTAGATGTACGCTGCCAGATGTTAAAAACAGAATTCATAATGATAGCAAAAGACAAGGAAAAAATTCCCCTGAACAGATTTTCTCTAAAAGAGATTTTGTTTTCCAAAGTTCTTTCTACATCTAACTTGTAACTCTATAACTTTTCTTTTTCTCTTCCATCATCGCTCTTGTCAGCCCTTCGTTTCATTTATTCCCTGCATGGAAACATGGGTTACCTGTGTTAAATGCCAAGGACATCGTTATGAACTTTATGCGAATCGCAGTGTTTTCTGCCTCCACCGACCCTGACTTAAGGTTTTCCAAGCCTGAGGGTTGACCTCTGCTAGGGCGGTTTGGGAATTTCGAGCCCCACCTCTGCTGGTCGACCAACCCAGAGGTTTGGCCACCAGCAGGGCTGCTTTCTAGGGCGATTAGGGGTTCAAGCCCCACCTCTGTTGATTCGCCATCCCGGAGGTCTGGCTATCAACAGGGCTGCTTTCTAGGGCGATTAAGGGTTCGAGCCCCACCTCTGCTGATTTGCCACTCCGGAGGTCTGGCTATCAACAGGGCTGCTTTCTAGGGCGATTAAGGGTTCGAGCCCCACCTCTGCTGATTTGCCACCCCGGAGGTCTGGCTATCAACAGGGCTGCTTTCTAGGGCGATTAAGGGTTCTCGTATCCCGACATCCACCATTCTATAAAATGAATTTCTTTAAAAATCAAGATAAATACCTGCAGAGGCTTCTCTTTTAAGCGAAATATTTTTTAAGATTGCAGATATTCCAAGCTCTGGGGATCTCCTTTCCCTCCGCATCCTTAAGGCGGTACGCTCCCCCACCTAAGACTTCGGTTACAATGAAAGGACCTTCCCAATTCGGTTCCAACTTACCCCTTGGCTTTAATGCATCTGCCCTTCTCATCACCAAATCCCCTTACTGAAAGCGTCTGATTTTTACTTTTCTGTCGTATAATGCCTTCACACGACTTTTGAGTTTGTCAGCCCTCAACCCAGCCATCTCTCTCTCTTCCTTGACCATATCCAAGTTTTCTGCCAGAAGTTGATCATTTTGTTCCTCATTAAATGTCATGATCCGATGGGTTTCCATACCTACTTCTGCTGGTATTACTGCATTAGCGCCATACACTAGGTTAAAAGGTGAAACTCCAGTGGTAGTTCTGGGGGTGGTCCTATAGGCCCACAATACTGAGTCTAATTCGTCAACCCAATTTGCTTTCACCCTTTCAACTCTGGCTTTCAAACCATTTAATATTGTTCTATTAGTGACTTCTACTTGACCATTGGCCTGTGGGTGGGCCACTGCTGCAAATCTTTGCTCAATTTTCATTTCTCTGCACCATCCTTGAATCTTTTTTCCATTAAATTGAATGCCATTGTCTGACACCAAGATTCGGGGGACTCCATATCAGCAACATATTTGTTTCCACAAAAACTTTATGACGTTATTTTCATCTATTTTGCTTAACGCATCCACCTCTACCCACTTTGTGAAGTAATCAATGGCGACCACCAAGAATTTCTTTTGTCCTCTGGCCAATGGTAAAGGCCCGACCAGATCGATTCCCCATTTTGCGAACGGACATGATGAATGCATTTGGCCCAACTCTTCTGCGGGTAAGTGAATAAGCAGCCCGTGCATCTGACAGCCTTTGCATCTCTGCACTAGTTCTTTTGCATCAGCGTTCATGGTGGGCTAGAAATACCCCGCCCTTAAAGCCTTTCTAACTATGGACTTGTATCCTGCGTGGTCTCCTCCACATCCCTCGTGTATTTCTCGGAGGACCGTTTCTCCTTCTGCTTTCCCAATGCATCTAAGGTATGCCTGGATAAAAGATCTTCGGTATAGATGTTCCCCTATCAAGCAATATTTCAGGATCTCTTTCTTCATACGTCCTTTTCCTTCTTCTGCAACTACCTCCTTCAAGGAATTTATGATGGGAGTTCTCCAATCTTCTCTGTCTTCCACTTCAGTTACGTCAGCCTCTGTTTTGAGTTGTTCTGCTACCAGTAGAGTGATCTTCCGCGGTTGCAAAAGCGGGTATGCGCTGGCCAACTTAGCGAGATAATCGGCTTGCACATTATGGGCTCTGGAGATTTGTTTTAACTCAAATTTTTTCAGCTGGCTTTTCAGTTTGGTCATTTCCGCTAGATACTTCTCAAAAGATTCTTTATTGATTTCATAACCCCCATGGAATTGTTGGTACACCAGCTGCGAATCCGTGAACGCTGTCAAGCTTTCTCCTCCTACTTCTACGATCATCTGCATTCCTCTGACTATTGCCTCATACTCTGCTTCATTATTGGAGACGGCATAGTTAAGCTTAACAGCATATTGTAACACTTCTCCTTCAGGTCCTTCCATTAGAATGCCTAAACCGCATCCCTCTTTCGTAGCCGAACCATCAACAAATATCCTCCATTCTTCTGCTATTTGACTAGCAGACTCTTGGATGAAGTCAGCTAAGGCCTGAGCTTTGATCGCCTTCCTTGGTTCGAATTCCACTTCATAGGCTCCCAGTTCTACAGCCCATCTCACCATTCGTCCAGAAGTGCTGATTTTTCCCATCACCTGCCCTAACGGGTAGTTGGTTCGAACTACCACGGGATGAGATAAGAAGTAGGGGCGTAACCTTCTTACTGTTGTGATGATTGCTAATCCTGCCTTTTCTATTTTTGAATATCGGGACTCAGGCCCTTGCAACATATGACTGACATAGTATATGGGCCATTGCTTACCTTCTTGCTCCCGTAGCAGAACAGCGCTTACTGCAGCCTTGTCAACTGCAAGGTACATGTAAAGGGTTTCTTCTTTCTCTGGCTTTGCTAATAAGGGCAGATCGGCTAAATATTGTTTCAATTCGTCAAATGCTTTGTCGCATCCTTCGTCCCATTGAAATTTACACCCTTTCCTGAGTATCTTGAAAAATGGAAGGCTCCTTTCTGCGGACTTTGATACGAATCGATTTAGAGCTGTAATTCTACCCAATAACCTCTGCACATCTTTTATGCTCTTTGGTGCCTTCATTTCCATGATTGCCTTAACCTTGGCCGGATTTACTTCTATCCCCTGTCTTGTGACCATGTAACCCAGAAATTTTCCAGAGGTGACTCCAAAGCTACATTTCTCTGGGTTGAGCTTCATCCCGCTTCCCCTGATCACTTGGAACGTTTCTTCCAGATCCACTATATGTTCTGTTGCTTTCTGGCTCTTTACCAGCATGTCATCGACGTATACTTCCATGTTCCTTCCCAGCATAGGTTTGAACAGTTTATCCACCATCCGCTGGTATGTGGCCCCCGCGTTTTTCAGCCCAAAAGGCATACGTACATACCCAAAAGTTCCTCCTGCTGTCACAAAACATACCTTCTTCACATCTGCAGGATCAAGGCTGATTTGGTGATATCCCTGATATGCGTCCATCAGACTTAGCCTTTCGCACCCAGCTGTGGAATCTACCAATTGATCAATTCTTGGCAGCGGGTAATGGTCCTTTGGACAGGCTTTGTTTAGATCTCGAAAATCTATACACATTCGCCATTTCTTATCCGGCTTGGGAACTAGCACCGCATTGGATAGCCATTCTGGGAATTGTATTGGTACAATATGTCCGGATTCTATCAACTTCTTCACCTCTGCCTTAATTATCTCATCCTTCTCCTTTCCAAAATTCCGAAGCTTCTGCTTCACTGGTCTGGTAGCAGACGATATATTCAAACGATGTATTGCTATTTCTGGTTTGATCCCCGTCATGTCTGTAGGCTGAAAGGCGAAAAGATCTACATTCCTTCTCAAGCAACTTATCAGTTCTGCTTTCTCGCCTTCCTCCATTCGCGTTCCGATTTTAGTGCAAAAACCCTTTTTGTCGACGAAGAGTTCCACTAGTGCAAGTTCCTCATCTACTATCATTTTTTCCCAGTTCTTCTTCCTTCTTTGTATCCCCTAACCTCTGCCTCTTTTGCTCGACCTCTGTTGCACCCCCTCCTCCTCTGCGTGGAAGTGCCAGTTTGTCTGCAGTTCTCACCGCCTCCACATAACACTTTTGCGAACTGATCTGCTGTCCTTTTAGTTCCCCTATACCTGCCGAAGTTGGGAATTTTACTTTCATGTAATATGTGGACACGGCGGCTTTCAATTCATTCAGGATAGGTCGACCAAAAATGATGTTGTATGCTGAAGGCAGATCAACCAACAAGAATTCGGTCATGAGTCTTTTCTGTCGAGGCCAAACTCCTACCAATACGTGAAGTGTCACCATTCCTAGGGGATGTACAGCCCCTCCTGTGAATCCATACAGAGCTGTCTGTACAGGTCTAATCTTCGTGCTGACGTTCATTCTGTCAAAACATTCTTTAAAGATAATATCCACAGAACTTCCAGTGTTTACAAAGATTCTAGACACATCGTATCCGGCTACCTCGGCTGTCACGACAAGAGAGTCGGTGTGAGGTCTGAGGATGGATGATTCGTCATCTTCCCCGAATGTGATATCAGGTCTGCATTGGACCTCCATGACTTCTTCGTAATACTCTTCTGTCCTTTCTTTTCCTCCTCTGCGAGTGGGTCTTTTTGCCTGATACGGACTGACTTCTGCTTCATGCCACCTTTGGGTGTATCTAGCTGCTGACTTTCGGGCTCGGTTTGAATCTCCTCTCCAAGGACCCCCCACTATCATATTGATCGACCCCTTTTTTTGTGGTGGAGGTAATTCCCTGTCTTCTTCCCTTCTCTGTTTGTCTTTTGATGTCTCTTCGTCTTCTCCCTTCTCCGGTTCTACTCTGGATTTCTCGTCTCGGTCCCGAGAACCGTCAACGAATCTCTTCAAGGCTCCCAACCTCACCAACCTTTCAATTTCATTCTTCAAATGTCTGCAGGCGTTGGTGTCGTGTCTGTAATCATTATGGAACATGCAATAGTATTTTTCTTTCGGTCGTGTAGGCGCCAGTGATCGGTTAGGTGGAAACCTAAACGAGACAGATTTTTCTATTAGTTGAAATATTTGGGATCTGGGAACCTTCAATGGGGTATAATGGCTGTAATTATCTCGACCCGGATCCATCCTCTGCTCTCCTCTGACTTGCAGGGGCGCTGCCATCATCCTCCACCCACTTTCTCTTTCTCGTGCTGAGGTTGTAGATCTGTTTTCAGTACGCTTGGCCTTGCTCACATCTTCCAAATTAATGAACATATCTGCCCGAGCTAGGACCTCTTCAAACGTCGCAGCCGGCTTTTTAGCAAGTGATCTGAATAAGTCTCCTTCACGCAATCCTTGCACCAGTGCACTAATTTTCACTTCTGCCGTAGCCGAAGGCACTTCTAGAGCGATAGTACTAAAACGTTTGATGAATGTTCTAAAGATTCCTCAGCCCCTTGCTTCAAGGTGAACAGGGACTGGGAGGTCCTCCTCTGTCGTTTCGTGCTGGCAAACTGGTACAAGAACGCGGAGCTGAAGTCTCGAAACGAATGAATACTATCTTCTGTTAGTTGCCCAAACCACCTCTGGGCGGCCTGTGTAAGAGTAGTTAGGAACACCCGACATTTGACTCCGTCGGTGTATTGATGCAGAAGAGCAACATTCTCGAATCGCAGAAGGTGGTCATAGGGGTCAGTTGTTCCATCGTACTCAAAGGTTAGGGGTTTAAAGCTTGCGGGCAACTCATCCATCCGTACTGCCATCGCGAATGGACTTCCCCCGGGAACTTGGATCTGGCTGGCGGCACCTATCTTTTGCCGCAACAGTTGTATTTCTCGTTGCATTTCTTCCATCTGTTTTCGTACTTCTCGATCTTGCGAACGCTGTGTAGAGGTATCCATAAAAGAGGCTTCAGGTGTTTGATATTTCCACTGTGGCGGGTGGCTATCTGCACTGTGCTCGGGGACCACCTCAGGCTGACACGATCGCATTCCTGGGGCGGAGATCTTTGTGCCCCGTACCTCCGCAACCTCATGCTTCTCTTCTCCGTCTCCCTCCTTATCTTTTTCAGCAGCGGCTTTTCCCAAAGCTTTCTGTACGGCCGAGTGGATGAAGCTGTCCAGCTGCTCCGGAGTGAAAGTCCATAGTCCTGGAACGGTTGGCTCCCGCATTTCCTCCGATCTTCCTCTCATTCTCGACGTCTCTGGTCTTGCTACTTCTTGAAAATCCGGAGCTCATACTCGGTTTGCCATTAATTCTGCTACCTCAGGATAACTTCTCCAATTCTCCCGAAGAACAGATGTGGGGAATAAAAGAAGATGTTCGATGCAATAAACAATGATAGTGGAAATCAAGCAAGACAAAAAGGAAACTCACTTCTCACCTCCAGAGTTCCCACAGACGGCGCCATTGTTGAGATATCAACAAAAATAAGCAAAAATGTAGATAACTAATAGGTATATTGATATTATTATAAAATAAGCAGTACCAAGAACATATGCTAATGAAACAGTGAATAGCAACTTGTTTCTCAGAAATAGAAGAGATATTCTTTGTCTTGGAATACAAGTGTTCCAAAAGTCCCTTAATAATACATATTTTCTCCTATTTATACTACTCTTCTACAGGGGGGCATTTCTGCCATTTCCTCTCCAATCCTTACTTGTTGCCTAAGCCACTCTCCCTACTTCTTTTGCAGGGTACTTCCTTTATTGCCCTGAGTACACCCTTCCTTCTCCAGAATCTTCCACTTTCTGTTATTCTCTATGTCCACATCAGTAGACCCCTATGGCATGCTTTCCATCATTGCCTTTGGATTATTATCCCCTACTTCGAGCGTACAAAATCTATTCGGCCGCTTCCGTTCGTCTGCTTTCGTTCGTCTGCTTCCGTTCGTCTGCTTTTTGATACAGTGTCTTCACTTCTGCCAAGTGTGACTTTGGCGCTTCTGCACCTATGTCAAAATGTGTAGAACTCGTACGTCTGCTTCATAATCACGGCGTTACCAGTTCTGCCAGATGTGATTTTGGCACCTCTGCAATCATGTTTTTGCACATATGGGCGTTTAATCCAGTATTTCGCTGTTTTATAGTTAACATAATAATTGCAAGCATAACAGACTATTCTTTATATTTTCCTTCTACCCATATCAATTAGAGTAAAAAGATTGTTGTGGTCGTTAAAGCCCCGAAAAATTGCACACGATTTCCCAAAATTCCCAATTTACCCCTATTGAATTTTGAAAATTTTCAACAAGAACATTTCATCAGTTTTCAATTAGATCTACTTAATATGCTTCCAACACAATATGTATGAGAGTAAGCAAGATTGTTGTGTTCAGTAAAGTCCCGGAAATTGCAGACAATTCCACGAAACTTTTAATTTACCCTTATGGAATTTTGTAAATTTTTAACAACGGAAATTTTCTTCTGTTTTTCATAAGATTACATGATGTGATGCAAAACAATAAATATTAGAGTAAACAAGATTCTTGTGGATCTTAAAGCCCCGAAAAATTGCACACGATTCCCCTAAATTCCCAATTTACCCCTATCAAATTTAGAAATTGTCAACAGCCGGATTTTTCATATGTTTTCCATAATATTTAACTTGATATACTGCCAAAACAATATATATGAGAGTAAACAAGATTGTTTCGGTCATTAAAGCTCTAGAAATTGCACACGACTCCCCACAATTTCTAATTTACCCCTATTGTGTTTTGAAAATTTTCAACAACGGAACTTCCCATTCGTTTTTCGTACGATCTACATGATATGATGCAAAAACATTAAATATTAGAGAAAACAAGTTTCTTGTGGTCCTGAAAGCCTTGAAAAATAACACACGATTCCTAAAAATTCCCAATTTACCCCTTCGAAATTTTGAAAGTTTTCGACAGCGGAGCATTTCATCCGTTTTCCATTTGATACACATAATATGCTACTAAAACAATATATATTAAAATAAACAGGATTGTTATGGTCATTATAGCCCCAAAAATTGCACAAGATTCCCTAAAAACCATATTATACCCCAATGAGTTTTTAAAATTTTTACCAGTTTTCATTAGATCGACTTGGTATGCTGCTACAAAAATATATATCAAAGTAAACAAGTTTTTTTTGGGTCATTAAAGCCCTAGAATATTACACATGATTCCTAAAAAACCCTAATTTAACCCTATATAATTTTAAAAATTTTCAACAACGCAATTTTTCATATGTTTTCAATTAGGTTGACTTGATATTCTTCCTAAACAATATCTATGAGAGTAAACAAGATTGTTATGGTCAATAAAGCCCATGAAATTGCACACGATTCCCAAAAATTCCTAATTTACCCTTATAGAAATTTGAAAATTTTCAACAACGCAACTTTTCATCTGTTTTTCATAAGATCTACATGATATGATGCAAAAACAATTATTATTAGAGTAAACAAGATTATTGTGGACCTTAAAGCCCCGAAAAATTGCACACAATTCCACAAAATTCCCAATTTATCACTATGGAATTTTAAAAAATTTCAACAGCGGAATTTTTCATCTGTTTTTCATTAGATCGACTAGATACGCTACCAACCAATATGTATGAGAGTAAACAAGATTGTTGTGGTCAGTAAAGCCAAAAAATTGCAAACAATTCACCAAAATTGCCAATTTAACCTTGTGTAATTTTGAATATTTTCAACAACAGAACTTCTCATCCGTTTTCCATAAGATCGACTTGATATGCTGCAAACACAATCTACATAAGAGTGAACCAGATTGTTGTGGTCAGTAAAACGAGGAAATTATAGTCAATTCCCCAAAATTCCTAATTTACCCTTATTAAATTTTGAAAATTTTCAACAACGGAACTTTTCATCTATTTTTTATAAGATCTACATGATCTGATGCAAAATATATATATATATATATATATATATATATTAGAGTAAAAAGATTGTTGTGGTCGTTATAGCCCCGAAAAATTACACACGATTTCTCAAAATTCCCAATTTACCCCTATTGAATTTTGAAAATTTTCAACAAGAACTTTTCATCAGTTTACAATTAGATCAACTTGATATGCTTCCAACGCAATATGTATGAGAGTAAGCAAGATTGTTGTGTTCAGTAAAGTCCCGGAAATTGAAGACAATTCAACGAAACTTTTAATTTACCCTTATGGAATTTTGTAAATTTTTAACAACGGAAATTTTCTTCTGTTTTTCATAAGATTACATGATGTGATGAAAAACAATAAATATTAGAGTAAACAAGATTCTTGTGGCTCTTAAAGCCCCGAAAAATTGCACACGATTCCCTAAAATTCCCAATTTACCCCTATCAAATTTAGAAATTGTCAACAGCCGGACTTTTCATATGTTTTCCATAATATTTAACTTGATATGCTGCTAAAACAATATATATGAGAGTAAACAAGATTGTTTCGGTCATTAAAGCTCTAGAAATTGCACACGACTCTCCAAAATTCCTAATTTACCCCTATTGTGTTTTGAAAATTTTTAACAACGAAACTTCCCATACGTTTTTTGTACGATCTACATGTTATGATGCAAAAACAATAAATATTAAAGAAAACAAGTTTCTTGTGGTCCTGAAAGCCTTGAAAAATAACACACGATTGCTAAAAATTCCCAATTTACCCCTTCGGAATTTGAAAGTTTTCGACAGCGGAGCATTTCATCTGTTTTCCATTTGATACACATAATATGCTGCTAAAACAATATATATTAAAATAAACAGGATTGTTATGGTCATTATAGCCCCAGAAATTATTGCACAAGATTCCCTAAGAAAAATCCTAAGATTAACTTTTCCATTTTTCATATGTTTTCCATAAGATTAACTTAATACGCTACCAAAACAATATATATGAGAGTAAACAAGATTGTTTCAGTCATTAAAGCTCTAGAAATTGCAAACGATTCCCAAAAATTCCTAATATACCCCTATTGTGTTTTGAAAATTTTCAACAACGGAACTTCCCATACGTTTTTCGTACTATCTACATGATATGATGCAAAAACATTAAATATTAGAGAAAACAAGTTTCTTGTGGTCCTGAAAGCCTTGAAAAATAACACACGATTCCTAAAAATTCGCAATTTACCCCTTCGAAATTTTGAAAGTTTTCGACAGCGGAGTATTTTATTCGTTTTCCATTTGATACACATAATATGCTGCTAAAACAATATATATGAAAATAAACAGGATTGTTATGGTCATTACAGCCCCAGAAATTGCACAAGATTCCCTAAAAACCATATTGTACCCCAATGAGTTTTTAAAATTTTCATCAGTTTTCATTAGATCAACTTGATATGCTGCTACAAAAATATATATCAAAGTAAACAAGTTTTTTTTGGGTCATTAAAGCCCTAGAATAATACACACGATTCCTCAAAAAACCCTAATTTAACCCTATATAATTTTAAAAATTTTCAACAGCGCAATTTTTTATATGTTTTCAATTAGATTGACTTGATATTCTTCCTAAACAATATCTATGAGAGTAAACAAGATTGTTATGGTCAATAAAGCCCATGAAATTGCACACGATTCCCAAAAATTCCTAATTTACCCTTATAGAAATTTGACAATTTTCAACAACGCAACTTTTCATCTATTTTTTCATAAGATCTACATGATATAATGCAAAAACAATACATATTAGAGAAAACAAGATTATCGTGGACCTTAAAGCCCCGAAAATTTGCACACGATTCCACAAAATTCCCAATTTATCACTATGGAATTTTAAAAAATTTCAACAGCGGAATTTTTCATCTATTTTCCGTTACATCGACTAGATATGCTGTCAACCAATATGTATGAGAGTAAACAAGATTGTTGTGGTCAGTAAAGCCAAGAAAATTGCAGACAATTCACCAAACTTCCCAATTTACCCCTGTGGAATTTTGAATATTTTCAACAACAGAACTTCTCATCTGTTTTCCATAAGATCGACTTGATATGCTGCAAACACAATATACATAAGAGTAAACCAGATTGTTGTGGTCAGTAACAACGGAAATTTTCATCTATTTTACATAAGATCTACATAAGACTAAACTAGATTCTTGTGGATCTTAAAGCCTCGAAAAATTGCACACGATTCCCCAAAATTCCCAATTTACCCCTATTGAATTTCAAAAAAATTCAACAGCGGGATTTTTCTTACGTTGTCCATAAGATTAACTTGATATGCTGCCAAAACAATATATATAAGAGTAAACAAGATTGTTTTGGTCATTAAAGCCCTATGAATTGCACACGATTCCCCAAAATTCCTAATTTACCCCTACTGAGTTTTGAAAATTTTCAACAACAGAACTTTCCATACGTTTTTCATACGATCTACATGATATGATGCAAAAACAATAAATATTATAGAAAACAAGTTTCTTGTCGTACTGAAAGCCTTGAAAAATTGCACACGATTCCGCAAAATTCCTAATTTACCCCTTCGGAATTTTGGAAGTTTTCAACGGCGGAGCATTTCATCCGTTTTCCATTTGATAGGCATGATATGCTGCTAAAACAATATATATATACATATATACATATTAGAATAAATAGGATTGTTATGGTTATTAAAGCCCAAGAAATTGCACACGATTCCCTAAAAACCCTAGTCTACCTGTCACGCCCCATTTTCGAATATGGAAATATAACTTATATAGCGGAAGCGCAACTTATAAACAGGGCGTCCAGCCAAAAGAATAGATCATCGAAAAAAAAAACAGATGGTAAACAAAATTCTGAAATGATAATTCTCGTACTTAGAAGAGTTCCACATGTACAACAGAAAAGTATGTTTGGTTCAAACGTGAAAGGATCCTTAATACAGAATACCAAAAACAGGGTTCTAGAAAAGCCGACAAAGTAAGTATACATAATTATACATGCAAATATGTCAGACAATTCAGCTCGTCCCTTCTAGCATCCAGGGTCCTCTGTAAAATAAATTCATAGAAGGGGTGAGTGTCAATGGAACACTCAGTGGGTCGACTTGTACTATGATAGGAACACATAATACTATGAACATATACTATACATGTACATATACATATTACACATTGTGGACTCCCGAGTAGTCCCTGTAAACCATGCTGGATAGATATCCGAAGAAAATCTATCCGGGCCCCAAGCCGACCCTTTAGGTTTTTACACCGTTCATGTTGGGTTTCCGAAGAATACCCTCTGTACTGGGTTTACGAAGAATACCCTACTTGGCGTGCAAGCGCATGCGCAATTAGATTTCACATAATGGATCTCATATAACATATAGTACACGTTATTCACGTTCACATAAATTCATATAATTCATGACAAGTATAAACAAGCGAATAAATCTTTTGACCTGTATTGGTTTCTAAAGAAACTCTTCCTGTACGGGTATTATCCCGACTTTTCATCATACGAAATCAATTGCACTTGTATTCTTGGAAAACATAACTCCTTGGAAATACATATCTTTCTAGTTAAACAATCATCAAACATTAACGATCGAAATGAAATCAATTTCATGCAACACGTTGTATAATGCAACAATTTCGTGTAGTATGTTACACAATTAAAAACATATTTATTAAATAGGATTTTACCCCCACCTTGGTTATCAAAAGTTCTATCGAAGTTCGTCGTTTCCCTCCTTACTCCTATCCCTCGTCTGTATATCCTACAAAGCGTAATAACTCGACTTAGCGTCTAACTTAACTATAGATACGTGGAATAGTCAACGGAGTAAACCCTCTAGCCTTTTTATCATATTTTTTTGTATTATTTTAGGTGTCATTCCAGCCTTTTTATACATAAAATATAAGGTTTTGGGGTCATAATATAATATCCGGTACAATATTCGGTTCAATTTATAATTGCATCAAGATTCTGGGGTCATTCTACAATCTAAACTAATCTTAGAGGCTGAAATTAAATCCTTAATAAGTGCAGGGGCTAATATGCAATAAGGCAGAATATTAAGGCTGAAAGAATAAATAAGCAAAACTCAGAAATTGCAAAAAGGTCCTTGGAAACATTCAAATTTTAACTCCTAGCCCTAGCCCCCTTTCACCCCAGCCCCGTCGCCATTCCCTTCCCCCCTGCACGGCCGCCGCCACCGCTGCCCTCCACCGGCAGCAGCGGCCACACCCACGCCACTGCACGTCACCGCCGCACACGGCGGTGCCACATAAGCACACACACAAAGCCGATTCACACACCCCTCTCCTCTCAACCCCGCCGCACAGCCGCCGACCTCCTCTTCACTCCGCCGTCCCTGCAGCTGCCGAAGTTTCCCATCTCCTTCCCACTCAGCACACGGCGCCACCCGTCGCGGCGGCGCCTCCCTCGTTCTCCCTCGACAACCAACAGCAGCATACACATTCAACACAGACACCCACCACACACAACACACACTCACCCTCACTGCACGGCGCCGCCGTGAGCGGCGGGGCCCCCACTATCCTACTCACCCACACACGCGCACGGTGCCGCCCATCGCGGCAGCGCCTCTCCCTATCTCAAACGACAGTAGCCACACCCCCACGCACAAGACACACCACACACGCACAAGATACACCACAGTAACACACACACCTCACACAGCACGGCGGCGCCGCTCCTGGTGCCGCCCACCCCCTCACGCACCTCTCTGCACGGCGCTGTCGCCGCGGTGCCTCCCACCACTCACCCTCATTCGTACGAAAACGACGAGCAGCAACGTACAAGCAGATATAGATTATTAATTAAAAGGGACATTACTTCTTTACCTTGTAGATATACTCTTAAACCCCCGTTGATCAAACCCAAGATATGGTAAGAGAGAAGCTAGAATGGGGAGGAAAAATGTTTTCTCAAATCTTAAACTTGTTCACACCCTCTTCATTCTACACGTGTTGGGTTGGGAGAAAAAGAAGAAGAATGACTAAGCGTTCAATTCTCTCATTCCTTTACAGAACAAAAACAATAAGATTAAGGAAAGTGTATTCCTTGATATGCTTATATATATATATATTTATACGTATATTTTTAATTATGTATGTTTTTGGGGTGTTATATCCTTCCCTCCTAACAAGAAATTTCGTCCTCGAAATTTAAAACATACCGAGATATGGTAAATTCGGGTATCTCGTGAGGATCTCTTCTTCTTTTTCCCAAGTTGCTTCGTTGGCGTTGTGTTGACTCCATTGCACTTTTACTAGAACCACATCCCTGTTTCTAAGTTTATGAAACTTCTTATCTAATATTGCGACAGGAGTCTCTTCGTACGACAAGTCTTTTTCGAGTCCAATGTTTTCTTGGTGAATAACGTGACTCAGATAAAATACGTATTTTCGTAGCATAGACACGTGAAAAACGTTGTGGATGCCTGCGAAATCAAGTGGCAGGGCTAATCGGTATGCTACTTCACCGACTCGTTCCAATACTTCATATGGTCCGATGTACCTTGGTCTTAGTTTACCTCTCTTTCCAAATCGGTAAACCCCTTTAGTGGGTGATATCTTCAGAAAAACTTTATCGCCCACCTCAAACTTCAGTTCTCTCCTTCTCTTATCCGCGTAGGATTTCTGTCGATCTTGAGCCACTTTGATCCTTGCTCGGACTCGCCTTATCACCTCTATCGTTTGATCTACTAACTCCATCCATAAAACTTTCTTTTCACCCACTTCATCCCAATAAATGGGTGATCGGCACTTTTTACCGTACAACGCTTCGTAAGGTGCCATTCCTATGGTGGACTGATAGCTGTTGTTATAGGCAAATTCCACCAAAAATAGATGTTCTTCCCAACTCCCATAGAAGTCTAGCGCGTAAGCTCTCAACATATCTTCTAGAGTTTGAATCGTTCGTTCAGTTTGTCCATCCGTCTGTGGGTGGAAAGCTGTGCTGAAGGCCAGTTTGGTTCCCAATTCCTTTTGTAAGCTATGCCAGAAATGAGACGTGAAACGAGGATCTCTATCAGAAACGATAGAAACCGGCACTCCATGGAGTCGGACTATTTCCTTTAAGTAGATTCGTGCCAACTTATCTATCTCCAGAGTCATCCTAATCGATAGGAAGTGAGAAGATTTTGTTAATCTATCTAAAATTGCCCAAACCGCTTGGTTCCCTTATCTAGTTTTGGGTAATCCCACTACAAAATCCATGGTGATATGCTCTCATTTCCATTCTGGTATTTCCAAAGGCACTAGCATTCCTCCAGGTCGTTGGTGTTCCGCTTTCACTTGTTGGCAAACCAGACATCTCTTAACAAATTGTCCAATGCTGCCCTTCATATTCTGTCACCAAAAAGTCTTCTTCAAATCTTGATACATCTTTGTACCTCCAGGATGAGCTGAGTACGGGGTTGCGTGTGCTTCTTTCAAAATTCTATTTCTCAGTTCTTCGTCCTTTGGCACATAGAGTCTTCCTCTAAATGTAAGGGCTCCATCGGCTGAATTCGTAAATCCCTCTGCTTTTCCTTTCTCCATACGTTCCTTTATCCGTTGCAGGAATCTGTCGTTTTTCTGAGCTTCGGCGATCTGTTCTCGTAGAGTGGGCCGTACCGTCAAAGCTGCAACCCTAGCTTTGATGTTGTTTGGTGGCACGACTATCTATAGACTTAATTTAGCCATCTCTCTTGTCAGCAAATCTTGATTGGTAAGTGGACAAGTTACTTCTCCAGTCCTCTTCCGGCTAAGCGCATCAGCAACGACGTTCGCCTTTCCTAGATGGTAAAGAATGGTGCAATCATAATCTTTTACCAATTCCAGCCATCTTTGTTGCCTCATATTGAGCTCTTTTTGTTCGAAGAAGTACTTCAGGCTCTTGTGATCGGTGTAGATCTCACATTTTCCTCCATATAGGTAGTGTCGCCAAATCTTGAGGGCGTACACTACGGTGGCCAATTCCAAGTCATGAGTTGGATAATTTTGTTCATGAGACCTTAGCTGTCTTGACGCATAGGCTATTACTTTTCCTTCCTGCATCAAAACGCATCCCAAACCTTGCTTGGATGCATCGCTATAAACCACGAATTCCTTCGTTCCATCTGGAAGTGTGAATACTGGTGCCGCAGTTAATCGTCTCTTCAATTCTTGGAAGCTCTCTTCACACCGATCCGTCCATTGAAATTTCATCTCCTTTCGAGTTAAACGAGTCATGGGTAGAGCAATCTTGGAGAATCCTTCTATGAACCTTCGATAATATCCTGCTAACCCTATGAAACTTCACACCTCATTTACGTTAGATGGTGCCTTCCAATTGCTAACGACTTCTACTTTGGCTGGGTCTACCTCTATTCCTTGTGCAGAAACGATATGTCCAAGGAATGATACCTTGTCTAACCAGAATTCACATTTCTTGAATTTCGCGTATAGCTTTTCTTTTCGTAGGATTTCCAACGCAATCCGTAGATGTTCTTCATGGTGCACTTTACTGTCGGAATATATCAGAATATCATCGATAAATACTATCACGAATCGATCAAGGTATGGGTGACAGATACGATTCATCATATCCATGAAAACCGCTGGTGCATTGCTTAATCCGAAAGGCATCACTACGAACTCGTAGTGGCCGTACCTTGTTCGGAAAGCTGTCTTGGATATGTCCTTCTTCTTGACCTTCACTTGATGATATCCGGACCTTAAATCGATTTTTGAAAACACGCTTGCACCCTTTAGCTGGTCAAACAAATCTTCAATTCGAGGTAACGGGTACTTGTTCTTGATGGTTCTCTTGTTTAACTCGCGGTAGTCGATGCACATACGAAAGGTTCCATCTTTCTTCTTTACAAATAGTACAGGAGCTCCCCATGAAGACACACTGGGCCGAATAAAACCTCTTTCCAACAACTCCTGTAACTGCACCTTTAGTTCTTGCAGTTCTTTCGGTGCCATTCGGTACGGAGCTTTAGACACTGGTGCGGATCCAGGCACCAATTCTATTCTGAATTCCACTTCTCTATCTGGTGGTGGACCGGGTAGTTCTTCAGGGAACACGTCCTTGAATTTGTTCACTATCGGTACTCTATCAATTGGATCCGTCTCATGTTTGAGATCCACCAAGTTGACTAACATCGTTTCGCAATCTCCTCCCCTGAGTAATTTTATAGCTTGTAAGACCGTAATCACTCTAAGATTCAACCCAACTCGAGTTCCGAAGAAAGTAAACCCTTCACCTTCAGGCGGTCTAAAGAGAATCTCTCGTTCGTAGCACTTGATTACCGCATGATTGCTCTTTAGCCAATCTATCCCCAGGATTACGTCAAAATCTTTCATTTCCAATACGTGTAGGTCGGCATAAAAAGTTTTATTTCCAAAGGTTATGTCTAGGTTCCGACACGCCCGTTGGGTTCTAACTGTCTTTCCTAAAGGTATACTAACCTCTAGGATTCTAGCGTCTATTGTATTGCTATCCAGTCCCAACATTTCATAAAATTTGACGGAGATAAAAGAATAGGTTACCCCAGTATCGAATAAGACAAGTGCAGGCAGATTACAAACTGATAACATACCTGCCATTGTTTCCGGGTCCTCCGTCACTTCATTACGGGTAAGAGCAAAAGCTCGAGCTCTTCCCATGTCGGGTCTTTGCTTAAAACCTTGCGCCGTTGCCATAACCTTCGGACAGTTCATCACACTGTGGCTCGGTTCCTTACATCGGAAGCAATTAGGTGTCCCAAAGAGGTACGGTCCATGATGTCGCCTCCCGCATTTAGGGCATAGAGGTTTAGGTTTATTATCTTGAACAGTGAAGTTACCACTACTTATTGGTCGTTTCCCTTGGTTAAAATTTTAGCTTTGGTTCGGTCCCGGGTTAACCCATTTCCTCTTCCGCAACTCATCGTTTGTTCTCTTCGGGATCACCACATCTGATCGCACATGAGAACTTACCTCCAAGGCTCTTCTCACCATCTCTTCGTATGTGATCTCTCCTTGCCTCGCCAAGATAGCACCAACTTCTGGGCGTAAACCCCTACAGAAACGTCTGGCCTTTTTGGAGTCTGTATCCACCAAATGGGTGACATACCTACTTAATTGATTAAACTTCCTCTCGTATTCGCCCACCGTCAGAAACCCCTGTCTATGGTGTAGGAATTATATTTCTTTTGTGTCCCGATAGGACTGAGGTAGATAATTCTGCATGAAGATCTCTTTGAAATCTGACCAAGTCATATCGTTCTTCTTTTCCATGGTCAAAGTTCGACTATAGGATTCCCACCAGAAGCTTGCTTCTTCTGTGAACTGAAAGACAGCACATGAGATTTTCTATGCCTCGGTACAAGTCATGTGAGCGAATAGCCGATCGAGGGCTCTCAGCCATTCCTCAGCATCAAATGGTTCTCCTCTTCCATAGAATATCGGGGGGTTAAAGCGTCGGAAAATTTTGATTACTTTATTCACGTCCTCTCTGGGTTCCATAGGTGCGGTTGTTGTGTTTTCGTTGTCTAGCCGTTCCGCTAAACCCCGTAAAACGGTGAGTAAACTTTCCATGGGCTCCATAGGTGGCGGCCCTGACGTAGATTGGCTCGGTATATTCCGTCGTAGCTCCAATCCTTCAGGTACAGGTTGTCCCGCCGTCGAGTTATCCGCTATCTGTTCTGCTGGTTGTGGGTTTTTTCGTGGTCTGCCTCTCCTCATGCTTCTGATTAGAAAAGACCAAATCCTATAACTCTTGCGAAGATAGAAAGAAAAGGGATTTTTATAATATAAACAACTATTTCACCGAGAAGGTTAGTCGTCATACATATACACACATAGTCATTATACAAAAATTTCCTAGTGGCATACTAGGCGATCGGGTGCGCGCGGTCCTCCTCGTATACACAAATCAAAATGGTCGAACCGCGCCTGTACCCTACAAAATATTATATACATATACCCATTCTATAACTACGTTATATGGATATGATAACATATATACGTACACATAACATACACAAAATAGCAGTCTTCTAAAAACAGCAACTAGACTAAGTCCTACTTGCTAAACCATCTTCTTATGCCATGGCCGCCGGTGGGGATAGGGGTCCCTGAAACCCTGGTGGGTTAGCCCCGGGTCCCCTTTCCTCCATGTGCTCATCTGGATCCTCCTCAGGATCCTCCTCAGAATCCTCTTCATCGTTCCCCCCATCCGAGTCCCCACTGGACGGATCAAACGGCCCCCTCTCTGGCGGAGGTGGCTGTTCATGCCTCATCCAGAGATCCATCAACTGCTGGGCCATCCTCCCGAAGTCCATACTCGGAGTGCCATCCACTCCCGAGTATACTAACTCATCTCTGAACACTAACCGGGCCCTCGCAGTCCACTGACTTGGATGTGTCTCTATCAGATGGCTCGCTGCATCTAAGTTCCTTATTCTACCCGTGGCTCCTCCTGCTTCTCGCCAGCAATGAAAAAGTCTGGCTATGTGCTCTCCCACGTTTACATCCCTTGTAACACTGCTCTCATAGAAAAGTCGGGTAGCTCTAGCTTCCGGGGTCTCATATCTAGGTACCCTTTTTCTAGCGGTTCTACGAATAGCGGTCATCTGTCATCCACAAACTCTTACGTAAGTTCCATAGTCATCCCATAATTAAACCTACCGATATTCTATTAACATCACCATCCTGTTCATATAACAGAGAAAACCCAACAGCACATAATAACATTTACATCATAAAATTCAAAAATACCTGGCTGAAAAGGTGGAACAGAATTGTCTGTCTAACTTACATATTAATCATACAATTCGTACTTATTTTTATACATACATGGTTTTATGAGCAAGGCTCTACGAAAGAAAAAGTGTAGAGCCAGGCTCTGATACCAATACTGTCACGCCCCATTTTCGAATATGGAAATATAACTTATATAGCGGAAGCATAAGTTATAAACAGGACGTCCAGCCAAAAGAATAAATCATCAAAAAAAAACAGATGGTAAACAAAATTCTGAAATGATAATTCTCGTACTTAGAAGAGTTCAACATGTACAATAGAAAAGTATGTTTGGTTCAAACGTGAAAGGATCCTTAATACAGAGTACCAAAATCAGGGTTCTGGAAAAGCCGACAAAATAAATATACATAATTATACATGCAAAAATGTCAGAAAATTCAGCTCGTCCCTTCTTGCATCTAGGGTCCTCTGTAAAATAAATTCATAGAAGGGGATGAGTGTCAATGGAACACTCAGTCGGTCGACCGGTACTATGATAGAAACATATAATACTACGAATATATATACTATACATATATATATACATATTACACATTGTGGACTCCCGAGTAGTCCCCTGTAAACCATGCTGGATAGATATCGAAGAAGATCTATCCGGGCCCCAAGCCGACCCTTTGGGTTTTTACACCCTTCATGTTGGGTTTCCGAAGAATACCCTCTGTGCTGCGTTTCTGAAGAATACCCTACTTGGCGTGCAAGCGCATGCGCAATTAGATTTCACATAATGGATCTCATATAACATATAGTACACGTTATTCACGTTCACATAAATTCATATAATTCATGACAAGTATAAACAAGCGAATAAATCTTTTGACCTGTATTGGTTTCTAAAGAAACTCTCCCTGTACGGGTATTATCCCGACTTTTCATCATACGAAATCAATTGCACTTGTATTCTTGGAAAACATAACTCCTTGGAAATACATATCTTTCTAGTTAAACAATCATCAAACATTAACGATCGAAATGAAATCAATTTCATGCAACACGTTGTATAATGCAACAATTTCGTGTAGTAAGGTACACAATTAAAAACATATTTATTAAATAGGATTTTACCCCTACCTTGGTTATCAAAACTTCTGTCGAAGTTCGTCGTTTCCCTCCTTACTCCTGTCCCTCGTCTGTATATCTTACAAAGCGTAATAACTCGACTTAGCGTCTAACTTAACTATAGATACGTGGAATAGTCAACGGAGTAAACCCTCGAAAAGAAAGATAATCGGTGATACTAGGGTTAGGGCTTGTTTGAATTCAGAACAGTCGTTTATCATACTTTTTTGTATTATTTTGGGTGTCATTCCAGCCTTTTTATACATAAAATATAAGGTTTTGGGGTCATAATATAATATCCGGTACAGTATTCGGTTCAATTTATAATTGCATCAAGATTCTGGGGTCATTCTACAATCTAAACTAATCTTAGAGGCTGAAATTAAATACTTAATAAGTGCAGGGGCTAATACGCATTAAGACAGAATATTAAGGCTGAAAGAATAAATAAGCAAAACTCAGAAATTGCAAAAAGGTCCCTGGAAACATTCAAATTTTAACTCCCAGCCCCTGCCCCCTTTCACCCCAGCCCCGTCACCATTCCCCTCCCCCATGCACGGCCGCCGCTGCTGCCCTCCGCCGACAGCAGCGGCCACACCCATGCCACTGCACGGCGCCGCCGCATACGACGGCGCCACACACGCACACACACAAAGCCGATTCACACACCCCTCCCCTCTCAACCCCACCGCACAGCCGCCGACCTCCTCTTCACTCCACCGCCCCTGCAGCTGCCGGTGTTTCCCCCTCTCCTTCCCACTCAGCACACGGCGCCGCCCGTCACGACGGCGCCTCCCTCGTTCTCCCCCGACAACCAACAGCAGCACACACATTCAACATACACACTCACCACACACAACACACACTCACCCTCACTACACGGTGTCGCCGTGAGCAGTGGCGCCCCTACCATCCTGCTCACCCGCACACACGCACGGCACCGCCCGTCATGGCGACGCCTCTCCCTATCTCAAACGACAGCAGCCGCACCCCCACACACAAGACACACCACACACGCACAAGATACACCACAACAACACACACACCACACACAGCACGGCGGCGCCGCTCCTGGCGCCGTCCACCCCCTCACGTACCTCTCTGCACGGCGCCACCGCCGCGGCGCCTCCCACCACTCACCCTCATTCGTACAAAAACGACGAGCAGCAACGTACAAGCAGATATAGATTATTAATTAAAAGGGACATTACTTCTTTACCTTGTAGATATACTCCTAAACCCCTGTCGATCAAACCCAAGATATGGTAAGAGAGAAGCTAGAATGGGGAGGAAAAATGTTTTCTCAAATCTTAAACTTGTTCACACTACACGTAAGCCTCTTCATTCTACACGTGTTGGGTTGGGAGAAAAAGAAGAAGAATGACTAAGCGTTCAATTCTCTCATTCCTTTGCAGAACAAAAACAATAAGATTAAGGAAAGTGTATTCCTTGATATGCTTATATATATATATATATATATATATATATATTTATACGTATATTTTTAATTATGTAAGTTTTTGGGGTGTTATACTACCCCAATGAGTTTTTAAAATTTTCACTAGTTTTCATAAGTTTTTCATTAGATAGACTTGATATGCTGCTACAAAAATATATATCAAAGTAAACAAGTTTTTTTTGGGTCATTAAAGCCCTAGAATATTACACACGATTCCCCAAAAAACCCTAATTTAACCCTATATAATTTTAAAAATTTTCAACAGCGCAATTTTTCATATGTTTTCAATTAGATTGACTTGATATTCTTCCTAAACAATATCTATGAGAGTAAACAAGATTGTTATGGTCAATAAAGCCCATGAAATTGCACACGATTCCCAAAAATTCCTAATTTACCCTTATAGAAATTTGAAAATTTTCAACCACGCAACTTTTCATCTGTTTTTTTCATAAGATCTACATGATATGATGCAAAAACAATAAATATTAGAGAAAACAAGATTATCGTGGACCTTAAAGCCCCGAAAATTTGCACACGATTCCACAAAATTCCCAATTTATCACTATGGAATTTTAAAAAATTTCAACAGCGGAATTTTTCATCTGTTTTCTATTACATCGACTAGATATGCTGTCAACCAATATGTATGAGAGTAAACAAGATTGTTGTGGTCAGTAAAGCCAAGAAAATTGCAGACAATTCACCAAACTTCCCAATTTACCCCTGTGGAATTTTGAATATTTTCAACAAGAGAACTTCTCATCTGTTTTCCATAAGATCGACTTGATATGCTGCAAACACAATATACATAAGAGTAAACCAGATTGTTGTGGTCAGTAACAACGGAAATTTTCATCTATTTTACATAACATCTATATAAGACTAAACTAGATTCTTGTGGATCTTAAAGCCTCGAAAAATTGCACACGATTCCCCAAAATTCCCAATTTACCCCTATCGAATTTCAAAAAATTTCAACAGCGGGATTTTTCATACGTTATCCATAAGATTAACTTGATATGCTGCCAAAACAATATATATGAGAGTAAACAAGATTGTTCTGGTCATTAACGCCCTATGAATTGCACACGATTCCCCAAAATTCCTAATTTACACATATTAGAATAAATAGGGTTGTTATGGTCATTAAAGCCCAAGAAATTGCACATGATTCCCTAAAAACCCTAGTCTACCCCTATGAATTTTAAAAAATTTCAACAGTTTTCATAAGTTTTTCATAAGATAGACTTGATATGCTGCTACAAAAATATATATTAGACTAAACATGTTTTTTTTTTTTGTGGTCATTAAAGCCCTAAAATATCACACACGATTCCCCAAAAAACCCTAATTTAATCCTATAGAATTTTGAAAATTTTCAACAACGGAATTTTTCATATGTTTTCAATTAGATTGACTTGATATTCTTCCTAAACAATATTTTTGAGAGTAAACAAGATTGTCATGGTCAGTAAAGCTCATGAAATTGCACACGATTCCTAAAAATTCCTAATTTACCCTTTTAGAATTTTGAAAATTTTCTACAACAGAACTTTTCATCTGTTTTTAATAAGATCTACATGATAAGATGCAAAAACAATAAATATTAGAGAAAACAAAATTATTGTTGACCTTAAAGCCACTAAAAATTGCACACGATTCCACAAAATTCCCAATTTATCCCTATGGAATTTTAAAAAATTTCAACAACGGAATTTTTCATTTGTTTTAAATTAGATCGACTAGATATGCTGCCAACCAATATGTATGAGAGTAAACAAGATTGTTGTGGTAAGTAAAACCAAGAAAATTGCAAACAATTCACCAAAATTGCCAATTTACCCCTGTGAAATTTTGAATATTTTCAACAACGGAACTTCTCATCCGTTTTCCATAAAATCGACTTGATATGGTGCAAACACAATATACATAAGAGTAAATCAGATTGTTGTGGTCTGTAAACTGAGGAAATTACAGTTCATTCCCCAAAATTCCTAATTTACCCTTATGAAATTTTGAAAATTTTCAAGAATGGAACTTTTCATCTATTTTTTATAAGATCCACATGATCTGATGCAAAAAAAATATATATATATACATATTAGAGTAACCAAGATTGTTATGGTCGTTAAAGCCCCGAAAAATTGCACACGATTTCCCAAAATTCCCAATTTACCCCTATTGAATTTTGAAAATATTCAACAAGAACTTTTCATCAGTTTTACATTAGATCAACATTATATGCTTCCAACACAATATGTATGAGAATAAGCAAGATTGTTGTGTTTAGTAAAGTCCCGGAAATTTGCAGAGAATTCCATGAAACTTTTAATTTACCCTTATGGAATTTTGTAAATTTTTAACAACGGAAATTTTCATCTGTTTTTCATAAGATCTACATGATATGATGCAAAACAATAAATATTAGAGTAAACAAGATTCTTGTGGATCTTTAAGCCCCGAAAAATTGCACACGATTCCCCAAAATGCCCAATTTACCCCTATCAAATTTAGAAATTGTCAATAGCCGGATTTTTCATACGTTTTCCATACGATTAACTTGATATGCTGCCAAACCAATATATATGAGAGTAAACAAGATTGTTTTGGTCATTAAAGCCCTAGAAATTGCACATGATTCCCCAAAATTCCTAATCTACCCCTATTAAGTTTTGAAAAGTTTCAACAACGGAACTTTCCATAGGTTTTACATACGATCTACATGATATGATGCAAAATTAATAAATATTAGAGAAAACAAGTTCCTTGTTGTCCTGAAAGCCATGAAAAATTGCACACGATTCCACAAAATTCCCAATTTATCTATATGGAATTTTAAAAAATCTCAACAGCGGAATTTTTCATCGGTTTTCCATTAGATCGACTAGATATACTGCCAAAAAATATGTATGAGAGTAAACAAGATTGTTATGGTCAGTAAAGCCTAGAAAATTGCAGACAATTCACCGAAATTCTCAATTTACCCCTATTGAATTTTGAAAATTTTCAACAAGAACTTTTCATCAGTTATCCATTAGATCAACTTGATATGCTTCCAACACAATATGTATGAGAGTAAGCAAGATTGTTGTGTTCAGTAAAGTCCCGGAAATTGCCGACAATTCCACGAAAGTTTTAATTTACCCTTATGGAATTTTCTAAATTTTTAACAACGGAAATTTTCATCTGTTTTTCATAAGATCTACATGATATGATGCAAAACAATAAATATTAGAGTAAACAAGATTCTTGTGGATCTTAAAGCCCCGAAAAATTGCACACGATTTCCCAAAATGCCCAATTTACCCCTATCAAATTTAGAAATTGTCAACAGCCGGATTTTTCATATGTTTTCCATAATATTAACTTGATATTCTGCCAAAACAATATATATGAGAGTAAACAAGATTTTTTCGGTTATTAAAGCCCTGGAAATTGCACACGATTCCCCAAAATTCCTAATTTACCCCTAGTGAGTTTTGAAAATTTTCAACAACGGAACTTCCCATATGTTTTTCGCACGATCTACATGATATGATGCAAAAACAATAAATATTAGAGAAAATAAGTTTCTTGTGGTCCTGAAAGCCTTGAAAAATAACACACGATTCCTCAAAATTCCCAATTTACCCCTTCGGAATTTTTGAAAGTTTTCGACAGCGGAGCATTTCATCCGTTTTCCATTTGATACACATAATATGCTGCTAAAACAATATATATGAAAATAAACAGGATTGTTATGGTCATTATAGCCCCAGAAATTGCACAAGATTCCCTAAAAACCATATACTACCCCAATGAGTTTTTAAAATTTTCACTAGTTTTCATAAGTTTTTCATTAGATAGACTTGATATGCTGCTACAAAAATATATATCAAAGTAAACAAGTTTTTTTTGGGTCATTAAAGCCCTAGAATATTACACACGATTCCCCAAAAAACCCTAATTTAACCCTATATAATTTTAAAAATTTTCAACAGCGCAATTTTTCATATGTTTTCAATTAGATTGACTTGATATTCTTCCTAAACAATATCTATGAGAGTAAAAAAGATTGTTATGGTCAATAAAGCCCATGAAATTGCACACGATTCCCAAAAATTCCTAATTTACCCTTATAGAAATTTGAAAATTTTCAACCACGCAACTTTTCATCTGTTTTTTTTCATAAGATCTACATGATATGATGCAAAAACAATAAATATTAGAGAAAACAAGATTATCGTGGACCTTAAAGCCCCGAAAATTTGCACACGATTCCACAAAATTCCCAATTTATCACTATGGAATTTTAAAAAATTTCAACAGCGGAATTTTTCATCTGTTTTCTATTACATCGACTAGATATGCTGTCAACCAATATGTATGAGAGTAAACAAGATTGTTGTGGTCAGTAAAGCCAAGAAAATTGCAGACAATTCACCAAACTTCCCAATTTACCCCTGTGGAATTTTGAATATTTTCAACAAGAGAACTTCTCATCTGTTTTCCATAAGATCGACTTGATATGCTGCAAACACAATATACATAAGAGTAAACCAGATTGTTGTGGTCAGTAACAACGGAAATTTTCATCTATTTTACATAACATCTATATAAGACTAAACTAGATTCTTGTGGATCTTAAAGCCTCGAAAAATTGCACACGATTCCCCAAAATTCCCAATTTACCCCTATCGAATTTCAAAAAATTTCAACAGCGGGATTTTTCATACGTTATCCATAAGATTAACTTGATATGCTGCCAAAACAATATATATGAGAGTAAACAAGATTGTTCTGGTCATTAACGCCCTATGAATTGCACACGATTCCCCAAAATTCCTAATTTACACATATTAGAATAAATAGGATTGTTATGGTCATTAAAGCCCAAGAAATTGCACATGATTCCCTAAAAACCCTAGTCTACCCCTATGAATTTTAAAAAATTTCAACAGTTTTCATAAGTTTTTCATAAGATAGACTTGATATGCTGCTACAAAAATATATATTAGACTAAACATGTTTTTTTTTTTTGTGGTCATTAAAGCCCTAAAATATCACACACGATTCCCCAAAAAACCCTAATTTAATCCTATAGAATTTTGAAAATTTTCAACAACGGAATTTTTCATATGTTTTCAATTAGATTGACTTGATATTCTTCCTAAACAATATTTTTGAGAGTAAACAAGATTGTCATGGTCAGTAAAGCTCATGAAATTGCACACGATTCCTAAAAATTCCTAATTTACCCTTTTAGAATTTTGAAAATTTTCTACAACAGAACTTTTCATCTGTTTTTAATAAGATCTACATGATAAGATGCAAAAACAATAAATATTAGAGAAAACAAAATTATTGTTGACCTTAAAGCCACTAAAAATTGCACACGATTCCACAAAATTCCCAATTTATCCCTATGGAATTTTAAAAAATTTCAACAACGGAATTTTTCATTTGTTTTAAATTAGATCGACTAGATATGCTACCAACCAATATGTATGAGAGTAAACAAGATTGTTGTGGTAAGTAAAACCAAGAAAATTGCAAACAATTCACCAAAATTGCCAATTTACCCCTGTGAAATTTTGAATATTTTCAACAACGGAACTTCTCATCCGTTTTCCATAAAATCGACTTGATATGGTGCAAACACAATATACATAAGAGTAAATCAGATTGTTGTGGTCTGTAAACTGAGGAAATTACAGTTCATTCCCCAAAATTCCTAATTTACCCTTATGAAATTTTGAAAATTTTCAAGAATGGAACTTTTCATCTATTTTTTATAAGATCCACATGATCTGATGCAAAATATATATATATATATATATATACATATTAGAGTAACCAAGATTGTTGTGGTCGTTAAAGCCCCGAAAAATTGCACACGATTTCCCAAAATTCCCAATTTACCCCTATTGAATTTTGAAAATATTCAACAAGAACTTTTCATCAGTTTTACATTAGATCAACATTATATGCTTCCAACACAATATGTATGAGAATAATCAAGATTGTTGTGTTTAGTAAAGTCCCGGAAATTTGCAGAGAATTCCATGAAACTTTTCATTTACCCTTATGGAATTTTGTAAATTTTTAACAACGGAAATTTTCATCTGTTTTTCATAAGATCTACATGATATGATGCAAAACAATAAATATTAGAGTAAACAAGATTCTTGTGGATCTTAAAGCCCCGAAAAATTGCACACGATTCCCCAAAATGCCCAATTTACCCCTATCAAATTTAGAAATTGTCAATAGCCGGATTTTTCATACGTTTTCCATACGATTAACTTGATATGCTGCCAAACCAATATATATGAGAGTAAACAAGATTGTTTTGGTCATTAAAGCCCTAGAAATTGCACATGATTCCCCAAAATTCCTAATCTACCCCTATTAAGTTTTGAAAAGTTTCAACAACGGAACTTTCCATAGGTTTTACATACGATCTACATGATATGATGCAAAATTAATAAATATTAGAGAAAACAAGTTCCTTGTTGTCCTGAAAGCCATGAAAAATTGCACACGATTCCACAAAATTCCCAATTTATCTATATGGAATTTTAAAAAATCTCAACAGCGGAATTTTTCATCGGTTTTCCATTAGATCGACTAGATATACTGCCAAAAAATATGTATGAGAGTAAACAAGATTGTTATGGTCAGTAAAGCCTAGAAAATTGCAGACAATTCACCGAAATTCTCAATTTACCCCTGTGGAATTTTGAATATTTTCAAAAACGGAACTTCTCATCCATTTTTTATAATATCGACTTGATATGCTGCAAACACAATATACATAAGAGTAAACCAGATTGTTGTGGTCAGTAAAACAAGGAAATTATAGTCCAATCCCTAAAATTCCTAATTTACCCTTATGGAATTTTGAAAATTTTCAACAACGGAACTATTCATCTATTTTTTATAAGATCTATATGATCTGATCCAAATATAAATATTTATATATATATATATAGATTAGAGTAATCAAGATTGTTGTGGTCGTGAAAGCCCCGAAAAATTGCACACGATTTCCCAAATTCCCAATTTACCCCTATTGAATTTTGAAAATATTCAACAAGAACTTTTCATCAGTTTTACATTAGATCAACATTATTTGCTTCCAACACAATATGTATGAGAATAAGCAAGATTGTTGTGTTCAATAAGGTCCCGGAAATTTGCAGAGAATTCCATGAAACTTTTAATTTACCCTTATGGAATTTTGTAAATTTTTAACAACGGAAATTCTCATCTGTTTTTCATAAGATCTACATGATATGATGCAAAACAATAAATATTAGAGTAAACAAGATTCTTGTGGATCTTAAAGCCCCGAAAAATTGCACACGATTCCCCAAAATGCCCAATTTACCCCTATCAAATTTAGAAATTGTCAATAGCCGGATTTTTCATACGTTTTCCATACGATTAACTTGATATGCTGCCAAACCAATATATATGAGAGTAAACAAGATTGTTTTGGTCATTAAAGCCCTAGAAATTGCACATGATTCCCCAAAATTCCTAATCTACCCCTATTAAGTTTTGAAAAGTTTCAACAACGGAACTTTCCATAGGTTTTACATACGATCTACATGATATGATGCAAAATTAATAAATATTAGAGAAAACAAGTTCCTTGTTGTCCTGAAAGCCATGAAAAATTGCACACGATTCCACAAAATTCCCAATTTATCTATATGGAATTTTAAAAAATCTCAACAGCGGAATTTTTCATCGGTTTTCCATTAGATCGACTAGATATACTGCCAAAAAATATGTATGAGAGTAAACAAGATTGTTATGGTCAGTAAAGCCTAGAAAATTGCAGACAATTCACCGAAATTCTCAATTTACCCATATTGAATTTTGAAAATTTTCAACAAGAACTTTTCATCAGTTATCCATTAGATCAACTTGATATGCTTCCAACACAATATGTATGAGAGTAAGCAAGATTGTTGTGTTCAGTAAAGTCCCGGAAATTGTCGACAATTCCAAGAAAGTTTTAATTTACCCTTATGGAATTTTCTAAATTTTTAACAACGGAAATTTTCATCTGTTTTTCATAAGATCTACATGATATGATGCAAAACAATAAATATTAGAGTAAACAAGATTATCGTGGACCTTAAAGCCCCGAAAATTTGCACACGATTCCACAAAATTCCCAATTTATCACTATGGAATTTTAAAAAATTTCCACAGCGGAATTTTTCATCTGTTTTCTATTACATCGACTAGATATGCTGTCAACCAATATGTATGAGAGTAAACAAGATTGTTGTGGTCAGTAAAGCCAAGAAAATTGCAGACAATTCACCAAACTTCCCAATTTACCCCTATGGAATTTTGAATATTTTCAACAAGAGAACTTCTCATCTGTTTTCCATAAGATCGACTTGATATGCTGCAAACACAATATACATAAGAGTAAACCAGATTGTTGTGGTCAGTAACAACGGAAATTTTCATCTATTTTACATAACATCTACATAAGACTAAACTAGATTCTTGTGGATCTTAAAGCCTCGAAAAATTGCACACGATTCCCCAAAATTCCCAATTTACCCCTATCAAATTTCAAAAAATTTCAACAGCGGGATTTTTCATACGTTATCCATAAGATTAACTTGATATGCTGCCAAAACAATATATATGAGAGTAAACAAGATTGTTCTGGTCATTAACGCCCTATGAATTGCACACGATTCCCCAAAATTCCTAATTTACACATATTAGAATAAATAGGGTTGTTATGGTCATTAAAGCCCAAGAAATTGCACATGATTCCCTAAAAACCCTATTCTACCCCTATGAATTTTAAAAAATTTCAACAGTTTTCATAAGTTTTTCATTAGATAGACTTGATATGCTGCTACAAAAATATATATTAGACTAAACATGTTTTTTTTGTGGTCATTAAAGCCCTAAAATATTACACACGATTCCCCAAAAAACCCTAATTTAATCCTATAGAATTTTGAAAATTTTCAACAACGGAATTTTTCATATGTTTTCAATTAGATTGACTTGATATTCTTCCTAAACAATATTTTTGAGAGTAAACAAGATTGTCATGGTCAGTAAAGCTCATGAAATTGCACACGATTCCTAAAAATTCCTAATTTACCCTTTTAGAATTTTGAAAATTTTCTACAACAGAACTTTTCATCTGTTTTTAATAAGATCTACATGATAAGATGCAAAAACAATAAATATTAGAGAAAACAAAATTATTGTTGACCTTAAAGCCCCTAAAAATTGCACACGATTCCACAAAATTCCCAATTTATCCCTATGGAATTTTAAAAAATTTCAACAACGGAATTTTTCATTTGTTTTAAATTAGATCGACTAGATATGCTGCCAACCAATATGTATGAGAGTAAACAAGATTGTTGTGGTAAGTAAAACCAAGAAAATTGCAAACAATTCACCAAAATTGCCAATTTACCCCTGTGAAATTTTGAATATTTTCAACAACGGAACTTCTCATCCGTTTTCCATAAAATCGACTTGATATGGTGCAAACACAATATACATAAGAGTAAATCATATTGTTGTGGTCTGTAAACTGAGGAAAATACAGTTCATTCCCCAAAATTCCTAATTTACCCTTATGAAATTTTGAAAATTTTCAAGAATGGAACTTTTCATCTATTTTTTATAAGATCCACATGATCTGATGCAAAATATATATATATATATATATATATATATACATATTAGAGTAACCAAGATTGTTGTGGTCGTTAAAGCCTCGAAAAATTGCACACGATTTCCCAAAATTCCCAATTTACCCCTATTGAATTTTGAAAATATTCAACAAGAACTTTTCATCAGTTTTACATTAGATCAACATTATATGCTTCCAACACAATATGTATGAGAATAATCAAGATTGTTGTGTTTAGTAAAGTCCCGGAAATTTGCAGAGAATTCCATGAAACTTTTCATTTACCCTTATGGAATTTTGTAAATTTTTAACAACGGAAATTTTCATCTGTTTTTCATAAGATCTACATGATATGATGCAAAACAATAAATATTAGAGTAAACAAGATTCTTGTGGATCTTAAAGCCCCGAAAAATTGCACACGATTCCCCAAAATGCCCAATTTACTCCTATCAAATTTAGAAATTGTCAATAGCCGGATTTTTCATACGTTTTCCATATGATTAACTTGATATGCTGCCAAACCAATATATATGAGAGTAAACAAGATTGTTTTGGTCATTAAAGCCCTAGAAATTGCACATGATTCCCCAAAATTCCTAATTTACCCCTATTTAGTTTTGAAAATTTTCAACAACGAAACTTTCCATAGGTTTTACATACGATCTACATGATATGATGCAAAATTAATAAATATTAGAGAAAACAAGTTCCTTGTTGTCCTGAAAGCTATGAAAAATTGCACACGATTCAACAAAATTCCCAATTTATCTATATAGAATTTTAAAAAAATTCAACAGCGGAATTTTTCATCTGTTTTCCATTAGATTGACTAGATATACTGCCAAAAAAATGTATGAGAGTAAACAAGATTATTATGGTCAGTAAAGGCAAGAAAATTGCAGACATTTCATCGAAATTCTCAATTTACCCCTGTGGAATTTTGAATATTTTCAAAAACTGAACTTCTCATCCGTTTTTCATAATATCGACTTGATATGCTGGAAACACAATATACATAAGAGTAAACCAGATTGTTGTGGTCAGTAAAACGAGGAAATTATAGTCCAATCCCCAAAATTCCTAATTTACCCATATGGAATTTTGAAAATTTTCAACAATGGAACTATTCATCTATTTTTTATATGATCTATATGATCTGATCCAAATATATATATATATATATATATATTAGATCTACATGATATGATGCAAAACAATAAATATTAGAGTAAACAAGATTCTTGTGGATCTTAAAGCCCCGAAAAATTGCACACGATTCCCCAAAATGCCCAATTTACCCCTATGAAATTAAGAAATTGTCAATAGCCGGATTTTTCATACGTTTTCCATATGATTAACTTGATATGCTGCCAAACCAATATATATGAGAGTAAACAAGATTGTTTTGGTCATTAAAGCCCTAGAAATTGCACACGATTTCCCAAAATTTCTAATTTACCCCTATTGAATTTTGAAAATATTCAACAAGAACTTTTCATCAGTTTTACATTAGATCAACATTATATGCTTCCAACACAATATGTATGAGAATAAGCAAGATTGTTGTGTTCAGTAAAGCCCCGGAAATTTGCAGAGAATTCCATGAAACTTTTAATTTACCCTTATGGAATTTTGTAAATTTTTAACAACGGAAATTTTCATCTGTTTTTCATAAGATCTACATGATATGATGCAAAACAATAAATATTAGAGTGAACAAGATTCTTGTGGATCTTAAAGCCTCGAAAAATTGCACACGATTCCCCAAAATGCCCAATTTACCCCTATCAAATTTAGAAATTGTCAATAGCCGGATTTTTCATACGTTTTCCATATGATTAACTTGATATGCTGCCAAACCAATATATATTAGAGTAAACAAGATTGTTTTGGTCATTAAAGCCCTAGAAATTGCACATGATTCCCCAAAATTCCTAATTTACCCCTATTGAGTTTTGAAAATTTTCAACAACGGAACTTTCCATAGGTTTTACATACGATCTACATGATATGATGCAAAATTAATAAATATTAGAGAAAACAAGTTCCTTGTTGTCCTGAAAGCCATGAAAAATTGCACACGATTCCACAAAATTCCCAATTTATCTATATGGAATTTTAAAAAATTTCAACAGCGGAATTTTTCATCTGTTTTCCATTAGATCGACTAGATATACTGCCAAAAAATATGTATGAGAGTAAACAAGATTGTTATGGTCAGTAAAGCCAAGAAAATTGCAGACATTTCACCGAAATTCCAATTTACCTGTGGAATTTTGAATATTTTCAACAACAGAACTTCTCATCCGTTTTCTATAAGATCGACTTGATATGCTGCAAACACAATATACATAAGAGTAAACCAGATTGTTGTGGTCAGTAAACCTAGGAAATTATAGTCCATTCCCCAAAATTCCTAATTTACCCTTATGGAATTTTGAAAATTTTCAACAACGGAACTATTCATCTATTTTTTATAAGATCTATATGATCTGATCCAAATATAAATATTTATATATATATATATATATATATATATATTACAGTAATCAAGATTGTTGTGGTCGTGAAAGCCCCGAAAAATTGCACACGATTTCTCAAAATTCCCAATTTACCCCTATTGAATTTTGAAAATATTCAACAAGAACTTTTCATCAGTTTTACATTAGATCAACATTATATGCTTCCAACACAATATGTATGAGAATAAGCAAGATTGTTGTGTTCAATAAGGTCCCGGAAATTTGCAGAGAATTCCATGAAACTTTTAATTTACCCTTATGGAATTTTGTAAATTTTTAACAACGGAAATTTTCATCTGTTTTTCATAAGATCTACATGATATGATGCAAAACAATAAATATTAGAGTCAACAAGATTCTTGTGGATCTTAAAGCCCCGAAAAATTGCACACGATTTCCTAAAATGCCCAATTTACCCCTATCAAATTTAGAAATTGTCAATAGCCGGATTTTTCATACGTTTTCCATATGATTAACTTGATATGCTGCCAAACCAATATATATGAGAGTAAACAAGATTGTTTTGGTCATTAAAGCCCTAGAAATTGCACATGATTCCCCAAAATTCCTAATTTACCCCTATTGAGTTTTGAAAATTTTCAACAACGGAACATTCCATAGGTTTTACATACGATCTACATGATATGATGCAAAATTAATAAATATTAGAGAAAACAAGTTCCTTGTTGTCCTGAAAGCCATGAAAAATTGCACACGATTCCACAAAATTCCCAATTTATCTATATGATCTGATCCAAATATAAATATTTTTATATATATATAAATATTTATATATATATATATATATTACAGTAATCAAGATTGTTGTGGTCGTGAAAGCCTCGAAAAATTGCACACGATTTCTCAAAATTCCCAATTTACCCCTATTGAATTTTGAAAATATTCAACAAGAACTTTTCATCAGTTTTACATTAGATCAACATTATATGCTTCCAGCACAATATGTATGAGAATAAGCAAGTTTGTTGTGTTCAATAAGGTCCCGGAAATTTGCAGAGAATTCCATGAAACTTTTAATTTACCCTTATGAAATTTTGTAAATTTTTAACAACGGAAATTTTCATCTGTTTTTCATAAGATCTACATGATATGATGCAAAACAATAAATATTAGAGTAAACAAGATTCTTGTGGATCTTAAAGCCCCGAAAAATTGCACACGATTCCCCAAAATGCCCAATTTACCCCTATCAAATTTAGAAATTGTCAATAGCCGGATTTTTCATACGTTTTCCATATGATTAACTTGATATGCTGCCAAACCAATATATATGAGAGTAAACAAGATTGTTTTGGTCATTAAAGCCCTAGAAATTGCACACGATTTCCCAAAATTTCTAATTTACCCCTATTGAATTTTGAAAATATTCAACAAGAACTTTTCATCAGTTTTACATTAGATCGACATTATATGCTTCCAACACAATATGTATGAGAATAAGCAAGATTGTTGTGTTCAATAAGGTCCCGGAAATTTGCAGAGAATTCCATGAAACTTTTAATTTACCCTTATGGAATTTTGTAAATTTTTAACAACGGAAAATTTCATCTGTTTTTCATAAGATCTACATGATATGATGCAAAACAATAAATATTAGAGTAAACAAGATTCTTGTGGATCTTAAAGCCCCGAAAAATTGCACACGATTCCCCAAAATGTCCAATTTACCCCTATGAAATTAAGAAATTGTCAATAGCCGAATTTTTCATACGTTTTCCATATGATTAACTTGATATGCTGCCAAACCAATATATATGAGAGTAAACAAGATTGTTTTGGTCATTAAACCCTAGAAATTGCACACGATTTCCCAAAATTTCTAATTTACCCCTATTGAATTTTGAAAATATTCAACAAGAACTTTTCATCAGTTTTACATTAGATCAACATTATATGCTTCCAGCACAATATGTATGAGAACAAGCAAGATTGTTGTGATCAGTAAAGTCCCGGAAATTTGCAGAGAATTCCATGAAACTTTTAATTTACCCTTATGGAATTTTGTAAATTTTTAACAACGGAAATTTTCATCTGTTTTTCATAAGATCTGCATGATATGATGCAAAGCAATAAATATTAGAGTCAACAAGATTCTTGTGGATCTTAAAGCCCCGAAAAATTGCACACGATTTCCTAAAATGCCCAATTTACCCCTATCAAATTTAGAAATTGTCAATAGCCGGATTTTTCATATGTTTTCCATATGATTAACTTGATATGCTGCCAAACCAATATATATGAGAGTAAACAAGATTGTTTTGGTCATTAAAGCCCTAGAAATTGCACATGATTCCCCAAAATTTCTAATTTACCCCTATTGAATTTTGAAAATATTCAACAAGAACTTTTCATCAGTTTTACATTAGATCGACATTATATGCTTCCAACACAATATGTATGAGAATAAGCAAGATTGTTGTGTTCAATGAGGTCCCGGAAATTTGTAGAGAATTCCATGAAACTTTTAATTTACCCTTATGGAATTTTGTAAATTTTTATCAACGGAAATTTTCTTCTGTTTTTCATAAGATCTACATGATATGATGCAAAACAATAAATATTAGAGTAAACAAGATTCTTGTGGATCTTAAAGCCCCGAAAAATTGCACACGATTCCCCAAAATGCCCAATTTACCCCTATGAAATTTAGAAATTGTCAATAGCCGGATTTTTCATACGTTTTCCATATGATTAACTTGATATGCTGCCAAACCAATATATATGAGAGTAAACAAGAATGTTTTGGTCATTAAAGCCCTAGAAATTGCACACGATTTCCCAAAATTTCAAATTTACCCCTATTGAATTTTGAAAATATTCAACAAGAACTTTTCATCAGTTTTACATTAGATCAACATTATATGCTTCCAGCACAATATGTATGAGAATAAGCAAGATTGTTGTGTTCAGTAAAGTCCCGGAAATTTGCAGAGAATTCCATGAAACTTTTAATTTACCCTTATGGAATTTTGTAAATTTTTAACAACGGAAATTTTCATCTGTTTTTCATAAGATCTACATGATATGATGCAAAACAATAAATATTAGAGTCAACAAGATTCTTGTGGATCTTAAAGCCCCGAAAAATTGCACACGATTTCCTAAAATGCCCAATTTACCCCTATCAAATTTAGAAATTGTCAATAGCCGGATTTTTCATATGTTTTCCATATGATTAACTTGATATGCTGCCAAACCATTATATATGAGAGTAAACAAGATTGTTTTGGTCATTAAAGCCCTAGAAATTGCACATGATTCCCCAAAATTTCTAATTTACCCCTATTGAATTTTGAAAATATTCAACAAGAACTTTTCATCAGTTTTACATTAGATCGACATTATATGCTTCCAACACAATATGTATGAGAATAAGCAAGATTGTTGTGTTCAATGAGGTCCCGGAAATTTGCAGAGAATTCCATTAAACTTTTAATTTACCCTTATGGAATTTTGTAAATTTTTATCAACGGAAATTTTCTTCTGTTTTTCATAAGATCTACATGATATGATGCAAAACAATAAATATTAGAGTAAACACGATTCTTGTGGATCTTAAAGCCCCGAAAAATTGCACACGATTCCCCAAAATGCCCAATTTACCCCTATGAAATTTAGAAATTGTCAATAGCCGGATTTTTCATACGTTTTCCATATGATTAACTTGATATGCTGCCAAACCAATATATATGAGAGTAAACAAGATTGTTTTGGTCATTAAAGCCCTAGAAATTGCACACGATTTCCCAAAATTTCAAATTTACCCCTATTGAATTTTGAAAATATTCAACAAGAACTTTTCATCAGTTTTACATTAGATCAACATTATATGCTTCCAACACAATATGTATGAGAATAAGCAAGATTGTTGTGTTCAGTAAAATCCCGGAAATTTGCAGAGAATTCCATGAAACTTTTAATTTACCCTTATGGAATTTTGTAAATTTTTAACAACGGAAATTTTCATCTGTTTTTCATAAGATCTACATGATATGATGCAAAACAATAAATATTAGAGTCAACAAGATTCTTGTGGATCTTAAAGCCCCGAAAAATTGCACACGATTTCCTAAAATGCCCAATTTACCCCTATCAAATTTAGAAATTGTCAATAGCCGGATTTTTCATACGTTTTCCATATGATTAACTTGATATGCTGCCAAACCAATATATATGAGAGTAAACAAGATTGTTTTGGTCATTAAAGCCCTAGAAATTGCACATGATTCCCCAAAATTCCTAATTTACCCCTATTGAGTTTTGAAAATTTTCAACAACGGAACTTTCCATAGGTTTTACATACGATCTACATGATATGATGCAAAATTAATAAATATTAGAGAAAACAAGTTCCTTGTTGTCCTGAAAGCCATGAAAAATTGCACACGATTCCACAAAATTCCCAATTTATCTATATGATCTGATCCAAATATAAATATTTATATATATATATATATTACAGTAATCAAGATTGTTGTGGTCGTGAAAGCCTCGAAAAATTGCACACGATTTCTCAAAATTCCCAATTTACCCCTATTGAATTTTGAAAATATTCAACAAGAACTTTTCATCAGTTTTACATTAGATCAACAATATATGCTTCCAGCACAATATGTATGAGAATAAGCAAGATTGTTGTGTTCAATAAGGTCCCGGAAATTTGCAGAGAATTCCATGAAACTTTTAATTTACCCTTATGGAATTTTGTAAATTTTTAACAACGGAAAATTTCATCTGTTTTTCATAAGATCTACATGATATGATGCAAAACAATAAATATTAGAGTAAACAAGATTCTTGTGGATCTTAAAGCCCCGAAAAATTGCACACGATTCCCCAAAATGCCCAATTTACCCCTATCAAATTTAGAAATTGTCAATAGCCGGATTTTTCATACGTTTTCCATATGATTAACTTGATATGCTGCCAAACCAATATATATGAGAGTAAACAAGATTGTTTTGGTCATTGAACCCCTAGAAATTGCACACGATTTCCCAAAATTTCTAATTTACCCCTATTGAATTTTGAAAATATTCAACAAGAACTTTTCATCAGTTTTACATTAGATCAACATTATATGCTTCCAGCACAATATGTATGAGAATAAGCAAGATTGTTGTGTTCAGTAAAGTCCCGGAAATTTGCAGAGAATTCCATGAAACTTTTAATTTACCCTTATGGAATTTTGTAAATTTTTAACAACGGAAAATTTCATCTGTTTTTCATAAGATCTACATGATATGATGCGAAACAATAAATATTAGAGTCAACAAGATTCTTGTGGATCTTAAAGCCCCGAAAAATTGCACACGATTTCCTAAAATGCCCAATTTACCCCTATCAAATTTAGAAATTGTCAATAGCCGGATTTTTCATATGTTTTCCATATGATTAACTTGATATGCTGCCAAACCAATATATATGAGAGTAAACAAGATTGTTTTGGTCATTAAAGCCCTAGAAATTGCACACGATTTCCCAAAATTTCAAATTTACCCCTATTGAATTTTGAAAATATTCAACAAGAACTTTTCATCAGTTTTACATTAGATCGACATTATATGCTTCCAACACAATATGTATGAGAATAAGCAAGATTGTTGTGTTCAATAAGGTCCCGGAAATTTGCAGAGAATTCCATGAAACTTTTAATTTACACTTATGGAATTTTGTAAATTTTTAACAATGGAAAATTTCATCTGTTTTTCATAAGATCTACGTGATATGATGCAAAACAATAAATATTAGAGTTAACAAGATTCTTGTGGATCTTAAAGCCCCGAAAAATTGCACACGATTCCCCAAAATGCCCAATTTACCCCTATGAAATTAAGAAATTGTCAATAGCCGGATTTTTCATACGTTTTCCATATGATTAACTTGATATGCTGCCAAACCAATATATATGAGAGTAAAAAGATTATTTTGGTCATTAAAGCCCTAGAAATTGCACACGATTTCCCAAAATTTCTAATTTACCCCTATTGAATTTTGAAAATATTCAACAAGAACTTTTCATCAGTTTTACATTAGATCAACATTATATGCTTCCAACACAATATGTATGAGAATAAGCAAGATTGTTGTGTTCAGTAAAATCCCGGAAATTTGCAGAGAATTCCATGAAACTTTTAATTTACCCTTATGGAATTTTGTAAATTTTTACCCAAAATGATTGCACATGAAATTGCACATGATTCCCCAAAATTCCTAATTTACCCCTATTGAGTTTTGAAAATTTTCAACAACGGAACTTTCCATAGGTTTTACATACGATCTACATGATATTATGCAAAATTAATAAATATTAGAGAAAACAAGTTCCTTGTTGTCCTGAAAGCCATGTAAAATTGCACACGATTCCACAAAATTCCCAATTTATCTATATGATCTGATCCAAATATAAATATTTATATATATATATATATATATATTACAGTAATCAAGATTGTTGTGGTCGTGAAAGCCCCGAAAAATTGCACACGATTTCTCAAAATTCTCAATTTACCCCTATTGAATTTTGAAAATATTCAACAAGAACTTTTCATCAGTTTTATATTAGATCAACATTATATGCTTCCAACACAATATGTATGAGAATAAGCAAGATTGTTGTGTTCAATAAGGTCCCGGAAATTTGCAGAGAATTCCATGAAACTTTTAATTTACCCTTATGGAATTTTGTAAATTTTTAACAACGGAAATTTTCATCTGTTTTTCATAAGATCTACATGATATGATGCAAAACAATAAATATTAGAGTAAACAAGATTCTTGTGGATCTTAAAGCCCCGAAAAATTGCACACGATTCCCCAAAATGCCCAATTTACCCCTATCAAATTTAGAAATTGTCAATAGCCGGATTTTTCATACGTTTTCCATATGATTAACTTGATATGCTGCCAAACCAATATATATGAGAGTAAACAAGATTGTTTTGGTCATTAAAGCCCTAGAAATTGCACACGATTTCCCAAAATTTCTAATTTACCCCTATTGAATTTTGAAAATATTCAACAAGAACTTTTCATCAGTTTTACATTAGATCGACATTATATGCTTCCAACACAATATGTATGAGAATAAGCAAGATTGTTGTGTTCAATAAGGTCCCGGAAATTTGCAGAGAATTCCATGAAACTTTTAATTTACCCTTATGGAATTTTGTAAATTTTTAACAACGGAAAATTTCATCTGTTTTTCATAAGATCTACATGATATGATGCAAAACAATAAATATTAGAGTAAACAAGATTCTTGTGGATCTTAAAGCCCCGAAAAATTACACACGATTCCCCAAAATGCCCAATTTACCCCTATGAAATTAAGAAATTGTCAATAGCCGGATTTTTCATACGTTTTCCATGTGATTAACTTGATATGCTGCCAAACCAATATATATGAGAGTAAACAAGATTGTTTTGGTCATTAAACCCTAGAAATTGCACACGATTTCCCAAAATTTCTAATTTACCCCTATTGAATTTTGAAAATATTCAACAAGAACTTTTCATCAGTTTTACATTAGATCAACATTATATGCTTCCAGCACAATATGTATGAGAATAAGCAAGATTGTTGTGTTCAGTAAAGTCCCGGAAATTTGCAGAGAATTCCATGAAACTTTTAATTTACCCTTATGGAATTTTGTAAATTTTTAACAACGGAAATTTTCATCTGTTTTTCATAAGATCTACATGATATGATGCAAAACAATAAATATTAGAGTCAACAAGATTCTTGTGGATCTTAAAGCCCCGAAAAATTGCACACGATTTCCTAAAATGCCCAATTTACCCCTATCAAATTTTGAAATTGTCAATAGCCGGATTTTTCATATGTTTTCCATATGATTAACTTGATATGCTGCCAAACCAATATATATGAGAGTAAACAAGATTGTTTTGGTCATTAAAGCCCTAGAAATTGCACATGATTCCCCAAAATTCCTAATTTACCCCTATTGAGTTTTGAAAATTTTCAACAACGGAACTTTCCATAGGTTTTACATACGATCTACATGATATGATGCAAAATTAATAAATATTAGAGAAAACAAGTTCCTTGTTGTCCTGAAAGCCATGAAAAATTGCACACGATTCCACAAAATTCCCAATTTATCTATATGGAATTTTAAAAAATTTCAACAGCGGAATTTTTCATCTGTTTTCCATTAGATCGACTAGATATACTGCCAAAAAATATGTATGAGAGTAAACAAGATTGTTATGGTCAGTAAAGCCAAGAAAATTGCAGACATTTCACCGAAATTCCAATTTACCTGTGGAATTTTGAATATTTTCAACAACAGAACTTCTCATCCGTTTTCTATAAGATCGACTTGATATGCTGCAAACACAATATACATAAGAGTAAACCAGATTGTTGTGGTCAGTAAACCTAGGAAATTATAGTCCATTCCCCAAAATTCCTAATTTACCCTTATGGAATTTTGAAAATTTTCAACAACGGAACTATTCATCTATTTTTTATAAGATCTATATGATCTGATCCAAATATAAATATTTATATATATATATATATATTACAGTAATCAAGATTGTTGTGGTCGTGAAAGCCCCGAAAAATTGCACACGATTTCCCAAAATTCCCAATTTACCCCTATTGAATTTTGAAAATATTCAACAAGAACTTTTCATCAGTTTTACATTAGATCAACATTATATGCTTCCAACACAATATGTATGAGAATAAGCAAGATTGTTGTGTTTAATAAGGTCCCGGAAATTTGCAGAGAATTCCATGAAACTTTTAATTTACCCTTATGGAATTTTGTAAATTTTTAACAACGGAAATTTTCATCTGTTTTTCATAAGATCTACATGATATGATGCAAAACAATAAATACTAGAGTAAACAAGATTCTTGTGGATCTTAAAGCCCCGAAAAATTGCACACGATTCCCCAAAATGCCCAATTTACCCCTATCAAATTTAGAAATTGTCAATAGCCGGATTTTTCATACGTTTTCCATATGATTAACTTGATATGCTGCCTAACCAATATATATGAGAGTAAACAAGATTGTTTTGGTCATTAAAGCCCTAGAAATTGCACACGATTTCCCAAAATTTCTAATTTACCCCTATTGAATTTTGAAAATATTCAACAAGAACTTTTCATCAGTTTTACATTAGATCGACATTATATGCTTCCAACACAATATGTATGAGAATAAGCAAGATTGTTGTGTTCAATGAGGTCCCGGAAATTTGCAGAGAATTCCATGAAACTTTTAATTTACCCTTATAGAATTTTGTAAATTTTTATCAACGGAAATTTTCATCTGTTTTTCATAAGATCTACATGATATGATTCAAAACAATAAATATTAGAGTAAACAAGATTCTTGTGGATCTTAAAGCCCCGAAAAATTGCACACGATTTCCTAAAATGCCCAATTTACCCCTATCAAATTTAGAAATTGTCAATAGCCGGATTTTTCATACGTTTTCCATATGATTAACTTGATATGCTGCCAAACCAATATATATGAGAGTAAACAAGATTGTTTTGGTCATTAAAGCCCTAGAAATTGCACATGATTCCCCAAAATTCCTAATTTACCCCTATTGAGTTTTGAAAATTTTCAACAACGGAACTTTCCATAGGTTTTACATACGATCTACATGATATGATGCAAAATTAATAAATATTAGAGAAAACAAGTTCCTTGTTGTCCTGAAAGCCATGAAAAATTGCACACGATTCCACAAAATTCCCAATTTATCAATATGGAATTTTAAAAAATTTGAACAGCGGAATTTTTCATCTGTTTTCCATTAGATCGACTAGATATACTGCCAAAAAATATGTATGAGAGTAAACAAGATTGTTATGGTCAGTAAAGCCAAGAAAATTGCAGACATTTCACCGAAATTCCAATTTACCTGTGGAATTTTGAATATTTTCAACAACAGAACTTCTCATCCGTTTTCTATAAGATCGACTTGATATGCTGCAAACACAATATACATAAGAGTAAACCAGATTGTTGTGGTCAGTAAACCTAGGAAATTATAGTCCATTCCCCAAAATTCCTAATTTACCCTTATGGAATTTTGAAAATTTTCAACAACGGAACTATTCATCTATTTTTTATAAGATCTATATGATCTGATCCAAATATAAATATTTATATATATATATGTATATATACATATATTACAGTAATCAAGATTGTTGTGGTCGTGAAAGCCCCGAAAAATTGCACACGATTTCCCAAATTCCCAATTTACCCCTATTGAATTTTGAAAATATTCAACAAGAACTTTTCATCAGTTTTACATTAGATCAACATTATATGCTTCCAACACAATATGTATGAGAATAAGCAAGATTGTTGTGTTCAATAAGGTCCCGGAAATTTGCAGAGAATTCCATGAAACTTTTAATTTACCCTTATGGAATTTTGTAAATTTTTAACAATGGAAATTTTCATCTGTTTTTCATAAGATCTACATGATATGATGCAAAACAATAAATATTAGAGTAAACAAGATTCTTGTGGATCTTAAAGCCCCGAAAAATTGCACACGATTCCCCAAAATCCCCAATTTACCCCTATCAAATTTAGAAATTGTCAATAGCCGGATTTTTCATACGTTTTCCATATGATTAACTTGATATGCTGCCAAACCAATATATATGAGAGTAAACAAGATTGTTTTGGTCATTAAAGCCCTAGAAATTGCACACGATTTCCCAAAATTTCTAATTTACCCCTATTGAATTTTGAAAATATTCAACAAGAACTTTTCATCAGTTTTACGTTAGATCAACATTATATGCTTCCAACACTATATGTATGAGAATAAGCAAGATTGTTGTGTTCAGTAAAGTCCCAGAAATTTGCAGAGAATTCCATGAAACTTTTAATTTACCCTTATGGAATTTTGTAAATTTTTAACAACGGAAATTTTCATCTGTTTTTCATAAGATCTACATGATATGATGCAAAACAATAAATATTAGAGTGAACAAGAATCTTGTGGATCTTAAAGCCCCGAAAAATTGCACACGATTTCCTAAAATGCCCAATTTACCCCTATCAAATTTAGAAATTGTCAATAGCTGGATTTTTCATACGTTTTCCACATGATTAACTTGATATGCTGCCAAACCAATATATATGAGACTAAACAAGATTGTTTTGATCATTAAAGCCCTAGAAATTGCACATGATTCCCCAAAATTCCTAATTTACCCCTATTGAGTTTTGAAAATTTTCAACAACGGAACTTTCCATAGGTTTTACATACGATCTACATGATATGATGCAAAATTAATTAATATTACAGAAAACAAGTTCCTTGTTGTCCTGAAAGTCATGAAAAATTGCACACGATTCCACAACATTTCCAATTTATCTATATGAAATTTTAAAAAATTTCAACAGCAGAATTTTTCATCTGTTTTCCGTTAGATCGACAAGATATACTGTCAAAAAATATATATGAGAGTAAACAAGATTGTTATGGTCAGTAAAGTCAAGAAAATTGCAGACATTTCACCGAAATTCCAATTTACTTGTGGAATTTTGAATATTTTCAACAACAGAACTTTTCATCCGTTTTCTATAAGATCGACTTGATATGCTGCAAACACAATATACATAAGAGTAAACCAGATTGTTGTGGTCAGTAAACCGAGGAAATTATAGTCCATTCCTCAAAATTCCTAATTTACCCTTATGGAATTTTGAAAATTTTCAACAACAGAACTATTCATCTATTTTTTATAAGATATATATGATCTGATCCAAATATATATATATATATATTAGAGTAAACAAGATTATTGTTGTCGTTAAAGCCCCGAAAAATTGCACACGATTCCCTAAAATTCCGAATTTATCCCTATGGAATTTTGAAAATTTTGAACAAGAATTTTTCATCAGTTTTACATTAGATCAACATTATATGCTTCCAACACAATATGTATGAGAATAAGCAAGATTGTTGTGTTCAGTAAAGTCCCGGAAATTTGCAGAGAATTCCATGAAACTTTTAATTTACCCTTATGGAATTTTGTAAATTTTTAACAACGGAAATTTTAATCTGTTTTTCATAAGATCTCCATGATATGATGCAAAACAATATATTAGAGTAAACAAGAGTCTTGTGGATCATAAAGCCCCGAAAAATTGCGCACGATTCCCCAAAATGCCCAATTTACCCCTATCAAATTTATAAATTGTCAATAGCCGGATTTTTCATACGTTTTCCATACGATTAACTTGATATGCTGCCAAACCAATATATATGCGAAACAAGATTGTTTTGGTCATTAAAGCCCTAGAAATTGCATATGATTCCCCAAAATTCCTAATTTACCCCTATTGAGTTTTGAAAATTTTCAACAACGGAACTTTCCATAGGTTTTACATACGATCTACATGATATATGATGCAAAATTAATGAATATTAGAGAAAACAAGTTCCTTGTTGTCCTGAAAGCCATGAAAAATTGCACACGATTCCACAAAATTCCCAATTTATCTATATGGAATTTTAAAAAATTTCAACAGCGGAATTTTTCATCTGTTTTCCATTAGATCGACTAGATATACTGCCAAAAAATATGTATGAGAGTAAACAAGATTGTTATGGTCAGTAAAGCCAAGCAAATTGCAGACATTTCACCGAAATTCCAATTTACTTGTGGAATTTTGAATATTTTCAACAACAGAACTTTTCATCCGTTTTCTATAAGATCGACTTGATATGCTGCAAACACAATATACATAAGAGTAAACCAGATTGTTGTGGTCAGTAAACCGAGGAAATTATAGTCCATTCCTCAAAATTCCTAATTTACCCTTATGGAATTTTGAAAATTTTCAACAACAGAACTATTCATCTATTTTTTATAAGATCTATATGATCTGATCCAAATATATATATATATATATATTAGAGTAAACAAGATTATTGTTGTCGTTAAAGCCCCGGAAAATTACACACGATTCCCTAAAATTCCCAATTTATCCCTATGGAATTTTGAAAATTTTGAACAAGAATTTTTCATCAGTTTTACATTAGATCAACATTATATGCTTCCAACACAATATGTATGAGAATAAGCAAGATTGTTGTGTTCAGTAAAGTCCCGGAAATTTGCAGAGAATTCCATGAAACTTTTAATTTACCCTTATGGAATTTTGTAAATTTTTAACAACGGAAATTTTCATCTATTTTTCATAAGATCTACATGATATGATGCAAAACAATAAATATTAGAGTAAACAAGATTCTTGTGGATCTTAAAGCCCCGAAAAATTGCACACGATTCCACAAAATACACAATTTACCCCTATCGAGTTTATAAAATTTTCAACAACAGGATATTTCATACGTTTTCCATAAGATTAACTTGATATGCTGCCAAAACAATATATATGAGAGTAAACAAGATTGTTTTGGTCATTAAAGCCTTAGAAATTGCACACGATTCTCCAAAATTCCTAATTTACCCCTACTGAGTTTTGAAAATTTTCAACAACGGAACTGTTGGAAACATTTGAAGAAAGTTTTGATGAGACAAAACCTTAAGTAACTCTAAATATGCATAACCAATCTTAGGATAGGTTACTGCAATAGAGTTACTACAAAAGATTAAAAGAGACGAAGAATGTGTCAAAGAAAGAATACCGAAGAGAATGGTTGAAAAGAATTTGGTGAACTAATTAGGATACTTTTGACTTCAGGAAGCTACTGAAAGGAACCTCGCCAAAACAGAAGACAGCTAGACAGGAAGCTACCTGAGAAGACTATGCCAAAAGCATACTGTTGGAGCAGCATGCTACAGACGCCTCGAGCCACCTGAAGGATCAAGCTAGAAGAGGAAGCTCTAGAGTGAAGCAAGAGGAGGGAGCTACAAAGCAGGCATGGGCAGAAAGTCAAAAGTTACCGTTAGACACAAGAAGTTACTGGTAGAGAGAAAAGAAGAAGAGCCAATCAGAAGAAAACACGTGGAAAGAGAAAAGCTGGCGTGTGTCAGGAGTGCGGCGCATCAATGATGAAAATTTGTCTACCTTCAATGGGTAGATTTCACAACCTATAAATAGGAGGTCTGAAGACTGAAACGGGTGTGAGAGAGTGCAAGGGCACAAGAGAGAAGAAGTGAGCACATCAGAATATCCAAGCTCACAGAGAGAACGCGCAAAAGAAGAGAGAAGAGCTAATCAGAGATAAGGCTTAAAAGAGAGAAGTACAGAAAGAGGGGGAAGTTTTTAGAGAAGAAAAGAGTGTTCAAATAGAGTAGAAGAAAAGAAGAAGAGCTCGAACACTCTACACCCCAAGAAGACGCACACCTAGTCTACCAGTCCAGCAGCAAGCTTCAGCAGATCAGTCTGCAAACGAAGTCCAAGCTTGCTGCACCCAGTTGAAGAAGAAGGAGATAAACCTCTCTAAAAGGTTATCTTGGAGTACTCAGTGCGAGGAGTAAAGTCCTGCTGAGTTTACCACTTTCTAGGGGAGAAAGTGAATACCCTGGGTGGGTAGATTAGGATCCTGTGTGGGTCAGTGTGGAAAGTAGGCAAGTATCTGTGTGAAGGCTTGTTACTTACTTGTTAAGGGTGGGTTTGTAATAGATAGGTCTATGTAAATCAACCAGCTTAACAAAGGTTCCCTCTTGAGAAGAGGAATAGAGGATGTAGAAGGATTACCCCACCTTCGAACCTCTATACATGCTTGCGTCTTTATCTGCTTACTGCATTACATGTATTCTCTCTGATAAGCTGCACATCTTCTATTCGGCTCAGAAAGAAGCTTTCGCACCCACTATGATCAGTAACCTCCTAAAAGGTTACTGATATTAGAAATGAGCCGATAGAGGATTAAGAAAAATCTGAAGATATGGTAGGCTTATTCACCCCCCTTCTAACCCTACCACCAGCAGTTTTGGGACCAACAAGTGGTCTCAGAGCTGGTTGGACCATCCACCAGCTGATCTATCTGATACCAACAAGTGGTATCAGAGCAGGTGGATTATTCATCCATGCTCACCGGTCAATCTGATACCAACAAGTGGTATCAGAATAGATGGATGAAACAAAAGATCTAATCGATCTATCCAGATCCCATCTGTAAAGAATCTCTTCAGAAAATCTCTCTCTCTCTCTCTCTCCATCACATCAAAGATCACTTCATTGCCTTTTTTAAAGGATTTGATTGATGTTACAAATAGCTAAAAGATAGAAAATCAAGCTGAGTTGTAAAGAAAAGTTGTTCATCGGGGGGGGGGGGGAACAATAAGCTACCGAAGGAAGGACTGCGAAGAAGGAAGCCTTACACAAGGAGCAAAGTCTCTACTCATCACGGAGCAGACAAACATGGAGCTGATCAACACAGAAGAAATGTTGCTATGGACAAACAAGCAACCATGGAGGAAAATACTGAGAATGTCAGGAAAAGGAGCAAGAAGGGAAGCTCACTCCAATTTCCAGACAGAAACAAGAATGAAAGAGGACCTACTCTTTTTAAAGGAACAACAATGACCAGGTACCTCGTTCTAATTCTACACTCCTTAAATCTGGTCATAATCATGTTTATTTTGTAAAAGAACTCAAGTGACTATATACCAAGATAACGGACTTTAAATTGTTGTCACTTGGTTCTAAAAATGAGAATCAAGCCTGCATGTTTAGTTCCGTATTATAATGCTTTACCTTCTCATACCTCAAAGTAACCTAAATAATACCATTAGTAATCTCACATCTTAAAAGAGAATACCATAAAGTAAGGGGGAACTTCCAGTACAAATCAAGGAAACTTTGTAGGCAAAAAGATTAAAATCCTTGGAGTAACCCAAATATGGGCATGCTGTAAAAAGTCTGCAACAAACTAACATTCCATAAGGAATCATGCAAAAACAACAACTCCAAAAAACAAAAACAAAAAAAAAAAAAACAAAAGAATTTTGTCTACCTTACTGATATCTCTGCTCACCATTTCTGTTGGTCCCGGAACTGCTGTAGGTAGGCTTAGAGGGGGGGGGGTGAATAAGCCTACCTTATCTTCTAATTTTTCTTCCAAGTCAATTGGCTTATTTATAATATCAGTAACCTTTTGGGAGGTTACTGATCAGAGTGAATGCGGAAGCCTATCTTTGTGCCCAATAGAAGATATGCAGTTTATTAGAGAGAATATATGTAAGACAGTAACAGATAAAGACGCAAGCATGTATAGAGGTTCGAAGGTGGAGTAATCCTTCTACGTCCTCTCTTCCTCCACACAGGAGGGAACATTGGTTAAGCTGGTTGATTTACATAGACCTATCTATTACAACCCACCCTTAACGAATAAGTAGCAAGCCTTCACACAGATGCTTGTCTACTTTCCCTTGACCCAAACAGGATCCAACTCTACCCACCCAGGGTCCTCACTCTCTCTCCTAGAAAGTGGTAAACTCAGCAGGACATTACTCCTCGCACTGAGTACTCCGAGACAACCTTTTGGAGAGGTTTATCTTCTTCTTCTTCAACTGGGTGCATCAAGCTTGGCCTTCGCATGCAGACTGATTCTGCTAAAGCTTGCTGCTAACTAGTAGACTGGGTGTGCGTCTTCTTGGGGTGTGGAGTGTTCGAGCTCTTCTTCTTTTCATCAGCTCTCATTGAACACTCTCTTTTCTAAGGCTTCCCCCTTTTTCTGCGCTACTCTCTTTTAAGCTCTTCTCACTTCTTTTGTGTTTCTCTCTGTGAGCTTGGATATTCTGATGTACTCACTTCTTTTCTCTCTTGTACACTCGGTTCTTCTCTCTCACACCATTTCAGTCTTCAGTCCTCCTCTTTATAGGTTGTGAAATCTGCCTGTTGAAGGTAGACAGATTTCTGACATTGATGCACTGCACTCCTGACACACGGCAGCTTTTCGCTTTCCATGTGTCTTCTTTCGGTTGGCTCCTCTTCTCTTTTCTCTCTACCGGTAACTTCTTGTGTCTATCGGTAACTTTGACTTTCTGCCCATACCAGCTTTGTAGCTTCCTCATCTAGCTTCACTCTAGAGCTTACTTCTTCTGGCTTGCTCCTTCAGGTGGCTTCGAGGCTTCTGTAGCATGCTGCTCCTTGCAGTATGCTTTCAGCATGGTCTTCCCAGGCAGCTTCCTGTCTCGCTGTTTTCTGCTTTGGCGAGGTCCCTTCCAGTAGCTTCCTGAAGTCAATAGTATCCTTATTAGTTTCAGATTCTTTTCAACCATACTCTTCACTATCCTTCCTTTGACATTTTCTCCTTTTCTTTTAATCTTCCGTAATAACTCTATTGCAGTAACCTTATCCTAATATTGGTTATGCTATAGAGTTACTTTAAGGATTTGTCTCATCAAAACATTCTTCAAATATATCCAACAATTTCCCCCTTTTTGATGATGACAAAACTTTTACAGAAGTTCAAAAGATTATAACCTCTCAAGTACAGAAAGCATATTTAAAGCATTACACAAATGGGCATACTACTTTCATACATAAATCACATATAAGTAAAAAAGAAAGTGCATAAGGAATGAGAAATTTTTGAAGAACAGAAGACATTTTATTAAGATAAAACGTATACATTACAATGCAGTAAGCAAAGTACAATAAGCATCCTATCTAAATTCATTCTTCTATTCTTCTTGCTCTTTCATATCTTTCTTTTCCTGTTTAACTTCTTGCGAGCTTCTTTCTCCTCTAGCTCTTCACACTTTTGGGTGCAAGGGCCTGCTCCCAATTGATTTTCTTCTTTGATCGTGGAGGAGAATTAAGGAAGGTGATCGCAAAGAGAAAGATGATTCAGTTGGAGATGATCAAGAAGTAGTGGAGATGCTCAGGTGCAGTAGCTTGCTGTAACCTTTCTTCTCGCACTTCTTCCGCCAACTCCTGTGACTGATCCTTCCTTCTTTTTGGATACAGAAGAGAACTCTTCCAAAGGAAGAATTTTGTCTCTTCTGTTCTTCACCTTAGGAAGATTTTTGATCTTCCTGAATCCTTTCACAGTTCTTTCCCCTTTTTGACATCATCAAAAAATGAGCTTAGCTCTGGGCTCGCTGGAGGGTGATTCCCTCAACTCAACCTCCAGACTTCAGGGGAGATCTTAGGGGCAAGTCCTTAAGCACCCTCAAGTTTGAGGTGAGGAGAGAATGCTAGAAGATCAAGTCTTCTGAGGAAGACTTGCTTAGCAAGTGTTAAGCGTAAGAGGTGAAAATACGAGATTTGAGATGTGCTTGGTTGATTATTTGTAGAGAATGTGTCTTTTGGAAGGAATGAAGAGTAGAGTTTCCAACAATCTGGTTCCATTTTAGGCTAAGGATGAGAGGAAGAGGATATCAATATATATATGCACTATGAAGAATAAGGAGTGCATGTATTTATAGGGATAGAAATACTCCCTGTTGCAGTTTGGATCTTTAAAGATCTCATTAACTGCTCCGCCGGTTTCCAAGGTTGATGTTGACAGTTTCCATAGCTTTATGTCGTTTCTGTTGATTTGATTGCGTCTGTGGTCAGTGGCTGAATCTCCACCCTTGGATTTTTCTAATCGTGCGGCTGTTGTTGCTTTTAGGGTTTTTGAAAAGGTAGTCTACTTCTGGATATAGGCGATCCTCCTTTTTATGTTCGCACGTTACCAAGAAATATTTTCTCAGTAACTGCTCTATCTTGTAACATCCAAGAGATCTCTTTATCCAGTTTTGATGATAAGTTCCGACTTCAAGTAACCTAGTATCCAGAATATTGAAATCTAGCGTCCTGATACACATGGACCTAGTATTCAGCGATCTGGTATCCAGCTATTCGGTATTTAGTGTCCTGTTGCCCAGCGACCTAGTGTTCAGCGATCTAGTTTCCATCCCCTGGTATCTAGCATCTTGATATCTAACGTCCTGCCACTAGTGACCTAATTTCCAGTCAGCCTGGTATCTAGCATCCTGATATCCAGCATCCTGCTATCAGCGACATAGTATTCAATATTCTGGTGTCTAGTGTTTCCTTTAGTCAGAACTTTATCTTTTTATGTTAGAGCCTTCTATCTTTTCTATTGACTTAATGACAAGTGTTCTGATTTCTAGTAGCTTAGCATCCAGTTAGCTTGGTATCTAGTGTCTAGGTGTACAACGTCCTGTTATCCCATGACCTAGTATCCAGTAACCGGATGTTCAGCATACTAGAGTTAGAGTTTGTCATTTTGTCAATTATTCCCCTTAAAATTATTAACCCTTCAAATGTACCTGTAAAACACTTACCTTGTATAGGTACTCATACAAGTATGAGTCCTTCTGAGTTAGGTTTTCCTTCAAAAGATTTGACTATCTTTACAGCCCATGGTTGCTGTAGAGAGAGTTTCGGCTCCTTCAAGACTTTTTAAAGAATAATCAGTGATAGTGTGTGCAAGTGTTTGTAGGCATAACATGATAGACAAGGGTAAAAAAAAAATTATTTTTTTATTTTTTTATTTTTCTGGAGTTGCTGTTCTGCTTAATTCCTTATGGAAGGACAGTTTGTTGCAGACTTTCTACAGCATACCTAGTTTGGGTTACTCCAAGGATTTTAACCCTTTTGCCATCAAAGCTTCCTTGATTAATATCGGAAGTTCCCCCTTACTTTATGGTCTTCTCTTTTAAGGTGTGGGGTCACTTAACAGTATTAATCTCGGTTACTTTGAGGCTTTGCATGAGAAAGTGAAGCATAAAATATGGAAATAAACATGCAGGCTTCCTTTCTCATTTAAAGAATCAAGTGACAACAAATTATTATCTTAACATATAGTCACTTGAGTTCTTTGACAGATTACCAAGACATGGTAACGACCAGATATAAAGAGTTTTAGAATTAGAACGTGATACCTGGTCATTCTTGCTCTTTTAAAAGAAAAGGTCCTCTTTTATTCTTGACTCTATCTGGAGGTCGATCTGGTTGATGGAGTGATCTTCTTCTTCTTACTCCTTGGTTTGACATCCTTATCGTTTTCCTCCATGATTTGCTGCTTGTTGATTGCTGTACCAGCTTCTTCTACCACTTGTTGGTCCAATTCTTTCTGCACAACTTCCTTCTTTGCAGCTTGCTGTTCCCCTTCAGAAACAATTTTCTTCTTAACACAACTTGATTTTCTACATCTTTTAGTTGTTTGTTGTCTTCACATCAATCATATCATTTTAGAGCACAAGGCATTGAAATGATCTCTGATGTGAGGGAGAGAGAGAGAGAGAGAGAGAGAGAGAGAGAGAGAGATTTTGAGAGAGGCTTTTTCACAGATGCGATCTGGATAGATCGATTAGATCTTTTTTTTGTTCATCCATCTGCTCTGATACCACTTGTTGGTATCAGATTGACAATTAAGCAAGGATGAATAATCTACCTGCTCTGATACCACTTGTTGGTATCAGATGGATTAGCTGATGGATGATCCAACATGCTCTGATACCACTTGTTGGTCCCAGAACTGTTGTAGGTAGGCTTAGAGGGGAGGGGGGTGAATATGCCTACCTTATCTTCTAATTTTTCTTCCAAGTCAATTGGTTTATTTCTAATATCAGTAATCTTTTGGGAGGTTACTGATCAGAGTGAATGCGGAAGCCTATTTTTGTGCCCAATAGAAGATATGTAGTTTATCAGAGAGAATAGATGTAAGATAGTAAGTAGATAAAGACGCAAGCATGTATAGAGATTCGAAAGGTGGAGTAATCCTTCTACATCCACTCTTCCTCCACACAAGAGGGAACATTGGTTAAGCTGGTTGATTTACATAGACCTATGTATTACAACCCACCCTGAACGAATAAGTAGCAAGCCTTCACACAGATGCTTGCCTACTTTTCTTTGACCCACACAGGATCCTACTCTACCCATCCAAGGTCCTCACTCTCTCTCCTAGAAAGTGGTAAACTCAGCAGGACATTACTCCTCGCACTGAGTACTCCGAGACAACCTTTTAGAGAGGTTTATCTCCTTCTTCTTCAACTGGGTGCAGCAAGCTTGGCCTTCGTATGCAGACTGATTCTGCTAAAGCTTGTTGCTGACTGGTAGACTGGGTGTGCGTCTTCTTGGGGTGTGGAGTGTTCGAGCTCTTCTTCTTTTCATCAGCTCTCATTGAACACTCTATATTCTAAGGCTTCCCCCTTTTTCTGCGCTTCTCTCTTTTAAGCTCTTCTCCCTTCTTTTACGCTTCTCTCTGTGAGCTTGGATATTCTGATGTGCTCACTTCTTTTCTCTCTTACACACTCAGTGCTTCTCTCTCACACCATTTTAGTCTTCAGTCCTCCTCTTTATAGGTTGTGAAATCTGCCCGTTGAAGATAGACATATTTCTGACATTAATGCGCCGCACTCCTGTCACACGGCAGCTTTTCGCTTTCCACGTGTCTTCTTCCAGTTGGCTCCTCTTCTCCTTTCTCTCTACCGGTAACTTCTTGTGTCTACCGGTAACTTTGACTTTCTGCCCATGCCTGCTTTGTAGCTTTCTCCTCTAGCTTCACTCTAGAGCTTCCTTCTTCTGGCTTGCTCCTTCAGGTGGCTTCGAGGCTTTTGTAGCATAGTGCTCCCTGCAGTATGCTCTCGGCATGGTCTTTCCAGGCAGCTTCCTGTATCGCTGTTTTCTGTTTTGGCGAGGTCCCTTCCAGTAGCTTCCTGAAGTCAATAGTATCCTTATTAGTTTCAGACTTTTTTCAACCATACTCTTCAGTATCCTTCCTTTGACACTTTCTCTTTTTCTTTTAATCTTCTGTAGTAACTCTATTGCAGTAATCTTATCATAAGATTAGTTATGCTATAGAGTTACTTTAAGGATTTGTCTCATCAAAACATTCTTCAAATATATCCAACAATTTCCATATCTGAGAAATCACACTCTGAAAGGAGATACAGTAAGCAAACACCTACACACACTATCACTCTTTGCTCTTTAAAAGTCTGGAAGAAGTCTGTAACACCACGTTTCTTTAAAGAATAAAATCTCACTTGGGCGTTACCCCTTCAATAAAATAAAGATACATGTATTCAGGTAAAATAATTACGAAATAAAGTTTTCGGGAAATGCAACGGAAGCGATTTACTTAAAATTCCCTTTTCTCCAATTCATCTTCAAATACTTTAAAAGACGGAAATACATGAACGTTTTCATGGATATACTATTGTAAAATTAAATAAATAAAATCCTTTAAAGAAAATCTTCTTGAACCTTGATATCACCGGCTACCAACGATCACCGCTCGCACACCATGTCCTGAATACTTTAAGCTGAAAACATTTTTTACACATAGGGGTGAGTGCCAGAAAACACTCAGTGGGGGGGGGGGTGCATATAAACATTATCACATTCCACATTTAACATCAAAGAAAACACATAACCTCATCTGGAGTTTATAAATCCTGTATATATATATATATATATATATATATACAGGTCCGTCAATATAAATCCAGCAAAATATAAGTCCGTCAATATAAGTCATCAATATATGTCCGTCAATATAAGTCATCAATATATGTCCGTCAATATAAGTCATCAATATATGTCAGCCAATATAAGTCATCAATATATGTCCGTCAATATAAGTCATCAATATATATCCGTCAATATAGTCCGTCAACATGCGCATGCGCATTCACAATCATTTTGCACATAATTCGAATTTAAACATTTATCATTCAAATAGATTCGAGATGAATCCCGACTTATCTCAAATACCATAACAAATAAACTTGGCATTCAAATCATGCACATAAATGCAGTTCTTAGCTGCCGTAAATGTGGTTCTTAGCGACCGTGATTGCAGTTCTTTGCTGCCGTAAATGTAGTTCTTAGCCACCGTGAATGCAGTTCTTAGCTGCCGTAAATGTGGTTCTTAGCCACCGTGAATGCAAACGCATGCGCACATACACTTCAAACATAATAAACATAATTAAAAGATGGCGCCGACAGCCGGAACGGCCGGATATAGCAAGCAAGAAATTTAATTAAAGCAATAATTTTTACCCTTTGTTCAATAGAGCTTTCTCTGCAAAATCCCATTTCTGCTTGGGATGAGAAAGAGCTGAGATGAGGAGAGAGAATGGGGTGTAATTTCTTGAGAGGAAAGAGAAACGAGATTGCGAGAGAGATGAGATAAGGAGAGAGAATTGGGGGTGAGTTGTCACCGCTAAGAATGGATGGGTGGCAGTGGGTGATGACTCACCATTTTTCCACGCTAACAAGCGAATCGGATTTTGGACTACGAATCGTATCAGAAATTGTATATTTTCTTGGATTGAGATTTAATTATACATTATATTAAATTATTTGGGGTATTCTTATTTCAGTCGAGATTTTATTTTGTGTACGTGTTACTGATATTTGGGTTCTCGTATAAAAATTATGTATCGAATTCAACCTCATTAGATCAAACCGTTTGATAGTATATATATAATTTACGAATTAATCGATATCTTGTATTATTATTAACGGTTTATGTTATCTCCTTCGTCAATATAAGATAGTCGTAATTAATAATTAACTTTAGGGTATATTGAAATCTCACAAAGACCAAACTTAAATTTTAGGGATTAATTTATTAAGATTTCGATGAGAAGTTAATTTTATTCGGGGTGTTACATCCTCCCCTCCTTAAAGAAATTTCGTCCTCGAAATTTTTGGAATATTAATATGATGTAACTAAAAATTCATATCTTATTTCATATTTCTTTCCTTAATTATATCTTTTCAATTAAATCTTTATAAAAAGATTTTTTTTATTTTTTATTTTTAATCCAGAACGTGTATTTATTATGAACGTAAACTTAAAGATTCTATCTATCAAGAAAGTTCAGCATCATTCTATTCCTGCAACTCAAAGCAAGTGAAGTCCATTATGAGCGACTAAGTTATTCTATATCATCACATCTATGAATGTTGTTTATTATAACTCGGTTTAGGTAATACTAAAGCACTTACATCGAACCTGATTCCATAAAATACTACACCAACTCCTGCGAATGGCCATTTAAGCACACGAGCTCTGCTGCTGCATTCAGCGGCTCAGTGGCGGCGTCCAGCAAGCAGTGTGTTGATAATAGTGACATCAGACCACAAGAAGATCACAGTCCATAGAAGTAATCAGACATATAAACATTCGAGAGTACATTTTACAGTTAAATAGCTCACTCTTTCGTCATATACAATTATAATAAACCACCACCTCATAACCATTAAGCATTGCAACTTAGATTACCTTACTGAAATCGAAGCGGTGAGATCGAAGTGGTTGCTGGTAGATAATAATTTTTTGTCTCAAATAGGAGTATACTTCTGCATTTCTTGAAATTTGTGATAAACAAAACTTTTAGAAAATAAAACATTTTAGCGAGTCTACAGAATCAAAGACCCACTCTGATACCACCTGTAACGCCACGTTTCTTTAAAGAATAAAATATCACTTGGGCGTTACCCCTTCAATAAAATAAAGATACATGAATTCAGGGAAAATAATTATGAAATAAAGTTTTCGGGAAATGTAACGGAAGCGATTTACTTAAAATTCCCTTTTTCTCCAATTCATCTTCAAATACTTTAAAAGACGGAAATACATGAAGGTTTTCATGGATATACTATTGTAAAATTAAATAAATAAAATCCTTTAAAGAAAATCTTCTTGAACCTTGATATCACCGGCTACCAACGATCACCGCTCGCACACCATGTCCTAAATACTTTAAGCTGAAAATATTTTTTACACATACGGGTGAGTGCCAGAAAACACTCAGTGGGGGGTGCATATAAACATTATCACATTCCACATTTAACATCAAAGAAAACACATAACCTCTTCTGGAGTTCATAAATCCTATATATATATATATATATATACAGGTCCATCAATATAAATCCATCAAAATATAAGTCCGTCAATATAAGTCATCAATATATGTCCGTCAATATAAGTCATCAATATATGTCCACCAATATAAGTCATCAATATATGTCCGTCAATATAAGTCATCAATATATATCCGTCAATATAGTCCGTCAACATGCGCATGCGCATTCACAATCATTTTGCACATAATTCGAATTTAAACATTTATCATTCAAATAGATATGAGATGAATCCCGACTTATCTCAAATACCATAATAGATAAACTGGCATTCAAATCATGCACATAAATGCAGTTCTTAGCTGCCGTAAATGTGGTTTTTAGCCACCGTGATTGCAGTTCTTAGCTGCCGTAAATGTGGTTCTTAGCCACCGTGAATGCAAACGCATGCGCACACACACTTCAAACATAATAAACATAATTCATATATACTCCAATACATTCACATTCCCCTTTACGGTCACATTCACATTTGATATCGCGTATAACAATCATTAACACTTCATCAATATAACAATAGCTCTTATAACGACATATAGTTAATCAATTCAAATCCATATATCTAAAGAATTCGTATATTCATGTGCCCAATTAGTAAAGCAGATAAGATTTTACCCCCACCTTAAATATCGACTTTCCTGGCAAAGTTCGTCGCTCTCTTCCTTCCTACTCTTGTCCCTCGTCTGTATATCCTACATAGCGTAATAACTCCACTTAGCGTCTAATTTAACTGTAGATGCGCGGAATTATCAGTAAAGTATAGGATTCTTTTTATAATTTTAAAATGTTTTGGGGTCAAAGTGTTATTTCTGTAAGATCTGGGGGTCAATCTGCAATTAAAATTAAACTCAGGGGCTGAAAATGAATCCCAAATTTACGCAGGGACTGAGGAGCAATAACTTAATAGACCAAAGGTTGAAAATCAATTAACCAAGAATTGGGAAATTGCAAGAAGGTCCCTGGACAAAATCAAATTTCCAAACTAAAACCTTAGCCCCAAACCTCATCTCTGTACAGCCCCGTCACCCCCTTCCTTCTACACCACCGCCGCCCCTACTGCTGCCGGTGACGGACGCCGACAGCCCCCTCCCTCTCCCCAGCGTCACACGACGCTGCCAATCTCGGCGGCGCCACAACACACCACCCACACAGCACACACACATATATTCAACACACACCAAACTCACACACACCACAACACGACGGCGCCACTCACGGCGTCGCCCCTATCCACACCCACACCTGGCACCGCCACCACGGTGGCACCCAAACACGGGGACGATCGATAGGGAAACCAAGAGAGAGTGAGAGAGATGAAGATTCATCTATATACATATATGTATGTATAACATTAGAGAAGATGGAAAAGAAAAATTGGGAAGAAATATTTTCTGTAATTGCAGAGGTATTGAAGGTGGGAGATGAGAGCAGAGGTGAAAAGAAGGCGCCGACAATGGCGTCGGCAGCCGGAACGGCCGGATATAGCAAGCAAGAAATTTAATTAAAGCAATAATTTTTACCCTTTGTTCAATAGAGCTTTCTCTGCAAAATCCCATTTCTGCCTGGGATGAGAAAGAGCTGAGATGAGGAGAGAGAATGGGGTGTAATTTCTTGAGAGGAAAGAGAAATGAGATTGCGAGAGAGAGATGAGATAAGGAGAGAGAATTGGGGGTGAGTTGTCACCGCTAAGAATGGATGGGTGGCAGTGGGTGATGACTCACCATTTTTCAACGCTAACAAGCGAATCAGATTTTGGACTACGAATCGTATCAGAAATTGTATATTTTCTTGGATTGAGATTTAATTATACATTATATTAGATTATTTGGGGTATTCTTATTTGAGTCGAGATTTTATTTTGTGTACGTGTTACTGATATTTGGGTTCTCGTATAAAAATTATGTATCAAATTCAACCTCATTGGATCAAACAGTTTGATAGTATATATATAATTTACGAATTAATCGATATCTTGGATTATTATTAACGGTTTATGTTATCTCCTTCGTCAATTGAAGATAGTCGTAATTAATAATTAACTTTAGGGTATATTGAAATCTCGCAAAGACCAAACTTAAATTTTAGGGATTAATTTATTAAGATTCCGATGAGAAGTTAATTTTATTCGGGGTGTTACAAAGTCAAACTCTTTCTACAACAACCATGGGCTATAAAGATATCTTAAACTTCTGAAAGAAAACCTAACTCAGAAGGACTCATACTTGTATGAGTACCTACACAAGAATAGTAGTCTTGTAGGTACCTCTAACAAAGGGCTACTGACTTTAGGGGGGACCATTGACAAAATGACAAACTCTAATTATAGGATGTTGAACATCCAGCTGCCGGATACTAGGTCATAGGATAATAGGACGCTGTAAACCAAGATGCTAGACACCGAGCTACTGGATACTAAGCTACTAGATATTAGAGCATCTGTCATCGAGTCAGTAGAAAAGGTAGAAGGACTCAACGCTCTTAAGGAAAAAGATAAAATTCTGACGAAAGAACGCTAGACACCAGGACAATGGATACTAGGTTGCTGGATAGCAAGATGTTGGACATCAGGATGCTAGATACCAGGCTAACTGGAAATTAGGTCACTGGATGGCAGGACGCTAGAAATCAGGATGCTAGATACCAGGGGCTGGATACTAGATCGCTGAACACTAGGTCGCTGGGCACCAGGACACTAAATACCAGGAAGCTGGACACTAGATCCCTGAACACCAGGTCACTGGGCATCAGGATGCTAGACACCAATGTACTAGATACTAGGTTATCTGACATCAGAATTTATCATCAAGTCACTGGATAAAAGGATCTCTTTGATGTTACAAGTCAAAACAGTTACTGAGAAAAATATTTCTCGGCAATGTGCGTGCATAAAAAGGGGATCACATTTTTCCAGAAATAGACAACCTTTTCGGAACCCTAGAAGAATTTCAGCCGTACGCTCAGAAGAATCCAAAGGTGGAGATCCAGCAGTTAACCACGTCATCTCAAACAAAGGAGAAAAGACATAAAGTTGTGGAAACTGTCAACACCTTTATTGGAAATCGGCGGAGGAGTTAATGAGATCTTTTGAAGATCTTAACTGCAACAGGGAGTATCTCTAACCCTATAAATACATACACTCCTTATTCTTCATTAAACATATATCGATATCCTCTTTCTCTCATCCTTAGTCCATAAATGGCTCTAGATTGTTGGAAACCCTTCTTTTCGTTCTCTCCAAAAGACACATTCTCTGCAAATAATCAACCAAGCACCCCACAAATCTCATACAATCACCCTTCACGTTTGACACTCGCTACGCATACCCTTCTCAGAAGAGTTGATCTTCTAGCTTTCAACTCTCATCTCACCTGTCAAGAACCTGCACTCAAATTATTCTCTTTAAGGCAGGGGATAAAGCTAAGGACCCCTCTCCAGCCACCCCAGGATGTCATCTCATTGATGATGTCAAAAAGGGAGAAGAAACTGCGAAGGGTCATGAAAGATCAAAAGACTTCCGGAAGTGGAGAAGAGGGAATTCATCTCTTCCATGAGGTGAATTCTTTTTTGAAATACAAGAGAACCAAAAGGAAGGATAGTTGGAGGGATGAGTGGAGATTGAAGGAGAAGGAAAGGCGGCAGCAAGCTACTGACGTCTGAACTTCTCTGCTTCTTTACATACTTTCCTCCAAACTAATTTCTTTTCTCTCTCGCATCGCCTCTCACACCTCCCAACAGCTCTCCTCTCTAGCCGAAGAAAAGAAACTACTAGGAGCAGGTGACTGCATCAAGTGAGGGGGAAGAAAAGCAGAAAGAGAAAGGAGCCAGCAGCAAACTAAAAAGGGAAAATTGTTGGAAACATTTGAAGAAAGATTTGATGAGACAAAACCTTAAGTAACTCTAAATATACATAACTAATCTTAGGATAGGTTACTGCAATAGAGTTACTACAGAAGATTAAAAGAAACGAAGAATGTGTCGAAGGAAGGATACTGAAGAGAATGGTTGAAAAGAATCTGGTGAACTAATTAGGATACTATTAACTTTAGGAAGCTACTGAAAGGGACCTTGCCAAAGCAGAAGACAGTGAGAAGACTATGCCAAAAGCATACTGCAGGAGCAACATGCTACAGACGCCTCGAGCTACCTAAAGGAGCAAGCCAGAAGAGGAAGCTCCAGAGTGAAGCAAGAGGAGGGAGCTACAAAGCAAGCATGGGTAGAAAGTCAAAAGTTACCGGTAGACACAAGAAGTTACCGATAGAGGGAAAAGAAGAGGAGCCAATCAGAATAAGACACGTGGAAAGCGAAAAGCTGGCGTGTGTTAGAAATGCGGTGCATCAATGATGGAAATCTGTCTACCTTCAACGGGTAGATTTCACAACCTATAAAGAGAAGGACTGAAGACTAAAGCGGGTGTGAGAGAGCGCAAGGGCACAAGAGAGAAGAAGTGAGCACATCAGAATATCCAAGCTCATAGAGAAAACGCACAAAAGAAGAGAGAAGAGCTAATTAGAGAGAAAGCTTAAAAGAGAGAAGCAGAAAGAGGAGAACCTCTTTACATGCTTGCATCTTTATTTGCTTACTACATTACATGTATTCTCTCTGATAAGCTGCACATCTGATAAAATAGATTATTAATAGTAAACCAAGATATCGATTAATTCGTAAATTATATATATACTATTAAATTGTTTGATATATCCAATTTTTAATTAATGGGGTTGGTCTCAATTGATAATTTTTATGCGATATCTAATTATCTGTAACCCGTACACAAAATACAATTCTCGACTCAATTCATAATCCGCCGCCGGGAGTGGCGGCGCTAGGCAGGGCTGGTGGTGGTGTTGTGAGTTGGGTGTGGTGATGATGGGAGTTGTTTATGGTTCGAGTATGTGCAGCGTTGGTGTTGATGGTGGTGGGTTTGGTTTTGATTGTGGTGGTGTGTATCGTAGTGTTGGTTGAGTGTGTGTTTGTGACAGTGTATCTTTGGTCTCTTGTGTTTACGAGAGGATATTGTTGGTCATCGCCAGTGACGGTAACAACAATGGGAATGGGACTACGAGGGTGAGAATTTGGTTTTTGTACATATATTTAATTGAGTTTAGGATTTAACTGAAGAAACCGTTTGCATCATTAATAATATTTAGGCATCGATAAATTATGGAAAATTATGTTTGATAGATGTAATAAGAAAACATAAGATTAGATGTTATTTTGGTCCTAAAAATGATCATGTAGGATTGAATGTGTATTATCTTAAAATTGGACTCAATCATTAATTTGTAATACAAGTGTTATATAATTCATATGAATTTAGATATTAATTCGTTTAATTAATTGTCATAAGCAATGTAAATTAAATATTATATGAAGTTAGATTGTTCATAGTATGAAACTGAAACTCAAATTAGATTAACAAAATATGCAAATATAAGTTACTATCTAATATATCATAACTCAAGTTAAATGATTAGGAAGATTTAATTATTTCCTTAAAATAACAATTAATTCAAGTAATATGAATCGAAGATCTATAATCAGTCAATTCAAATTCAATATAAATCCATACGACACTTTGGAAACCTTCAAGTTTGAACCAAAATTATGATAAATTGACAATGTGATCCTTATATTAATTATGAGATTAATATAAAAACTTTTGTTGCTCTTTAGAGCCATAATCTTAGAAATGCCGATTATTCACTTTATCCCAAGAAATTAATCTAAGATTCATTTCACACTATAAATAATTAAGTTAAACATTAAGGTGAACTCTATATTTTGAAGGAATATAAACGAAAAGCTTATTTAAATGGTTGTAGAGACAATAGTTGCCGGCCTCAGTGATCAAAGGAATACGAACAAGGGACACGACTAAGAAATAGGACGAAGGGCTTTACAATCGCAACTTCTGAAGGTGGGGGTAAATGCTTGTTGTTTACTAATTTATTTTAATGAACATGATTAAATGCGATTGTCCTATATGTGATTATGGTGCCTTTATGGGATTTGAACGTTGACCTTCAGCATTTATTTCCAATATAATGTGATGAATGTACAATGTTAATGATCATGGTGGAATTCCAATTCAGGGTGGGTTAAATACCCGAAGGGTTTCAAATATGGCCCTTACACGCTGGACTTAAAGGCTCCAGGTTTCATGGCGGGCTAGCTACCCGAGGGTTTCAATTATGGCCCATTTATGTTGGATTTAAAAACTCCAAATTCATGCCGGGCTTAAAGACCCGAGTAAGGTTATGATGATGTATTATGGTTATGTGCAGTGATTATTTGATGTTGAATTGATGTGCTTACGTGTTCCCCTTTCCACCCCACTGAGTGATTTTTCTTGCACTCACCCCTATATGTTTAAATGTTTAGGACAGGGTACGCGAATGTGGCATGCCGGTAGCCGATATTATCAAGGTCAAAGAAGATTTTAAATAAAGAGTTTTAGTTTACAAATTCCAAATATATTTATTTACGTAAATGATTTATTTCTATAACTCCGTTCATGGAACTAAAACTGTGTTTGTAAAGGAATTTCAAGGTAAACGTTTCCGTTGCATTTTCCAATATTCGTATTTCATACCAATGTTTCATGGAATAATATTTTACAGTTATTTCCAGAATTTAGTTTTCTTTATTATTACTGAAAGGGTCTATTTTTAATATAAGTAATGCCAAAACATGATTTTAAAAACGGGGCGTTACAAATTTCTTTTCTCTCTCGCATCGCCTCTCACACCTCCCAACAGCTCTCCTCTCTAGCCGAAGAAAAGAAACTACTAGGAGCAGGTGACCGCATCAAGTGAGGGGGAAGGAAAGCAGAAAGAGAAAGGAGCCAGCAGCAAACTAAAAAGGGAAAAAAAAAGATAGGAAAGAGCAAGAAGAAAAGAAGAATGAATCTAGATAGGATGTTTATTCTACTTTGCTTACTGCACTGTAATGTAGATATTTTATCTAAATAAAACTTCTTATGTTCTTCAAAAAGGCTCATTCCTTGTGCACTTTCTTTTAAACTTATATGTGATTTGTGTATGAAATTAGTATGCCCATTAATGCCATACTTTAACTATGTTTTTTGTGCTTGAGAGGTTATGTTCTTTTGATCTTCTGAAAAAGGTTTTGTCATCATCAAAAAGGGGGAAATTGTTGGAAACATTTGAAGAAAGTTTTGATGAGACAAAACCTTAAGTAACTCTAAATATGCATAACTAATCTTAGGATAGGTTACTGCAATAGAGTTACTACAGAAGATTAAAAGAAACGAAGAATGTGTCGAAGGAAGGATACTGAAGAGAATAGTTGAAAATAATCTGGTGAACTAATTAGGATACTATTAACTTTAGAAAGCTACTGAAAGGGACCTCGCCAAAGCAGAAGACAGCGAGACAAAAAGCTACCTGAGAAGACTATGCCAAAGCATACTGCAGGAGCAGCATGCTACAGACGCCTCGAGCTACCTAAAGGAGCAAGCCAGAAGAGGAAGCTCCAGAGTGAAGCAAGAGGAGGGAGATACAAAGCAAGCATGGGCAGAAAGTCAAAAGTTACCGGTAGACACAAGAAGTTACCGATAGAGGGAAAAGAAGAGGAGCCAATCAGAATAAGACACGTGTTAAGCGAAAAGCTGGCGTGTGTCAGAAGTGCGGTGCATCAATGATGGAAATCTGTCTACCTTCAACGGGTAGATTTCATAACCTATAAAGAGGAGGACTGAAGACTGAAGCTTGTGTGAGAGAGCGCAAGGGCGCAAGAGAGAAGAAGTGAGCACATAAGAATATCCAAGCTCATAGAGAAAACGCGCAAAAGAAGAGAGAAGAGCTAATCAGAGAGAAAGCTTAAAAGAGAGAAGCGCAGAAAGAGGGGGAAGTTTTTAGAGAAGAAAAGAGTGTTCAAATAGAGCAGAAGAAAAGAAGAAGAGCTCGAACACTCTACACCCTAAGAAAACGCACACCCAGTCTACCAGTCCAGCGGTAAGCTTCTGCAGATCAGTCTGCAAATGGAGGCCAAGCTTGCTGCACCCAGTTGAAGAAGAAGGAGATAAACCTCTCTAAAAGGTTGTCTTGCAGTACTCAGTGCGAGGAGTAAAGTCCTGCTGAGTTTACCACTTTCTAGGAGAGAAAGTGAAGACCCTGGGTGGGTCAGTGTGGAAAGTAGGCAAGTATTTGTGTGAAGGCTTGCTACCTACTTGTTAAGGGTAGGTTTGTAATAGATAGGTCTATGTAAATCAACCAGCTTAAGAAAGGTTCCCTCTTGAGAAGAGGAAAAGAGGACGTAGAAGGATTACTCCACCTTCGAACCTCTATATATGCTTGCGTCTTTATCTGCTTACTGCATTACATGTATTCTCTCTGATAAGCAGCACATCTTCTATTCGGCTCAGAAAGAAGCTTTCGCACCCACTCTGATCAGTAATCTCCCAAAAGGTTACTGATATTAGAAATGAGCCGATAGAGGATTAAGAAAAATCTGAAGATATGGTAGGCTTATTCATCCCCCCTCTAAGCCTACCACTAGCAGTTTTGGGACCAACAAGGAACTTTCCATACGTTTTTCATACGATCAACATGATATGATGCAAAAACAATAAATATTAGAGAAAACAAGTTTCTTGTGGTCCTGAAAGCCTTAAAAAATTGCACACGATTCCTTAAAATTCCTAATTTACCTCTTCGGAATTTTGAATGTTTTCAACGGTGGAGCATTTCATATGTTTTCCATTTGATAGACATGATATGCTGCTAAAACAATATATATTAGAATAAACTGGATTGTTATGGTCATTAAAGCCCAAAAAATTGCACACGATTCCCTAAAAACCCTAGTCTACCCCTATGAATTTTTAAAATTTTCAACAGTTTTCATAAGTTTTTCATTAGATCGACTAGATATGCTGCTACAATAATATATATTAGAGTAAACATGTTTTTTGTGCTCATTAAAGCCCTTGAATATTACACACAATTCCCTAAAAACCCCTAATTTAATCCTATAGAATTTTGAAAATTTTCAACAGCGGAATTTTTCATATGTTTTAAATTAGATTGACTTGATATTCTTCCTAAACAATATGTATGAGAGTAAACAAGATTGTTATGGTCAGTAAAGCCCATGAAATTGCACACGATTCCCAAAAATTCCTAATTTACCTTTATGGAATTTTGAAAATTAACGGAACTTTTCATCTGTTTTTCATAATAACTACATGATATGATGCAAAAACAATAAATATTAGAGAAAACAAAATTATTTTAGACCTTAAAGCCCCGAAAAATTGCACACGATTCCACAAAATTCTTAATTTATCCATATGGAATTTTAAAAATTTCAACAGCGGAATTTTTCATCTGTTTTCCATTAGACCGACTAGATATGCTGTCAACAAATATGTATGAGAGTAAACAAGATTGTTGTGGTCAGTAAAGCCAAGAAAATTTCAGACAATTCACCAAAATTCCCAATTTACCCCTGTGGAATTTTGAATATTTTCGACAACGGAACTTCTCATCCGTTTTCCACAAGATTGACTTGATATGCTGCAAACACAATATATATCAGAGTAAACCAGATTATTGTGGTCAGTAAACCGAGGAAATTACAGTTCATTCCCCAAAATTCCTAATTTACCCTTATGGAATTTTGAAAATTTTCAACAACGGAACTTTTCATCTATTTTTTATAACATCTATATGATCTGATGCAAAAAAAAAAAAAAAGAGTAAAAAAGATTGTTGTGGTCGTTAAGGCCCGGAAAATTGCACACGATTCCCCAAAATTCCCAATTTACCCCTATGGAATTTTGAAAATTTTCAACAAGAATTTTTCATCAGTTTTTCATTAGATCAACATGATATGCTTCCAACTCAATATGTATGAGACTAAGCAAGATTGTTGTGTTCAGTAAAGTACCGGAAATTGTAGACAATTCCACGAAAGTTTTAATTTACCCTTATGGAATTTTGTCAATTTCTTACAACATAAATTTTCATCTGTTTTTCATAAGATCTACATGATATGATACAAAACAATAAATATTAGAGTAAACAAGATTCCTGTGGATCTTAAACCCTAGAAAAATTGCACATAATTCCCCAAAACTCCCAATTTACCCCTATCGAATTTCATAAAAAATTCAACCGCAGGATTTTTCATACGTTTTCCATAAGATTAACTTGATATGCTGCCAAAACAATATATATAAGAGTAAACAAGATTGTTTTGGTAATTAAAGCCCTAGAAATTGCACATGATTCTCCAAAATTCCTAATTTACCCTTATTGTGTTTTGAAAATTTTCAACAACGGAACTTTCCATACGTTTTTCATACGATCTACATAATATGATGCAAAAATAATAAATACTATAGAAAACAAGTTTCTTGTGCTCTTGAAAGCCTTGAAAAATTGCACACGATTCCTCAAAATTCCCAATTTACCCCTTCGAAATTTTGAAAGTTTTCAACGGCGGAGCATTTCATCCGTTTTCCATTTGATAGACAAGATATGCTGCTAAAACAATATATATTGGAATAAATAGGATTGTTATGGTCATTAAAGCCCCAGAAATTGCACACAATTCCCTAAAAACCCTAGTCTACCCCTATGAATTTTTAAAATTTTCAACCGTTTTCATAAGTTTTTCATTAGATCGACTTGATATGCTGCTACAAAAATATATATTACAGTAAACAAATTTTTTTGTTGTCATTAAAGCCTTAGAATATTACACACGATTCCCCAAAAAACAATAATTTAATCCTATAGAATTTGAAAATTTTCAACAGCGGAATTTTTCATATGTTTTCAATTAGATTGACTTGATATTCTTCCTAAACAATATCTATGAGAGTAAACAAGATTGTTATGGTCAGTAAAACCCATGAAATTCCCAAAAATTCCTAATTTACCTTTATGAAATTTTGAAAATTTTCAACAACGGAACTTTTCCTCTCTTTTTCATAAGATCTACATGATATGATGCAAAAACAATAATTATTAGAGAAGATTATTGTGGACCTTAAAGCCTCGAAAAATTGCACACGATTCCACAAAATTCCAACTTTATCCATATGGAATCTTAAAAAATTTCAACAGCGGAATTTTTCATCTATTTTCCATTGGATCGACTACATATGCTGCCAATAAATATGTATGAGAGTAAACAAGATTGTAGTGGTCAGTAAAGCAAAAAAAATTGCAGACAATTAACCAAAATTTCAAATTTGCCCCTGTGGAATTTTGAATATTTTCAACAACAGAATTTCTCATCCATTTTCCATAATATCGATTTGATATGCTGCAAACACAATATACATAAGAGTAAACCAGATTGTTGTGGCCAGTAAACCAAGCAAAATACAATCCATTCCCCAAAATTCTTAATTTACCCTTATGGAATTTTGAAAATTTTCAACAACGGAACTTTTCATCTATTATTTATAAGATCTATATGATCTGATGCAAAAAAAAAATTAGAGTAAAGAAGATTGTTGTGGTTGTTAAAGCCCGGAAAATTGCACACGATTCCCCAAAATTCCCCATTTACCCCTATGGAATTTTGAAAATTTTCAACAAGAACTTTTCATCAGTTTTCCATTAGATCAACTTGATATGCTTCCAACACAATATGTGTGAGAGTAAGCAAGATTGTTGTGTTCAGTAAAGTCCCGGAAATTGCAGACAATTCCACGAAACTTTTAATTTACCCTTATGGAATTTTGTAAATTTCTTACAACATGAATTTTCATCTGTTTTTCATAAGATCAACATGATATGATGCAAAACTATAAATATTAGAGTAAACAAGATTCTTGTGGATCTTAAACCCTAGAAAAATTGCACATGATTCCCCAAAACACCCAATTTATTACCCCTATCGAATTTCAAAAAAAATTCAACCACGAGATTTTTCATACGTTTTCCATAATATTAACTTGATATGCTGCCAAAACAATATATATGAGAGTAAACAAGATTGTTTTGGTAATTAAAGCCCTAGAAATTGCACACGATTCCGCAAAATTCCTAATTTACCCCTATTGTGTTTTGAAAATTTTCAACAACGTAACTTTCCATATATTTTTCATACGATCTACATGATATGATGCAAAAACAATAAATATTAGAGAAAACAAGTTTCTTGTGCTCTTGAAAGCCTTGAAAAATTGCACACGATTCCTCAAAATTACCAATTTACCTCTTCGGAATTTTGAAAGTTTTCAACGGCGGAGGATTTCATCCGTTTTCCATTTGATAGACATGATATGCTAAAACAATATATATTAGAAAAATAGGATTGTTATGGTCATTAAAGCCCCAGAAATTGCACACGATTCCCTAAAAACCCTAGTCTACCCCTATGAATTTTTAAAATTTTCAAAAGTTTTCATAAGTTTTTCATTAGATCGACTTGATATGCTACCACAAAAATATTAATTAAGTAAACAAATTTTTTTGTTGTCATTAAAGCCCTAGAATATTACACACGATTACCCAAAAAAACCATAATTTAATCCTATAGAATTTTGAAAAATTTCAACAGCGGAATTTTTCATATGTTTTCAATTAAATTGATTTGATATTCTTCCTAAACAATATCTATGAGAGTAAACAAGATTGTTATGGTCAGTAAAGCCCATGAAATGTCCCAAAAATTCCTAATTTACCTTTATGGGATTTTGAAAATTTTCAACAGCGGAACTTTTCATCTCTTTTTCATAAGATCTACATGATATGATGGAAAAACAAAAATTATTAGAGAAAAGAAGACTGTTGTGGACCTTAAAGCCCCGAAAAAATGCACACGATACCACAAAATTCCAAATTTATCCATATCGAATCTTAAAAAATTTCAACAGCGGAATTTTTCATCTATTTTCCATTAGATCGACTACATATGCTGCCAACAAATATGTATGAGAGTAAACAAGATTGTTGTGGTCAGTAAAGCCAAGAAAATTGTAGACAATTAACCAAAATTCCAAATTTACCCCTGTGGAATTTTGAATATTTTCAACAACGGAATTTCTCACCGTTTTCCATAATATTGACTTGATATGCTACAAACACAATATACATAAGAGTAAACCAGATTGTTGTGGCCAGTAAATCGAGGAAATTACAGTCCATTCCTCAAAATTCGTAATTTACCCTTATGGAATTTTGAAAATTTTCAACAAGAACTTTTTATCAGTTTTCCATTAGATCAACTTGATATGCTTCCAACACGATATGTGTGAGAGTAAGCAAGATTGTTGTATTCAGTAAAGTCTTGGAAATTGCAGATAATTCCACGAAACTTTTAATTTACCCTTATGGAATTTTGTAAATTTTTAACAATGGAAATTTTCATATATTTTTCCTAAGATTTACATGATATGATTCAAAACAATAAATATTAGAGTAAACAAGATTCTTGTGGATCTTAAACCCTAAAAAAATTGCACATGATTCCCCAAAACACTCAATTTACCCCTATCGAATTTCAAAAATTTTCAACCGTGAGATTTTTCTTACGTTTTCCATAAGATTAACTTGTTATGCTGCCAAAACAATATATATGAGAGTAAACAAGATTGTTTTGATAATTAAAGCCCTAAAAATTGCACACGATCCCCAAAATTCCTAATTTACCCCTACTGAGTTTTGAAAATTTTCAACAACGGAACTTTCCAAATGTTTTTCATACGATCTACATGATATGATGCAAAATCAATAAAGATTAGAGAAAACAAGTTTCTTGTGCTCTTGAAAGCCTTGAAAAATTGCACACGATTCCTCAAAATTCCCAATTTACCCCTTCAGAATTTTGAAAGTTTTCAATGGCGGAGCATTTCATCTGTTTTCCATTTGATAGACATGATATGCTGCTAAAGAAATATATATTAGAAAAATAGGATTGTTATGGTCATTAAAGCCCAAAAAATTGCACACGATTCCCTAAAAACCCTAGTCTACCCCTATGAATTTTTAAAATTTTCAACAGTTTTCATAATTTTTTCATTAGATCAACTTGACTACACCGTTGATCAAGATACAGGAAGTTCCCCTATAAAACAGAATCTTTACACTTGATCAAATCTTTTACGTTTTTCATATCTTCTTAATTCTCTAACCTTCTGCAAAGTAGCAACCTAGCAATAGTTCATGCGATTTTCTCTACTCTTTGCAGAAAACTCACCTATTCCACTACCTTTCGAAATGGCACCCAAAGTCACACAAGTTATTGATGGTCGCCTAGTTGATGAGAAGATCATACTGAAAGCCATTAGAGATGAAGGTCGTTCCATTGATCTGATGCAAATGATCCTGAACAATCTTCACCAATCCAGAGTCTTGGGTTTATGCTCACACTACAAAGAATCCTACTGTGAGGACATGATCTGTCAGTTCTACAACAATGCAGAGATAACCAAAGACAAAACGAAGATCATCTCCAAGATGGGAAAGAAAACGATTGAGATTACCTCCAGCCTCCTCGGCAGAATCTTTCAACTGCCCACTGAAGGGATGGACGGCAGTGAGTTAGTCACCTATGGGGAGGAGATGGTGGAAGAATACTGGCAGAAATTCACATGTTTAGAGGACTTGCTGACATTAAACAAAAGTTGCAACAAAAAACTCTTCCAAGTGGAGTATCAGATGCTCCATGATATCTGCTGTCATATCATTGAGAACTGATCTGGTTCTTTTGATAAGTGTACCAATCTCAGATACAGAATGATGATGGCCTTGATGGAAGTTGAGAAGATAAACTGGGCAGAATATATCTTTACCAGGCTCAAGGAAGAAGCGGAGAAGAAGGTGGGTAAACCAACCTATGGATTAGTGATCAACACCATTCTTGGGTCTGCTGGTCTCAACATGTCAAAGGGTAAGCCTATCCAAAAGGGGAAGTTCATAGGATACGGCAGAATCTTTGTCAAGAAGGGAAGTAAGGGTTCTCCAGTAACGAAAAAGGCTGCAACAGTAAAAGAAAAGGAGTCACAAAGAAAGGAGAGACAGGAAAGCTCATCTGAGGGGGAAAGCTTGCCAGCCGATGTTTCTCCGCCCAAACAGGAGAAGAAGACAAGAAGTACTAGGGCAAGGGCAAAACAGATGGTGAGGAGGAAGCTGAGGATTTCTGATGATGAAATTTCACCGTCACCTGTGTTGATGCTCCCTGCTCTACCAAGAAAAGATGATGATGTTGAATCAGAGATTCAGACTACTGAGCAAGCAGAGAGAGTTGTACAAAAGGTGACTGAAAAAAATACAAATGGAGGCAGAGGAGAGTTCAGAGGATTCTGAACCCGATATAGTCCTAGATATAGCAAAAATGAAGGGAAAGTTTAGGAAACAGTGGCAAAGATTCAAAACTTGGTGGAATTATCGACACCTTCCCAGTATGGTCATGGTTCAATGACAAGAGCTACATACAGAGGAAGATTGGGCACTGAACTGGGCTGAAGTGGCTGATATTGGAGAAGATAAAGTACTGTACTTAAGCTTCCTAATAGGATTATGAAAGAAGAAATGGAGTGAATTCAAGGAAAACTATGAAGCACAGTTGAGACTGGCTGCTCGTGCAGAAAGGAAGAAACATGCAACACCTTTTGAATTGCCTCCACCCTCACCAAGAACCTTAAAAGGAAAGAAGCCCATCGAGCAACCTGACTTCTACAGGGATGATGTTATCCTAATGGGAGCACCTGAACAAGAGGTTGCTGGTGATGACATAGGTTTTGCTGAAAAACAAGCAGATGCTTTTGGAGTTGAGGAGGCAGAAGAACGGATGTTGAAACAGGCTCTGAATGCTAGTCTGATAGAAAAAGGGAGGAAGCATAAGGCTGTGATCATTCAACTAGGAGAAGGTTCTTCTATTGGAACAACATCGATTGAGCATCCTTTAAATGCTCCTCAAATCACTCAGAAGACTCCCTCACCATCAAAAGATGGATCCAATGGAGCTTACAACCAGCTGGTCGATATAGTTGTCTTACCTGATGAGGAGGAGGCAAGATTTGATATTGCTGGAGAAGTTCATATCATAGGAAGCACTCCTATCACTATGGAACAAGCTGATACGCCAATGATGGAGCTACCAGCTACTCCGGAGGGCGTAAAACTGGATACACTCGCAGTTACTGCAGCTCTTGAAGAAACTCTTCGAGCAGCAACTCTCAAGGAAAGAAAATTTGTGCCAGAACTCTCCACTGATACAATACCAATGGAAGTTGACAAATCGGCTGAGGAAATTACACCTACAATCATACAGGGTATAATCTCTGAGGATCCTGAGCCATGGAGAGATGGCTACAGAGGATGCCGCAACAGGACAGGTTGCTAACAAAGAGCCTACTGTTGAGATGATTCCAGAGGAACAAAGTCCTCAGAAAAAGTCTACTGATGAAGAAACTAACCCCAAAGAGCCCACTATTGTGGCAGATGATGATGATTCAGCTCATTATAGTGCAGATACTGAGAGTTTCATGTCAAATTCTAATAGCGATGAAGGGTCACCCAGTGAATAGGGTGAATCTGGAGCCAAAAAATCCAAACCTCTAAATCCTTATTCTTCCGTGCAGATTGAAGAACAAAAACCCTTGATAATGTTCTCAAAGCAATAGGAGAACTTGGGACATCCTTGAGCGAGGCAAGCAGGCTGATGAGAGCTGAGGCAAGAAAAGATAGGTTCCAAGTCGCCTTCAAGCTGGATACTTTGAATGCAACATTGGTCAGATTACAACAGTCCACCTCCTCTCTAAAATCCTCTACTCTTGCTGACACAATCACAAGCCTGAACGACAAGCTCAATTCCCAAGCAAACAAAACAGTTGCAATTGAGTTAGAGCAACAGTTTATGTCTGCTTCCCTCAAAGAAGTCTCAAACACTCAGCATGAACAGAAGCAAACCTTGGACGATCTTACTAACATGGTAGCCAGCATACACTCAATGCTGCAGTTTGCAGTTGGTTCGAACTTTGATGTTGACAAAAAGGGGGAAGAGGCAGCTAAGAGGATCGAGCAAAGAAGGCAGCAGACTCCTTCCTCCTGTAAACAGCTAGCAGTGTTCCCTAGAAGGATTCAGGAGGCGACGGAGGAAGCCACGGAGGAAGCTCTGGTGGACAACAGGATAGCAAAAGAAAACCTGAAGCTATCTCAGAAGTCCATCCTGGCCTTCGTAGAGGAACAGAAGAAAGAGAAGAGAAAAGGAGAAGAGTTGAGGAAGAACTTGTTAAAGTATCAGATGCTCACTTTGAAAGATTTGCAAAAGAAACTTTATCCAAACTCTACCCTCCTCAGAAACAACCTGATCTGGAAGCTCTTGCTGCAATAGAAGGAAGTGCACAGAGTCACTTCGTATCTTCTTAGATGGGAGTCCAGATTGCAGAAGTCCCAGATTCCAAGAATGTGAACTCCCTGAGATTGATCTGCCTACCAATCGCTGTCCATCCTATTCGCAGATCAATACTTTCAAACAGGCAGAGTATATAAAGTACTATATCCAGCTATGCAAGGAGTCCATAATTATCAAAAGGGAAAAATCATCGTGAAGGGCTCAAGTGTTTCAGAGACCTTGCTAGTAGATGAGTTCTTCCAAAACAAATAAAGCTGAAAAGCAGACTATACAAAGGAGAATCCATTCCCTTCAAAGAAGATTTTTGGCTAAGGTATGATGAGACTCCTGAGATAAAACAAAAGATGGAGCCAACCTATCAAGAGTCTCTTCTCAACTGGTGGAAAGGACGAAGAAAAGTCAGAGAGAAAGCATCCTGGCTCAAGACATAGTAAACTCTCCTGCTCTCTAGTTTTGCTGATCTTTTGTTTACTGTTTTACTTTTTGTGCATTGTTTTTGCTTAAACTTGCTATGAACATACATCCGTTTTGATCTGATAAAGCTCACTACTCGTGAACTTATGTTTAATCTGTTAATTTAAAATTATGTATTCTGTTGATCTGCTTCTTTGCTTTACTTATAATCTTTGATCCTCTTAGAAAAAGTTTTGTCATCATCAAAAAGGGGGAAATTGTAAGGAACATTATTAAGATTTTGCATCAGATCAATGGAACGACCTTCATCTCTAATGGCTTTCAGTATGATCTTCTCATCAACTAGGCGACCATCAATAACTTGTGTGACTTTGGGTGCCATTTCGAAAGGTAGTGGAATAGGTGAGTTTTCTGCAAAGAGTAGAGAAAATCGCATGAACTATTGCTAGGTTGCTACTTTGCAGAAGGTTAGAGAATTAAGAAGATATGAAAAACGTAAAAGATTTGATCAAGTGTAAAGATTCTGTTTTATAGGGGAACTTCCTGTATCTTGATCAACGGTGTAGATTTTCTCGAATTTGAAAGGTCCTTTATCCCGCAGTTGAGGATTCTTGCATTTAACGTGCTGATTTGCTTTTGTCTTTTCAAGGATCTTGAGGGACTTATCTGCAAATATCACCGTCTCTTATTGGGTAACCTCCCCTGATTTGATGCGCCACGTCTCGGGATTGACAGTTTCTTACTATCGTGCGCTTTGTGGGTTCTTTTGTGATGATTAATTTACCAGGTAGCTTTTGTTGATGTATCCTTCAGTAGGCTTCATCAGCTACCTTTATCAAAGACTTTTGACAGGATCCTCTCTCAGTATCCTTTTCTGAAAGTGTTTTCTATGCTTTCCCCTGAGCTGTAAAACACTTTTAACAGATTTATTAGTAGATTTAGCTTAATTTAATAATGCCCAACTCGTTTCTTAGCAAGGAAAATCTCGATTCACATAGAGGTTTTGTGAATATGTCAGCCAATTATTGATCCGTATGAATCTTTTCTAGTGAGATATCTTTCTTTTCAACATGATCCCTGATGAAGTGGTGTTTAACATCAATATGTTTGGTTCTTGAGTGGAAGACTGGATTGTGTGTAATGGCTATTGCACTTGTATTATCATACATAATTGGAGTATCATTTTCCTCAATATCGTAATCTCGAAGTTGTTGTTGAATCCATAGTATTTGCGCACAGCAGCTTCCTGCAGCAACATATTCAGCTTCGGCCGTGGATGTGGCTATTGACGTTTGCTTCCTGCAAAACCAAGATACTAGGCGATTTCCTAACATCTGACAAGTTCCACTAGTGCTTTTTCTGTCAATTTTACAACCTGCAAAATCAGAGTCAGTATAATCAATTAATTTGATATCACCTTCTTTAGGATACCACAAGCCTACTTCTTGGGTTCCTTTGAGATATCTGATTATTCTTTTTGCTGTTGTGAGGTGAGATTCTTTGGGTGCAGCCCGATATCTTGCACACATTCCCACTGCAAACATAATATCTGGTCTGCTTGCAATAAGGTAGAGCAGTGACCCGATTAGTCTTCTGTATCTTGTGATATCAACTGCTTTTCCATTTTCATCTTTATCTAGACCCTTTGAAGTTTGCATTTGAATGCTTACTGCGCTGACATTCTCCATTCCGAATCTCTTGATCAGCTCCTTGGTATACTTAATTTGATTTATGAAGGTTCCTTGATCAAGCTGCTTAACTTGCAATTTGAGGAAGAAACTTAATTATCCCATCGTGCTCATTTCAAACTTGGATTGCATCAAGTTGGAAAACTTCCTGCATAGCTCTTTGTTGGTAGATCCAAAAATGATGTCATCCACATAGATCTAAACCAGCAGGATGCTATCTCCATCTTGGATTCTGAATAGGGTTTTATCCACTTTGCCCTTCTTGAATCCATTATCTAGTAGATACTTTGACAAGGTGTCATACTAGGCTCTTAGCGCCTGTTTCAGTCCATAAAGAGCTTTTCTCAATCTATACACCATCTTATCAGCATCTTCTTCAAACCCGGGTGGTTGTTCAACATATACTTCTTCTACCAGCATTCCATTCAGGAAGGTGCTCTTTACATCCATTTGATATACAATGAGATTCTTATGTGCTGCATATGCTAGGAAGATTCTGATTGCTTCAAGTCTGGCTACTGGAGCAAAAGTTTCATCAAAATCTATGCCCTCTTCTTAACAGTATCCTTTTGCTACTAGCCTAGCCTTGTTCCTTACAACTTGTCCTTCTTCATCTAGCTTATTCTTGAACAACAACTTGGTTCCGATGACTTCTTGATGCGTGGGTCTGGGAACTAGGTACCAGACTTGATTCCTCTCAAACCCATTTAGCTCTTCTTGCATGGCTTGAATCCAGCTGGTATCTTGTAGAGCTTCTTCTGGAAGTTTTGGTTCTATTTGTGATATGAAGCAAGTGAACATGGCTTCGTACGGATTTGCTCTTCTCGTTCTTACTCCAGATGTGTAATCTCCGATAATTAAGTTTCTGGGGTGATCTTTTAGCCATCTTCTCCTTGCGTCATCGACTTGCTGGGGTTCCCCCTCACTTGGATTCTGATTTAGGTCTGCAGTCTGATTATCTTCAGGTTCCTGATTAAGTTCGGGTTCCTGTGTCTGAGTAGGTACCTGCATGTCAGGGACATATACAGCTTGAGATGGTAGCATTCCATCCATATGTTGAAGGTTTGGTAACTTCACATCAATATATTCAACATGATTGTTGTTGATGTGAGTTTTATCCAATTCTTCTTGAAGTTCTTTAATATCAGCCTTACTACATTGTGATTTATCAAAGATCACATGTACAGATTCTTCCACAATAAGTGTTTTTTTTGTTAAACACTCTGAAGGCTTTACTCACTGATGAGTATCCTAGGAATATTCCTTCATCAGATTTGGCGTCAAAGGCTTTAAGATATTCATTTCCATTGTTAAACACGAAACACCTGCATCCAAAGATGTGAAAATAGTCAACACAGGGTGAGTAACCATACCACATCTCATAGGGTGTCTTGTTTAGATCCTTGTTTATCAGGCATCTGTTTTGTGTGTAGCATGCTGTGTTGGTTGCTTCTGCCTAAAATCTCTTTGGTAGCCCAACTTCAGCTAACATTGTTCTTGTGGCTTCCTTCAAAGTTCTATTTCGTCTTTCAGCAACTCCATTTTGCTGGGGCGTCCTTGCTGCGGAGTATTCGTGCCTGATTCCATTGTTTGAATAGTAGTCTTCTATGAATTTATTTGTAAATTCATTTCCCCTATATGTTTTGATCTTTACTATGCTCAGGCGCTTTTCTGTTTGCAGTCTTCTCAAGAACTCTGGTAGTCGTTGCTGAGTGTCAGATTTCTTTGTGAGGAAGATCATCCTAGTGAACCTTGAATAGTCATCTACTACTACTAAGGTGTATTTCTTTCCAGATATACTGATTGGATCAATCGGTCCAAACAGATCTATATGGAGCATATCTAATACCCTTTCAGTAGAACGAAGAGTTTTGTTTTTGAAGGAGCTCTTTACTTGTTTTCCCTTTTGACATGCTCCACACAGAGCTTCCTTTCTGTAGACAATATCTGGTAGTCCTCTGACTAGTCCCTTTCTAGCCAGCTTGTTCATAGTTTTGAAGTTTAGGTGGCTCAGTCTCTTGTGCCACAGCCAGCTTGATTCAGAGTTGTCTTAGGCAACGAAACATGTAGCAGTGGTTGTTGAGTCCCATTCAGTAATGTAGATGTTTCATTTCCTGGTTCCTGTGAGCTTAACCTCCTGAGTTCCGTTGTCCTTGATTAGACATTTGTTGTGATTGAACTCTACACAGTGCCCTTTATCACAGAATTGGCTTATGCTCGGGAGATTGTACTTCAAGCCTTCTACATAGGATACTTTTTTGATGCAGATCTTTCTCTTGATTAGGTCCCCAATGCCTTTTGTACTTCCTTTGGAGTTATCTCCAAATATGACTTTTGGTCCTTTGGAAGCTTTAAAATTGATTAGGCTTTGCTGGTTTCCTGTCGTTTGTCTTGAGCAGCCACTGTCAATATACCATATTTCTCTGCTGCTCTTAGTCACATGTTCCTGCACTTACAAGAGAGATCACTTCTTTTTAGGTACCCATACAAGTACGGGTCCTTTGTTGTTAGTTTATATTCTCCTTTTAGGAACCCATACTTGCTTTACAACATTCCTTTGGTTGTAAGTTTTGATGGTTCCTGGATTGCCCCAAGTATCCTTAGGATACTGTATAAAAATTTATGATTTCTTCCTTTGTTTTCTAGACGTAAAGGTTCCACACATTTCTGGTACATATGACAATTGAGTTCTTTTAAACTTCCTAGATCGTTGTCTATAGTTTTTATTTTTAGCATACATAGGTTGCTGGAGCCAGCTTCTGACAGGTTCAGATTTATCATTAGTTCCAAAATATTTCGTTCCTTTCTCTACATGTCTTTCTACATTTGTGCTTGTGCTTCCCCCTAAGTTAGATAATTCATTTTGATGAGGAATGGTTGCAAGCACAAACGTAGGTGTCTTCGAGGTACTAGCAACCGAGGTAGAGTTCTCTTCACAGTAACCTATACCAGAATAATCTCTTAGACTTCTCTGAATTCTTAGCATAGCATCTAAGTTTTGGAGGATTTATTGAAAGTATTAATTGTTTCAATAAGAACCTTCTTTTCTTTTTCTAGCTTATTGACCTGTACTTTGAGCTCATAGAGTTCAGCTTTGTGGTTACTGCATGCTTGAAAATTTGATTTTTCTATCGCTAACTCTCTTTCTAATGTAGCATGCTTGTTCCTGAGTTCTATGTTTTCTAATTTTAACTCCTCATGAGTCGAAGTGATTTGTTCAAAATGACTCATGATTTGTTTAAAAGCACATATCATATTCATCCTTTCATTTATTTGAACAGGAGAGTTTAAATATATTACCTCATCTTCAGAGTCATCGCTTTTGGCCATGAGGTAGATCAGAGCTTCATCATCGGATGATAAGTCCTCCGAGTCACTGTCGGTAGTTGATTCATCCTTCTTAGGTGTCTTGTTAGGTGTAGCTGCCTGAGAAGATTCTGGTTCACCAAGTAGCACCCTTAGCTTCTGACGTTCTTGCCTTTTTCTTTCTTATCTCACTTTCCGCTCATCTTCTGGATATTTGTGGACTTCTAGATATAGACATTCTCTGGCATAGTGACCTGGCTTTCTGCAGTTGTAGCAGAGGTCAGTGGCCTTGGAGCTTGCGTGGGGTGGTTGCCCACTGGTGCCAGTTTAACTTTGCTTTCTCCTGAAGCCATCGGTTCTTGAGTTCCTTTTCATGAACTTTTGAAATCTTTTCAGAAGTAATGCCATGTCTTCTTCTACAGTGGCCTCCAGATCAGTTGTTTGATCTTTAGACTTCCTCACTTCTTGAGGTTATCTTGTTGTTAACGCAATGACCTTTGAGTTGCTTCCTTCAGTTTCTATTTTCCTTCTGTTGATGTCGAACTCAAAGGCTTTGAGGTCTGAAAAGAGATCGAATGTGCTCATAGACTTTAAGTCCATAGATACTCTCATGGTTGTTATCTTGCTGTCCCATTCAGCAGGGAGTGCTCTTAGTACCTTGATGTTCTTCTCCTTCTGAGTGTAGACCTTATTCAGGGACTCGAGCTCATTAATGATGACTGTAAACTTTAGATCCATTTGCTCTAGGGTTTCTCCAGGTACCATTTCGAACAACTCAAACTTTTGTGTTACCGTTGAGACTTTGTTTTCTTTTGTAAGCTCAGTGTCTTCGTATATTTGCTCAAGCTTTTCCCAGATCTCTTTGGCGGTCCTGCAAGTCTTTATTTTGCTGAAGGTTCCTTTGTCAAGAGTAAGGAATAGAGCGTTATTTGCTACATTATCTAGATTTGCTCTTCTTCTTTCATCGGCAGTCCATTCCCCTCTTGGTTTGTCCAAAACTGCTAGATTTGGAATGGCTCCTGTGTCTCCATGCCTATCAGCTGCTTTATCTGTGGCTCAAGCAAACAGTGGATTGACTTTAGTAATCCTTGGTGGTCATGCATGGCTGATAAATGTGCCTGCATCCGAATCTTCCAATCGTCATATTCATCAATAGAGAACATAGGTACTTTATGAGAATCCATGATAATAATGCTTTTTAAAACCAAGGGTTTTCAGAAAATGATATCTAGGATTGATCAGTTAGATCGGACATTTAATCCAACCTGCTCTGATACCACTTGTTGGTCCCAAGTGGTAGTAGACTTAGAGGGGGGGGTGAATAAGCCTACTCAATTTTCAGAAAATCTTACTTCGAAGGTCGCTGCTTGAGCAGTTACCTTTAAGTTTGAAACAAAAGAGTGTTTTGCACAGCGGAAATACTTTTTCAAAACAATACTTGTTTTTCTGAAAACCGTGACTATGCTTAAGGATGATATGCAACAGATAGATTCAGATATGCAATATTATGATCGAGGTAATCAACAGTAAATAACACAAAAATTTATAGAGGTTCGAGGGTGGAGTAATCCCTCTACGTCCTTTCTTCTCCTACACAAGGAGGGACCTTCGTTAAGTAAAATGGTTGATTTACACAAGCCTTGCTTAGACAACCTACACCCAACGAGAACTGTCAGTCTTTCCCACACAGGGTTACTGTACAGTGACCAAATCTCTAGCCCACACAGGACTTTTGCTCTTCTACTAAGAGTGAAACTTGTAGCTCACACAGGACTCTTGCTCTTCTACTAAGAGCAAAAATACTTGGTCAGACACACCCTCTAATCAAGCAACTCCTACACAGTCTAATAAAAAGAATAAAGCTTTAGTAACACATGCAGCAAGCTTATAGCAGTTGAGCTCTTTAAGCTGAAGGTAGCTTGCTGCGTAGACTGGACTTGAAACTTCTTCTTGTGTTTGCAAATGATCTTCAGTGTATATCTTGAGCGTTTTGATTGCAAGAGTTTCAGGTACATTTCAAGTCCTAATCTTTTGTATTTATAGGCGATTTAAATTTTGTCCGTTGGAGAGAAAATCTAACCTGCTGCCTCTTTGGAGTGACGTGACATTCCTTGATTTGATCGTATAATTTTTGCTCAGGCTGTCACTCAGAAGCTGCAATCGCCGTCCTAGTCTGTCATCTTTTCTAACTTCCCTTTTTACTTTTTGATATGTGGCACTGTTTGGTTGGTTGTAACTGCGGCTTGTTCCTACCGTAAACTTTTGAGTGCATCTTTCGAGATAATCGCTACTACTCAGGTAGCTGGAGCTTCCTTAGATTTCAGCATCCTCTTCTTTTATCCCAGTATCCTTGGTCAGTTTGCAACCAGCATCTTATCCGAAGTAGCCTGCTGTATTATTTTTACCTTCGTGGTTTTTGTGTAGCAAGGTCTTCAATTTCTAGTCTTCGATCTTCTAGTCTCCTGACCCTAGTCTAAAGAATATTACAACAGAATCTAATACATTGGATCTAGGTTCCTATTCTATTACATGTTTTGTCATTCATCAAAATCTTAATAATGTTCCTTACAGAGGTAAAGGCACATACATCAAACACTTAGACATTTAACATCGGGAAAACATAACATAACGAAGGCATTGTATCGGAGTTACCCCTCTGACGTAAGTTCCTTCAGAATTTACCACATAAACTTTAACGAGGCCGTATTTGAAACCTCAAACTTACATAATGGAGCCGCGTCTGAAACTCCTGCACACGTATACTCATACACACATAATCAAATTGAAGAGGAACGTTGAATGTCAACATCCAATTCATACACAAATAGGGACGATCAACTTGACCACATCGGACATAATTTGTACATAATTAATTGCGCACATTTTAACAAATAATAAAACACATAATTTACCCCCACTATTGGTAGTTGGTGTTTGGTGACAGTTCCTTGTCTTTCAGTCCGGTCCCTCGTTCGAATCTCCTATAAAATATAGAGTTCAACGTAAGGGTCTTAGTTTAATTTTGCAAAGTTTGAGGTCATTCTGCAATTTCTGTAAAGTCTAGAGGTTAATCTGCCACTTTAATAAAGTTTAGGGACTGAAACTAGAGTCTGCCAAACCTTAGGCACTAATCTACAATATACTGAAAGTCCAATACTTAAATTATAAATAAATAAAAGTTAGAAAATTGCAATCAAGCCCTTGAATTAAGAAAAATTTACTAAAGCAAGCCCCTGCCCCAAATCTTCCCTTTCCCTCGCCGCTGCCAATATGTATATGCTCATGTGTATCTATATCATTTGCAGAGAGAGGATTTAGGGAAGACAAAACATTGAAGAGAAAAAGAAGTCATTGCAAATACAATTATAGATGGAAAAATTATAAATTGTACCCTGGTTTCCAAGCTTCTTTGCAATTCGACTTAGTTCAGAGATGTGGGAAAAGAAAGAAGATTGAATGGTGCCCCTTTTATAAGAAAGACTCAAGACACGTGTTGAAAATTGAGGAATAGGTGGCAACAGACTTTTGACTCGCCTTTTCCATCTTCTGATCCAAAGGAAAGAGTTAATTCAAAGGGTGAATTAAATTGGGCTAAGTGGTATTGGGCTCAACTAGATTGGTTCAAATTTGATCTCACTCTGGCCTAACCAAAATTTAAGAATATTGGGCTGAGGTTGGCTAAAAAAAAAAAAAAAAGATTTGATCAACTTAAGCATACTATGTATATATATATATTAAGACAAAATATTTTATGCAATTGGTGCATGGGATCCATGCACCCGGGTCGACCATCCCCACGCTCCTCTGATGCGCATTTTCACGCATCCCAATGCGTCCCTACGCACCTGGTGGGTGCGCTCAAACCCACCAAGATTCACTTCAGGCAGTCATACCCTCATGTTATGTTAGTGTTACCCGTGTTACCCTCACGAGGGTAACACTAACATAACATGAAGGTAACCCTAACATAACATGAGGGTAACCCCTAACATAACATGAGGGTATGATTAACATTTTAGTTCAGTGGTTTTAAACTAAGTGTATGAAATCTGGAGATGGGGTCACATTAACATAACGCGAAGGTAACCCTAACATAACACGGAGGTAACACTAACATAACATGAGGGTAATGACCAAAACAAGCGAAAAAAGTAAAGAGGCACGGGCTGGGCGGGCTAGTCCAGCCCACGCGCGGCCCGCGCACAGCCTAGTTGCACGGATCATAGATCCGTATAACTGGTGCACAGGAGAGTAACTCATATATTAATCACGCACTACAAGAAAAATGCACATAGACTACGCCCCTAAGACAACGGTTTTTTTAAAAAACCGTTGTCGTAGCTAAAATTGGCGTTGTCGTAGAGTGCAAAAATGTGCTCATAGACAACGGTTTTTTATTAGTGTTGTCGTAGAGGCGTAGTCGTAGGATAAAATTCAGCCCTAAGACAACGGTGGTGACCTGAGGTTGTCGTAGAGATGTAGTCTTAGTTAAAAAATGAACCTAAGACAACGCTTATCATATGAGGTTGTCGTAGATATGTAGTCGTTGATACCTAAGACAACGGGTACAATATGAGGTTGTCGTTGAGGCGTATCATATATACTTAAGACAACGGTAACTTTATAGCGTTATCATAACCTTGTGGTAGCGTTGTTGTAGGCTAAATTAACATGATTTTTTTATTACTATTATATGTAAATGTAAATACATGTAAAATAAAACGCTTAGAAAAATTACATCCCCAAATTCAAAATCCCCAAATTTACCTAAGATAGCCCTTCCCAATAGGAACCCTAGACTTCACCGCTGCTGTCGCCGTCGTCGGTACTGTCCCGACCGCTCACCCAGCCGCTGTCTCACTGTGCGCACCCTTTTTCGCCAGCTGCTGCCTCACCGCACGCACCCACGTCGCTAGCCACGCGTCGTCGCGTGCACCCATGTCGCCAGCCACTGAGCCGTCGCGCGCACCCACACCGCCAGCCGTTGCCTCGCCGCTCACCCACGCCGTGAGGCAGCACCCACGCCTCCAGCCGCTGCCTCGTCTCCTTCCTTCATTTTTCAGCCGCTGCCTCGAATAAAGGTAAGTTGTCGTGAATTTTAAGCACATCCTTTTCTCTATGTTTTCATTATCCATATTTCAAAACTGAAAGCTCCATTTTTAAGGCACTGGCATTGTTTAGGCTCATGTTCATTTGCATCTATATACTTAAGATCTACTCATTTTCTAATCGTAGTTTGCTACAAAATTCTCTCCCTGGTATGTGAAGTCTTGTAGAGAAAATCTGTGACATGTAATCTGGGAACAAAATTCTTTGGCAACAAACCTTGTTTACCACTTCAAAAGAAGTTTTAGAATGTCCATGTAAATAGCAAAAGAAGTTTTAGAATGTCCATGTAAATAGCAAGGTTGATTAGCTTTTGGTGCTGTTTATTTTCTCCTATTTGCTTTCACAACCTAACAGTTTCCTTACTACTTATATGCAGGTATTGCAAAACGCCTACTTTGATGAAGGATTGCCACAATTTTCACATTTAATTCCGGTATTTTAATTTTGATTTTGATCCAAAAAATATGTCTATTTATTTAATTTTGTGATATACTCAATATAAATTTGTAGTAGTTGTGGCATGTTTTATACCTTTGATTTTATTCCATTATCCTGTAAGTTAATACATAGTAATGAAGGCAGTGTCTCCTAAAGTTGCTTAAAGTTTCATTTTAAAGTCATGATGATACAAAACAACACTCTAGTTTCTCTTTCTTAATTGTCCTACCTACTTTTGTAACATGGCTGTGATTGTTCATTGCTGGGGAAGCTGGTTTATATATCCTAGAATCGAGGTTACCACTTCTATGGATGTCTTCGAATTTGCCTTACAATTTAGTATTGGGTACAGACCATGGTCTGCTCCTATGTTTTGATTAGCAACTCTTACTGCAGTTATGGTAGACACATCAAAATCAGTTACGCACTTATATTAATTTGATAAATCTCCTCATTTGTGGGATGTTACAATGACTTGTTAACCGTTCAATGATGGTCACACTCATAAGTCTTATAAAATATCATATTTATACAATTAAAACTTAGTTTATTACCTGGATATATGCATCCTCAAAAATTTGATATAGAAATGTTTATGCTGCATTTGTAATCCATAATTTTAATGAGCTGAATACAAGCTTCTTGAAGTTATATGTGGCTTGCAAATGGGGGTGGTTGTAGTGAGCTTAGATGATTCACCGCATGGAAGCAGAAAGATCCTCGACTAGATGACTTTCTGCATCCACCGCATTTATCCGAGGCTCTGTCACAAACTACAATGCCTTTTGGCTACGGATATATTCAATTTCTGGACACGTAAGTGCTTTCAATATTGAATCTTTGAAGATAGATTACAAGAACTGTTAGGCTTTTAATTAGATCGTTTCGTAACTGTATATAATTAATGTTTATATGTTCCTTTGCAGAGTTGTGGCAGCTGAAATATGCATTGAACTATTTGCTCCAGTACCTATCCATCCAGAACTTGCATTGAATGGTGTTGAAGTATTTATGAATGCAAGTGGAAGTATTCATCTATTGCTAAAGAAGGAGCGTCGTTTGCATTCTATAATGACTGCAATGTCTGCTCGTGGAGGAGTATACATGTATAGTAATCACACTTGGGCTGCGATGGTGGCTGTTTTTATTGTGGTAGGTTACCACGCTACTTAATATGAGATAAAACCTCAAATGTAATAGAATTTAATCCGGATCAAAATGTGATGATCATCTTCTATAATGTTTTTGTCCATTCCTCACCTTACTTGAAAATAGTAGATGTTATGTTTGACAACATTGTTGCCATGTAGATGGATGTTCTTGTATTGTTGTGAATGGAAATGTAGTTGGCCATGGCTTACAATTTTCCTTGAAAGATGTGGATGTGGTGGTTGCCCAAGTCAATCTTAATGAGGTATATATATAACTTTCAATTCCCTAATTTGATTTATCTAGTTAACAAATAATTTTGTTTCAATATTGTTGTTATATATATATATATATATATAATATGTATATGTATGATAATTGTGTGTAGGTGATAAGTCATAGAGAATCAATTGGCAGCTTTAGAGAACAAGCAAGTTGCAAAATGAAGGTTCCCTCAGTTTTTGTACCTTACAAACTTTGCAACTCTTTCAACCTCCAAATCTCTCTTTCAACTCCATTAAAGGTCAGCTCTTCTTTTCTTGTATCCCAATTGAAATGTCTATTGATATGATTAGAATTGTAAACGAATAGAGCATTTGTTTGACGGATACTTTGTGAAAAGACTTGGTTAGCACTCCTTTTGTGAATCTTAACATAGATGAAACAATACGACTTGTTTAGTTATGTTCATGTTTACAAGCATGTTCATTTAGTATGTATTTGAATTTATTACAATATTCATCTGATATCTCATTTATTTACAATGTACTTTAACTTTCACTCAAGCATGGTGAACCATTTGTCAACATTCATAAACATGTCCTACACATCATTGTGATATGGAAAAATGTTGAATCTAGATTGAGTATGATAGTCGTGAAGAAGAAATATGTATGGGAGCAGCTTGCTGGTTGTGGAATTATCTGAGAAGAAGTGGGGCCTTTGGTTTCTTACTTCTTCTCTCTGGTGGAGTTGATTCCTCCTCTGTAGTTGCCATTGTTGGTTCCATGTCTCAGCTTGTTGTTAAAGGTCTCTCTCTCTCTCTCTCTCTCTCGATTAATTGTGTAAAAGCTGCTTACAGAAATTGGCAAAGGTGATGAACAAGTGAAAGCTGATGCAATAAGAATAGGGCATTACATGGATGGAGAGTTTCCAAGGGACAACAAAGAATTTGCCAAATGCATATTCTACACTGTTTGAGCTTGTAGCTTTCATATCTTGTACCAACTCTTAGATCATATGAAATTTCAGAGTAATAGTTGTTGTATTAATTGTTAAATGAATATTTCAATTTGATATGACTATTTTGAGTTGAATATTTATTTTGTATATTTGAATTTCAATTAATATATAATAATTATTAAACGATGCTAGAACTTGTAAAAGACAACGCTGAAAATAGACTACGACAATAGTTTCAAAAATATTGTAATAAGGGTCTACGACAACGACAAATATTAAAAATCGTTGTCTTAGATAGCTACAACGGCAGGACAACGGTTAAAAACCGTTGTCTTAAGCCTCTACAACAACGGCTGAAAATCGTTGTCAAAGCGTTATCATTGTTATCTACGACAACGGCGGGACAACGGTTAATAACAGTTGTCGTAGGCCTCTACAACAACGGTGCAAAACCGTTGTCAAAGCATTGTCTTATCTATCTATGACAACGGCGGGACAACGGTAAAAAACCGTTGTCGTTGGTCTCTACAACAACGGCTTAAAACTGTTGTCAAAGTGTTGTCGTAGATAGAAAAGACAACGCTTCTTTGGAACAACAACCCTACGACAACGGTTAAAAACCGTTGTCTATGTGCGTCACAACCGTTGTTGTAGGGGTCTAAGACAACGGTTAAAAACCGTTGTCTATGAGCGAAAATTTACTGACCCCTACAACAACCCAGGCTACGACAACGCTGCTTTCTGGCCTACAACAACCCCACCAACTCGTTCTAATATCTCGTACGGTCCGATGCACCTGGGTTTTAATTTACCCCTTTTTTCAAAACGATATACTCCCTTGGTAGGTGATACTTTCAGAAAAACCTTATCACCTACTTCAAAGTTTAATTCTCTCCTTCTTTTATCAGCATAAGACTTCTGTCGATCCTGCGCCGCTTTGATTTTTTCCCAAACTCGTTTTATCACCACTATCATTTGTTCTACCAATTCCGTCCCTAAGATTTTCTTTTCACCCACTTCATCCCAATAAAAGGGTGAATGACACTTCTTACCGTACAATGCTTCATATGGTGCCATCCCTATGGTGGATTGGTAACGGTTGTTGTAGGCGAACTCCACCAGAAATAAATGTTCTTCCCAATTCCCATGAAAATCTAGCGCGCAGGCCCTCAGCATGTCTTCTAGAATTTGAATTGTCCGTTCAGTTTGTCCATCAGTTTGGGGATGAAAAGCCGTGCTGAAGGCTAACTTAGTTCCTAGCTTCTTCTATAGGCTATACCAAAAACGAGACATAAAACGAGGATCTCTATCGGAAACGATAAAGATTGGCACCCCATGGAGTCGAACTATCTCCTTTAGGTAGATCCGCGCTAGTGCATCCATATCTAAAGTCATTCGAATCGGTAGGAAATGCGCAGATTTTGTTAGTCTATCTACAATCACCCAAATCGCTTGATTTCCTCGTTTTGTCCTGGTTAATCCTACCACAAAATCCATGGTTATATGTTCCCACTTCCACTCTGGTATTTCCAGTGGCACTAACATCCCTCCAGGCCGTTGATGTTCGGCTTTTACTTGTTGGCAGACTAGACACCTCTTGATAAAAAGTCCGATATCACCCTTCATGTTTCGCCACCAAAAAGTTTTTCTTAGGTCTTGGTACATCTTCGTGCCTCCAGGGTGTGCTGAGTACAGGGTCGCATGTGCTTCTTCCAAAATTTTGGTTCTCAGTTCTTCGTTCTTTGGCACACAAAGCTTTCCTCTTAAAGTGAGAGCCCCTTCAATGGTCTTTGTAAACCCTTCTGCTTCTCCTTTTTCTAGACGCTCGTTTATTCGTTGCAGAAACCTATCATTTTTCTGGGCATCTATGATTTCTTCTCACAGATTGGGTTTTACCATTAGCGATGCAACCTTAGCTTTGATGCTACTAGGTGGTGCAACTATTTCTAAGTTCAACCTAGCCATATCTCTTACCAATAGATCTTGATTGGTAAGAGGACACAATATTTCTTTTGTTCTCTTCCGGCTAAGCGCGTCTGCAACTACGTTTGCTTTTCCTGGGTGGTAAAGAATGGTGCAATCGTAATATTTTACCAGTTCCAGCCATCTCCGTTATCTCATGTTAAGCTCCTTTTGTTCGAATAAGTACTTCAAGCTCTTGTGATCAGTGTAGATCTCGCATTTTCCTCCATATAAATAGTGTCGCCAAATCTTGAGGGCGTACACTACAGCGGCTAGTTCCAAGTCATGAGTTGGATAATTTTGCTCGTGAGTCCTTAGTTGTCTTGACGCATAGGCTATCACTTTCCCTTCTTGCATCAAAACACACCCTAAACCTTGTTTGGATGCATCGCTATAAACTACGAATCCTTTCATTCCATCTGGAACTGTTAATACGGGTGTCGCAGTTAATCGTTTCTTCAATTATTGAAAGCTCTCTTCACATCGATCAGTCCATTGGAATTTCGTCTCCTTTCGAGTTAAACGAGTCATGGGTAGTGCAATTTTGGAAAAACCTTCGATAAATCTTCGATAATATCCCTCAAATCCCAGGAAGCTTCGTATTTCGTTTACGTTAGACGGTACCTTCCAATTGCTGATAGCTTCTACTTTGGCTGGGTCTACCTCTATTCCTTGTGCCGAAACGATGTGCCCAAGGAATGATACCTTATCTAACCAGAATTCACATTTCTTGAATTTCGCATATAATTTTTCGCTTCGTAGATCTCCAACGCGATCCGTAGATGTTCTTCATGGTGCACCTTGTTGTCGGAATATATCAGAATATCGTCGATGAATACTATCACAAATCGGTCGAGGTATGGGTGGAAGACGTGATTCATCATAGCCATGAAAACTGCTGGTGCATTACTTAATCCGAAAGGCATCACTACGAACTCGTAGTGGCCGTACCTTGTTCGGAAAGTTGTCTTGGATATGTCCTCCTTCTTGACCTTCACTTGATGATACCCGGACCTTAAATCAATTTTTGAAAACACACTCGCACCCCTAAATTGATCAAACAAATCCTCAATTCGAGGTAACGGGTATTTATTCTTGATGGTCCTCTTGTTTAATTCACGATAGTCGATGCACATCCGAAAAGTCCCATCCTTCTTCTTAACGAATAACACTGGAGCTCTCCACGGGGATACGCTAGAGTGGATAAAACCTTTTTCCAAAAGCTCTTGTAGTTGTACCTTCAATTCTTGCAATTCTTTCGGAGCCATACGGTACGGAGCTTTCGACACTGGTGCAGACCCAGGTACGAGGTCTATACTAAATTCCACCTCTCTTTCTGGTGGAGGACCAGGCAAATCCTCAAGAAAAACATCTTTATATTCCTTCAATATTGAAACGTTCTCGATAGGATTGGATTCTTATTTCGGGTTTACTAAATTAACTAGTATTGCTTCGCAATCTCCTCGTTGTAGCATCTTGACAGCTTACATCATCGTAATTACCTTGGGACTCGATTTAATTCGAGATCCGAAGAAACTGAACCACTCGCCTTCGGGTGGTGAAAAGAGAATTTCTCGCTCATAGCATCTAATTATAGCATGGTTAACCTTAAGCCAATCTATTCCTAGGATTACATCGAAATCTTTCATGTCTAATACGTGTAAGTCAGCAAAAAGTGTTTCCTTCTCAAATGATATACTCAACTTTCAACACAACCATTGAGTTTTTATTGTTTTTCCTGAAGGTATGCTAACTTCTAAGGTTTTAGCATCTACCGTATCGATCCTAAGCCTTAAAAGTTCATAAAACTTGCCGAAGATAAAAGAGTGGGTTACCCCGGTATCAAATAAAACCAATGCAGGTAATTTGCAAACTAATAACATACCGGCCATCGTTTCGAGTTCGTCCACCGCCTCGTCGCGAGTAAGATTTCGATACTATGCCCCGGTTCTTGGCACCTAAAACAACGTCCTGAAAACAGGAGACATGGCCCCGTATGAAGCTTCCCACATTTGGAACAAGTAAAGCGTGGTTGGTTAACAGGGGCATTTTGAAATTTGCTAGCAGTAGTTCATTGGTTCGGATTGAAATTCCTATTCTGATTCTGACCCTGGAACTGGTTCGGATTAAACATCTTCCTCTTCCCCAACTCTTCGTATGGCCTCCTCAGAAATATTACCTCCGATCGCATACGAGAGGATACCTGTATTGCCCTACTTACCATCTCCACGTAGGTCATATCTCATTGTCCCTCCAGAATGGCACCGACCTCCGCACATAGTCCTCTACAAAAACGTCTAGCCGTCTTATAGTCGGTGTCTACCAAGTGAATGGCGTATCTGCTTAACTGGATAAACTTTCACTCGTATTCCCCTACGGTCATAGATCATTGACGGAGGTGAAGGAACTCCGTCTCCTTGCTATCCCGATATGACTGGGTAGGTAATTATGCATGACTATTTCCTTAAACTCTGCCTAAGTCATTTCGTTCCGCCTCTCCCTTGTTAGCATCCGATCGTAAGTTTCCCACCAGAAACTAGCTTCTTCGGTGAATTGGAATATCACGCATGAGATCTTTTGCACCTCCGTACAGGTTAAATGAGAAAATAGTCGGTCCAGTGCTCATAACCATTCTTTCGCATCAGTTGGTTCTCCTTTTCCATTGAATATGAGTGGGTTGAACCATCTGAAAAGCTCAATCACCCAGTTCACATCTCCCTTAAGTTTTACTGGCATCGTCGTCGTGGGTTCGTTCCCAAGTCGTTCTACGAGACCCCTTAGAACCGTAAGTAAACTATTGATAGGCTCTCCGCCCGCTGGTCCTGATGTCGTTTGGTTAGGTGCAGAGTGCCCAGACGTCGAATCCTCGGATGCCTGTTGATTTGGTATTGCTTGCTCCACCATTCGTTCATGGGGCATTGCTTGATCAACCATTCATTGTACTGAGGTTGAACGTTCTGGGGTGGTGGTTGCTTTCTTGGCCTACCTCTCTTCATGTCCTTTATAGAAAGAAAAGAAGTTTTCTATAGTCTTTTGTAAAACAAGCGGCATGCACGAAGATAGTAAGTAACAAACACAAGTGATTTTTAGCAAAATATCAGTGGTTAGTAATATATATCGATCATTAGGTAGCCTAGCAGGAGTGAACATATCAAAAATCTCGGCCACTCCGCTGCCATACCCACCTGTATATATGCAAGTCAAAAATGGGCTACCCTACATACATATATACATACAAAATATACATTGTTCAGCCTTCCACCACACCAACCCTTCCCTTCCACCACATAAACCCCCGCAACAGGTGGGGGCAAGGGTCCCGGAAGCCTCCTATGATCAATCACCGTCGGGTCTTCTCCCGGTTCTTCCTCCGGGTCTTCTTCTGGCTCTTTCTCCAAATCCTCTTCTGGCTCCTCTGAGCCAGATTCGTCGCTAGAGGGGTCAAAGGGATCCCGCTCGGGAGTAGTTGGTGTCTCCCTTCTCATCCATAGCTCCATCAGGTGTTGGGCCACCTGACTAAAATCTACACTTGGTCTCGAATCCACTATCGAGTATACCGTTTCATCCTCGTACACCTTGTTAGCTCTTACCACCCATTCTCTAGGCAAGGTCCTAACCAGGTGGTTGCAGGCTTCCATGTTACCTATATTACCTGTTACACCTCCGACCTGTCGCCAGAAGTGGAACAACCTCGCTATATGCTCTCCCACTGAAACGTCTCCGGCTACTCTACTTTCAAAAAATAGCCTTCTATCTCTGGCTCTAGGGTCTTCAAAATGAAATACCCTCATCCTTGCGGTTTGCCTAAACTCCGGCTTCTCTTACCCATAATCTCACATGTAAGTTTCATAGGGAATCATAATCAACTCAACTCACATTTGACCAACATCGTCAACCTGTACAGATAACAAGGAAATCCCCAACAACACATAATAACATTCACATCATAGTATTTCAATAATTCGCAATCATCCCAGACAAACCAGACGGAAAAACGTCGAACAGAGATGTCTATTGTATTCACATTAAACATGCGGCCCATTTTCAATATTTCACATAAAAATCTTAAAGCAAGGCCCTACAAAATGGTAGAGCCAGGCTCTGATACCAAAACTGTCACGCCCCATTTTCATTTCAGCGAAAATTAACATATTTTATAAAAATTTATAAATACACAGAGTAAACGCAGCAGTTTGTGAGAAGAAAGGGCGTGTAGAGATTTTTAACTTCCGTCGAGAAATGACTTAGTAAAATATTTCAAATGGTAATCCTTGAAAGACTCAGGAAATTACCAATATTTTTCATAAAATAGAAACGTAAATTCCCAAATAATACAATTTAAAAGTTTAGGAAAAACATATATGTATTATAACAAAAGTATCTAGAGTATGCCACAAATATACATATAAACGAAGTGACATCTCTATTCTTCATTCTCCGCCTCCAGGATTTCTGTATATTTAAAACATATGAGGGGTGAGTGTGAGAAAGAAACACTCAGTGGAGGTAGAGGCACATACATCAAACACTTAGACATTTAACATCAGGAAAACATAACATAACGAAGGCATTGCATTCCTCGGGCCTCTTGACCCAGGGTGCATTGGAGTTACCCCTCTAACGTAAGTTCCTTCGGAATTTCCCACATAAACTTTAACGAGGCTATATTTGAAACCTCGAACTTACATAACGGAGCCACGTCTGAAACTCCTGCACACGCAAATTGTTGGATACATTTGTAGAATGTTTTGATAAGACAAATCCTTAAGTAACTCTAAATATGCATAACCAATCTTAGGATAGGTTACGCAATAGAGTTACTGCAGAAGATTAAAAGAAATAGAAAAAGTGTCAAAATGAAGGATACTGAAGAGAATGGTGAAAAAGGTTCGGGTGAACTAATTAGGGTACTATTGACTAACATGAAGCTACTAGAAGGGACCTCGCCAAAGAAGAAAACAGCGAGACAGGAAGCTGCCTAAGAAGACCATGCCGAAAGCATACTGCAGGAGTAGCATGCTACAGATACCTCGAGCCACCTGATGGAGCAAGCCAGAAGAGGAAGCTTCAGAGTGAAGCAAGAGGAAGGAGATGCAAAGCAGGCATGGGGAGAAAAGTCAAAGTTACCGGTAGACACAAGAAGTTACCGGTAGAGAGAAGAGAAGATGAGTCAATCAGAAGAAGACATGTGGAAAGTGAAAAGCTGGCATGTGTCAGGAGTGGGGCGCATCAATGATGGAAATCTGTCAACTTTCAATGGGCAGATTTCATAACCTATAAAGAGGAAAGACTCAAGACTGAAAAGCGTGAAAGAGAAAAAAGAAGTGAGCACATCAGAATATCCAAGCTCACAGAGAGAACACACATAAAGAAAGAGAGAAGAGCTCATCAGAGAGAAAGCTTAAAAAGAGAGAAGCGCAGAAAGAGAGGGAAGCCTTAGAGAAAAGAGTGTTCAAACAGAGCAGATAAAAAGAAGAAGAGCTCGAACACTCTACACCCCAAGTGAAGACGCACAGTCAGTCTACCAGTCGAGCAGCAAGCTTCAGCAGATAAGTCTGCAAACGGAGGCCAAGCTTACTGCACCCAGTTGAAGAAGAAAGAGATAAACCTCTCTAAAAGGTTGTCTCGGAGTACTCAGTGCGAGGAGTAATGTCCTGCTGAGTTTACCACTTTCTAGGAGAGAAAGTGAGGACCCTGGGTGGGTAGTGTAGGATCTTGTGTGGATCAAGGGGAAGTAGGCAAGCATCTGTATGAAGGCTTGCTACATATTTGTTAAGTGAGGGTTGTAATAGATAGGTCTATGTAAATCAACTAGCTTAACAAATGTTCCCTCCTGAGTGGAGGAAGAGAGGACGTAGAAGGATTACTCCACCTTCGAACCTCTATACATCCTTGCGTCTTTATCTGCTTACTGTACTACTTGCATGCATGTATTCTCTCTGATAAGATGCACATCTTCTACTCGGCTCTGTAATAAGTTTCCGCAAACCACTCTAATCGATAACCTCCCAAAAGGTTACTGATATTAGAAGTGAGCCAATAGGGATAGAAGATAAGATTGAAAAGAAGGTAGGCTTATTCACCCCCCCCCCTCCCTCTAAGCCTACCGATAACAGTTTTGGGACCAACAAGTGGTATCAGAGCAGGTTGGACTATAGCATCTACCAGCTAATCTATCTGATACCAACAAGTGGTATCAGAGCCGGTGGATTATTCATCCTTGCTCAATGGTCAATCTGATACCAACAAGTGGTATCAGAGCAGATGGATGAAACAAAAGATCTAATCAATCTATCCAAATCCCATCTGTGAAAAAGCATTTCTCTCAAATAACTCTCTCTCTTTCTCTCTCTCTCTCTCTCTCTCTCTCTCTCTCTCTCTCTCACCCTCACATCAGAGATCATTTCAATATCTTTTGCTCTAAAAGGATATGATTGATGTGAAGACAACAAACAACTAAAGAAGCTCACTCCAGTCTCCAGACAGAATGAAAGAGGACCTACTCTTTTTAAGAAGAACAACAATGATCAAGTACATCGTTCTAACTTTATTTACTTCTGGTCTTAATCATGTCAATCCTGCTGAAGAATTCAAGTGACTATATATCATGATCATAGGCTTAAAAGTTATTGTCACTTGACTTTAAAAATGGGAAGGAAACCTACATGTTTATTTCCATACTATAATGCTTCACCTTCTCATGCAAGCCTCAAGATAATCTGAAATAGTACTATTAGTGACCTCATATCTTAAAAAGAGAAGACCATAAAGTAAGGGGGAACTTCTAGTACAAATCAAGGAAACTTTGAAGGTAAAAAGGTTAAAATCCTTGGAATAGCCCAAATATGGGTATGCTGTAAAAAGTCTGCAACAAACCGAACATTAAGCAGAACATCATCTTAATATATATATATATATATCTTGTATATCTTACTGGTATCTATGCTTATCTTTTCCATGTCTGAAAGAGTTTATACTCTAAAAGATACAGTAAGAAAACACCTACACAAACCATCTTTTTCTTCTTAACATAGAAATCTTGAAGAAGCCAAAACTCTCTCTACAGCAACCATGGGCTGTAAAGAAGGTCTAAGCTTCTAAAAGAAATCTAACCCAGAAGGACTCATACTTGTGTGAGCACCTATACAAGAACGCTTGTTTTGCAGGAACATCTGACAAAGAGCTACTGAATTTAGGGGGAATCAATGACAAGATGACAAACTCTGATAATAGGATGCTGAACATCCGGTTGCTGAATACTAGGTCATGGGATAACAGGACGCTGTACACCAAGACATTAGACACCGAGCTACACTGGATGCTAAGCTACTAGAAATCAGAGCACTTGTCATTAAATCAATAGAAAAGGTAGAAGGACTCAAAGAAAAAGATAAATTCTGACAAAAGAATGCTAGACACCAGGACATTGGATACTAGGTCACTGGATAGCAGGATGCTGAATATCAGGATGCTAGATACCAGGCTAACTGGAAATTACGTCGTTGGATGGCAGGATGCTAGATATCAGGATGCTAGATACGAGGGGCTGGATATTAGATCGTTGAACACTAGGTCATTGGGTACCAGGACGCTAAATACCAGGATGCTGGACACTAGATCGCTGAACACCAGGTCACTGTGTATCAGGATACTAGACACCAATGTTCTGGATACTAGGTTACTAGATGTCAGAACTTATCATCAAGTCACTGGATAAAGAGATCACTTGAAATTATAGATCAGAGCAGTTACTGAGAAATCTTCTCGGTAACGTGCGCGCATAAAAAATGGATCACCTTTCCAGAAATAGACTACCTTTTCAAAAACCCTAAAAGAACTGTAGCCGCATGATCAGAAAAATCTAAGGGTGGAGATTCAGCCGCTGACCACAGAATCAATCAAATCAAGGAGAATTTAAATAAAGATGTGGAAACTGTCAACATCTTCATTGGAAACCGGCGGAGCAGCTAATGAGATATTTAAAGATCTAACTGCAACAGGGAGTATCTCAACCCTATAAATACATGCACTCTTATTCTTCGTTAAGCATTCATAAAAGATATCCTCTCTCTCTCTCTCTCTCTCTCTCTCTCTCTCTCTCATCCCTAAGCATCATGGAACCCGATTGTTGGAAACCTTCTCTTCACTCCTTCCAAAAAACACATTCTCTGCAAATAATCAACCAAGCACACCCCAAATCTCATACATTCACCCTTCACGTTTGACACTCGTTAAGCATACCCTTTTCAGAAGAGTTGATCTTCTAGCTTTCAACTCCCATCTCACCTATCAAGAACTTGCACTCAAGTTCTTTTCTTCAAGGCAGGGGGATAAAGCTAGGGACCCCTCTCCAGCACCCCCAAAGCGTCATCTCATTGATGATGTCAAAAAGGGGGAAGAAACTGCGAAGGGTCATGGAAGATCAAAAGACTTCCAGAGGTGGAGAAAAAGAGATTTCACCCCTTCTATGAGGTGAATTCTCTTTTGAGATGCAACAGAATCAGAAGGAAGGATAGTTGGAGGGATGAGTGGAGATTGAATGAGAAGAAAAGACGGCAGCAAGCTACTGGCGTCTGGACTTCTCTACTTCTTTACACACTTTCCTCCAAACGAATTCCTTCTCTCTCTCGCATCACCTCTCACACCTTCCAACAGCTCTCCCCTCTAGCCAAAGAGAAGAAACTATTGGGAGCAGGTGACTGCATCAAGTGAGGGGGAAGGAAAGTAGAGAAGAAAGAAGCCAGCAGCAAACAAGTAGGGAAAAAAAAGAAAGGAAAGAGAAAGAAGAATAGAAGAATGAATTTAGATAGGATATTTATTGTAACTTTGCTTACTGCATTGTAATGTACATGTTTTATCTTAATAAAATCTCTTCTGTTCTTCAAAAAGCTCATTCCTTGTGCCCTTTCTTTTAGACTTACATGTGATTTGTGTATGAAAGTAGTATGCCCTATAATACCATACTTTAAATATGTTTTCTGTGCTTGAGAGGTTATATTCTTTTGATCTTCTGTAAAGGTTTTGTCATCATCATAAAACGGGAAAATTGTTGGATACATTTGTAGAATGTTTTGATGAGATAAATCCTTAAGTAACTCTAAATATGCATAACCAATCTTAGGATAGGTTACTGCAATAGAGTTACTGCAGAAGATTAAAAGAAATAGAGAAAGTCTCAAAATGAAGGATATTGAAGAGAATGGTGAAAAAAAAAAATGGGTGAACTAATTAGGGTACTATTAACTAACAGAAAGCTACTAGAAGGGACCTCGCCAAAGAAGAAAACAGCAAGACAGGAAGCTGCCTAAGAAGACCATGCCGAAAGCATACTGCAGGAGCAGCATGCTAAAGACTCCTCGAGCCACCTGAAGGAGCAAGCCAGAAGAGGAAACACCAGAGTGAAGCAAGAGGAAGGAGCTGCAAAGCAGGCATGGGGAGAAAAGTCAAAGTTACCGGTAGACACAATAAGTTACCGGTAGAGAGAAGAGAAGAGGAGTCAATCAGAAGAAGACACGTGGAAAGCGAAAAGCTGGCGTGTGTCAGGAGTGCGGCGTATCAATGATGGAAATCTGTCAACCTTCAACGAGCAGATTTCATAACCTATAAAGAGGAAAGACTAAAGACTGAAAAGTGTGAAAGAGAGAAAAGAAGTGTGCACATCAGAATATCCAAGCTCACAGAGAGAACGCGCATAAAGAAAGAGAGAAGAGCTCATCAGAGAGAAAGTTTAAAAAGAGAGAAGCGCAGAAAGAGGGGAAAGCCTTAGAGAAAAGAGTGTTCAAATAGAGCAGATAAAAATAAGAAGAGCTCGAACACTCTACACCCCAAGTGAAGACGCACACTCAGTCTACCAGTCGAGCAACAAGCTTCAGCAGATAAGTCTGTAAACGGAGGCCAAGCTTACTGCACCCAGTTGAAGAAGAAGGAGATAAACCTCTCTAAAAGGTTGTCTCGGAGTACTCAGTGCGAGGAGTAATGTCCTGCTGAGTTTACCATTTTCTAGGAGAGCAAGTGAGGACCCTGGGTGGGTAATGTAGGATCATGTGTGGGTCAAGGGGAAGTAGGTAAGCATCTGTGTGAAGGTTTGCTACTTATTGGTTAAGTGAGAGTTGTAATAGATAGGTCTATGTAAATCAACTAGCTTAACAAATGTTCCCTCCTAAGTTGAGGAAGAGAGGATGTAGAAGAATTACTCCACCTTCGAACCTCTATACATCCTTGCGTCTTTATCTGCTTACTGCACTACATGCATGCATGTATTTTCTCTGATAAGCTGCACATCTTCTACTCGGCTCTGTAATAAGCTTCCCCAAACCACTCTAATCAGTAACCTCCCAAAAGGTTACTGATATTAGAAGTGAGCCGATAGGGATAGAAGATAAGTTTGAAAAGAAGGTAGGCTTATTTATCCCCCCTCTAAGTCTACCTACAGCAGTTTTGGGACCAACATATACACATACACACATAATCGAATTGAAGAGGAACGCTGAACGTGAACGTCCAATTCATTCACAAATAGGGACGATCAACTTGACCACATCGGACATAATTTGTACATAATTAATTGCGCACATTTTAACATATAATAAAACACATAATTTACCCCCACCATTGGTAGCTAGTGTTTGGTGACAGTTCCTTGTCTTTCAGTGCGGTCCCTCGTTCGAATCTCCTATAAAATATAGAGTTCAACTTAGGGGTCTTAGTTTAATTTTGCAAAGTTTGAGGTCATTCTGCAATTTCTTTAAAGTCCAGGGGTTAATCTGCCACTTTAATAAAGTTTAGGGACTGAAACCAGAGTCTGCCAAACCTTAGGGACAATATATTGAAAGTCCAATACTTAAATTATAAATAAATAAAAGTTAGAAAATTGCAATCAAGCCCTTGAATTAAATCAAATTTACTAAAGCAAGCCCCTGGCCCAAATCTTCCCTTTCCCCCGCCACTGCCAAACCTCAGCCACTTCCTGCCGGCGACAGTCCCATCGCCGGCTATCCCAATACACGACGCCGCCACTCACGGCGACGCCCATCGACCTCTACACATACACACACAATCACTCACCCACAGCCATACACACACGTACGGGCACCCGCAGCGCCACCAGCGGCGGCGCTGCAATTCCTGCTCCTGCACGGCGCCGCTTCGGCGGTGCCCAAACCTTGCGGCGGAGGCGGCCACGATTCAGCGACAGATAGGGAGGAGAGAGAGAGAGAGAGAGAGAGTAAAACAATATGTATATGCTCATGCGTATCTATATCATTTGCATAGAGAAGATTTAGGGAAGACAAAACATTGAAGAGAAAAAGAAGTCATTGAAAACACAATTATAGATGGAAAAGCTATAAATTGTACCCTTGTTTCCAAGCTTCTTTGCAATTCGACTCAGTTCAGAGATGTGGGAAAAGAAAGAAGATTGAATGGTGCCACTTTTATAAGAAAGACTCAAGACACGTGTTGAAAAATTGAGGAAATAGGTGGTAACAAACTTTTGACTCACCTTTTCCATCTTCTGATCCAAAGGAAAGAGTTAATTCAAAGGGTGAATTAAATTGAGCTAAGTGGTATTGGGCTCAACTAGAATGGTTCAAATTTGATCTCACTCTGGCCCAACCAAAATTTAAGAATATTGGGCTGAGGTTGGCTAAAAAAAAAATTTTGATCAACTTAAGCATACTATGTACATATATATTAATCACAACTTATTTAAATCGGGGTGTTATAGATATGCTACTAAAAGAATATATATTAGAATAAACAGGATTGTAAGGGTTTTCCATTTCCCTTCATACATATTATTTTAAATCATAGTAAGTCTATATAAGGAATAGAAACTGAAAATTTCCATAGTCAAAAAATGCACAAAAATTCATACAGATACAATTTAGGGTTTTTTATGAATCGTGCGTAGTTTTTCGTGGCTCAGATGATTAAAGAATCTAATTTCCATTCCTACATATTATTTTTACATCATATTAAGTCTATCTAATGAATTAAAATTGAAAATTTCCACTGTCAAAAAATGCACAAAATTCATACGGATACAATTTATGGTTTTTATGAATCGTGCGCAGTTTTTCGGGGCTCAGATGATTAAAGAATTTAATTTCTCTTCATACATATTATTTTTACATCATATTAAGTCTATCTAATGAATAAAAATTGAAAATTTCCACTGTCAAAAAATGCCAAAAAATTCATATGCATACAATTTAGGGTTTTTATGAATCTATGCAGTTTTTCGGGGGTCAAATGATTAAAGAATCTATTTTTCCTTCATACTCATTATTTTTACATCATATTAAGTCTATCTGAGGAAAAAAAAAATTTAAAATTTCCATTGTAAAAAAATGCACAAAAATTCATACAGATAAAATTTAGGGTTTTTTATGAATCATCCGCAGTTTTTCAGGGCTCAGATTATTAAACAATCTAATATCCCTTCATACATATTATTTTTACATCATATCAAGTCCATCTAATGAATAAAAATTGAAAATTTCCACTGTCAAAAAATGCATAAAAATTAATACAGATACAATTTAATGTATCGTGCGCAGTTTTTCGGGGCTCAGATAATTGTATAATCTAATTTCCATTCATACATATTATTTTTACACCATATTAAGACAATCTAATTAATTAGAATTGAAAATTTCCAATGTCAAAAAATGTACAAAAACTCATAGGAATACAATTTACGGTTTTTATGAATCGTGCGTAGTTTTTCGGGGCTTAGATGATTAAAGAATATAATTTCCCTTAATACATATTATTTTTACATCATATTAGTGTAAACAAGTTTTTTCTGGTCATTAAATCTCTAGAATATTACACACAAGTCCCCGAAAACCCCTAATTTAATCATATAGAATTTTGAAAATTTTCAACAATAGAATTTTTCATATGTTTTCAATTAGATTGACTTGATATTCTTCCTAAACAATATCCATGAGAGTAAACAAGATTGTTATGGTTAGTAAAGCCCATGAAATAGCACACGATTCCCAAAAATTCCTAATTTACCTTTGTGGAATTTTGAAAATTTTGAACAACGGAACTTTTCATCTGTTTTTCATAAGATCTACATGATATGATGCAAGAACAATAAATATTAGATAAAACCAGATTATTGTGGACCTTAAAGCCCCGAAAAATTGCACATGATTCCACAAAATTCCCAATTTATCCAATTGGAATTTTAAAAAATTTCAACAGCGGAATTTTTCATCTGTTTTCCATTAGATCCACTATATATGCTACCAATCAATATGTATGAGAGTAAACAAAATTGTTGTGGTCAGTAAAGCCAAGAAAATTACAGACAATTCACCAAAATTCCCAATTTACCCCTATGGAATTTTGAATATTTTCAACAACGGAACTTCTCATCCGTTTTCCATAAGATCGACTTGATATGCTGCAAACACAATATACATAAGAGTAAACCAGATTGTTGTTGTCAGTAAACCGAGGAAATTATAGTCCATTCCCCAAAATTCCTAATTTACCCTTATGGAATTTCAAAAATTTTCAACAACGGAACTTTTCATCTATTTTTTATAAGATCTATATGATCTGATGCAAAAAAAAAAAAAAAAGAGTAAACAAGATTGTTGTGGTCGTTAAAGCGATGGGAAATTGCATACGATTCCCCAAAATTCCCAATTTACCCATATGGAATTTTAAAAATTTTCAACAAGAATTTTTCATCAGTTTTCCATTAGATCAACTTGATATGCTTCCAACACAATATGTATGAGAGTAAGCAAGATTGTTGTGTTCAGTAAAGTCCCGGAAATTGCAGACAATTCCACGAAACTTTTAATTTAAACTTATGGAATTTTGTAAATTTTTAACAACGGAAATTTTCATCAGTTTTTCATAAGATATACATGATATGATGCAAAACAATAAATATTAGAGTAAACAAGATTCTTGTGGATCTTAAAGCCCCGAAAAATTGCACACGATTCCCCAAAATTCCCAATTTACCTCTATAGAATTTCGAAAATTTTCAAAAGCGGGTTTTTTCATACGCTTTCATAAGAATAACTTGATATGTTGCCAAAACAATATACTTGAGAGTAAACAAAATTTTTTCGGTCACTAAAGCCCTAGAAATTGCACACGATTCCCCAAAATTCCTAATTTACCCCTACTTAGTTTTGAAATTTTTCAACAACGAAAGTTTCCATACGTTTTTCATACGATCTACATGATATGATGCGAAAACAATAAATATTAGAGAAAACAAGTTTCTTGTGGTCCTGAAAGCCTGGGAAAATAACACACGATTCCTCAAAATTCCCAAATTACCCCTTCGGAATTTTGAAAGTTTTCAACGGCGGAGCATTTCATCCATTTTCCATTTGATAGACATGATATGCTGCTAAAACAATATATATTAGAGTAAACAGGATTGTTATGGTCATTAAAGCCCCAGAAATTGCACACGATTCCCTAAAAACCCTAGTCTACCCCTATGATTTTTTTAAATTTTAAATAGTTTTCATAAGTTTTTCATTAGATCGAGTTGATATGCTGCTACAAAAATATATATTACAGTAAACAAGTTTTTTTGTGGTCATTAAAGCGCTAGAATATTACACATGATTCCCCAAAAAACCCTAATTTAATCCTACAGAATTTTGAAAATTTTCAACAGTGGAATTTTTCATATGTTTTCAGTTAGATAGACTTGATATTCTTCCTAAACAATATCTATGAGTGTAAACAAGATTGTTATGGTCAGTAAAGCCCATGAAATTGCACACGATACCCAAAAATTCCTAATTTACCCTTATAGAATTTCAAATATTTTCAACAACGGAACTTTTCATTTATTTTTCATAAGATCTATATGATATGATGCAAGAACAATAAATATTAGATAAAATAAGATTATTGTGGATCTTAAAGCCCCGAAAAATTGCACACGATTCCACAAAATTCCCAATTTATCCTTTTGGAATTTTAAAAAATTTCAACAGCGGAATTTTTCATCTGTTTTCCATTAGATCGACTATATATGCTGCCAAGAAATATATATGTAACCAAGATTGTTGTAGTCAGTAAAGCCAAAAAAATTGCAGACAATTCACTAAAATTCTTAATTTACCCCTCTGGAATTTTGAATATTTTCAACAACAGAACTTCTCATCCGTTTTCCATAATATCGACTTGCTATGCTGCAAACACAATATACAAAAGAGTAAACCAAATTGTTGTGATCAGTAAATCGAGGAAATTACAGTCCATTACCCAAAATTCCTAATTTACCCTTATGGAATTTTGAAAATTTTCAACAACGGAACTTTTCTTCTATTTTTTATAAGATCTATATGATCTAATGCAAAAAAAAAAAAAAAGAGTAAGCAAGATTGTTGTGGTCGTTAAAGCCCTAGAAATTGCACAGAATTCCCCAAAATTCCTAATTTACCCCTACTGAGTTTTAGAAATTTTCAACAACGGAACTTTCCATACGTTTTTCATACGATCTACATGCTATGATGCAAAATCAATATATATTAGAGAAAACAAGTTTCTTGTGGTCCTCAAAGCCTTGAAAAATTGCACACGATTCCTCAAAATTCCCAATTTACCCTTTCGAAATTTTGAAAGTTTTCAACGGCGGAGCATTTCATCCGTGTTCCATTTGATAGACATGATATGCTACTAAAACAATATATAATAGAATAAACAGAATTGTTATGGTCATTAAAGCCCCAAAAATTGCACACGATTCCTTAAAACCCCTAGTCTACCCCTATGAATTTTTAAAATTTTCAACAGTTTTCATAACTTTTGCATTAGATCGACATGATATGCTGCTACAAAATATATATTAGAGTAAACAAGTTTTTTTCATGTCATTAAAGCCCTAGAATATTACACACAATTCCCCAAAAAACTCTAATTTAATCCTATAGAATTTTTGAAAATTTTCAACAGCTGAATTTTTCATATGTTTTCATTTAGATTGACTTGACATTCTTCCGCAACAATATCTATGAGAGTAAACAAGATTGTTATCGTCAGTAAAGCCCATGAAATAGCACACGATTCCCAAAAATTCCTAATTTAACTTTGTGGAATTTTGAAAAATTTCAACAATGGAACTTTTCATCTGATTTTCATAATCTATATGATATGATGCAAGAACAATAAATATTTGATAAAACAAGATTATTGTCGACCTTAAAGCGCCGAAAAATTGCACACGATTCCACAAAATTCCCAATTTATCCATTTGGAATTTTAAAAAATTTCCACAGCGGAAATTTTCATCTGTTTTCCATTAGATCCACTATATATGCTGCCAACCAATATGTATGAGAGTAAACAAAATTGTCGTGCTCAGTAAAGCCAAGAAAATTGCAGACAATTCACCAAAAATTCACAATTTACCCTTGTGGAATTTTGAATATTTTCAACAACGGAACTTCTCATCCGTTTTCCATAATATCGACTTCATATGCTGCAAACACAATATACATAAGAGTAAACCAGATTGTTGTGGTCAATAAATCGAGGAAATTACAGTCCATTTCCCAAAATTCCTAATATACCCTTATGGAATTTTGAAAAATTTCAACAACGGAACTTTTCTTCTATTTTTTATAAGATCTATATGATCTGATGCAAAAAAAAAAGTAGAGTAAACAAGATTGTTGTGGTCGTTTAAGCCCTGGAAAATTGCACACGATTCCCCAAAATACCCAATTTACCCCTATGAAATTTTGAATATTTTCAACAAGAATTTTTCATCAGTTTTCCATTAGATCAACTTGATATGCTTCCTACACAATAGGTATGAGAGTAAGCATGATTGTTGTGTTCAGTAAAGTCCAGGAAATTGCAGACAATTCAACGAAACCTTTAATTTACCCTTATCAAATTTTGTAAATTTTTAACAACGGAAATTTTCATCTGTTTTTCATAAGATCTACATGATATGATGCCAAACAATAAATATTTGAGTAAACAAGATTCTTGTGGATCTTAAAGCCCTAAAAAATTGCACAGAATTCCCCAAAATTCCCAATTTACCCCTATAGAATTTCGAAAATTTTCAAAAGCGGGATTTTTCATACGTTTTCCATAAGATTAACTTGATATGCTGCCAAAACAATATATATGAGAGTAAATAAGATTTTTGCGGTCATTAAAGCCCTAGAAAATGCACACGTTTCCCCAAAATTCCTAATTTACCCCTACTGAGTTTTGAAAATTTTCAACAACGAAACTTTCCATACGTTTTTCAGACGATCTACATGATATGATGCAAAATCAATATATATTAGAGAAAACAAGTTTCTTGTGGTCCTCAAAGCCTTTAAAAATTGCACACGATTCCTTAAAATTCCCAATTTACCCCTTCGAAATTTTGAAAGTTTTCAACGGCGGAGCATTTCATCCGTGTTCCATTTGATAGACATGATATGCTGCTAAAACAATATATATTAGAATAAACAGGATTGTTATGGTCATTAAAGCCCCAGAAATTGCACACGATTCCTTAAAACCCCTAGTCTACCCCTATGAATTTTTAAAATTTTCAACAGTTTTCATAACGTTTGCATTAGATCGACTTGATATGCTGCGACAAAAATATATATTAGAGTAAACAAGTTTTTTTCTGGTCATTAGAGCCCCAGAATATTACACACAGTTCCCCAAAAAACCCTAATTTAATCCTATAGAATTTAAAAAAATTTCAATAGCGGAATTTTTTTTTCATATGTTCTCAATTAGATTGACTTGATATTCTTCCTAAACAATATCTATGAGAGTAAACAAGATTGTTATCGTCAGTAAAGCCCATGAAATAGCACACGATTCCCAAAAATTCCTAATTTACCTTTGTGGAATATTTTGAAAGTTTTCAACAACGGAACTTTTCATCTAATTTTCATAAGATCTACATGATATGATGCAAGAACAATAAATATTAGATAAAACAAGATTATTGTCGACCTTAAAGTTCCGAAAAATTGCACACGATTCCACAAAATTCCCAATTTATCCATTTCGAATTTTAAAAAAATTCAACAGCGGAATTTTTCATCTGTTTTCCATTAGATCCACAATATATCTTACCAACCATTATGTATGAGAGTAAACAAAATTATTGTGGTCAGTAAAGCCAAGAAAATTGCAGACAATTCACCGAAATTCTCAATTTACCCCTGTGGAATTTTGAATATTTTCAAAAACGGAACTTCTCATCCATTTTCCATAATATCGACTTGATATGCTGCAAACACAATATACATAAGAGTAAACCAGATTGTTGTGGTCAGTAAATCGAGGAAATTACAGTCCATTCCCCAAAATTCCAAATATACCCTTATGGAATTTTGAAAATTTTCAATAGCGGAATTTTTCATTTCTTTTCAATTAGATTGACTTGATATTCTTCCTAAACAATATCCATGAGAGTAAACAAGATTGTTATGGTTAGTAAAGCCCATGAAATAGCACACGATTCCCAAAAATTCCTAATTTACCTTTGTGGAATTTTGAAAATTTTCAACAACGGAACTTTTCATCTGTTTTTCATAAGATCTACATGATATGATGCAAGAACAATAAATATTAGATAAAACCAGATTATTGTGGACCTTAAAGCCCCGAAAAATTGTACATGATTCCACAAAATTCCCAATTTATCCAATTGGAATTTTAAAAAATTTCAACAGCGGAATTTTTCATCTGTTTTCCATTAGATCCACTATATATGCTACCAATCAATATGTATGAGAGTAAACAAAATTGTTGTGGTCAGTAAAGCCAAGAAAATTACAGACAATTCACCAAAATTCCCAATTTACCCCTATGGAATTTTGAATATTTTCAACAACGAAACTTCTCATCCGTTTTCCATAAGATCGACTTGATATGCTGCAAACACAATATACATAAGAGTAAACCAGATTGTTGTTGTCAGTAAACCAAGGAAATTACAGTCCATTCCCCAAAATTCCTAATTTACCCTTATGGAATTTCAAAAATTTTCAACAATGGAACTTTTCATCTATTTTTTATAAGATCTATATGATCTGATGCAAAAAAAAAAAAAAAAAAGAGTAAACAAGATTGTTGTGGTCGTTAAAGCCATGGGAAATTGCATACGATTCCCCAAAATTCCCAATTTACCCATATGGAATTTTAAAAATTTTCAACAAGAATTTTTCATCAGTTTTCCATTAGATCAACTTGATATGCTTCCAACACAATATGTATGAGAGTAAGCAAGATTGTTGTGTTCAGTAAAGTCCCGGAAATTGCAGACAATTCCACGAAACTTTTAATTTAAACTTATGGAATTTTGTAAATTTTTAACAACGGAAATTTTCATCAGTTTTTCATAAGATATACATGATATGATGCAAAACAATAAATATTAGAGTAAACAAGATTCTTGTGGATCTTAAAGCCCCGAAAAATTGCACACGATTCCCCAAAATTCCCAATTTACCTCTATAGAATTTCGAAAATTTTCAAAAGCGGGTTTTTTCATACGCTTTCCATAAGAATAACTTGATATGTTGCCAAAACAATATACTTGAGAGTAAACAAAATTTTTTCGGTCACTAAAGCCCTAGAAATTGCACACGATTCCCCAAAATTCCTAATTTACCCCTACTTAGTTTTGAAAATTTTCAACAACGAAAGTTTCCATAAGGTTTTCATACGATCTACATGATATGATGCGAAAACAATAAATATTAGAGAAAACAAGTTTCTTGTGGTCCTGAAAGCCTTGAAAAATTGCACACGATTCCTCAAAATTCCCAATTTACCCCTTCGGAATTTTGAAAGTTTTCGACGGCGGAGCATTTCATCCATTTTCCATTTGATAGACATGATCTAAAACAATATATATTAGAGTAAACAGGATTGTTATGGTCATTAAAGCCCCAGAAATTGCACACGATTCCCTAAAAACCCTAGTCTACCCCTATGATTTTTTTAAATTTTAAATAGTTTTCATAAGTTTTTCATTAGATCGAGTTGATATGCTGCTACAAAAATATATATTACAGTAAACAAGTTTTTTTGTGGTCATTAAAGCGCTAGAATATTACACATGATTCCCCAAAAAACCCTAATTTAATCCTACAGAATTTTGAAAATTTTCAACAGTGGAATTTTTCATATGTTTTCAATTAGATAGACTTGATATTCTTCCTAAACAATATCTATGAGTGTAAACAAGATTGTTATGGTCAGTAAAGCCCATGAAATTGCACACGATACCCAAAAATTCCTAATTTACCCTTATGGAATTTCAAAAATTTTTAACAATGGAACTTTTCATTTATTTTTCATAAGATCTACATGATATGATGCAAGAACAATAAATATTAGATAAAATAAGATTATTGTGGATCTTAAAGCCCCGAAAAATTGCACACGATTCCACAAAATTCCCAATTTATCCATTTGGAATTTTAAAAAATTTCAACAGCGGAATTTTTCATCTGTTTTCCATTAGATCGACTATATATGCTGCCAAGAAATATATATGTAACCAAGATTGTTGTAGTCAGTAAAGCCAAAAAAATTGCAGACAATTCACTAAAATTCTCAATTTACCCCTCTGGAATTTTGAATATTTTCAACAACAGAACTTCTCATCCGTTTTCCATAATATCGACTTGCTATGCTGCAAACACAATATACAAAAGAGTAAACCAAATTGTTGTGATCAGTAAATCGAGGAAATTACAGTCCATTACCCAAAATTCCTAATTTACCCTTATGGAATTTTGAAAATTTTCAACAACGGAAGTTTTCTTCTATTTTTTATAAGATCTATATGATCTAATGCAAAAAAAAAAAAAAGAGTAAACAAGATTGTTGTGGTCGTTAAAGCCCTAGAAATTGCACAGAATTCCCCAAAATTCCTAATTTACCCCTACTGAGTTTTAGAAATTTTCAACAACGGAACTTTCCATACGTTTTTCATACGATCTACATGATATGATGCAAAAACAATAACTATTAGAGAAAACAAGTTTCTTATGGTCCTCAAAGCCTTGAAAAATTGCACACGATTCCTCAAAATTCCCAATTTACCCCTTCGGAATTTTGAAAGTTTTCAACGGCGGAGCATTTCATCCGTTTTCCATTTGATAGACATGATATGCTGCTAAAACAATATACAATAGAATAAACAAAACTGTTATGGTCATTAAAGCCCCAAAAATTGCACACGATTCCTTAAAACCCCTAGTCTACCCCTATGAATTTTTAAAATTTTCAACAGTTTTCATAACTTTTGCATTAGATCGACATGATATGCTGCTACAAAATATATATTAGAGTAAACAAGTTTTTTTCATGTCATTAAAGCCCTAGAATATTACACACAATTCCCCAAAAAACCCTAATTTAATCCTATAGAATTTTGAAAATTTTCAACAGCAGAATTTTTCATATGTTTTCATTTAGATTGACTTGACATTCTTCCGCAACAATATCTATGAGAGTAAACAAGATTATTATGGTCAGTAAAGCCCATGAAATAGCACACGATTCCCAAAAATTCCTAATTTAACTTTGTGGAATTTTGAAAAATTTCAACAATGGAACTTTTCATCTGATTTTCATATGATCTATATGATATGATGCAAGAACAATAAATATTAGATAAAACAAGATTATTGTCGACCTTAAAGCGCCGAAAAATTGCACACGATTCCACAAAATTCCATATTTATCCATTTGGAATTTTAAAAAATTTCCACAGCGGAAATTTTCATCTGTTTTCCATTAGATCCACTATATATGCTGCCAACCAATATGTATGAGAGTAAACAAAATTGTCGTGCTCAGTAAAGCCAAGAAAATTGCAGACAATTCACCAAAAATTCACAATTTACCCTTGTGGAATTTTGAATATTTTCAACAACGGAACTTCTCATCCGTTTTCCATAATATCGACTTCATATGCTGCAAACACAATATACATAAGAGTAAACCAGATTGTTTTGGTCAGTAAATCGAGGAAATTACAGTCCATTCCCCAAAATTCCTAATATACCCTTATGGAATTTTGAAAAATTTCAACAACGGAACTTTTCTTCTATTTTTTATAAGATCTATATGATCTGATGCAAATGCAAAAAAAAAAATAGAGTAAACAAGATTGTTGTGGTCGTTAAAGCCCCGGAAAATTGCACACGATTCCCCAAAATACCCAATTTACCCCTATGAAACTTTGAATATTTTCAACAAGAATTTTTCATCAGTTTTCCATTAGATCAACTTGATATGCTTCCTACACAATAGGTATGAGAGTAAGAATGATTGTTGTGTTCAGTAAAGTCCCGGAAATTGCAGACAATTCAACGAAACCTTTAATTTACCCTTATGAAATTTTGTAAATTTTTAACAACGGAAATTTTCATCTGTTTTTCATAAGATCTACATGATATGATGCAAAACAATAAATATTTGAGTAAACAAGATTCTTGTGGATCTTAAAGCCCCAAAAAATTGCACAGAATTCCCCAAAATTCCCAATTTACCCCTATAGAATTTCGAAAATTTTCAAAAGCGGGATTTTTCATACGTTTTCCATAAGATTAACTTGATATGCTGCCAAAACAATATATATGAGAGTAAATAAGATTTTTGCGGTCATTAAAGCCCTAGAAAATGCACACGTTTCCCCAAAATTCCTAATTTACTCCTACTGAGTTTTGAAAATTTTCAACAACGAAACTTTCCATACGTTTTTTAGACGATCTACATGATATGATGCAAAATCAATATATATTAGAGAAAACAAGTTTCTTGTGGTCCTCAAAGCCTTGAAAAATTGCACACGATTCCTCAAAATTCCCAATTTACCCTTTCGAAATTTTGAAAGTTTTCAACGGCGGAGCATTTCATCCGTGTTCCATTTGATAGACATGATATGCTGCTAAAACAATATATATTAGAATAAACAGGATTGTTATGGTCATTAAAGCCCCAGAAATTGCACACGATTCCTTAAAACCCCTAGTCTACCCCTATGAATTTTTAAAATTTTCAACAGTTTTCATAACTTTTGCATTAGATCGACTTGATATGCTGCGACAAAAATATATATTAGAGTAAACAAGTTTTTTTCTGGTCATTAGAGCCCCAGAATATTACACACAGTTCCCCAAAAAACCCTAATTTAATCCTATAGAATTTAAAAAAATTTCAATAGCGGAATTTTTTTTTCATATGTTTTCAATTAGATTGACTTGATATTCTTCCTAAACAATATCTATGAGAGTAAACAAGATTGTTATGGTCAGTAAAGCCCATGAAATAGCACACGATTCCCAAAAATTCCTAATTTACCTTTGTGGAATTTTGAAAGTTTTCAACAACGGAACTTTTCATCTGTTTTTCATAAGATCTACATGATATGATGCAAGAACAATAAATATTAGATAAAACAAGATTATTGTCGACCTTAAAGTGCCAAAAAATTGTACACGATTCCACAAAATTCTCAATTTATCCATTTGGAATTTTAAAAAAATTCAACAGCGGAATTTTTCATCTGTTTTCCATTAGATCCACAATATATCTTGCCAACCATTATGTATGAGAGTAAACAAAATTGTTGTGGTCAGTAAAGCCAAGAAAATTGCAGACAATTCACCGAAATTCTCAATTTACCCCTGTGGAATTTTGAATATTTTCAAAAACGGAACTTCTCGTCCATTTTCCATAATATCGACTTGATATGCTGCAAACACAATATACATAAGAGTAAACCAGATTGTTGTGGTCAGTAAATCGAGGAAATTACAGTCCATTCCCCAAAATTCCTAATTTACCCTTATGGAATTTTGAAAATTTTCAATAGCTGAATTTTTCATTTCTTTTCAATTAGATTGACTTGATATTCTTCCTAAACAATATCCATGAGAGTAAACAAGATTGTTATGGTTAGTAAAGCCAATGAAATAGCACACGATTCCCAAAAATTCCTAATTTACCTTTGTGGAATTTTGAAAGTTTTCAACAACGGTACTTTTCATCTGCTTTTCATAAGATCTACATTATATGATGCAAGAACAATAAATATTAGATAAAACAAGATTGTTATCGACCTTAAAGCACCGAAAAATTGCACACGATATAACAAAATTCCCAATTTATCCATTTGGAATTTTAAAAAAATTCAACAGCGGAATTTTTCATCTATTTTCCATTTGAATATTTTCAACAACAGAATATCTCATCCGTTTTCCATAATATTGACTTGATATGCTGCAAACACAATATACATAAGAGTAAACCAAATTGTTGCGGTCAGTAAATCGAGGAAATTACAATCCATTCCCCAAAATTCCTAATTTACCCTTATGGAATTTTGAAAATTTTCAACAACGGAACTTTTCATCTATTTTTTATAAGATCTATATGATCTAATGCAAAAAAAAAAAATAGAGTAAACAAGATTGTTGTGGTCGTTAAAGCCCCGGAAAATTGCACTTGATTCCCTTCAATACCCAATTTACCCCTATGAAATTTTGAAAATTTTCAACAAGAATTTTTCTTCAGTTTTCAATTAGATCAACTTGATATCCTTCCAACACAATAGGTATGAGATTAAGCAAGATATGATGCAAAACAATTGTTTACTAAAGTAAAGGAAATTGCAGACAATTCAACGAAACCTTTAATTTACCCTTATGAAATTTTGTAAATTTTTAACAACGGAAATTTTCATCTGTTTTTCATAAGATCTACATGATATGATGCAAAACAAAAATATTTGAGCAAACAATATTCTTGTGGATCTTAAAGCCCCAAAAAATTGCACAGAATTCACCAAAATTCCCAATTTACCCCTATAGAATTTCGAAAATTTTCAAAAGCGGGATTTTTCATACGTTTTCCATAAGATTAACTTGATATGCTGCCAAAACAATATATATGAGAGCAAATAAGATTTTTGCGGTCATTAAAGCCTTAGAAAATGCACACGATTCCCAAAAATTCCTAATTTACCCCTACTGAGTTTTGAAAATTTTCAACAACGAAACTTTCCATACGTTTTTCAGACGATCTACATGATATGAAGCAAAATCAATATATATTAGAGAAAACAAGTTTCTTGTGGTCCTCAAAGCCTTGAAAAATTGCACACGATTCCTCAAAATTCCCAATTTACCCCTTCGAAATTTTGAAAGTTTTCAACGGCGGAGCATTTCATCCGTCTTCCATTTGATAGACATGATATGCTGCTAAAACAATATATATTAGAATAAACAGGATTGTTATGGTCATTAAAGCCCCAGAAATTGCACACGATTCATTAAAACCCCTAGTCTACCCCTATGAATTTTTAAAATTTTCAACAGTTTTCATAACTTTTGCATTAGATCGACTTGATATGCTGCGACAAAATATATATTAGAGTAAACAAATTTTTTTCTGGTCATTAGAGCCCTAGAATATTACACACAGTTCCCCAAAAAACCATAATTTAATCCTATAGAATTTTGAAAACTTTCAATAACGGAATTTTTCATATGTTTTCAATTAGATTGACTTGATATTCTTCCTAAACAATATATATGAGAGTAAACAAGATTGTTATGGTCAGTAAAGCCCATGAAATAGCACATGATTCCAAAAAGTTCCTAATTTACCTTTGTGGAATTTTGAAAGTTTTCAACGACGGAACTTTTCATCTGTTTTTCATAAGATCTACATGAAAACAAGATTATCGTGGACCTTAAAGTGCCGAAAAATTACACACGATTCAACAAAATTCCCAATTTATCCTTTTGGAAGTTTAAAAAATTTCCACAGCGGAAATTTTCATCTGTTTTCCATTAGATCCACTATATATGCTGCCAACCAATATGTATGCGAGTAAACAAAATTGTCGTGCTCAGTAAAGTCAAGAAAATTGCAGACAATTCACCAAAAATTCACAATTTACCCTTGTGGAATTTTGAATATTTTCAACAACGGAACTTCTCATCCGTTTTCAACAACGGAATTTTGAATATTTTCCATAATATCGACTTCATATGCTGCAAACACAATATACATAAGTGTAAACCAGATTGTTGTGGGCAGTAAATCGAGGAAATTACAGTCCATTCCCCAAAACTCCTAATATACCCTTATGGAATTTTGAAAAATTTCAACAACGGGACTTTTCTTTTATTTTTTATAAGATCTATATGATCTGATGCAAAAAAAAATTAGAGTAAACAAGATTGTTGTGGTCGTAAAAGCCCCGGAAAATTGCACACGATTCCCCAAAATACACAATTTACCCCTATGAAACTTTGAATATTTTCAACAAGAATTTTTCATCAGTTTTCCATTAGATCAACTTGATATGCTTCCAACACAATATGTGTGAGAGTAAGCAAGATTGTTGTGTTCAGTAAAGTCCCAGAAATTGAAGACAATTCAACGAAACCTTTAATTTACCCTTATGAAATTTTGTAAATTTTTAACAACGGAAATTTTCATCTGTTTTTCATAAGATCTACATGATATATAATGCAAAACAATAAGTATTAGAGTAAACAAGATTCTTGTGGATCTTAAAGCCCCAAAAAATTGCACAGAATTCCCCAAAATTCCCAATTTACCCCTATAGAATTTCGAAAATTTTCAAAAGCGGGATTTTTCATACGTTTTCCATAAGATTAACTTGATATGCTGCCAAAACAATATATATGAGAGCAAATAAGATTTTTGCGGTCATTATGCCCTAGAAATTGCACACGATTCCCCAAAATTCCTAATTTACCTCTACTGAGTTTTGAAAATTTTCAACAACGAAACTTTCCATACATTTTTCATACGATCTACATGATATGATGCAAAAACAATATATATTAGAGAAAACAAGTTTCTTGTGGTCCTGAAAGCCTTGAAAAATTACACATGATTCCTCAAAATTCCCAATTTACCCCTTCAGAATTTTGAAAGTTTTCAACAGCGGAGCATTTCATCCGTGTTCCATTTGATAGACATGATATGCTTCCAAAACAATATATATATTAGAATAAACAGGATTGTTATGGTCATTAAAGCCCCAAAAATTGCACACGATTCCTTAAAACCCCTAGTGTACCCCTATGAATATTTAAAATTTTCAACAGTTTTCATAACTTTTGCATTAGATCGACTTGATATGCTGCGACAAAAATATATATTTGAGTAAATAAGTTTTTTTATGGCCATTAGAGCCCTAGAATATTACACACAGTTCCCCAAAAAAAACCTTCATTTAATCCTATAGAATTTTGAAAATTTTCAATAGCGGAATTTTTCATATGTTTTCAATTAGATTGACTTGATATTCTTCCTAAACAATATATATGAGAGTAAACAAGATTGTTATGGTCAGTAAAGCCCATGAAATAGCACATGATTCCAAAAAGTTCCTAATTTACCTTTGTGGAATTTTGAAAGTTTTCAACGACGGAACTATTCATTAGTTTTTCATAAGATCTACATGAAAACAAGATTATCGTGGACCTTAAAGTGCCGAAAAATTACACACGATTCAACAAAATTCCCAATTTATCCTTTTGGAATTTTAAAAAATTTCCACAGCGGAAATTTTCATTTGTTTTCCATTAGATCCACTATATATGCTGCCAACCAATATGTATGACAGTAAACAAAATTGTCGTGCTCAGTAAAGTCAAGAAAATTGCAGACAATTCACCAAAAATTCACAATTTACCCTTGTGGAATTTTGAATATTTTCAACAGCGGAACTTCTCATCCGTTTTCCATAATATCGACTTCATATGCTGCAAACACAATATACATAAGAGTAATCCAGATTGTTGTGGTCAGTAAATCGAGGAAATTACAATCCATTCCCCAAAATTCCTAATATACCCTTATGGAATTTTGAAAAATTTCAACAACGGAACTTTTCTTCTATTTTTTATAAGATCTATATGATCTGATGCAAAAAAAAAATTAGAGTAAACAAGATTGTGTTGTGGTCGTAAAAGCCCCGAAAAATTGCACACGATTCCCCAAAATACCCAATTTACCCCTATGAAACTTTGAATATTTTCAACAAGAATTTTTCATCAGTTTTCCATTAGATCAACTTGATATGCTTCCAACACAATATGTGTGAGAGTAAGCAAGATTGTTGTGTTCAGTAAAGTCCCAGAAATTGAAGACAATTCAACGAAACCTTTAATTTACCCTTATGAAATTTTGTAAATTTTTAACAACGGAAATTTTCATCTGTTTTTCATAAGATCTACATGATATGATGCAAAACAATAAATATTAGAGTAAACAAGATTCTTGTGGATCTTAAAGCCCCAAAAAATTGCACATAATTCCCCAAAATTCCCAATTTACCCCTATAGAATTTCGAAAATTTTCAAAAGCTGGATTTTTCATACGTTTTCCATAAGATTAACTTGATATGCTGCCAAAACAATATATATGAGAGTAAATAAGACTTTTGCGGTCATTAAGCCCTAGAAATTGCACACGATTCCCCAAAATTCCTAATTTACCTCTACTGAGTTTTGAAAATTTTCAACAACGAAACTTTCCATACGTTTTTCATACGATCTACATGATATGATGCAAAAACAATATATATTAGAGAAAACAAGTTTCTTGTGGTCCTGAAAGCCTTGAAAAATTACACACGATTCCTCAAAATTTCCAATTTACCCCTTCGGAATTTTGAAAGTTTTCAACAGCGGAGCATTTCATCCGTGTTCCATTTGATAGACATGATATGCTTCTAAAACAATATATATATTAGAATAAACAAGATTGTTATGGTCATTAAAGCCCCAAAAATTGCACACGATTCCTTAAAACCCCTAGTCTACCCCTATGAATTTTTAAAATTTTCACCAGTTTTCATAACTTTTGCATTAGATCGACTTGATATGCTATGACAAAAATATATATTAGAGTAAATAAGTTTTTTTCTGGTCATTAGAGCCCTAGAATATTACACACAGTTCCCCAAAAAAACCTTAATTTAATCCTATAGAATTTTGAAAATTTTCAATAGCGGAATTTTTCATATGTTTTCAATTAGATTGACTTGATATTCTTCCTAAACAATATATATGAGAGTAAACAAGATTGTTATGGTCAGTAAAGCCCATGAAATAGCACATGATTCCAAAAAATTCCTAATTTACCTTTGTGGAATTTTGAAAGTTTTCAACGACGGAACTTTTCATCTGTTTTTCATAAGATCTACATGAAAACAAGATTATCGTGGACCTTAAAGTGCCGAAAAATTGCACACGATTCAACAAAATTCCCAATTTATCCTTTTGGAATTTTAAAAAATTTCCACAGCGGAAATTTTCATCTGTTTTCCATTAGATCCACTATATATGCTGCCAACCAATATGTATGAGAGTAAGCAAAATTGTCGTTGTCAGTAAAGCCAAGAAAATTGCAGACAATTCACCAAAAATTCACAATTTACCCTTGTGGAATTTTGAATATTTTCAACAACGGAACTTCTCATCCGTTTTCCATAATATCGACTTGATATGCTGCAAACACAATATACATAAGAGTAAACCAGATTGTTGTGGTCAGTAAATCGAGGAAATTATAGTTCATTCCCCAAAATTCCTAATTTACCCTTATGGAATTTTGAAAATTTTCAACAACGGAACTTTTCTACTATTTTTTATAAGATCTATATGATCTGATGCAAAAAAAAAAAATTAGAGTAAACGAGATTGTTGTGGTCGTTAAAGCCGTAGAAATTGCACACAATTCCCCAAAATTGCTAATTTACTCCTACTGAGTTTTGGAAATTTTCAACAACGGAACTTTCAACACTTTTTGGTCATTAAAGCCCCAGAAATTGCACACGATTCCCAAAAAATCCTACTCTACCCCTATGAATTTTTAAAATTTTCAACAGTTTTCATAAGTTTTACATTAGATCGACTTGATATGCTACTACAAAAATATATATTAGAGTAAACAAGTTTTTTCTGGTCATTAAAGCCCTAGAATATTACACACGATTCCCCAAAAAACCCTAATTTAATCCTATTGAATTTTGTAAATTTTCAACAGCGGAATTTTTCTTATGTTTTCAATTAGATATTCTTCCTAAACAATATCTATGAGAGTAAACAAGATTGTTATGGTCAGTAAAGCCCATGAAATAGCACACGATTCCCAAAAATTCCTAATTTACCTTTGTGGAATTTTGAAAGTTTTCAACAACGGAACTTTTCATCTGTTTTTCATAAGATCTACATGATATGATGCAAGAACAATAAATATTAGATAAAACAAGATTATTGTCGACCTTAAAGCGCCGAAAAATTGCACACGATTCCACAAAATTCTCAATTTATCCATTTGGAATTTTAAAAAAATTCAACAGCGGAATTTTTCATCTATTTTCCATTATATCCACTATATATGCTGCCAAACAATATGTATGAAAGTAAACATAATTGTTGTGGTCAGTAAAGCCAAGAAAATTGCAGACAATTCACCAAAATTCCCAATTTACCCCTGTGGAATTTTGAATATTTTCAACAACAGAACTTCTCATCCGTTTTCCATAATATCGACTTGGTATGCTGCAAACACAATATACATAAGAGTAAACCAGATTGTTGTGGTCAGTAAATCGAGGAAATTACAGTCCATTCCCCAAAATTCCTAATTTACCCTTATGGAATTTTGAAAATTTTCAAAAAGAATTTTTCATCAGTTTTCAATTAGATCAACATGATATGCTTCCAACACAATATGTATGAGAGTAAGCAAGAGTGTTGAGTTCAGTAAAGTCCAGGAATTGCAGACAATTCAACGAAACTTTTAATTTACCCTTATGAAATTTTGTAAAATTTTAACAACGGAAATTTTCATCTGTTTTTCATAAGATCTACATGATATGATGCAAAACAATAAATAATAGAGTAACCAAGATTCTTATGGATCTTAAAGCCCCAAAAAATTGTACAGAATTCCCCAAAATTACCAATTTACCCCTATAGAATTTCGAAAATTTTCAAAAGCGGGATTTTTCATACGTGTTCCATAAGATTAACTTGATATGCTGCCAAAACAATATATATGAGAGTGAACAATATTTTTTCAGTCATTAAAGCCCAAGAAATTGCACTCGATTCCTTAAAATTTCTAATTTACCCCTACTGAGTTTTGAAAATTTTCAACAACGAAACTTTCCATACATTTTTCATACAATCTACAGGATATGATGCAAAAACAATAAATATTTGAGAAAACAAGTTTCTTGTGGTCCTGAAAGCCTTGAAAAATTGCACACGATTCCTCAAAATTCCCAATTTACCCCTTCGGAATTTTGAAAGTTTTCAACGGCGGAGCATTTCATCCGTTTTCCATTTGATAGACATGATATTCTGCTAAAACAATATATATTAGAATAAACAGAATTGTTATGGTCATTAAAACCCCAGAAATTGCACACGATTCCTTAAACCCTAGTCTACCCCTATGAATTAGATCGACTTGATATGCTGCTACAATAATATATATTAGAGTAAACAAGTTTTTTTCTGGTCATTAAAGCCCTAAAATATTACACACGATTCCCCAAAAAACCCTAATTTAATCCTATAGAATTTTAAAAAATTTCAATAGCGGAATTTTTTTTTCATATGTTTTCAATTAGATTGACTTGATATTCTTCCTAAACAATATCTATAAGAGAAAACAAGATTGTTATGGTCAGTAAAGCCCATGAAATAGCACACGATTCCCAAAAATTCCTAATTTACCTTTGTGGAATGTTGAAAGTTTTCAACAACGGAACTTTTCATCTGTTTTTCATAAGATCTACATGATATGATGCAAGAACAATAAATATTAGATAAAATAAGATTATTATGGACCTTAAAGCCCCGAAAAATTGCACACAATTCCACAAAATTCCCAATTTATCCATTTGGAATTTTAAAAAATTTCCACAGCGGAATTTTTCATCTGTTTTCCATTAGATCCAATATATATCTTGCCAACCAATATGTATGAGAGTAAACAAAATTGTTGTGGTCAGTAAAGCCAAGAAAATTGCAGACAATTCACCGAAATTCTCAATTTACCCCTGTGGAATTTTGAATATTTTCAAAAACGGAACTTCTCATCCGTTTTCCATAATATCGACTTGATATGCTGCAAACACAATATACATAAGAGTAAACCAAATTGTTGTGGTTAGTAAATCGAGGAAATTACAGCCCATTCCCCAAAATTCCTAATATACCCTGATGGAATTTTGAAAATTTTCAACAGCGAAATTTTTCATATCTTTTCAATTAGATTGATTTGATATTCTTCCTAAACAATATCCATGAGAGTAAACAAGATTGTTATGGTTAGTAAAGCCCATGAAATAGCACACAATTCCCAAAAATTCCTAATTTACCTTTGTGGAATTTTGAAAGTTTTCAACAACGGTACTTTTCATCTGTTTTTCATAAGATCTACATATATGATGCAAGAACCATAAGTATTAGATAAAACATGATTATTGTGGACCTTAAAGCGCCGAAAAATTGCACACGATTTAACAAAATTCCTACTTTATCCATTTGGAATTTTAAAAAAATTCAACAGCGGAATTTTTCATCTATTTTCCATTTGAATATTTTCAACAACAGAACTTCTCATCCGTTTTCCATAATATTGACTTGATATGCTGCAAACACAATATACATAAGAGTAAATTACAGTCCATTCCCCAAATTGTTGTGGTCAGTAAATCGAGGAAATTACAGTCCATTCCCCAAAATTCCTAATCTACCCTTATGGAATTTTGAAAATTTTCAACAACGGAACTTTTCTTCTATTTTTTATAAGATCAATATGATCTGATGCAAAAAAAAAAAAAATTAAAGCCCCTGAAAATTGCACATGATTCCCCAAAATACCCAATTTACCCCTATGAAATTTTCTAAATTTTCAACAAGAATTTTTTATCAGTTTTCCATTAGATCAACTTGATATGCTTCCAACACAATATGTATGAGAGTAAGCAAGATTGTTGTGTTCAGTAAACTCCCGAAAATTGTAGACAATTCAACGAAACTTTTAATTTACCCTTATGAAATTTTGTAAATTTTTAACAACGGAAATTTTCGTCTGTTTTTCATAAGATCTACATGATATAATGCAAAACAATAAATTTTAGAGTAAACAGGATTCTTGTGGATCTTAAAGCCCCAAAAAATTGCACACAATTCCCCAAAATTCCCAATTTACCCTATAGAATTTTGAAATTTTCAAAAGCGGGATTTTTCATACGTTTTCCATAAGGTTAACTTGATATGCTGCCAAAACAATATATAAGAGAGTATACAAGATTTTTTCGGTCATTAACGCCCTAGAAATTGCACACGATTCCCCAAAATTCCTAATTTACCCCTACTGAGTTTTGAAAATTTTCAACAACGAAACTTTCAATAAGTTTTTCATACGATCTATATGATATGATGCAAAAACAATAAATTTTAGAGAAAACAAGTTTCTTGTGGTCCTGAAAGCCTTGAAAAATTGCACACGATTCCACAAAATTCCCAATTTACCCCTTCGGAATTTTGAAAGTTTTCAACGGCGGAGCATTTCATCCGTCTTCCATTTGATAGACATGATATGCTGCTAAAACAATATATATTAGAATAAACAGGATTGTTATGGTCATTAAAGCCCCAGAAATTGCACATGATTCCTTAAAAACCCTAGTCTACCCCTATGAATTTTTAAAATTTTCAACAGTTTTCATATGGTTTGCATTATATCGACTTGATATGCTGCTACAAAAATATATATTAGAGTAAACAAGTTTTTTTCTGGTCATTAAAGCCCTAGAATATTACACACGATTCCCCAAAAAACCCTAATTTGAATTTTTTTTAATCCTATATAATTTTGAAAATTTTCAATACCGGAATTTTTCATATGTTTTTAATTAGATTGACTTGATATTCTTCCTAAACAATATCTATGAGAGTAAACAAGATTGTTATGGTCAGTAAAGCCCATGAAATAGCACACGATTCCCAAAAATTCATAATTTACCTTTGTGGAATTTTGAAAGTTTTCAACAACGGAACTTTTCATCTGTTTTTCATAAGATCTACATGATATGATGCAAGAACAATAAATATTAGATAAAACAAGATTATTATGGACCTTAAAGCGCCGAAAAATTACACACGATTCCACAAAATTCCCAAATTATCTATTTGGAATTTTAAGACATTTCAACAGCGGAATTTTTCATCTGGTTTCCATTAGATCCACTATATATGCCGCCAACCAATATGTATGAGAGTAAATAAAATTGTCGTGGTCAGTAAAGCCAAGAAAATTGCAGACAATTCACCAAAATTCTCAATTTACCCCTGTGGAATTTTGAATATTTTGAACAACGGAACTTCTCATCTGTTTTCCATAATATCGACTTGATATGCTGCAAACACAATATACATAAGAGTAAACCAGATTGTTGTGGTCAGTAAATCAACGAAATTACAGTCCATTCCCCAAAATTCCTAATTTACCCTTATGGAATTTTGAAAATTTTCGACAACGGAACTTTTCTTCTATTTTTTTATAAGATCAATATGATCTGATGCAAAATAAGAAATTAGAGTAAAAAAGATTGTTGTGGTCATTAAAGCCCTGGAAAATTGCACACGATTCCCCAAAATACCCAATTTACCCTTATGAAATTTTGAAAATTTTCAACAAGAACTTTTCATCAGACATGATATGCTGCTAAAACAATATATGTTAGAATAAACAGGATTGTTATGATCATTAAAGCCACATAAATTGCACACGATTCCCTAAAAACCCTTGTCTACGCCTATGAATTTTTAAAATTTTCAACAGTTTTCATAAGTTTTTCATTAAATCGACATGATATTCTGCTACAAAAATATATATTAGTGTAAACAAGTTTTTTCTGGTCATTAAAGCTCTAGAATATGACACACAATTCCCAAAAAACCCCTAATTTAATCATATGGAATTTTGAAAATTTTCAACAGCCGAATTTTTCATATGTTTTCAATTAGATTGAGTTGATATTCTTCCTAAACTATATCTATGAGAGTAAACAAGATTGTTATGGTCAATAAAGCCCATGAAATTGCACACGATTCCCAAAAATTCATAATTTACAAAATTCAATAAGGGTAAATTAAAAGTTTCTGGAATTGTCTGCAATTTCCGGGACTTTACTGAACACAACAATCTTGCTTACTCTCATACATATTGTGTTGGAAGCATATCAAGTTGATCTAATGGAAAACTGATGAAAAGTTCTTGTTGAAAATTTTCAAAATTCCATAGGGGTAAATTGGGAATTTTGTGGAATCTTGTGCAAATTTTCGGGGCTTTAAGGTCCACAATAATCTTGTTTTCTCTAATATTTATTGTTTTTACATCATATCATGTAGATCTTATGAAAAACAGATGAAATGTTCTGTTGTTGAGAATTTTCAAAATTCCAAGATAGGTCATTCGACCGAAATCTAGTCGTATTCCCTCCATCTGTGAACAATCGACGTATCATCCTCGTAAAAGTCTTACATGCGGTCGCTGCGGTCAAACGGGCCACAACATGGTGACCTGTACGGAGTTCATTCCCCAAAGCTCACATGGATTCCTAGATGGGCTTGACTCCGATGATGTCAACACCACAACGCCTCAACCAAAGATAAGAAAAAAAAAAGAAATGTTCTGTTTGCGGTTCAGAGGTACACACTCGGAGAAAATGTCCTATGTATTTGGCTCACCAGAATATTGATGAAGAATAGTGACATATGTATTTGAATTGGAAATGAAGTAATTCTTGATGAAATATTGTTATTAAATAAACACGAGTTAAATGTAAACCACAATTAAGGAACATATGTTTTAATGCACAGCCAACTAGTCATCAAGAAAATCCTCTGTAATAGTGTCTGCAGAGGTGGAGTATCGGTACACTATCAGACACATCTGCTTCCTGACGTTCTTAATTCCACGCAATTGTCTCAAAGTTGGTCTGGGAAACCTGCATTGTAACAGAGTCTCAACGCTCAAAAGTGCCCAAGCTCCACAGGAATCATCTTGCCCATAGACAAATTTACCTCTACAACAGCCGTCAGGGCATTTTCTGTTGTTTCATCGGCGTGTGTAGGCTTGGATTGCTTGCGCCCCTTCCTCACAGTGATTGTAGAAAAGTAGGCTCTGGTCACAGCAATCCTGACTTGAGCATCTGCAGGAGGCATATACTAAAGCAGCATCTTGATATCCCGAGTTCTAGCCAAGAGCATGAGGGATTCTTCCATGACAGTCAAATCCTCCCAGTTCTACAGCATCCAGCTTTCTTGCATCCACATCTCCTTCCAGATAGGGAGACTGGTCATCATCTGATCATCGAAAAACTTGAAGGAGATTTTGAATACCTCATTCACCAGCACGCACCTCCCGAATCTTCTTTGTCTCCTCCTGCTTTTGCTGTAAGGAGAGGATCGTGGCTCTCGAACTCTTGCCCGACTTCTCCTTCAGCAGCCTCTAGATTAACCTCATGCACATCCTTTTCCAAGGCCCATCCTTCTTCCGAAGAACTCGTTTCTTCTTTGCTGAAGTAGATGAAAGTTCAGCTATTCTTGCTACAACTTTCGGGGCATCTTCTGAACCCACCACACCTTCACCGATGGGCTCTTCTGTTTTCTCTCCATCATCTGCAACTTCGATGGGACCTTCTCCTCCTCCTTCATTTCTTGCTGCTTCCCTTTCCTCCATTGGGCTAGCAGCTTGTATTTGATTCACACCCTCCATCTCCTCGATATGACCACCTTCCCTAGATACAATAGATACACTACTGCATTCTATAGGTGCAGCAAGGCTGACTGCTCTGGCAGGCTTCTTAGCTTTCACCTTGCCTCAGCTCTTCTTGGGTGTCCTTGCTGTAACTAGCATCTCTTTAACCTGTGTTGCAGCATCAGCAGCATCACTAGTTGCAACCTCCTCTGTTGCATCCATCCTGCTTGCTGCATCCTCTTCTCTTACTGCAGCCTTCTTTAGCTCCACCTTCTGCAGCGGCTTGACGGCCTTCTCCGTCTTCTTCTTGGAGGCCGCCTTTGCAGGAGCTCTCTCCTTTTTGAGGCTCCCTCTGTAGGCTCCTTCTTGTTCTTCGTTTTCTCTACAGAGAGGGTGCTGACTGGTTATTCCTTGGGCTGCACCTTTTTACCCTTCTTTGGTTCACCAAGGTACTTACCAGCAGCAATGGGAACTGGATCTTGCAGTGGGATGCCCAAATAGTTCAAGATGACACAAATGGCAATCCTGTAGCTTCTCCGAGGAGTAGCCTTTGAAGCTTCTTCCCAAATTCTCTGAAGGATAAACCTGCTCCAGTTGACAGATTCTTCGACCATGATCGCCGACATCATCCTAAACCAGAGATCGGTGCACTTGTCATAGCACCCCAATCTGCCCTCAATAATGTAGGTGCAGTTGTCATGCAACACTATGTACTCAGGCTTGAAGGCCTTCTTCAAGGTGCTCCTTCTGATTTCACCGTTCACTTCACCGGTGAAGAGCTCTCACATCTCCTAGGATCTATCTTCCCCAAACTGCAGCAGCGCCTGCATGCTTAAGCCTTTTGTACCGATGTTGAAGGCTTCTCCAATGGTTTTCATTGAAACCTCATACTCCTTCCCCTGCACAGAGAAGACAATGTTCTTTCCTGATTAATTTGTTCGAGCAGTGGAGTAGAAGTTCTTCACAGATGTTTCCGAGTAGCCACAACGCTGGTCTTGAATAAAACCTGCAATCTTTGTGGCTTGCAGCTTCTTGAAGATGTTCTCTATGCAATCAGGGTCATATTTCTGGTTCTGCAGTAAGCCGGTGAGGCTTATTAGTCTTCCCTCTACAACAATGGTGTTTTTCATTAGAAGCACCATTGCAGCTTGATGCTTGAGGTTTTGAGGGTTTGAAAGGATTTGCAGAGACAGAGAGAGAGGGAAAGTTTGAGTGCAAGAGTAAGAATGAACTTTTAGAGCAACTGCATTACTTAACAAAAAATTTGTTAAGAGGGTGGGACCCACATGACACCACATCAATTTAAAAACAAACACTTTTTAAAAACACACCTCTACATTACTTAACAAAAAAATACAATCATTATATGTGGGTCCCATCATCAACTAACTTTTTTCTTAATATATATCAAATAAATCATTTTGTAATTATAATTTTTTTAATTATATCAATAATATTAAACCTAAATCCATTTTAATCAATTAAATAATTATTATAAATATATATATATATATATATTTACATTAGTCTCAATTTGTATATAACATGAAATTTAAGGGAAAATTTGAATTTATCAATTCATGTAATAATAATAATACGTTGAAATACATTTGAAATATAAATGTAATATTAATATTTAATTGTCCCCAAATCGTCTCCATATGTGTTCTACTAAATCCGCTCGAAGTTGGTGATGTATTTGATTATCACGTAGCTCGGAATTCCTTTGAAGATACTCTTGAAATTTTTCGTATGATCCATGTACTGGTTGTGTAGGCTCATCACGTTCGTCGTTGTACCAATTCGTGATTAATTCTCCCTCGTCTTCAACAATCATGTTGTGCAAAATAATACATGTTAACATTATATGTCTCAATCTTTTCTTATACCAGAAACGAGTTGGTCCTCTGATGATTGCCCATCGTGCTTGTAGTACGCCAAATGCCTGCTTAACATCCTTTCTTGCTGCTTCTTGTTTTTCCTTAAACAATTGTCTTTTCACATCCTCCGAAGAGGGAAAATCCTTGACAAACGTCGCCCATTCTGGATAGATTTCATTTGTTAAATAATATCCCATTTTATATTGTGAACCATTCACAATAAAGTTAGTTGCGAGTGCGTATCCTTGTAATACTGTGTTGAAAAGCATGCAAGAATAAATGAAATTTTATTTAGATTTCATCTTTAAGATTTCACATTTTTGCTTGATTTGAAAGGAATTTGATAGATTTTAGCACAAAATGAAAGTCCAGTAGATTTTAATGCCAAGTTGGAGTCGAGATAGGAAGTCGATAACGAGTAGTTATGGAAGAAAATTCATATCTTGATTTCAAGAAGTTCAAATTCAAGGATTCTTGTCTTGATGGAAAGCTAAGAGAGAGTTATACAACTTTCATGTTGAACCTTTTCTTCAATTCGTCCACTAAGAAAGCAGAATATCACAAGAAGTTGAAAGTCGTGCAAGAATGTCCTGATCTTTGTCTTGATAGGATTCCGGTAAATTGGGCATAACTTTGTGTAAAAAATGGATCTTGGGCTGAAATTAGTTTCATTAGATATCTAACTTCAAGTTCTACAACTTTCATGAAGACATAAAAGTCCAATTCGAGCACAAAAAGGGTCAAAAAGAGTCTGGAAGTCATAACCCAGGTGAGGTCGGGTCCCATTTTTTGAGCTGAGTAACTGCGAAATTCAAAGACACGACCCGACACGGGTCGTTGGTGACCTACCCGGGTCACGTATCTTATGCCCCAAATTTCTGTTTTTCTGTTTGATATGGGCCGGGTCATCCGGATCCGGTCGGGTCACATTTCGTTTGGCCGTTTCAAACCCCGTTTTCTACCCCAAACCTAATTTCATGATATTTTATGCATTCCATTTTTATCTTTACAAATCTAAATCAAGGACATTAGATTTAATAAATAATATATACATCATCCGGATCTAGTCGGGCCGTGTTTCGTTTGGCCATTTCAGACCCCGTTTCAACTAAAACTCTACTCTAAACCTAATTGTGAGATATAAATTGGGATTTTGTGACTCAAAACAAAAGAGAGACACGAAGAGACATAAGGATTCATCCACATCCAAATACACAAGCCACATCTTGATATTTTCTTGTTTGATATTTTCTTTCGTTTATTTATTTCTAGACATAGGCTAATTAGGTTCAATTCTCTCAATTCGATCACCTAGATAAAATTAGGTAATCTAATTAGGTAGTTAACATCGTTCTAATTCACTAGTCTCTGTGGGATCGAAATTAAATTAGAAATAATATCAAAACAATGCAAATCAAGTCAAAAAGAAAAATAAACATATGCATGCATGTTGAAACAAACAATAAATATCATTTGGTGAAACATTAAAAATACTATTAAAATACCACATAATACAAATTATACTAACTCTTCTTATCTCCTTAAATTTTTGTTCATACTATTAACAAAAATGAAATTTGTTCATACCTTTGAACAAAAATGAATTTTATTCAACCAACTATAACAAAAAATACAAATTTATTATTATAATAATCAATTTTTCTCTCTTTCTCTCTCCTCAATAATTGTTTATTATTACTTTTTCAGAATATGGTCCATACCTTTATAACACCAATAAAAACACACACATATTAACTCCTTACATTACTTAACAAAATTTTGTTTTTGTTAATCACATTTTTTTGTTAACTAATGCTGGTGCTCTTAGAGAATGATGAAGATCGGTTTTGTTGAAAACTTCCCAAAATTTGAATCGATTAAGGGCTAGGATCAATCTATTCTGTTGATGTGTCACTCATCAGGCATTTTATTCAAAGATGTGGAGTGGCAGTTTTGTAATTTTGGTGTAAGTTGAACAGTTGCTTACGCGCGCGCCTGCTATTTCTGACACAAAGGGGTTTTCGCATTTAATGGGAAAGTGCATATTTGCCGCCCTAATCATGATTATAATTTTGTTCGAGGTTTTAGCATTAAACACCAAAAATTGATTGCTCCGAGCACTAAGTGTTTAATGCGCTGCTTTAGGTATTGTTTCGCCGACACGTGCTGCACGCATATAAATTATGTAACCTGAGCAGTACCTTCTTGGTGTATGCAGCATAGTTCTCCCTTAGCTTGTGCATATTTTACATTACTACATCCTTCCATCTTAGCATCTCTATAAGCAGTGTTCCTCCTTACTCCAAAGTCTCTCCTTGCTGTAACCTGTTCGAGACCATGTTATTGCAAGCTCCCTGCATCCTCTTTCATCTTAGAGCATTTTCTTTGCTGTAACCTCACTCCTGCAATTTTTTATTGTAGCTTAATGTTTCCAAGCTCATTCCTCAAGGCTGAAAATCTTGCTTCATTAAGCGGTTTGGTGAAGATATCGGCCAGCTGTACATCTGTGTGAATTTTTTCAAGAACAACATCCTTCTTTTCAACATGATCTCTAATGAAGTGGTGTCGGATGTCAATATGCTTGGTCCTTGAGTAGAAGACAGGATTGTGAGTTATTGCTATGGCACTTGTGTTATCACACATGATTGAAGATTCTTTTTCTTCAATGTCATAGTCTCTGAGTTGTTGCTGTATCCAGAGGATTTGAGCACAACAGCTTCCTGCAGCAACATACTCAGCTTCTGCAGTGGATATAGAAATAGAGGCTTGCTTCCTGTAGAACCAAGAGATAAGCCTATTACCCAAGAACTGGCAAGTTTCACTTGTGTTTTTCATGTCCACTCTGCAACCTGCAAAGTCAGAATCCGAATAAACCCTTTTAGCTGAATCCTCCTTATTTTGGATACCACAAGCTGACATCTTGAGTGCCTTTAAGATATTTGATGATCCTTTTAGTTGCAGCAAGATGAGATTCCTTAGGGCATGATTGAAATCTTGCGCAAACTCCCACTGCAAACATGATGTCTGGCCTACTTGTTGTAAGATAGAGGAGAGATCCAATGATCCTTCTGTATTTTGTGACATCATCTTTTCCAGCTTCATCTTTATCTAAGCTTATGGATGTGCTCATAGGTATGCCTACAACGGCTCCATGTTCCATTCCAAACTTCTTAATGAGCTCTTTCGTGTAGTTAGCTTGATTGATGAAAATTCTTGCATTCATTTGTTTTACTTGCAGTCCCAAGAAGAAGCTTAACTCTCCCATCATGCTCATCTCAAATTTCTTATGCATGAGGCAAGAGAACTTCTCACAGAGTTGATTGTTTGTTGAACCAAAGATGATATCGTCAACATAGATTTGGACTAGCAAGATGTTTGTTATCACCATCCTAGATTCTGAAGAGCATTTTTTCCACTGTCCCATTTTTGAAGCCATTTTCAAGAAGGTAAAGGGATAGGGTATCGTACCAAGCTCTAGGGGCATGTTTAAGTTCATACAGTGCTTTCAACAACCTGTAGACTATTCTTGTAACATCATCTTCGAATCCTGGAGGTTGTTCAACATACACTTCTTCCAAAGGAGTCCATTTAGAAATACACTTTTCACATCCATTTGATAGACATTGAAGTTCATGTGAGCAACATATGAGATGAAGATTCTTATAGCTTCAAGGCGTGCAACGGGGGAAAATGTCTCATCAAAATCAATGTCTTCTTCTTGACAATACCCCTTAGCAACCAGTCTAGCTTTGTTTCTCACAACTAACCCGGATTCATCCAACTTGTTTTTGAAAACCCACTTCATTCCGATGACTTCTTGATGTGATGGTCTGAGTACAAGCTTTCATACTTGATTTCTTTCAAACCCGTTAAGTTCTTCCTGCATTGCTTGAATCCAGTTGTTGTCTTCAAGAGCTTCCTCTATCATTTTTTGCTCGATTTGTGAAATAAAGCATACAAACAATACTTCAAGAGGAATTGCTCTTCTTGTTCTTACACCGACTCTTGGATCACCAATGATGAGATCTTTTAGGTGATTCTTTAGCCATGTTTCATCTAGATCTGTATATTCTTGTCTTTCTTCAGCATCTCCAGGTTGCAGTGCTGTAGAATTTTCTTCCACTGGATATTCTACATCCTGCTCAGTTGTAAGTTGTTCCTTTGTATATTGTATTGCTGCATCTTGGTTTGCTGAAACTTGTCTTGCAAAATCTGAAGTTGATGTATCCAAGTTCCTTTCTTTGTCCAATCTTTCATAGAGTATGGATAGAAGAGAGCTCTCTATGTAAGAAACTTGAGTCTTAGGATTGACTCCTTCAAATTCCTTATTTAGATTTTCCAGCTCAGCAGCATTGCAGTGTGGTTCATCAAAGACCACATGATGAATTCTTTAACCATGAGAGTTCTTTTGTTAAAGACTCGAAAGGCTTTTGCTCATGGAAGAATATCCGAGAAATACAGTGTTGGTCCCAAGTAGCAGTAAGCTTAGAGGGGGGGTGAATAAGCCTACTCATATTTCAAACTTTTCTTCTTTCTAGGAGGCTTTGGTCGAGAGATAGTAACCTTTTGGGAGGTTACTTATCAGAGATAGGCATATAGAGTAGTAAGTATAGATAAACGCATGGATATACAGAGGTTCGAATGTGGAGTAATCCTTCTACATCCTCTCTGCCTCTTCTCAAGAGGGAACATTTGTTAAGCTTTGTTGATTTACATAGCCCTATCTATTACAACACTCACTTAACAAGTAAGTAGCAAGCCCACACAGCTGCTTACCTACTCCACTCACTGACCCACATAGGATCCTACTCAACCCACCTAGGGTCCTCACTTTCTTCTTCAGAAAGTGGACAGCTTAGCAGGACTTTGTTCCTCGCACTAAACACTCCAAGACAATTTGTAAAAGGTTTGTCTTCTTCTTCTTCAGCTGGATGCAGCAAGCTTAGGCTTCTTTTGCAGATTGATCTGTTTTAGCTTGCTGTCTGGACTGTGTGACTGAGCATGCGTTTCTGGGCATAGAGTGTATGAGCTTTCTTCTCACTTGTATTCTTTTGTACACTCTCTTCTTCTTCTTTTCTGTATGCCCTTCCCCCTCTTTTTGAGCTTTCTCTTCTGAGCTCTCTTTTGCGCTCTTCTCTTCTTTAGTTGTGCTTTTTCTCATTTGAGCTCTCTTTTGTGCTCTTCTCTCTTGGACTATGCGCTCTCTTCTTCTTCTTGTGATGTCCTCTCTTCTGCTCTTTTCTCAGTCTTCAGTCTTCTTCTATTTATAGATTAGGAAATCTGCCCGTTGAAGGTAGGTAGATTTCCATCATTAGATGCGCTGCACTTCTTCTGATACACGCTAGCTTTTCGCTTTCCATGTGTCTTCATCTGATTGGCTCCATTCCTCTTCTCTCTACCGGTAACTTTTAACTTTCTTCCCATGCCTGCTTTGTAGCTTCCTCCTCGCGCTCACTCTTGAGCTTCCTTCTCTGGCTTGCTCCGTCAGGTGGCTTGAGGCTTCTATAGCATGCTGCTCTACAGTATGCTTTGGCATGGTCTCTCAAGTAGCTTCCTGTCTGGTAGCTTGCTGTTTTGCAATCTGCTTCGGCAAGGTCTCTTCCAGTAGCTTCATGTAGTCATCAGTATCCTTTTAGTTAACCAAATTCTTTTCACCATTCTCTTCAGTATCCTTCATTTGACACTTTCTCTAATCTATATTTCTGTAGTAACCTCGTAGCAGTAACTTTTCCTAAGATTGGTTATGCTTATAGAATGAGGGTTACTTTCTTTAAGGTCTTGTCTCATCAAAACATACTTAAATGTTTTCAACATACAACTTCATCTGTCTTTACATCGAATGATTTATGGTGTTCTTTTCCATTGTTTAGCACATAGCATCTGCATCCAAGGATGTGAAAGCATGATACATTTGGAGAGTATCCATACAAGATTTTGTAGGGTGTTTTATCTTGCTCCTTGTTGATTAGACATTGATCCTGCGTGTAGCATGCAATGTTGGTAGCTTCAACCTAAAATCTCTTAGGCATGGCAGCTTCTGCAAGCATTGTTCTTACAGCTTCTTTGAGAGTTCTATTCTTTCTTTCAGCTACACTGTTTTGTTGAGGGGTTCTTGCAGCAGAATACTCATGCTGAATTCATTCTCCAGACAATATTTCTCAATGAATTTATTGGTAAATTTTGTTCACCTATCAGTCCTGATCTTCACAATATTGGAGTTCTTCTCATTCTGAATCCTTTTCATGAACTCTGAAAGCTTTGATTGCATTTCTCACTTCTTTGCTAGAAATATGGTCTAGGAAAACCTTGAGTAATCATCAATGATTACAAGTTAGTATTTCTTACCGCTCAGACTTGTAGGATCAATGGGTACAAAGAGATCCATGTGCAGAAGATCCAAGATTTTGAACGATGATCGCTGCACTTTCTCCTTGAAGGATACTTTGATCTATTTTCCCTTTTGACATGCTCCACATATGTTTTCCTTTTTGTATGCAATGTCAGGTAATCCTCTCACAAGTCCTTTCCTGGCCAGCTTGTTGATCGTTTTGAAGTTCAGATGACTCATCCTTTTGTGCCATAACCAACTTTATTCTGGTGAGCCTTTCACAATAAAGCATATCAGCGTTGTTGATGAGTTCCAGTCCACAAGGTATACATTCCCTTTCCTTATTCCTGCGAGCTTGATTTCTTTTCCTGCTGCATCTTTGATTAGGCACTTGTTTCAAAAGAATTCCACCATATGTCCTTTGTCACAAAATTGACTGATGCTTAGCAAGTTGTATGTTAATCCTTTCACATATGACACATCATTGATTTGTACATCTCCTCTGATCAATCTTCCTGTACCCAAGGTGTTTCCTTTTGAGTTATCCCCAAAACCACCCTTGGTCCTTTGCATTCCTTTAAGTTGCTCAGAGAAGATTTGTCACCAGTCATGTGTCTTGAGCAGCCACTATCAATGTACCATGGATCTCCGTTGCTACCTGGCGACTGTACCTGTAAGATGATCATTCAGGTTTAGGTACCCATACAAGTACGGGTCCTAGGGAGTTAGATTTAGGATATTTCTTTGCAGCGTCAGTCACAGTCTTGTTTCTTTCTTTAGGGAATAGGATGTGTCTATGAAATCTCAATCTTTTTGTCGGACTTCACTTCCACATTCCCTTTTGTTGTGTTGTAACCTCGTTGTTTGCTGCAACTTAACTTTATCAGTAGCAACTTTATTCTATTGTATGTTGCAGCTTTCAGCAATCCTTTCATCAGAGGTTAAAGTGGCTCACTTGGGCTCATCATCGTCAACCACCAGATCTTCCATCTTTTCTTTGAGAAAAAGAACTTCTCCTTTGATGAATTTCAGATCTCCACCTGATTTTTCTTTGTTGGACTTATCAGTCTCACTGTATCCTATCCCAAGTCTAGCTTTTAGTGTCTTTTGTTGATTTAAGAAATCTCTTGATTTTTCAGAAGCTCGACTAAACAGGTTTATAGTGGATTTGAGCTTGATCACTTCAACTTCAAGCTCCCTTACTTTGTTTTTAAGTTTAGCACACTCCTTGCTCTTGTTCTCACTTGATTCTTCCACAATTTCCTTCTCATACTTCCATTCTGCAAGCTTCTTGCTTTCTTGCTTAAGCAACCCATTCTCTTTCCTCAGAGTCTCATTTTTAGAGTTAATTTTCTCAAAATCGCTAAGGAGCTATCTTACAAGGGTATCCATCCTAATATCATCAGACTTAGAAGAGATAGGTTTAAAGAGTACCTTTTATTCTACATCCTCCTCTGTTTGCGCCATTAGGCAGATCATTGCTTCATCCTCCGAGGTGGATTCAGTGGATGTGCTCACTCCTTTAGCTTTCTCAGCTTCTACTAGCAATGCTCTCAACTTTTGTCTTTCGATTTTCATTCTTTCTTTCCTCTTTGCTCGAACTTCAGTTGGATATATGTGGACAGCAGGGTGAGGGCCGTTCCTTGCATAGTGTCCAGGTTTTCTACAGTTGTAGCACAAGTCTCTTGACTCTGCTGTATTCTGGGATTGTTGTCCTTGTTATTGTGGTTACTGCTGCAAGTTCGTTCTTCGAGGAAAGTTTCCCCCTGACTTGTTGCCTTTTCTCATGAACATTGAGAATTTCTTTAAAAGCAGTGCCATGTCATCTTCTGCTACTGCAGCAAATTCTGTTGTAACTATCGGCTTGGTTGCAGCAAAGTTTTCTTTTGGGCTTCTAGCAGCAAGAACAGTAACTTTACTGTTGTCTTCCTCCTGTTCCTTTTTTCTCCTGTTGATATCAAATTCAAACACCATGAGATCTGAGAAAAGATTGTACGTACTCATAGATTTTAAGTCCATAGAGACACGTATAGCAGTGGTTTTGCTGTCCCACTCTGCTGGCAGTGCCCTGAGAACTTTCATGTTCTTCTCTTTCTGTGAGTAGCTTTTTTCCAAGGACTCGAGCTCGTTCACGATTCCAGTAAACCTCAGATCAAGTTGCTCTAAGGTTTCATTTGCTTTCATTTCAAACAGCTCGAACATCTGAGTGGCGGTAGAGATCTTGTTGTCTTTGGTGAGCTCTGTTCCTTCACATATTTGCTCCAGCTTATCCCATATTTCCTTAGCTGTTTTGCATGTCTTCACCTTGCTGAATGTTCATTTGTCCAAGGTGAGAAATAGTGCGTCCTTTGCTTCCAATCATCACAGTCCTCAATGGTAAACACAGGCAACTTAGCATGCAGATAATCCATAATGAATAAAAACAATAAATAGCACTTAGACACAGAGCAGAGATATGGTCTAGGGTGGATCTGGGTAGACAACCAGACGAGTTGATTTTTAACCCAACCCGCTCTGATACCACTTGTTGGTCCCAAGTGGTTACAAAGGTCCAGAGGGGGGTGAATGAACTCGTCACTTTTTCGTACTTTTATCTCTATCGCTGCAACCTGCTATAAACTATCGCTGCTTGCAGTAAATTTGCAGTTAAGTGTTCTACTTTCAACAAACTAGTTACTGCAGCCTAATCACTTTCGGAGTTTATGCACAGCGGAATTATAAGTTGATAGAGAGTTCAGTAAATATACAAAGTCTTTTAACTAATCAGTTAACAAACTAGTTCACATATAAGCACATTAAAGTCATTAAGGATGCATGCAGCAAGTATAAGATATGAATGCTAAAAGTAGTAAAAGATAACACAAGGCTTATAAAGGTTCGAAGGTGGTGTAAGCCTTCTACATCCTCTCTTCTCCTTCACAAGGAGGATATCCACTAAAGCTTTTAGATTTACAAGATTCTTCCTACTAAACACAACTCTAAGGACACAAACAAGTCTACTAATTAAAGTTCCTACTCTCTTCTTAGGTTTCAGCAACTAGACAGGATCCACACAGGATGTTATCCTACATAAGGATCAAAACACACAACAAGGAAACTATTACTATCAATTGTGGACACCAAAAATAAAACAACCTACACACAGTATATAAAAGGTTGAGAACAATCATTCCTCATCATTGCACCAGTTGAAGGGTGCACATTACACGTGTCTTCATTTCAGCTCATCTCTTCTGCTGTTGCATCCTGATCGTTGATCTATTCACGCTCAAGCATATTCTTGTTTGATTCGATATGGATGGTCAACATTCCTCCTCCTTGATCCTCTTAATATTCAAGGTACAACTTAATTAATGCGCTCCTTAAAAAGGTGGAGACAACCTCCTCTTTAAGCTCCAACGCCATTAATTGTGGCTGTCCTTCTGTTGCAGTTTGCAGGCAGTTGCTCAGTCCAGGTGGCAGCTCTCCATTAGCTCGCCGTCCTTGTATTTGTCCTTTATGCTTCGGCCTGTCAAGCACTACAGCTTCAACTGAAGTTGATGTTTCCTCGTATCAGCACAGAACATGCAGCGGATGTTTAGTTCTTCGATGTTGATTCCACTTTTTCATGTAGAGAACATCCAGACTCGCTGCATCCTGTAGGTTGTAGTCTCCAGCATGCAATAAAACAGTTCTCTTAAAACTCTTCTAAGTGTAGCTCGATATATGCAGACTTCTTTCTCTCCATGTTGCATACAGCTTGCAGCTCTAGGTTTTAGTGGAAGACTTCAAGGTAGACTTTTGCTACTTATTAAAAACAAAGAACAAATTGGGAAAATATAAGCAGTTAAATATAGTAAGGTTACAGCGGGTTTTGTCTCATCAAAATACATCAGGGCTTCTTCTTACACGTTGTAACCTTACCGTTTTTATTTTCATATGTTTCCTATTGTTTTTTAATAAGTAGCAAATTACTGTTCTGAAGTTTTCCACTAAAACCTAGAGCTGCAAGCTATAAGCAACAAGGAAATAAAGAACTCTGGTTACAGCAAGCCATACTTGGAAGAGCTTCAAGAGGAAAGTTTTGTTGCATGTTGCATGTTGGAAGCTGCAAGCTACAAGAAGCAGTAACTCTAGATGCAACACCCGCTAATAAGTTGCAGCAACTGAAGAGAGGCATGTTAAGTGGAATTAACTTTGAAGAAATCAACATCCACTGCATGGTTTTGTAAATATGAGGAAACATCAACTTCAGTTGATACTGCAGCTCAAAAGGTCGTTACATAAAGATAAATTCAAGGACGGTGAGCGAATGAATGAAGTGTTATCCCTGGCCTGAGCAACTGCATGTGATCTGCAACAGAAGGACAACCACATTTAATGACGCTGGAGCTCAAAGAGAAGCATGTCTCCACCTTTTTTAGGAGCGTATTAAATAGGTATACCTTGAAGATCATTGAAGATCATGAAGGAGAAATGTTTGCCATCCAAATCAAATCAAAAAAGGATATTCTTGAGCGTGAATAGATCAACGATCAGGATGCAACAGCAGAAGAGAGGAGCCTAAATAAAGACACGTGGAATGTGCACTCTTCAACTGGTGCATTCCATCAACTATAAAAGAAAGGAGTGAGGCTGAAAAAAGAAGAGGACTGAATTTTGAATCGCGCACTAAATCTATACTTTCAGCAATCATCAAGCTTTATAGAATATCAAGTGTTTTCAGTCCCTCACTCAACTAGAAGCAAAACATTCCAGCATTGAAGATCTTTGGAGAGTTCTTGTTTCACCACAGTTGTAGAATTTCTTTATAATAATTCATATTACTGTGTGTGTATGTTGTTTTATTTTGGTGTCCATAGTTGAGAGGAAAAAAATCCTTACTGTGTGTTTTTGGTCTTGTATAGACAATATCCTGTGTGGATCTTGTCTGTTTGTTGAAACCTCGAGAGGGAGTAGGAAACTTAGTAGGCTTTGTTCATCCTTAGGTCGATTATAGTTAAGAAAAGAGTCCTATAAATCTATAGTGATCTTCCTAGTGGATTTCCTCCTTGTGAAGGAGAAGAGAGTCTTGTGTTTATTTACTGCTTTCAGCATATATCTTCTTATATATGTTGCATGCATGTTTATGGGTTTAATGTGTTTATAAGTGAATTGAGTCTATTAACTCTATAGTTAAAAATACTCAGTATTCCAGTTGGACTCTCTATCAACCCACAAATTCCGTTGTGCATAAACTCTGAAAGTGTTAGGCTGCAGTAACTAGTTTACTGCAAGCAGAACGTTGAACTGTCAATTTGCAGGCAAGCAGCGATAGCTAGCTTACAGCAAGTTGCAGCGATAGAGAGAAAAACGTGAAAATTGAAAGAGGTTCATTTACCCCCACCCCCCCTGGGAACCTCTACGACCACTTAGGACCAGTAGAGAGTAAAAAAGATTGTTGTGGTCAGTTAAGCCCATGAAATTGCAGATGATTCCCCAAAAATTCCTAATTTACCTCTATGGAATTTTGAAAATTTTCAACAGCGAAACTTTTCATCCGTTTTACATTAGATCAACTTGATATGCTGCCAACACAATATATATGAGAGTAAACAAGATTGTTGTGGTAAGTAAAGCCCATGAAATTGCAGACGATTCCCCAGAATTCCTATTTTACCCTTATGGAATTTTGAAAAAATTTAACGATGGAGTTTTTCGTCTGTTTTTCATAAGATCTACATGATATGATGAAAAAACAACAAATATTAGAGAAAACAAGATTTTTGTAGACCTTAAAGCCCCAAAAAATTGCACATGATTCCCCAAAATTTCTAATTTACTCTTATGGTATTTTGAAAATTTACAACAACAGAACTTTTTATTTGTTTTTCATAAGATCTACAGGATATAATGCAAAAACAATAAATATTAGAGAAAACAAGATTCTTATGGTACTTAAAACCTGGAAAATTGCACACAACTCCCAAAAATTCTCAATATATATGCTGCCAAAAAATTCCCAAAAGTTCCCGGAAAATTCTTTTGAATTTTGAAAGTTTTCAACAGCGGAACATTTCATCTGTTTTCCATTAGATCGACTTGATATACTGCCAACACAATATATATGAGAGTAAACAAGATTGTTGTGGTCAGTAAAACCCATAATTGCGAACCATTCCCCAAAATTCCTATTTTACCCTTATGGAATTTTGAAAATTTTCAACAACGAAACTTTTCATATGTTTTTCATAAGATCTACATGACATGATGAAAAAACAATAAATATTAGAGAAAACGAGATTCCTGAAGACTTTAGAGCCCCAAAAAATTGCACATGATTCCCCAAAATTTCTAATTTACCCTTATGGTATTTTGAAAATTTATAATAACGTTTTCACCGAGTTTTTTATAAGATCTACAGGATACGAAGCAAAAACAATAAATATTAGAGAAAATAAGATTCTTCTGGACCTTAAAGCCCCTGAAAATTACACATAATTCCCCAAAATTCTCAATTTACCCCTACGGAAGTTTGAAAATTTTAAATTGTGGAACTTTTCATCTGTTTTCCATTAGGTCGACTTATTATGCTGCCAACACATATGAGACAAAACAAGATTGTTGTGGTCAATAAAGCCCTGGAAATTGTAGACGATTCCCCAAAATTCCTATTTTACCCTTATGGAATTTTGAAAATTTTCAAAACTGAACTTTTCATCTGTTTTCATCTGTTTTTCATAAGATCTAAATGATATGATGCAAAAACAATAAATATTAGATAAAACAAGATTATTGTGGTCCTTAAAAACCCGGAAAATTGCACATGATTCCTCAAAATTCCCAATTTAACCCTTCGGAATTTTGAAAGTTTTTAACAGCGGAAGATTTCATCAATTTTCCATTAGATAGACTTGATATGCTACCAAAACAATATATACGAGAATAAATAGGATTGTTATGGTCATTAAAGCCCCGGAAATTGCACAGGATTACCCAAAAACCCTTAGCCTACCCATATGGAATTTTGATAATTTTCAACAGCGGAATTTTACGAAAGTTTTTCATTAGATCAACTTGATAAGCTGCTACAACAATATATATTAAAGAAAACAAGTTTTTTTGTGGTCTTTAAAGCCCCAAAAAATAACACACGATTCCCCAAAAAACTCTAATTTAATCCTGTAGAATTTAGTAAATTTTCAACAGCGGAATTTTTCATACATTTTCCATTAGATTTGACTTGATATGTTTCCTAAACAATATGTATGAGAGTAAACATAATTGTTATGGTCAGTAAAGCCCATGAAATTGCAGACGATTTCCCAAAATTATCAATTTACCCTTATGGAATTTTGAAAAAAATTCAACAGCGGAACTTTCATCTGTTTTACATTAGATCGACTTGATATTCTACCAACAAAATATATATGAGAGTAAAAAAGATTGTTGTGGTCAGTCAAGCCCATGAAATTGCCGACGATTCCCTAAAAATCCTAATTTACCCTTATGCAATTTTGATAATTTTCAACAACGGTACTTTTCATTTGTTTTTCATAAGGTCTACATGATATGATGCAAAAAACAATAAATATTAGATAAAACAAGATTATTGTGGTCCTTAAAGCCCCGAAAAATTGCATATGATTCCTCAAAATTCTGAATTTACCTCTATGGAATTTTGAATATTTTCAATAGCGGAACTTTTCATCCGTTTTACAGTAGATTATTTTGATATGCTGCCAAAACAATATATATGAGAATAAACAAGATTGTTATGGTCATTAAAGCCCTAGAAATTGCACACAATTCCCTAAAACTCTAGTTTACCCTTATGCAATTTTGAAAAATTTCAACAGCGGAATTTTTCTTACGTTTTCCATTACATTGACTTGATATGCTGCTACAACAATATAAATTAGAGTAAACAAGTTATTTGTGGTCATTAGGGCCCCAGAAAATAGCACACGATTCCCAAAAACTCTAATTTAATCCTATAGAATTTTCAAAATTTTCAACAGCGGAATTTTTCATACGTTTTCCATTAAATTGACTTGATATGCTTCCTAAACAATATCTATGAGAGTCACCAAGATTTTTTTTGGGCTTTATTAAAGCCCAAAAAAAATTGCACAAGATTCCCCAAAATTCCCAATTTACCTCAATGGAATTTTGAAAATTTTCAACAGCAGAACTTTTCATCAATTTTCCATTAGATCGACGTCATATTTTACCCATACAATATATATGAGAGTAAACAAGATTGTTAAGGTTAGCAAAGCCCATGAAATTGCAAACGATTCCCCAAAATTCCCATTTAACCTTATGGAATTTTGAAAATTTTCAACAGCGGAACGTTTTATCTATTTTTGATAAGATCTACGTGATATGATGAGAAAACAATAAATATTAGAGAAAATAAGATTTTTGTAGACTTTAAAGCCCTGGAAAATTGCACATGATTACAAAAAATTCCTAATTTACCCTTATAGTATTTTGAAATTTTCAATAGTGGAACTTTTCATCCGTTTTCAATTAGATCTACTTGATATACTGCCAACACAATATATATGAGAGTAAACAAGATTTTTATGGTCAGTAAAGCCCATGAAATTGCAGACGATTCCCCAAAATTCCTATTTTACCCTTATGGCGTTTTGATAATTTTCAACAACGGAATGTTTCTTCTGTTTTTCATAAGATCTACATGATATGATGAATAAAAAATAAATATTAGAGAAAACAAGATTCTTGTAGACCTTAAAGCCCCTGTAAATTGCACACGATTCCCCAAAATATCTAATTCACACTTGTGGTATTTTGAAAATTTTCAACAATGAAACTTTTCGTCTGTTTTTAATAAGATCTATAGGATATGATGCAAAATCTATAAATATTAGAGAAAACAAGATTCTTGTGGTCCATAAAGCCCGGGAAATTGCACACAATTCCCCAAAATTCCAAATGTAACCCTATGGAATTTTAAAAAAATTCAATTGCGGAACTTTTCATCTGTTTTCCATTAGATCGATATGCTGCCAACACAATATATATGAGAGTAAACAAGAATGTTGTGGTCAATAAATTGCAAACAATTCCCCAAAATTCCTATTTTACCCTTATGGAATTTTGAAAATTTTAAACTACAAAACTTTTCATCTATTTTTCATAAGATTTACATAATATGATGAAAAAAATATATATATTAGAGAAAGCAAGATTCTTTTAGACTTTAAAGCCTTGGAAAATTGCACACGATTTCCCAATGTTCCAAATTTACCCTTATGGTATTTTGAAAATTTTCAATAACGAAACTTTTCACAAGTTTTTTATAAGATCTACAGGATATGATGTAAAAACAACAAATATTAGAGAAAATAAGATTCTTGTAGACCTTAAAGCCCTGGAAACTTACACACAATTCCCCAAAATTCCCAATTTACCCCTACGAAATTTTGAAAATTTTCAATTGCGGAACTTTTCATCCATTTTCCATTGTATCGACTTGATATGCTACCAACACTATATATATGAGAAAAAACAAGATTGTTGTGGTCAGTAAAGCCCCGGAAATTGTAGACGATTCCCCAAAATTCCTATTTTACCCTTATGAAATTTTGAAAATTTTCAAAACTGAACTTTTCATTTGTTTTCATAAGATCTGCATGATATGATGAAAAAAATATTAGTGAAAACAAAATTCTTGTAAACCTTAAACCCTTGGAAAATTGCACAGGATTCCTCAAAATTCTCAATTTACCCCTTTCGAATTTTGAAAGTTTTCAACAGCTGAACATTTCATCAGTTTTCCATTAGATAGACTTGATATGCTGACAAAACAATATATATGAGAATAAATAGGACTGTTATGGTCATTAAAGCCCCGGAAATTGCAAACGATTCTCTAAAAACCTTAGTTTACCTTTATGGAATTTTGAAAATTTTCAACAGCGGAATCTTTCAAAAAAAATCATTAGCTTGACTTGATATGCTGCTGCAACAATATATATTAGAGTAAACAAGTTTTTTGTGGTCTTTAAAGCCCAAGAAAATAACACACGATTCCCCAAAAAAACCCTACTTTAATCCTATAGAATTTTAAAAAATTTCAACAACGGAATTTTTCATACATTTTCCATTAGATTGACTTGATATCCTTCCTAAACAATATCTATGAGAGTAAACATAGTTGTTATGGTCAGTAAAGCCCATGAACTTGCAGACTATTCCCCGAAATTCCCAATTTACCTCTATGAAATTTTGAAAAAAATTCAACAGCGGAACTTTTCATCCGTTTTCCATTAGATCAACTTGACTATGTTGCAAACACATAATATATATGAGAGTAAAAAAGATAGTTGTGGTCAGTCAAGCCCATGAAATTGCAGACAATTCCTCAAAATTCCTAATTTACCCTTATGCAATTTTGAAATTTTTCAACAACGGAACTTTTCATCTATTTCTCATAAGGTCTACATGATATGATGCAAAAGTAATAAATATTAGACAAAACAAGATTATTGTGGTCCTTAAAGCCTCGAAAAATTGCACACGATTCCTCAAAATTCTAAATTTAACTCTAAGGAATTTTGAATATTTTCAACAGCCGAACTTTTCTTCCGTTTTCCAGTAGATTGACTTGATATGCTGCCAAAACAATATATATGAGAATAAACAAGATTGTTATGATCATTAAAGCCTCGAAAATTGCACACGATTCCCTAAAAACCCTAGTCTTCCGCTATGGAATTTTGAAAACTTTTAACATCGTAATTTTTCATAAGTTTTCCGTTAGATTGACTTGATATGTTGCTACAACAATATATATTAGGGTGAATAGGGTTTTTTGTGGTCATTAAAGCTCCGGAAAATAGCACACGATTCTCAAAAACCTTAATTTAATCATATAGAAGTTTCAAAAAATTTCAAAAGCGGTATTTTTTATATGTTTTTAATTATATAGACTTGATATGCTTCCTAAACAATATATGAGAGTAAACAGGATTGTTATGGTCATTAAAGCCCTAGAAAATTGCACATGATTCCCCAAAATTCCCAATTCAATTGAATTTTGAAAATTTTCAATAGCGAAACTTTTCATCCATTTTACATTAGATCGACTTACTATGTTGTCAACACAATATATATGAGAGTAAACAAGATTGTCGTGGTCAGTAAAGCCCATGAAATTGCAGACGATTCCCCAAAATTCCTATTTTACCCTTATGAAATTTTGAAAATTTACACCAACGGAAGTTTTCATCTGTTTTTCATAAGATCTACATGATATGATGAAAACACAATAAATATTAGAGAAAACAAGATTCTTGTAGACTTTAATGCTCCGGAAAATTGCACACGATTACCTAAAATTCTTAATTTACTCTTATGATATTTTGAAAATTTTCAACAATGGAATTTTTCATCTGTTTTTCATAAGATCTAAAGGATATGACGCAAAAATAATACATATTAGAGAAAATAAGATTTTTGTGGTCCTTAAGACCCCGAAAAATTACACACAACTCCCCATAATTCCCAATTTACACCTACAGAATTTTGAAAAATTTCAATTGTGGAAATTTTCATCCATTTTCCATTAGATCGACTTGATATGCTGCAAACACAATATATATGAGTGTAAACAAGATTGTTGTGGTCAGTAAAGCCCCGAAAATTACAAACGATTCCCCAAAATTCTTATTTTACCCTTATGGAATTTTGAAAATCTTCAACAACAGAACTTTTCATCTGTTTTTCATAATATCTGCATGATATGATGAAAAAACAATAAATGTTAGTGAAAACAAAATTCTTGTAGACCTTAAGCCCCGGAAAATTGCACACGATTCCTCAAAATTTCCAATTATAAAAGTTTTCAATCGCGGAGCATTTCATGTGTTTTCCATTAGATAGACTTGATATGCTGCCAAAACATTATATATGAGAATAAATAGGACTGTTATGGTCATTAAAGCCCCGGAAATTGCAAACGATTCTCTAAAAACCTTAGTTTACCTTTATGGAATTTTGAAAATTTTCAACAGCGGATTTTTTCAAAAGTTTTTTATTAGATCGACTTGATATGTTGCTACAACAATATATATTAGAGTGAACAAATTTTTTGTGGTCATTAAAGCCCAAGAAAATAACACACGATTCCCCAAAAAACCCTAATTTAATCCTGTAGAATTTTGAAAATTTTCAACATCGGAATTTTTCATAAGTTTCCATTAGATCCACTTGACATGCTTCCTAAACAATATCTATGAGAATAAACATAATTGTTATGGTAGTAAAGCCCATGAAATTGTAGATGATTCCCCAAAATTCCCAATTTACCTCTATGAAATTTTGAAAAAATTTCAACAGCGGAACTTTTCATCCGTTTTCCATTGGATCGACTTGATATTTTCCCAACACAATATATGTGAGAGTAAAAAATATTGTTGTGGTTAGTCAAGCCCATGAAATTGCAGACGATTCCTTAAAATCCCTAATTTACCCTTATACAATTTTGAAAATTTTCAACAACGGAACTTTTCATCTGTTTTTCATAAGGTCTACATGATATGATGCAAAAGCAATAACTATTAGAGTAAACAAGATTATTGTGTTCCTTAAAGCCCCGTAAAATTGCACACGGTCCCCCACAATTCCCAATTTATCCCTATGGAATTTTGAAAATTTTCAACAGCTGAACTTTTCATTCGTTTTCCAGAATATGTATGAGAGTAAGAAAGATTGTTGTAGTCAGTAAAGCCCCGGAAATTGCAGACGATTCCCCAAAATATTTAATTTACCTTATGGAATTTTGAAAATTTTCAACAACGGAACTTTTCATTTGGTTTTCATAAGATCTACATTATATGATGCAAAAACAATAAATATTAGAGAAAACAAAATTCTTGTGGTCCTTAAAACCCTGGAAAATTGCACACGATTTCCCAAAATTCCCAATTTACCTCTATGGAATTCCCAATTCCCCAGAAAGCAAGAGGCACCTCAGTAGTAGGTTGAAGCTACAGAAGCGGATAAAGGCCATTAGGAGGAAGCTGAGAAGGACGAGAAGGAGAGCAACAAACCAGTGGTTGTTGCAGAAGAAGCGAAGCAACTAGAGGTAACAGAAGAGATTGATGCTGCTCGGAAAGACGAGGATGCAGGAGAGACTCTTGCAGACATCCTCGGTGATGCTTCTGAGGATTCTGATGGAAGGGCTAGCGACTTCGCTGATGAGATTGATGAAGAAGAGCCCTCCACATCTGGTGTTGCACCCTTCATAGAAATGCCTCCGGCAAATACAAAGTTGTGATGGACCTTGAAGCTATCAAGGCGTGGGAAGAATCCATCAAGAGCACAATGTTGCAACCAGAACAGGGGAATGAAGAGGACTTATAGCTCACTATAACTGCACCTGCTGAATCTTCAAAGCCAGCAACTGCAAGTTCTCAGACCCCTGAAGAATCCTTCAGCAAGATCATCTCTGAAATTGACAATCTTGTCAATTCCTTGCAGGAGCACAAATCAGTAAATCCTCAACCCAACGTGAATCTGAAAAAGGTGGCAGAGCAGCTAGAAAAGATCTCAAATGCCCTCCGAGATGCGTTGAATGAAGAATGGACGAAATAGCATAATCTCAGGAGATTAGCAGATTTGCGAGCCACTAACTTCAGAGATGAAACGAAGCAGACATTAAGCATTGTATCTGATACTTTTACAGCACATGGCAACACTCTTTCTAGCATACAGAGTGAGGTCAATGACCAAGGTTCAAAAGTGAAGAGTATGGATGACAGATTGGCCAATATCGAGCTACTGCTTGGGGAGATGAATCAAACTCTCTTGAGGATAACTAAGCCATAGGTTGCAGTAAGGGGGAAGAAGCCTTTTGATGATGCCAAAAAGGGGGAATAAGCTATTGAAAAGTTGCCCATTCCTTCCTTTACAAAAGGTAGACCAACTAATGCAGAGAAGTTGTTACTGGAAGCTGTGGAGGCCACTGGAACAGAGATTGATGCAGCAGATGAGGAAGATAAAGAGGAGCTGCTGCAACCTAAGGGCAAGAAGAGGAGAACAAGTCCCCCACCCCAGCAGAAGAAAGAAAAGATGATGAAGGAGCTGGAGGTGCAGGTGGTGCTGCAAGCAGGGCAGCAGGGGACGCTGCATCCAAGAAGACTGGGAGAAAGGATGCAGTAGAGCCAACAAGAAGCCGGAAGAGAGGCCAGAGCAGAAGAAGCAGAGGCGATTCACCTTCTTCGAAGAAGCACAAGATATCAAAACCTGCTCTGATGAGAATGGAGGATGAAAATTTTTATGTTGTAAGGAAGGTCGAGGTGGAGAAAAAGGCTGAGAAGGAAAGATGGATTAATAGACTTGGCATTATGGGCGAGGAAAAATCAACTGCTATGTAGCAAGTGGATGCAGCGCTGCAAAAGTTTCCCCTGCAAGAGGTTCCAAGTATTCATCAGTACAACAAATCTCTAGAAGTTTTAGTATTACTCGACCTCAAACCAACAAGGGATTTAGATCAATAGAACCTGAACATTTAACGAAATATCATCTATCCAAAGATCAAAATCCTACCTTTGAACAGATCAGACTTTACAAGATCTCGAGGTTCTTGAGATATTTCAAGAATCTCTGCAAGAATGACTATTTCAAAGGATTTCCTAACTGCTCTGCAGCGTTGATGGATTATGAGCACCTGCTTAGAACTAGAAAGTTGCCACTGCAACGGGAGTTGCTTGAAGAGGTGAAGAAGGGGAAGCAAGTACCCTTCTGGGAGGATTTTTGGCTGCGATGGATAGATGACGCAATGATGAAGGCGCAGTTCGAAAACACCTTCCAGGAGTCAATACTGAACTGGTGGAAGAAACCGTTGAAGTTTGAAGAGAAAAAGGAAGAGGCTGCTGCAACTGTAAGAAGACTGGAATTCTAAGATAGGATGCACCAGACTCCACCCCTTTACTTATTTTACATTCAACATTGTATTTTTCATTTCAATAAGTGTTCAACCTTACAAAACACAGTTTCTTTGGTACTCTTTTATGATGTTTTTAGTTTCAGCTCTGATACCGAAAAATTAAGAAAAAAAAAAGGAAAAACAGAAAAAAAAAAAAAAAGGGAGATAAAATAGAAGACTCCATGAAAAAAAAAGAGATAGAAAAATAGAAAATGAGCAAAAACAAAAGTCTCATGTTTTACTTTACCTAAGGGAAAAATTCATAAGTTACAACAACTTTTCTTGCAGGTTTTGTCATCATCAAAAAGGGGGAAATTGTAAGAAGAAGTAGCTTTAGATTTTGATGGGACAAAACCGTTGTAACCTTACTGTTTTTATTTAATATATTTCTCATTGTGTTTCAATAAGTAGCAAAAACTCTACTATGAAATCTTCTACTGTAAGTACGCGCTATAAGCTGTGAGCAACAAGAATCAGAAGAAGTCTGCCTACAACGAGCCACACTTAGAAGAATTTCGAGAGGGAAAGTTTTTGTTGCATGCTACATGAAGAGAAGCTGCAACCTTAAAAATGCAATTATCTGAATGCAACACCTGAAAATAAGTTGCAGCAACTGAAGCAGGCGCGCCAGTGGATCAACATCAAAGTTATCAACATCCACTGCATGCTGAAAGTATATGAGGATACATCAACTCAATTGTCGTTGCAGTGCTCGACAGGCTGTTACTAAATGACAAATTCAAGGACGGCGAGCTAATGAAGAACTACCACCTGGTCTGAACAACTGCCAATAAACTGCAACAAAAAGGACAACCGCATTTAATGGCGCATGAGCTTAAATAGGAGCATGTCTCTACCTTTTCAGGAACCTGTGAAGATCAAAGAAGATCAAGAAGGAAGAATGTTGGCCATCCAAATCAAATCAAAGGACAAATTTCTTGAGCATGAATGAACCAACGATCAGGATGCAACAGCAGAAGAAAGGAGCTAAGAAGAGAACACGTGAAATGTGCACACTTCAACTGGTGCATTCCACCATCTATAAAAGGGGAGAGATGAACTGAAGAACACAAGGACTGAAAATTTGAGAATCGCACATTGATATTCATATTAAAACGATCGTTGAGCATATAAAGAACACAAGTGTTTTAGAAAATTCAATATTATTCAAAAAAATGACTGATATTTCCACCGAAACTGATATATCGATCAATATATTCGGAAAATCAAGACACCGATACATATATCAAAACCGATATTTTCATCATTAGTTCTAACCCACCAAAATGGTGGGTTTAGAAACAAGGCCATAATCCAGCATAAACCCACAATTTAACCCCGGGCCTGGAATTCAACGCGGACCATTAATCTTTCTACCAAACTCCTTGTTATGGTGTTTAATAAACCTTACACACCCTATACCCTCCTACCAAACACACCCAAAGATTAAAACTTTTATACGAGGTGAGTTTAAAAATTGGCTCAAAGATTAAAACTTTTATACGAGGTGAGTTTAAAAATTGATGTATGTTAACTAATTATTGGAGCGCGAATCATGAGACCTATTTTAAATCCGTCAAAATTGGTGGGTTGGGTAAACCCAAATACAAACCAAGCTAATCCAATGATTTATCCGGAACATAAAGTCGGGCCGACTAAGATACCAACCCGGGAAGCAAACAAAAGGTGAGGTAGGATACAACGGGTTTATTTCCAAACCATGAAACCAAACCTGCCCTAATTTCTTAAGTTTCGAGTAAGGTGGGTGTCTGCGGTGATTTTGTTAGAGGTCAATGGAGATGATCAATGCAATCTAATTCTTGGAAGAGGAATTGTGTTTGCAATTGCAGCTATTCTAGAGGTGCAGATCATATGTGTCGCCAAGATCCCCGTGCGCATCTTTCTCCAGAAGAACAAATTGCAGCTGAGGAAAGTCTTTCAATTTACTGCAAGCCTGTTGAACTGTACAATATTCTTCAGCGTCGTGCCATTAGAAATGTAAGTTTGTTTCCCCTCTCCCACCATGGAAGTTTCTTTATCTACTTCTTGAATCATCTGATGCTATTTCTGGATGACATTCAACTCTCTTCATTCACTGCCATATACTTGAATATTAATTTTTTCTTATGCTTGGTGTTTTAGGTGTCAAATAATCATGTAAGCTGTACTTGAATATTATCCTCGATGCACTTTTTAGTCCGATTTTGTTTTGTATAGTCTAACAAATGCTGTTTTTTTCTCTTTGGCAGCCATCCTTCCTTCAACGATGTTTGCGATACAAAATACAGGCAAAACACAAGAAAAGGTATAGCTCCTTAAGTATCAATGCCTACATCACATTGTCTTTCCCTCTTTTTCTTTGTCTGTTTTGGAAACTAACTACAATGCTAATTTTGCAAAGCCCATGTGATGTTATGAGTTGGGAAGAACAACATAGTTCTGTTGTCCTTTTTTCATTCTTAGTTTTTATTTTGGCAACTACATTGCTGAATTGTCACAGCTACAGTAGAGATTGGGAGAAACCACGTCTAATCCCATAATAAATGGAGTTCCTATAATCCTACGGACTCTTGATATTGGTGTTTTTCATTGTTACTTATCCAAGTCTCTACTAGTAGACTAGTAGTACATATGTAAGAAGTGCTAATCACCATATGTCTATGTGAAAAAGCCTGAGTAGAACATTCTAAAATTTATACTCTTGAGGAATATCTCTTCCCGTCTTCTTGAGGTTTCTAAAGATTTGATGGACAACTATCATGTATAGGTTTGTTCGTGTATTGACTTATTCCATCGACATTGTTTAATTGTCATGATTTTCAAATTTATATGGTATCTTCATATACACTTTTTATTCTAAGTCCCTGCTTAAGAAATGCATTGTTTATGTGGATTTGGTAAAGAAGCCAGCCCTAAGTTAGATGGCAAAGAGAGAAGAACTGGATTGGTGAAGCTTAACAGCCGTTGCAATAGGTTTTTGGATGGTCAAATTCCATATACTTGAGTGTACCCTATAGCAAAAAGCTAAGCTACACCTATTCATGCCCTATCTACTTTGTGTTTGATGGTGGAAATATATTTGCACCTAACTGGAATTCATCTAGATGGATAGTACGAAACCTCCAATGTTTCATGATTTTATATGCATGCATACTATTCAGAACCCAAACTGCATCAAGAGAAGTGACAAAGGAAATTATAAATCGGAAGCCTTGTGCATCATTTTACTGCCAATGTAAACCATCATTTGATTGTGGATTATTCTCCACAATGGCACATTCTTATATGATCTCACTTGAGGTGAAATTCCCTTGTTAGTTCATATTAATGATCTGTCCACTTCTAGGTGTCTATTCTCTCTTGGAAATTCCCCAACTTATGAGATATTTCCCAAGACAAAATTTTATAGGAATTCCTTTTATGTCGATCAAAATGAATCATCCTTTCTGCGTAGGTAATCTTTGCATGCACCATTGTTTGTTCTCAACACTTTTTTTGACCGAAATTGAATTTGGATCATCATATCGAAATTGCTCTAGATTTTTCTATCAATACAAAATCCCAGAGTGTAGTTATCAACAAAGGAAATGTAACGCTAGGTCAATTAATCATCTATGTCGATCTGCAGGGATCACAGTGAATCAATGCAATGGTTGTGATTGTTTGCAACATGAAGTATGAGTGTGTTTGGAATATTACATATTCCACTGTGGAAGTGCTTTGGTTGTTTATTGTTTATTTATTTGTTTATTTATTATTTGGTTTTTCTTGTTTATTTTCTCTGAATAGAGAGGGAAACAACTTCTGGAGCACAATTTTTTTGGGTAAACTTGATGATTGCGCCATAACATTACTACACTATCATTATTAGAAATAGGATTCAGAACCAACACCTTCCTCCTAAATTGAAGACCGGAAATTTACTCAAGTTGTAAGAGAGTTCAGCCTTAGTTCAGGTCACTACTTAATTTACCTGGGAGTTTGGACTTAAATTTATCTTAGGGCAAGAATGAAGATTCATCACAATGAATCAATTTTGATTTCTCTATCAGAAGCTGCAATTGAAACCCTCAAATCATAATTGTCGTTGATCTATCTATGCTTCCTAATATTTTTTTTTATTAAACTCTCTATGGATTCCTGATTTTTGGGATTTGGGATGCATATATCTGCATTTGATTTGCAATAACTGATAATGTTTACTTGTGACTTGTCCTGTTCCTAGGATTCAAATGACAATCTCTCTGCCGTCAACCGTTAATGATGAATCTCGAATTCAAAGTCTATTTCCTTTGTGTATATTGATAGCAAGACCAGTTTATAGTCCTGCGGTTGTAGAGGTAGTGTTTGAATTTGGTTAATCTCATTGGATATTTTAGTTTTCCTCCTTCCCTTGTTCTTTTCTTTTTAGTCTCTCTCTCTCTCTCTCTCTCTCTCATATTCTTTCTTGATGCAGGATTCTGCAGTTTATCAATTCAGTCGAGAATGCATATTGACCCAATGTACTGGGGACGATAGAAAGAACCAATATGAAGCAGATTTTATTCTTCCTGAGATTAACAAACTATCAGCAGAAGTCAAATCCGGTTCTCTTTCTATTTTGTTTGTCAGTTGTGGTATGTTGTTTCTATTTCCTCAGGTCTTTATCAATATATATTTGTTGTGGAACATTCATTCTTAGCTGATGTTCTGCAGCTGAATTGTTTAAGGAGCATGTGGATGCACCATTGTTTCCAGGTGAGTTGTATTACTTGTGTATGAGTTGAAAACATGTTTCATGTAAAAATTTGTTGCGTATTAAATAGTTGTTGCTTAAGTCTGAGAGAGGTAGCTAGTTTCAGTATGTATATCTTGTTTCAACTGCTGTTTGGGGTGTTCTGCTTTATTGAGGTAGAGTCCAATAACTGTTTTCATTTAGATTTTTTTTAAAAAAATTCTGAGTAGGTGGTTGTTTGGCAAAAATACGAAACATAGATCTTTCACTTTCGAACAAACAACAAGATATACACCTCTCTTGCATTTCTTGTGGGAATTATACATTGAATAGTTTGTCATGCTAGTAGCATCCGACAACCTAAGGTGTGAGATTAATTAGCTCTCAATAAGTTGAGCTGTTGTTTATGTGGATAACTCCACTTCTTCTGTGAACTTTGATGTTCATCAATGAATTGAAGAATGTCCAAGTTGTCTGTCAAGTTTGTAAAGCATTAAGTTGTGTTTAATTTGAAAATTTAAGTATTACTTGTTATGAGATAATAAATACTAGTCATTATATATTAGCATCATTTCGCTTGTATTTCTGGCAATACCTTGTTTAGTTTTGTTGTCCTTCATCAAAATAGTCGCAAAATCTACAGGAAAATAGAACTTTAATCATTTCATTTCTTATTTGGTCCATTCAATTAGCATTGAGGAAGTATTTCAGCTTAAATGAGAAAATTACATTTAGGATGTGACCTACTATTTTGGCCAAGGTTGGGTTTCTATTAGGTTCAATAATTGCATGTTTTGGAGTTATTAGTAGAGTATTCATGTTGAACATATGCTTTTTGCTTCATGGAAATCAAAGACTCGATTAACCTACCTGTCCATTCAAATATTATTAAAGTTCATATATGTGATTTTGTTTCTAATTTTTTTGATTAAGTGGGCTTTAACGTGGTATTTATATGCTTTCTTTTACCACCCTTTGTATTATTTTTATTAATTCCATCTACTTGCCCATGTGATTCCTTTTTCATGTGATAGCTAATGTTGGAGGCCACTGCTTCTTGGGTAAAATTCCCATGGAGTTACTTTATTTATCGTGGGAGAAGTCTCTCAATTTGAGTAGTGGTGAAAGAGCGGAGATGCTGTCAACTGTGGACTTGCATTCCTGCTTCCTAAAGGTATGCTGTTAAAAAAATTCTTGGTTACATATATGTTTAGTTGTTGATATTGCTTTGTAATCTAACATAGGATTATACTATGTTGCTCACTCTCGGTGAAAGAATGTATCTGAAGCATGAATGAACGTACTATTTGTCCTGGTTATCTTGAGCGTTTGTATTTTCTTTCCTATTTAATCCACTTTCTAATATTGAATTTTCTACGACTCTAATGCCTCTTCTCCATGTGAGCATTTTCTGGCTTGTTGTCATCATCATTGATGCTTGATTACTGTGTTTGAATTGAGTGATTTGAAGTATAAAATTTGGAATGAATGAATTCAGGTTCACCCAAATTAGAGCATGGTCAAAATCCACCTAAACCGTTCAAGAACAAGTTCTAAATAAAAGTGATGAACTTATCAATCCAAACATTACTAGTTGATTTGCTTTTATCAAATTCCTCAAGTCCTTTTAATTCGAATACAATTGGTTAGTTATTGTTATTACCTGTTACCTCATACACAATCCCTCGTAAGTTTCCAACCTCATCACAACTTCAAGCGTAGCGTCACATAACTAAGACTCTTCCATATCTTTGATTTTTCAACTAAAATTGTTGCCTAGGAGAGAATGGGATACTTGTCATAAACTGAACATCAGCAAAGCTACTTTGTTTTGTTTTATCATTTACATATAAATGAGCTAAAACAATTCTGATTGTTGTAAATTTACACAACTTTGTTTTTTGAGCAGAGCATATTGTTGCCACCAGCCATTTTGAGTTTGTATTCTAGTCATATAGTATGTTGAGAACAGTAATTCCTGGTAAAATCTGCCAAATAATAGTGAATGACCTATTTGTCGACATATAGACCTATTTGTCGTTAAAGGGTCTTGGTGTTTTTGTTCTTGTTTAAGGGATCTCTCATCCCTCAATCTTTAAAGTAATAAAATTTGTTTCTTAAAGAAAAAATAATAAAAAAAATTGACCTATTTTTCTCTATGACATGTTGAGAGCTATTACATTTATAGCCTAAACAATTCCTTTCAAGCTTTGAGGGATTCAGGTTAATTTTTTTAAATAAAAATGCTTCATCAATTTGCCCCTCAATAAAACTGTTAAGTGTTAGGAATATAAGCTAGGGAGCCCTAACTTAACCCAAAACCATGGTCAAAGGTAAAGGGTTGACTCCCACTTACTTATATGCCCTTTCACACTTTTATGTGGGATTGAGTGGGATATCGTAACAATCCATCTCCCTTCAAACCGGACATCCACAGACAGCACACTCTGGGTGGCAACCCACATAACAAGGCCCACTTCTTGGGTGGCAACCCCCCTTGGGCCCACATTCGAGTGGCAACCTCTGGGCCCACCATCGGGTAGCCCCTTTTCGTAGCCCGCCCAAATCCGGCAGGTTGGACCTAATTTTTAGGAATATAAGCTAAGGAGCCCTAACTTAAACCCAAAACCATTGTCAAAGGTAAAGGGTTGACTCCCACTTATATACCCTTCCACACTTTCATGTGGAACTGATGTGGGATATTGTAACAAAAACAAATCAGCCAAATGATTTTGTTTAAATGTTCAGAAAATTCTTTCCATGATCTTTTCTTGCACAAAAGATATCAACCTAAATATGCTTCTGCAAGTGAAGCTATCCTAACAAAGTGCAAGGCTGTCTTGAGGATCCTTAGCCTGGAAATGGGACTATGCACAAGTTTTCATCTTTTCAATTTCTCTATTATTATCCCCAATATTTGTTACCTGTACAAATGTGTCAACAGAAAACTGATCCACTACTCTACTTGATGGAATTGTGACAAAGGGTGTTGCTATAGAAACGGGATACTACATGTCCCTGTAGATGTTACAACCCATTAGATCACTTTGTATGAAGACTAGACAAGTTTGTTTGCCCTCAATATATAGTAAGCAGTTTGTTTATGGCTCCATATACACTTCCACAATATCCTCAATGATGATGTGTTAATCTATTGCGGGATACAGAAATGTTGAAGTATCATAAAATATGATGGTATTCATAGCGACTTGCCACATATTGGATGTGAATATCATGTTATTCACATGGCATACTTTGGTTAAGACCATCTTCAACAGTGCGTCAATACCAATTGATACAGTGAAATCTTCAACTCCAACAATGCTGGAAAACCTTGACCCAACTTTTCTCAACCACTTCTTCTGTGCCAAGTTTACACAGGTCAAACATGTGCGCCATCTTTTTTTCTATACATCATTTTTGCTTTTCGTTTTCTTTTATTTTTTATATGATTTTATATTTGATAAAAGGGAATAGGCTGGCATATTCTCATTTAGTGCACAAGATTGTGCATACTGTTGGAAATCAGTAGAAAAAGGAATAAATATAGTGATAATTTGATTGTTCGTCGCTGTAGTAAATAGGTGACGAAATAGAATTTTTGACGCTGTTCACAATTTGATAGCAACACTAAATATCTGTGCACTGTTGGAGATGGTCTTAGTACCTGCCACACACTTGTTGATTTGCTAAACAAATCGAAGTTAAAGGGGCCAAATGATTCAACTAGATGATAATTAAGGTGAAGAAAGAAAAAGAACATTAAAATAATTTGAACAATCAGTTGATCTCTAATTTTATTTCAAGATATGTGCATTCCTAACGTATGGTTTCCTTCTACCTAATCATGTAAATTATTTAGCTTTCATCCTACATATAACATATGAAAACCATAACTAGGAGCTTACCATCACTATCAACCAAACCCAAGCTGTAAAAGTAATTGGTTTAAGTTATAACCTAACTTCCAATTTCATCTATCAATTTGATTTAAGTTGATTCGAATCAACAATCAATAATACGGTGAAATCAATGTCCCCAGCAGTTAGATTATGCCATCATAGTAACCCCCTCCCATTGATTAATTCTAGGTCTCCATCGTCACATTTCCACTTCTGCTGCTTCAGCCAACAACGAGCATATGTTATTAGGGATCCCAAACTAATTACAAGCCAAACAAAACATTAGATTCATCCTATTATAATAAACCTAGTGCCTCTTTTGTAAAATCACATTATTGTTCACCCCTTTCTTCCTCGGATTTCTTTTTTTTTTTTTTTGTGTGGAAATTAAAAGATTCAAAATTGCCTGATTTGCATACTACTTTTAGAGCAGCTAAGTGAGAACATTGATGATGTTAGGAGTTGGGTTTTGGAACCATCTGAGATATTTTTGCAAATATTTTTTCATTTCTTTCTTCCCAAGACAGAATTTTTTCCTTTTTCTCCCTGGTTCAAGGCTGATGAGCACTTGAATCACCTTTTTCAACACTGGCCTTTTCCCTCTGAATATTTCAAGTGGGCATACTTTGGGTCCTGCAACAATGCGTTGTTGATTTGTTTCTTCCAAATGGAGGCTTCATTAACACGGAAAGCAAGGTGCTATGGGGAGTGATAGTTCCAGCTTTATTTTGGTCAAATTGGTTGGGAAGGAATAATCAAAATTTTGACAACACTGAAGAGTTGGTGGGGGAAGTTTGTTATAAAATGAAACTGAGGTTAGCTTGGGGATTTCAAGTCATTGAGAATTCCAAATTTTCTTTCTGTCAGATACAGTTAGACAATGGACTTGCATTTTCTAGTTTTGTCCTTTTAGATCCTGACCTTTTTTGGGACTCTTGGGATGCCTTTTCCATGGACCCTTGCATTGTTCACCAATTTTGTTGATAAAGCTTTATGTTTCCAACCAAAAAAAAGAAAAAGCATTACATTGATTAATGGTAAAGCTACACCCAACCATAGAAATTAGAGAAACTCACTCATCAGCCAATTGTAATGTAATCCATCTCAATTTCAATCAAGATAAACATAAATATAAATGTAGAGATAGGATAGATTATGCTTACTAATCAATTCAAGCCCTTGTTGGAAAGGGAAAATATTGAGTGTAATTCTTCTTGAATTACAGTTCTCCTTCCTCAAGTTTTTCAATGCAAATCAACTTTTAGCTCTCTTGATTTGGATGAACTCCTCCAAACACTGTTTCTGGCACTTGATAACCTTGCTCAGGGGCAATCTTGTAATAAAAGTTGCTCTTTATTGTTGGACTCATTGATGGGTCACTCTACCAAGGAGGCTTGGATGAATGAATCCCTTCATTGGATGCCTTTGCTGCTATTTTGTTCATGTATGCTCTCACAGGCGACCCCCCACTGGGGATCTTCTTTGTCTTCTTCACTGGTGACTTGTTTAACTCACTGTTCACTGGAGACTGGGTTCTCATAAGTTGATGCTCTTCCTTCTTACAGCTCCAGGATCCCACCCAAAGGGTATAAAATAATAAATGTTCTTGTGTACTCTGAAAACAGACTCTTACTATGTAATTATGTATACTAGGACATGATTGATTTACTTTCTGAGATTCGTCCTCAATATTTTCTATTTAACTCAAGTTTTATTTTATTATGTTGTGAACATGCCCTTTCATGCAGTTTGAGTGCTCTTTGGAATCATCTTCTATTGCCTTTTCCTCCCTTTTTAATCAGTTTATTTTCTGCAGTCAAGCTGTTTTGGATATGACAAATGTTTTTCATTTCATAGTCCTCATGCTGGAACTCTGGTACGTTTCCCTCCCAGGACAAAAATTTGTTTTATTTTCACTGGTCTGTTTATAATATTGGAGGATGTAGTTAAATTTAATTTCTTTATATTGATCATTTTTTTTGTTTGCTCTCGGTTTTACTGAAGGCACTGTCTCAACAACTGCAAGTCCGTATTGCAGCAGAGGAGGTTGGAGTTAGAGAGAGATCTCCGTATGATTCATTCTCATACAGTGGAATTCCTTCCTCTACATTGCCTCAGATTATCAGGTGAATAATTGACAATCTTGTTCTTCCCTCCACCCCAACATTTAGATGCACGAGTGTTCATTAACTACATTCTCATGCAAAACTGCTCTGATATTCAACTTCAGTATTGAAGTAACTTCAGTATTTTGTCAGAATCAGTTTAACACTTAATAAATTATTTTTGAAGATTTGTCTTGCCACATGTATATTGAATACTTTTAACAATGTTGCTCTTTTTGAATTCAATTTAATCATATGCATAATTCCATTTAATGAGTGTCAGGAACAGCATTATTCCATTTTTTTCCTTTAACTGCTCTCTTTATTCCATTTTTTTCCTTTAACTGCTCTCTTTCTCTTGATGGAATTGCACAATTCCATGTTTTACCTCATGCTTGCACAATTTGCTCAAAATGTTGTTTCTGTCCAGGTTGAGGACTGGAAATGTTGTTTTCAACTACAGATACTATAATAACAAGTTGCAGAGGACTGAAGGTATTATTTTATCGTGTTTGCAGTAAAAGCTTCAACTCTATAACTCATGGCTTGTTTTTTCCTTGAGGTGCATTACAATTAGCAAATGATTCCTTCACATTATGTACTTACTTCAAAGGACAAAATGATAGAGCTATAATAGTGCCAAGGGGGGCATTAGCCTCCACACTCATGTTGTTTTCTTTAGGGCTACTAGGTAGCTTATTAATATGTATGTGTGTACATAAATATTTAATTATATGCAGTCTTAGATAATTATCAATCATGTATGGATAGTTTCCGTGCCTAAAAAGGATTCAGTTTTCTTATGGTTGATGGTCTTGGGTAGAGTACTGACCACTGACATGATTAAAAGCGTTATCCAAATGTACTGTTATCACCAAATTGGTGTGTGCTTTGTGAAAGAGATTCTGAGAATTAGGAGCATACTATCTTGCATTGCCCCTTTTCTCATTCATTATGGAGCAAGATATAATAGGAACTAAACCTGCCTTGGGTTGCTCTCAGTCCATTAAGGAATGCTTTGTAATGAATTTGGGTAATGTCATTTAGTTAAAGAGCTATAAGATCCTTTGGGGAATCACAGTTCATGCATTATGCTGATTCCTTTGGTTCCAGTGGAATAAGAGAGTATTTGAAATTTCTGAGGAATATCTAGGAGAAGTGTGGGAACAATTCAAGCCTAGGGTTTGCACGGTGGATTTCAGGGCACAAGAGCTTTAGAGGGTTATTTGTCTCAGATGCTTTTTGAAATTTCAAGTAGTGTACTTGAGCTGTAGTTTTTTCTTATTTGGGGATTCCTAATCCCTTTGTAATTTCCTTTTATTAATAATATATTTTATTCATTATAAAAAATAATTATTAATCATGTTTTTCTAAAAATTGATTTTTTCCACCTAAATATATGTTTTTAACTTTAATATCTCCCATATATCTTTCTTTATTTATTTTATTTGGCTACCCGAATGTTGTTACTTTGAACACCTTCATTATATATGTTGAAGGTTCGATTTTAATCCATTAGGTTGTCACCCAACCTTTTTATTTTTGAAACCTTTTATGTAGAGTTCTTGGTTTTAGGTTTTTAATTCAATTCAAAATAAGAAAAGAAGAAAGCTGGACCTCTCCCTTGATGTTTTGGCTTTGTTAGGAAGCATCTGTATATTTATTAGACCTACAAACATGCATGATCTTCTTTTGGTTTAAGAAAAACTAAGAAAACTATGTCTTATTCTGGTGTAGTTTTATCCCTTCTTTCTTACACTTCTGTACTTCGCAACACAATATGTCTTGTTTCCTGATTGAGAATACCTAGGGGTGTGTTTGTTTTGAGATTCACCCATCTGGATTTTAGATTTGATCATCCCAATCCTCTTTTGTGTCCAACTCAAAATGGTGTACTTAAATTTTCTATTACAATCCAACCTTGTTCATAGCCCTACAAACATCCAATCATTATTAACAATATAATATAATCTATAATATAATAATGCAATTTTACCATTTACATAATATATTTTGAATAAAGAACCCATTTATCCAATAATATTGTACCCATAATATATCGATAATATAATATTAACAATACATTTTTCCATTATATAATAATACACTTACAGTCTTACACCCATTTATTCAACTGTTATTTGACATTTGACATCTATAATATAATCTTGTCCAACAATATCCATAACACACTTTTACCATGCATGTTTCATTTAGGAAGCATAATTCTTAAAGTTATTCTTGTCAATATAATATCACTTGAATAGTAACTTTGTGTGAGCTAGTTATGTCATCCTTACATGTTGCTACATAGTTTTGAAAGAAGCTTGACTTAACATCTACATGCACAGTGACGGAGGACTTCACATGCCCTTTCTGTTTGGTTAAATGTGCATGCTTTAAGGTACTCCCTGTTTGATGTTCGCGTGTTCAGTCTCTGAATGTTCTGCTGACAATGCATTAATTCCTCTTGTTGTTTTAACGCCATCAGGGCCTGAGATGTCATTTGCCCTCCTCTCACGACCTCTTCAATTTTGAATTTTGGGTTGGTAAACTTGATGTATCTCAGAAGCTTTACTTCAAAGTTTTTTGAATAGCTATTCTTATCTCAGATAAGTTGTGTAGGTAACAGCGGAATTTCAAGCTGTAAATGTATCTGTTAAGACTGATCCCTGGAGATCTGAGGTCAGTTGGAAAATTTATTTTATTTGGTCCTACATAGATGGTGTATTTCTTTTGTTACTTGTATTGTTGTCAAAGCAGTAGGCAGTGAATGAGAAAAAAACTGGCTATTGTATCTTATGAAAAGAGCTGTTAATTAGAGTTATATGAATCATTGTTTTATTGATGAAACATAAACTGCAGTACTTTGCATTGATGAGACTGCATTGCTTTGAGAAATTGAAAACAACATTGTTTCTCTGATAGAGTTAAGAGCAGGAAAATAAATAAAGGGGATACAAGGTATATTTGATTGAGAGAAAGGTGTACACCAAGACTAATCCCATCAGAGCAACTCTGCCCAGCCTTAAGCCATTTACCAGGGTTTCTTTCTGCCTGCTGGCCTGCAATGTTTGAGCCAATCCATCATTTATCATTCTTTCTAAGGAGTGTAGACCCAAAAGGAAGAAATTAACCACACTCCTAGAAGGATTAATATTACTCATTCAAAGCAACATTCATCCATGGTCTTTGCAGTTAATTTCATTGTGCAATGCTCTATTCAAAGTTCCAACTCTTATTAGAGATGACCAGTTTGGAACCCTTCGAAGATGTACTCACTATCTCCCTCTGAATCTCCCTTGCTAAATAAATCGTGTCAGTGTCAGAGAGTTCAATGGTATTCTTGAATATGATCCAACCTCTAATCTCTTTGAATAACCCCAAGCATTGAGATTGAAAGATTCGTGAACTTGTGCCACTCGTCACAAGTTCATTAAAAATTTTGTCCATTGTCCGGTTTGTTTGGCATCTGGAAGAAATTTGAATGGATTTACCATTGTAATCCCTCCATATTGTTTCATCTGCTCACATTCCAACTTGTTCCAGGGCATATTTAGGGCACAATCTAACAGCCAAAAAACCCATTGCAAGCTAGCTCCCTCCATACACGCTAAGGGCTAGTTATACTTTAGATACTTCCATTGTATGGTGGGTTTGGAAGTACTATTGCTGTTGTTATCCATGCATCGGCGGTCCTCATTGAGTTTTGGAAATTTTCCCCATTTTGTAGATAGAAGTAGGTCATTGCTGGTTAGCGTTTGAAAAGGCAATTTGTAACCAATGGGTGATCCATTCTATCATTGCCAAGATATGTGCTTGGTAAACACCACCTCTCTCTTCAGTTGTTTTTCCTGTAGCCAATGTGGCTAACATTTCTTCTAGCTTGTCCAATGTGTCTAGTTTCTCTAAAAGTTTATGTTGCTGTGATACCTCTTCCCATAACAGATACCTCTTCCCATAACAAGTAAATGTTCTTCTCTATTGTTATTGCTTCCAGTTGATATCCATTTGTCTGTTTGTCATGGACCTGTTCTTGGTGAGGGACTGGAAATCAGCAGGTCAGACCAAATTGATAGAGTTAAGAGCAGAAAATAAATTAAATGATAGAAGGTTTACTTGATTGTGAGAAAAGGGGAAGTCATATACAAGAGTTTATTTCTGCCTGCTGCAATGCTTTGATATTATTCCTAATAGCATGCCCAAGATTAAGCTAGTAATATGCTTGTTATTATGCCCCAAGATTTAAGCTAATAATTATTCTCTAAGATTAAGCTAGTAATATGCTAGGACTTATTTTCATTCTCTTTCTTTCTACAAGTGTAGACACCAAAGGAAGAGCCTGATTATCCCCATCATTCTCTTAGATAGGTAAACCATGGATCTGCATTTTGTATTGAAATGTTCAAGCCTGGGAAATTGATATTGATTCTGTAAAATGCAGATAAGTATGTATTTCAACATGTCTCTTAATTGCAGTATCGAACTGGACTGACCTTTATAATTTGATTTGTGTAGATTGTTGCAGCTGGTGTTGATCCCAAGCAACAAACATTTTTCTTTTGGTATGAATTGGATAATAAATATTTTCACTAATGGCTGTGTGAAATTTCCAAGTTAAATTTTGACAAATAATCTGGTGCAACACAGTTCAAAGGCAAGCCGACGTAGAAAGCTGAAGAGCATTGTTCAAAATCCAAAGTATGTACATCCCCTTGTATTAGATCCGGAACTGCCAAGATCAATCAATGAGCTTAGGGAAAAAGCTGATGGTAACTTATGCCATTTAACTTTGTCGCTATTGATTCCATTTATTTTGTCTTATTATTGCTTTCTGTGTATTAGTTGATTTAGTTACAAATTAACTTAAGCAAGAGACACTTGCTGCACTAACATTATCCAATCTCAGAAATTGCCTCTGAATTATAGCTAAGATTTTTTATTATTATTTTTTTATTTCGATTTCATGCAGTAGACCACTTCCCATTATTTGAAACTTCCTGAGTTGCCAGTTTTGTCATATTTGGTTCCATGAACTAACATCTCTGAGGAAAATGCATCAACTTCTTCGATTGTATCTGGGGCTTTTAGATTCCTTCTATTTATTATAGCCCATATGGTGAGGAGAAAGTTGTAGCAAATGAAATATTTCTTGACCAGCCTTTTCCCAGTTGTAGCATATGACCAATCTAGTAAGAAATTAACATATTTCAACATAGGCTGTATAGAATTATGTGTACATGCAGATCTATGGATTTATAGCTGTAGCTAGACTTGAAATGAAATGTATGCATATCTTTTTTTAGTAGGTATAGAAGAGAGTGCGGACCGCGATGCATCAAGTCCCAGGGTTTCATCTGCCACAGCTCATTCATATGCAGACCCTGAATGTGTTCAGTCATTACCTGGAAGCAACCTCACACCGCCAGCATTATTACAGTTTGCAAAGACAAGGAAGTTGTCAATTGAACGTGCTGATCCTAGAAAGTAAGTTCACTCATGTTTCAAGTACATGATTCTCAAAAAGAACCCATGAATTGTACGTCTACGCTCTCAAACCTCTATCTCATTATGTTGATTTCCTATATATTTTTCTACCAAGTGTTCTGTTGTCTGATATGTTCTGTTATTTGGGGAGGGTGACTTATCTTCGAAGGTAGTTTTCTAAATCTATATTTTGAATACAATATGCAAGCTCATTAGACATGTTGCAAAAGATTCAGATTGTGGGATAGAAGACAAAACACCCTTCTGGAATAAAAAATTGGAGCCCATGTGTCTTTTTCTGTCAACAGTTCTATCGTACGTTTTGGCACTACTTTACTTGAATTTAGTTCTCTTGTATTGGAATACTATACCAATATTCTAATTATAACTTACTTGTAATTGGTTAAATTGGGCATGGTTATGATTTAGTGATCAACATTGATTGATATTGACTTGTGTTTTGCTCCAGTAGAGCACTCTTGCAGAAGCGGCAATTCTTTCACTCACATAGAGCGCAAGTGAGTAGCCAATCTATCATTTTGATAAATATTATATGTTAACTTCCTGCATGAATGTATGTGTTGTACTTCTGCATTTCTACCAAATCTGTAATGATATATACATGTATCTCTACCAATTCAACCTTAATGTGTGGGTGAAGGAAAGTTGTTGGCTTAGAAAATATGTATTTTTTAAAATTTACCTTCTATTTATTATGATTAGGGTGTCAACTGCCTTCATAGATTCGGTCATTTAGCTTATAAACCCTAGATAGTACATGGTTATGATGCTGTGGCCTTCATGTCTAATCGGCCACTGAATCCTAACATTTTCTTGCAGTCAAAAGCTTGTTATCCAAAAGATAAGGACATAAGTCAATGTGCTTTGGCATTATATAAATGGTTCTAACTTTTGAATTGTTGTCAAGTTCATATTCTTATTTTATTTCTAACCCTGTGCTCTATGAACTTTTTAATTTCTTTTCCTTTTTTTTTTTTGGCTCTCTGCATGTCATTTGCTTTTAATCTTTCTTGTCCTAGTCCCTTACAGCCCCTTTGTTAAACATGTGTTATGCACTTTAATTTTTTGTTAGTATCATTTTCGTGTATACCTCCCTTTTGTTGATGTTAAACTGTTAATTGCATGCTTTCATAAATAATATTTACTTTGAGGCTTTGGCTAAGGCATTTTTCCAAGTTAGTCTTTAGATTGAGATAACATTGTACTGCATAGCTACGTCTTACGTACTCTGAAGAGAACATCTGAGAGTTTATAATATCTCTTAAGTGAAGATACTTTTATATCAATACAGCCTATGGCGATGGATCAAGTTGTATCAGATCGCGACAGTGAGGATGAAGTCGATGATGATGTTGCAGACCTTGAAGATCGAAGGGTTTGCTCTCTCTCTCTCTCTCTCTCTCTCTCTCTCATGAATGCTGCTAGTTTTCAATTTCATGTGATTCACTATTATGTCCATCTAACCTGTTTCTGCTTGAGGCTCATTCCGCATTCACTTGAGGGCTTTGTTGCATGTTGATAGTGAGACTAAGAATAGTTTAATTTATGTTCAAGCAAATTGGCCTAAGTTGCTTCTTATTGGAAATGCCTAGTTATTAAATTTACTTGTATTTCTATCAACCATGTGGTGAATGCTCCAATCTCAAGCTGATTAAAAGCTCTTACATTTTCATGTCATCAGTTTTACTACGTTTATTGGGTTTTCTTGCAGTATATTTTCAAATGATGTGAGTTTGAATTCTATTGTCATAATAACATAGATCTCTGTTTAAAAATAAAAACACTTTAATATAAGATCTGTTGCACTGCCATTCAAACCTGGACTAGGTGAACCTTGCCATAGCCTTAATTATTTGATACATATGTTCACATTATATATGGCTGAGTAATTAACAGTAATGAGATAGATATCTGTATGCAATCACTCTTAAGGCATAAAACAGGTTATAGTAAATATTCAATCAAAGGTCAGGGTGTATGGTTTTATGCTTTGTTTCCCCAGAAGATATGTACATGTAGTTTTTCTTAAAGCAGAAAACAGGCTTTTAGAAAATTTTCTTGATCGGTAAAGCATGGTTCAGATGTTTGCATCTGGACTTTCTCAATCAATCAACAGAGTGTTGTTCTATGCTTTTGTCATCAGTGAATGAAGACTTGCATACGTTGATCTGATTACGAACATAGGTTCAGGGCCTTAATGCACCCACAACGTGTATGCAAATTAATGTTTGACCCCTTCATTTAGGATTAATCACTTTGCCCAGCTCTACTTTTATTGGGTAGTGAACAGAAATATATTCTAGGACATATTGTTCTGTATCTGGTTATCATACACTTCCTCACATAGGCATTGGTATGGTTATGATTTTGAGAGCATAGCAGCTGATTTTCTCTTACTCAATAATGGCTTTCTGCATTTTATTTCCTCTGAGATCCTTGTGTTCCTGATGTTTCTTTCACAAAATGGAGTACTAATACTGTAATACATGAATTAGAGCATGCTTTGACATGCTTCCATGGCTTAATTTTTTATTTATTATCTGATAAGTCATGTTGATATTTGAAGAATCAAGCTCTAAAAGTTGTTATAATTACGTTCCGGCATCCTAGTTTTATGGAATTCGAGTTTGCTAATTATCTTGATTCAAGTTTTTCTGCCATTCATGAGCCACTGTATAAGATATACTCTAGTTACGTAGACATGCTAAAATTCAATTTTGTTACCATAATTTATTATGAGTTGTGAAGCAGATGTTGGATGACTTTGTTGATGTCACAAAAGATGAGAAGCAGTTGATGCATCTTTGGAATTCTTTTGTAAGGAAGCAAAGGTGAGCAACTTTGGATTTTTAGTCTTATAAAATTTTATCATTTTATGAGAATCTGTGTAACGCATGCTACACACATGTGCACACAAATAATATATGCTAAAAAAATGCACTAATCCAGTATGTAGTGAACTCTTGCCTTTTCTTTTGCTCTTGTAAGATGGGAATTGATTATGCCATCGGTTTACTGATGGCTGTGCTGGCTCTTTTTCTATTGCCTATTCTGTAGTGGATGTAATTTTGTTTTTGCAGTGAAGTATATTAATATAGTTGGGTAATTCACTGATCTTATAATGTTTAAAAGACACATGAATAAAGAATAATAAAGGTTTTACCTGATGGGCATAAAAAACAGTTGGTAGATGTACTACAACATTCTTCCAATGAGGAACAGTAATTTTATTTCGCCTTTGGCATCTGCTCAGTCGAATATGCTTTCTTGCCTTGTCATGCCAAGGCATCTACTAATTTGAATTGCATTATTCAGGGGTCAGCATGTAAATGATATTTCACTATATCTCTCTTCACCCATATTAAGCTCCTGAGTAGAACAGCCCCTAAAATAGGATTAGTCTATGGTATCCATGAAATGCATCAACGAAGTCAATTTAGTTTCTGTAATAATTTTTGGTTCAACTGGTATTTCGGTGATGGCAGGGTATTGGCAGATGGTCATATACCTTGGGCTTGTGAAGCATTTTCCAAATTGCATAGGCAGGATCTTGTTCGGACGCCAGCACTACTGTGGTAGCTTCTTCTACTTTTTTGCTTTAAAGAATGTTATAGTTCGCATTTTAATACACCTAGTCTCACTGCACCAAACTCTGCATATAACTTCTAATCTTCTCATGATGCTTGTCTGCGAGTATGTTCATCGGTAGCTAGCTCCGTTTTCTAGGTGTTAATTGTTTCTTGTATTCATGGGTTTGCATGCTTTAATGTCTTTTTCACACATTTTTTGCCATTACATTCTGGTGTATGGGTCCATGTCAGGTGTTGGAGATTGTTTATGATCAAACTCTGGAATCATGGTCTTCTTGATGCTCGCTCGATGAATATATGTAATGTGATTCTCGAGCAACTACAAGGTGTTGACACAGACCCCTGAGATACACTTGGAGGAAACTATGTATCTCTGATTGTCTTCCCTTTTGTCATATCATTATTTGAACATTTGTTCCATCTTTGGGCTGCAAGAGAAACCATGCCCATCTTTAATCTTAATGCCTTTTTTCCCCCAAAAATGCTCAAATTGGAAAGGTCAAATATATTTTGTCATTTAACGTTGATATTTGGACTCATTATATGAATTTCCAACGATTCCAGCTATGCTTTCTTTTTCAACAAAGTTATTTGTTATCAAATCCTTGTCACGTCAAAGGTGTATAAATATTTAATGGGTTTTCGATTTGGAAGTGTATGCAGAAATCTTTCTCATTATCGTAGCGAATCTTCGAGTTTAAATGGGTTTTCCGTTGCCCAATATCACATCTTTCGAATGTGAAAAATAAGATGACTGTTATTTTGACTTGACTGTCAATCTAGAGCTCAAAATCCATAAAATAGAATTGACATATAAAAATAAATGTGTTTTTGCCCAGTAGAGTTTTGTCTAATGAAATTATATGCGACGTACTCATAAATTTAAATTTTTGTTTTAATAGAAATAGGGTCGTATGACAATTTGAAGTATTATTTATATTTTATTTTTGGCCGGGGAAATTTAATGCACTTTGAATGATTAAATTTAAAACTCAAATAAATTGAAAATTGTACAAGAATCATAATAATTCTAGTATGGCAAAAACTTTTATGCATCGGTTGCACGGATCTGGGATTCGTACAATCGGGTCGACCCGTTCACAGCGCTCAAAACGTGTCTGAACACTTGTGCTGAAGCTCACCCAAAATTCGCTCCAATAGATCAACCTTTGTGTTATGTTAAACATACCTTATGCATGTAGGTCTAACTATATATAAATGTATGTCTAACATATATAAAAGGTATGTCTAACTATATACAAAGGTATATCTAACATATACAAAAGTATGTCTAAGTATACATAAAGGTATGTCTAACACAACGTAAAGGTATGTCTAATATAATTAGTGATACGTGCCAAAATTCAAAAATCAAGCCCAAAAAAGACAAGGTATGAAATCTGGGCAATATGGTATGTTTAACATAGTTTAAAGATATGTCTAACATAACCTATTGGTATGTGAATTTTTTGAAAAATCATGCACGAAAAAAAAAATGAGGAGGTCCCCCCTGACCCGAATCCGATCCGGGTGCATGGATCTAAGATCCATGTACCTGATTCACAATAGACTTAGATCCATGCACTTGATTCATAATAGACTTACTCTTTTAGTATATAGCTCAAGTCAAAAACTAAAATTTAAATATTCAAACGTGTTTTGCATCAAAGTTCATAATTTATCCAAGAGCAACTATTATGTGCACCTGTTCCACTTGGATCTGCACTTTTTGTTGAATTTTTTTTTTTTTTAACTTCAGGTGTGTAACCTTTATTTTGTAACATTGTAACTTTTATGTACAAATATAGTGACCTTATATTATACTTTTACTTGAATTATTTTTGTCTTAGGTGTATGTGACCTTTATATTGTATTAGTGTAAATGTACAAACGTACTCACCTTTATGTGGTGATGTAACTTAGAATAATTTAAGAATTTTAGTAAAATTTGTACACAAATACATTTATGGATGCGACTCATACATTTATATAATATTAGTTGCATCTTTATAATGATACGATCATACCTTTATGTAATATATAAAGGTGCAACTAACATTGCATAAACATATGAGTAATATCACATAAAGGTATGTGAGATCTAAAAATGCATTGAAAATTTTATGTGCATCAATTTGAAAGGATGCGACCATTCCGAAATATGGTGAGACATATTGTTTTATACCAAAAGAAGTCTAATAATGAAAAGACTTTAATTTAAACTAAAAGGTGTCTAATAATGAAAATACATTTGTTGATATCAGAATTTGTATGTCACAAATTCTTAATCACACACCCAAATTAACCAAATCGAATGAAAATAAATCGAATAAAGAGTTGAAATAGATCAAGTCGAACACTATGCCGAAGCCTACCCGAGCAGGATTGCTCTAGGCTGGGTCTATTCCTGGACTGGACCTATTCTGTGTCTGATTTTTGAGGTCGGATATAGAGCCTTATATTAGAATTGAGAGTAAATCTCTCTTTTGTGCCTGATTACAAGTGAGCAAGATAGAATGAATTTTGGATCCATTTTCCTATAACTTTAGGCTCTATTTATAGCTAAACATGGGATATAATACTTGTAGACCAAGGATTGAATCCCTTGATTTCCGGAGATAAATGAGGACAGAATTGATATGTTCCTATCTAGAATAATTCGGATATGATCTCGGAGTTGTTTATTTTTCCTCAGATATGGTAGTTATCCTTCTCCTCGAAGTAAGGCAAAAATGACTAAATCTTTTAGCTTAGTCATATTCCTTTATAGCTCGGGTGCCTTCCTACTTCGGCCAAGCTGGATAGCTCAAGTCCCTTCCTATGTGTTTCTGGCTGACCTCCTTATAGTTCTGTCATTCTGGTCGGCTCATTTAGGTCGGTTATTGCCTCAACTCATCTTGGCGATTGACTAAGTGAAGCTCTTCTGGTCGGCCAAAAGGAGCTCTTCTGGCCTACCACTCCTCTTGGTCTTCCACGTGTCCAGTTTTGCTTTCCTTGGGTTAGGGGTACAACAACATCATTTTGAACTAAAAAGTATCTATTATGAAATGCCACCACAATTTTCAATTTTTATAAATAGGCTTCACATTTAATAATTTCATTCATACCACTACAACTTCCATTCATAGCATTCTAATAATTGTAGTCCTCTCATCTTCTTGTCATAAAAAAATTAATATCATTGTTTGTTCGTCGAAAACTTTTGGATTCGTTATACTGTGATCCTTAAGTTAATCATTGTATCTTGGTGATATGTGTCGTAGACCATAAAACACTGGATACAAGGCAATTTCATCTTACGGAGAAAGAGCCAAACTCTTGCCTCGACTTTCTCCATTAGTTATTTTAAGTCATTTTCAAGTACACTACATAATATCTAAAATAAAATAAATAAAGATCTCAACACCAATAGCGAACATATGGTTGCGGATCCGAGTCGTATCACCTCTGTTGCATACATCTGGATCCATGCAACTAGTGCATAACATTATTTTTGTTTAGTCAAACTTGTTTACATTACAAAGTGCTTTGTAATTTTAGTTTATTAATTTTTAAAAGAGTTAATTGCATAAAAAATATGAACATAGAGTCTAGTTTTAAGTACGTTATGAGCTTTTAACTAAAACATTTAGATTTAATGTTTATTTCAGTTCAAGAGATATTTGAGTTTTTCGCCTTCCAAATACTAACTTGGAGTCCGAAATGTAAAGTTAAAGTCAAGTTATCATGATGGGGAATTTAAAAAAATAAAAACAAGTGGGGAAAAAAGGAAAAGGAAACTAAAAAGTATCTACATCTACAATATATAATAACAAAATGATCATTTATTTCCCGTTAAAAGTCAAACTTTTAACCTTGCATTTATATTTCTATTAATTAATAAACTAATTTAAGTATGTTGGAAAATTCAAGTTTAGAAATATGTTTTCAATTAATTGTATATATTTTGTTTCTTTTATTGTACCAAATCTAAATTGAATTTTTTTCCATAAGTTTTAGAAGACTAATTAGTTTAAGAGACTGATATTAAAAATTATTTTAGATAAAGAATTTTACTATCTTAATGTTTTAATACATAAATGTTGAACACAAAAAATAATGAATTTCTCTTGAGAGTAATTTCAATCTAATAGTTACACGTGTGATGCACAATCATAAACTTTAAGTATTTCAGGTTTGGTGTGTGTAAATTGTTAATTTGAAAAGAAATATTCAATATCAATTAGTACTCATTCTATGCATGGAAATATATAAAACCTTCAAGTGTTGCAATTTTGAAATTTATTATATCTTTAAAGCTGGTGTGCCTATAATTTATTGGTTATTAGATTATACTCCCTCCGTCCCTGTTAATTCAGCCTACTTGCAGTGCAATTGGTACTGCAAGTAGGCAAATTTAACTGGGACGGAGGTAGTAATTATTAGTGAAAACGTAAATATAGCCAAACTAAAAATTGGGATAAGTTCAAAAGAACTTAACCTATTATATGGTGTTATATATACACTCTATAAGTATCATTAGGTATTATATGCTCTTATATACATATGATACATATAGAATATATGTATAACACCTATAGAGTATATATATAACACCTAAAGAGCATGTGTATAACACCTAGATTTGTGCCCCTATGTGCCCTAGGGATATATAAGTTTTGTCCTTATCACTAATGTTATTATTTTTTCTGGGAAGTGTGTATCTCTGGAGGTTTGATTGTAAATCTCTATTAATTTAAAATCCTGGAATGCAGATCAAAAGGTGTAAATTAGGTATAAATGTAATTGTAGATAAAATAGAATAGAAAAGGATTTATAATTGTATTTTGATATATCACCACCCATAATTGATATGATATTGTATGTAAAGTAAGAGTAGGTATCTTGTGAATTTGGGTCGGTCATGAACCCGGGTCGGATCCAAGTCAGGGGTACCGCATTTTTTTTTTCGCACATGATTTTTGAAAAAAATCACATACCAATAGGTTATGTTAGACATACATTTACGTTATGTTAGACATACTTTTAAGCTATGTTAAACATACCAGTTCTACACATATTTCATGTCTTGTCTTTTTTTGGCTTAATTTTTGAATTTTGGCACATACCACTGCGTTATGTTAGATATACATTTACATTGTGTTAGACATACCTTTATGTATACTTAGACATACCTTTGTATATGTTAGACATACCTTTATATATAGTTAAAACCTTTATATATGTTAGACATACCTTTGTGTATAGTTAGACCTACCTACACATGGTTGGTCTATCTATACACAAAGGTTGGTTTAACTATACAGAAAAGTTGGTTTATTGGAGTGAATTTTGAGTGAGCTTCAGCACAAGTATGCAGGTGCGTGGGAGACGCGTTCAACCGGTGCATAAAAGTTTTTGCCGTAAAGTAATTGTGATTAGAGTAGGTCTCTTGTGAATCAGGTGCATGGATCTTAGATCCATACAACCGGGTCAGATCCGGGTCGAGGGGACCGTATCTTTTTTTTTTTTTTCCGCACATGATTTTTGAAAAAAGTCACATACCAATAGGTTATGTTAGACATACCTTTACGTTATGTTAGACATACCTTTAAGCTATGTTAAACATACTAGTTCTGCCCAGATTTCATGCCTTGTATTTTTCTGGCTTGATTTTTGAATTTTGGCACATACCACTATGTTATGTTAGACATACCTTTACGTTGTGTTGGACATACCTTTATGTATACTTAGATATACATTTGTATATGTTAGACATACATTTGTATATAGTTAAACATATCTTTATATATGTTAGATATATCTTTGTATATAGTTAGACCTACCTACACATGGTTGGTCTATTTATACACAAAGGTTGGTTTAACTATACAAAAAGTTGGTCTATTGGAGCGAATTTTGGGTGAGCTTCAGCACAAGTGTTCAGGCGCATGGGAGCACGTGTAGGCGAGTGGGAGGCGCGTGGAAGCGCATTTTAGGCTCGTGAATAGGTTGACCCGGTTGCACGGACCGTGCAACCGGTGCATAAAATTTTTTTGCCGTAAAGTAATTGTGATTAGAGTAGATCTCTTGTGAATCAGGTGCATGGATCTTAGATTCATGCATTCGGGTCAGATCCGGGTCGGGGGGACCGCATCTTTTTTTTTTTTTTTTTCCACACATGATTTTTGGAAAAAATCACATACCAATAGTTTATGTTAGACATACATTTACGTTATGTTAGGCATACCTTTAAGCTATGTTAAACATACCATTTTTGCCCAAATTTCATGTCTTGTCTTTTTTTGGCTTGATTTTTGAATTTTGGCATATACCACTATATTATATTAGACATACATTTACGTTGTGTTAGACATACCTTTATGTATACTTAGACATACCTTTGTATATGTTAGACATACCTTTGTATATAGTTAGACCTACCTAAACCTACCTACACATGGTTGGTCTAACTATACACAAAGGTTGGTTTAACTATATACAAAGGTTGGTCTATTGGAGCGAATTTTGGGTGAGCTTCAGCACAAGTGTTCAGACGTATGGGAGGTGCGTAGAAGCACGTTTTGAGCTCGTGAACGGGTCGACCCGGTTGCACGGATCCCGGATCCGTGCAACTGGTGCATAAAAGTTTTTGCCTTGTGATTATGTGTGGTGGTTGAAGGTGGGAAAAAGATGAAGTTTCTTCGGGATGTTTTTTTCATTTTCTATTTTTTATATTTAATTTTTAGAATATTATTTTTTTATATTTATGGTACGATGATGTGTAGAATTATTAAAATCAATGGAGACCTTAATTTTTTCAGAATATTGTTTTTTTATATTTTTAGAATATTGTTTTTTTAATATTTATGGAGACCTTACAATTTTTTTAATCATTTTTTCAATTCTTAAAATTAAAATAAATAATTTTACTTCGATGATTAAAATTTCATGGGGTTTTGATGCAATTATAATTATTCAAAATATACAAACATATATAATGCAAAGGAAGGTTAATTTTGTCTTTTCACAATCAAATAATAGTCATAATTCAAGAAAATTCACACTTTAGGCGCGTGTAATACAATCTCGTGAAGTCTAACGATTTTGGGTATTTCGCGTTGAATTTATGAACTTCCACGTGTTCTCCATGCAATTTCCTTTTCACAGGGGGGTCCGACGCAACATTTCGTAAACACAAAGGGGTTTCGCGCATTTAACCCTGATAATAATATTGAAATTCATTTCATATACTATTTCATTATAATTTTCAATTTATGTTTTCATTTCACAATTTTGTGACAAAAAAATTCACAATAATTTTGAAAACATTAAGAGAAAAAAAATCATTGCATATCCATTTGGAATTTACGGATTAATTATTTTGAATAATTATATTACTTTCTAAAAATGGATGAATTTTTAGAGGTACACATCAAAAAATCAATATAATGATTTGATATTTTACTTCTCTAACTCATCAAACATAAAGTACTTTTATGATGTCAGTTCATCTTAAAACTAAAATAATATTCATTTCAATAAAATGTTTGATTATACAAATAATATAATATTTATTACAATTAGCATGTATATACAATATGTATTAAATGTTAATGTAGATAAACTAAAATTGGGATAAATTAAGGAAACTTATATGCGACGGTCCCATGATAATAATAATAATATTCATTTCTTATACTATTTTATTATGTTGGTCCCAAGTGGTAGTAGACTTAGAAGGGGGAGGGGGTGAATAAGCCTACTCAGATTTTCAAACTTTTTCTTTTAAAATAGATGTTAATTCACTCAGACAGGTAGCTATCGAGCTTACTGTCCCAGAGGTTACTGCTTGAGCAGTTACCTTAGTGAGCTTAATGAAAATAGAGTTTTATGCACATCGGAAATTCTTTAAAACAATGCTTCTTTTCTGAAAACCTTTTAGATGCTTATGATATGGATTTAAACTCAACAGCAGGTAAGCAAGATATATATAGGAACAACAGTAAGCTTAAACACAGAAAGCTTAACACAAGATATATAGAGGTTCAATGGTGGAGTAATCCTTCTACGTCCTCTCTACTCCTTCACAAGACTCTGTTAAGATGATAATTTGTTTTACAAAGACACTGCTTCTACATACTTAATTCTAACAGGAACTGTCAGTTTATCCCACACAGGGTTACTGCACAGTGACCAAACTCAGCTAGCTCACACAGAGCTCTTGTTCTTCTACTAAGAACGCAAATACTTGATTAGGAACATCCTCTGATCAAACAACTCCTAACAGTTTATGAAAAATAAAGGTTTCTTTTCAACAACACAAGCAGCAAGCTTTAGAATGAATAGCTCTTTAGGCTAGAGGTTGCTTGCTGCTAAACTGGACTTGAAACTTTCTAAAGGAATATGAATTGCTTTGAATGCTTTGTTCACGAGAGCTTCGGGTTTTTTTGTTTCAAGTATTCTTCAAGTCCTAGTCTTCTTCAATTTATAGGCGATGAGAAATCTGCCCGTTGGAGTGAGCATCCTTCTTCACAACATGCATGAGGCGACGTGGCCTTTTCTGGTTTGTCCGTACAAAGTTGTTGAGATCGTACGCCTCTGTTGCTGCAATTTCCATACCCAGTCTGACAGTCGTTCTGTCCTCCTTTTTGCTTCATTATGTGACACCTTTTGATTGGTTGACTTGTAGGTGTGCCTAACGTAAACTCAGTACACTCATTCAGAGGTAACTGCCTTGGATAGGTTGCTTGTGTTCATTTGTCTTCCAGTAGGCTAGCTTACTTGTCTTTCATTTAGCCTGGCTTACTTGTTTCCGACTTATATATATATACATACATATATATATATTTAAATGGACTTTACATGACTAAGGTGTATGGTGCTGGAAAATGATGGGTTAAGTTGTTCATTCTATCAGAATGTTGGTTTGGTATTTATGCAAGATTGTAGATTAAAAAATGTAGCTAACTAATGAGATGAAGTATACTCTTACTTCTGATCTTTGTTTTGTTTACCTTTCACAGGAGTCACCAAGGAAACACCGTGGCCAACAAGATTCAGGTTAGGTTTTAGCAATTTAAGTTCAGTGATTTCTCAATCTAATCAGTATATCTTGTTTATGAAACTTGTTATGATATTTTACTACAGCTGAACCATCTCAGAATGGTAGTGCAGCTCACAGTTCCCAGAATGGAGGATCTAGCACACCACATTCAACTGTAAATCAAACTATGGCTATGGTGCCCATCTCAGCTGCAGGGGTGGTGAGTGGTGTCCCTGGTCCCGCCACTAACTTAAATATTGGCATGGATTATTGGGGTGTTGCCCCTTCTTCTTAGCATAATGTATATTTTCTATTTAACAGTTCATTGAAGAGAAATACACTGAAGGGGATATCAATGAAGTGCGTAAGGAGTGGGCGGAACGTGTTCAAGAACATATTTATGAATATTAGGTAATGGGAGACTTAGTTGATGAGATGATTGAATCATATACTCATTTGTCATTGGATCTCTTTGTGGGAGGAATGTACGTTACTTGTTTTGATGAACTTATGATAACCTTGTGGGTGATAACTTGTCTCTTTTGACGTTAAATTTTTGTTATGAACTCTTAGATGAATATTTGTTGTATGAAGTATTAGATGAATTTGGTATGACTATTTTGAGTTGAATGTCTTATTCTATATATTTGAATTTTTATTAGACTATAATAAATATGACTTGTAAAAGACAACGCTGAAATAAATTACGACAACAGTTTCCAAATTGTTGTCGTAAGGGTCTACAACAACGGTAAAATTAACCTACAAACGGTTTAAAACCGTTGTCATAAGTATCTACGACAACGGTCAAAAACAAAACAAAAGGCGTTGCGTAATTACTCTACGACAACGGCGGGACAACGGTTAAAAATCGTTGTCGTAAGCACATACGACAATGGCCAAAAACCGTTGTCAAAGCGTTGTCTTTCTTAGTTATGGCAACGCTTTGACAATGGTTTTGTACCGTTGTCATAGGTCTCTACGACAACGGTCAAAAACCGTTGTAAAAGTGTTGTCTAATCTATCTACGACAACGGCAGGACAACGGTTAAAACCGTTGTCGTTGGTCTTTACAACAACGGCTTAAAACCGTTGTCAAAGCGTTGTCGTAGATAAATAAGACAACGCTTCTTTAGAACAACAACCCTACGACAACGGTTAAAAACCGTTGTCTATGTGCGTCACAATCGTTGTTGTAGGGGTCTAAGACAACGGTTAAAAATCGTTGTCTATGAGCGAAATTTGCTGACCCCTACGACAACCCTAGTTACGACAACGCTGCTTTCTGGCCTACGACAACGGTTTTTAACCGTTGTCTATCAGCAATTTTCTTGTAGTGACATACATTAAACAATCACGCATCAATCATAAATAAATGTTGTAAGATTTTAGTGGGTTTGGGAAAACCTGACTTTGAAATCCTGGATTTTGTAGTAAAGGTGAATAGTGAAAGAGTGATACTTGTGTGCCCCAGGGTTATGGTGCCCCCAAATTAATCATCATATGATGTAAAATATATACTCTACAGGTATCATGTATATACTCTTCAGGTATCACATGTATACTCTTATATACATATGATACATGTATGGTATGTTTATAACACCAAGAAATATAACACCTATAGAGTATATATATAACACCTGAAGAACATTTATATAACACCTAAATCTTTGTCCCTACGTGCCCCATGTGTATATAAGTTTTTGCCATAGTGAAAATATTTGTTTTAGAATTTAATAGTGTAGGATATATGTCAAATCAATCAGTAAAAAGTGGATTGATATAATATTTTAGGGTCCTTCTGTAGTACACCTGTTGTATTAATACACCAGACTCTCCATCATTTTCAGTCATTAGATCTGAGATCATAGTTGACCTTGACCTTAATGATCTCAGATCTGATGGCTGAAAATGAGTGGAGAGTCTGATGTATTAATACACTTGGTGTACTATAGAATTACCCAATATTTTATTGTATAAAGTTGGGTTGATGTGATATTTTATTATGAAAAAATGTATTTTGTAATGGTTGAATGATTAAATATAGGTAGTAATGATTATGTTTGAATTTTGTAATCCAAACTTGAATTTGGAAACAAACATATTTTCAGATTTTGAAATTCAAAATCCTACAATCGAAAACCCGTTCCAAACATAACCGTAGAGAATCATATTTCATACTATACTTTCCAAAAATTAAAAATAAAATTTTTACCACACATCAATCAAAAAAATAAAAGTTCAAGTGAGAAAATGCTAAAATGTCCACGGTTTGTAACTCTCAATATGTCCATTGTTGATGTATAATAATCTCATCTACTGATTATAGGGAAAACAAAATTAATTGATATATTGAATATTTAACATGTCGACGATGGACATATATTAACATGCCCGCCGTGGGTAAGTTAGCAGTATTGAAGGGAAGTGAATCATAATTCAAAGAGCCCTTTTGTTAACTAATTAACTGAATAATTTTTGCACGTGCTAAATATTAATCCCCCACAGTTAACAGCGCGCTCCTCCGCAAAATTCAAATCCCAAGTCCACATCTCAAATCCACACATTTAACCCTCATTAATTTGCATATATTTTACCTACTATTTTCTTCTTCTCTCATTTTTCTTTCTTTTCAAGAATTGATGCAAATTTTCTCACTTCAAACATATATATATATATATATATATATATATATATATTTCTCCACTCTTTCATTGTATTGCAATCCTTTCTTGCCATTTTCATATTAGTTTTTTTTTGTTTGAAGGGGAGCTGCAATCTTGAAATTGATAAGAAGACTTGATAATCATTGTTTTGTTTTGCAATTCCTAACTGTTTCATTGATTAAACGTCGCAACCTTTAGTTTGAAACCTTAATTCTCAGATTTTCTTTTTATTTATTTTTGTCACTTTGAATTACTGAATATATGGATGAAGAAAATAGAGCTCAGAGCAGATCTGAATCAAGGGTCGGCCTTTTTGATATTAAAGTGAAATTTTCATTTTATTATATTTGCGTATCCACTTAACTTAATTTTTGCTTCTTTATTTCAATTTGATAGGTTTTGGTGGGAAAGAAGAGGGAAGCAGTGGAAGCTGAAGACATATGTGATAGTTCACACAAAAGAGTGAAATTGAGTGATAATGAATCTGATGACCCATCTAAAGGTGTAAATCAAATTTTCATCCTTTTTTGTTTTTTTGTTTTGTTTTGGGTATTTGGTCAGTGTTCTGTTTAAATGATGATATTGGGCATTGAATAATTGTGTTACATGAAACATTTAGGTTGTGTATCAATTGAAGGATTTGAGGATGAATTATAAATTTATAGAAGCAAATTAATTGGTGTTGTTTGGATGGAAGAGAATTTGTAGAAAAGATTCAAAATTTATGGCTCTCATTTTGAATTATGTTTTGTGTGATTTTGGTGGATTTAAAATCAGCTCGTGTCAAATCCCTTAATGAAAGTTCAATCTTGCAAGATATAGCATTTGAAGTGTTTTAGGCAGCTTTCTTGTTAAGATGCACCTCCATTTCTGATTAACTTATTGACAAAAGAGTGAATTTATATGAAATGATTAATGATTATATGAAACCATTAACTTATCAATGGTTATATGAATTTATTTGAAATGATTAACTGATTGGCAAATGAATGAACTTATTTCTGTTGTGTCACTCTTGTTATGATATTAATATGAAATTGTTGCATCATAATTTATCTTTGTTGTGTTCTGTTGCTTGAACAATGTAAGCTTTCTATTTGCTCCTTTCTTTTATCTATATGAGTTATTCGAAGAGTTTTATGTGAATCACTAATCTCATGTGTGATGATGCAGTCGAAGATGTTAACCCTGAGTCTCTAACACTTGATCTTAATGTTGACGTTGCTCCTATAAGTGTAATGAGTGGTGTTGATGCTGCAGAATGTATTCAAGAATCCAACACGCATCTCTCCGTTGCTAAGAAAGAAAAGATTGGACGGTTTCATTTAGACCTAAATGCTGAAGGTATAACTAGCTCAATCAAGAACAATCCCTCCTATCCTTTTAAGAACTTAGAACACGTGAATTCAAGAGATGATTCTGAGTGTGGAAGTTCAATGGATGAACAATTTTCATTGAGAGTTTGGAAAGGGTTGAAAGAAAATAATTACATGTCTGCATCTCGTGGAGTGGTGCCAACCCCGATACCAAAGACACGTGGCAAGAAGAAAAACGATGCAATGAAGAAGAAGATTGAACTTGCAAGAAAAGAACAGGTTGATCGGTTTGCTAAGGTTGCTGCACCCAGTGGTTTGCTCAATGGGCTAAATCTTGGAATCATTAACCATGTAAGAAACAGTAAACAGGTCCACTCAATAATAGAAGCCCTTGTGAGATCAGAAACAACTGAAAAGAAGAGAGAAATACACACAAGAGGAGATAATGATTCATATATAGAAGAGATGAGGAATTATGGAAGAATGCCTTTGCCATGCAATGTAATAAATAAGGACGATGAGCTTGATCTAAAACTCTCGTCATCTCAGACAGTTGCATCAGAGAATACTAGCTATTTGTCAAACGAGGAATCGGGAAACCTCTCCAGTGTTTCTTCACTTTCTGTTGAAGGTAGGCTGTTAACTTCTTATCTCTTTGTAATTCTTTTTTGTTTTCTTCATAGTCCGATATACTAACATTCTGGCTTTTGTTCAAAATTTCAGCTGCAAATGTGGCTTCTCAGTGGTTGGAGCTTCTGAATCAAGATATCAGAGGACGTCTTGTAGGTTAGATTTGTTGTTTAAGTTCCAGTGCATGCTTATAGGCATTATAGATTTACCAACATCTGTTCGTCTCTACTTGCAGCACTAAGACGCAGTAAGAAAAGAGTTCGTGCTGTTATTACTACAGAATTACCCCTCTTATTGTCAAACGAACTCTCATCTGATCAAGCATCTGCTGATGCACATGCTGCTAAATGGAGTACTCTCTTTGGACAGATGGATGAATCACTATGTGAAGAAGAAAGTAACCTGGTGAGATAAATTATGTACCTATACAGTTTTCTTGAACTTGTGTACATTTACTATATTGGGGAGTAAGTAATCAGTGACCTTCATATCTGTTGATATTACCAGGAAAATTGGTTGAACCAAGTCAATGAAATGCAGTTGCTTTACGAAAGGGGTATTTCTAATAGTTTGTATACTGCTTCACAGCGGATGGATTCAGACAACAGGTAACTATCAAATATCATTGTTAACATTTATAGTATGATACCTTAAGAGCTGTTATCCTACACTTCTCTTAAGAGCACTTCTGTAGGCACCTGCTGATGTGGCAGCGAGACACTTCTGCCACGTTGTTGCTATGTGAGCAGGTGCCGGATGTGAATAGGGTATTTACGTCACACTTGTATCTGCAACAATTAAAAAAAGTTATAGTTACTGAATGCTTAGATAGTTTTCCACTCAAATCTGAATAATGCTTGAACATTATAAAACACCCTGATATTGTATATTTACTTCTAATTAACACTTCTGATGTGTGATGTAGAATAACTCCTGTTATCTTTATAATTTCATTTAATAAATTCTGAGTCGGGCGCATAAGGAAATCCCAATGCACTTAACTGAAATTTACCTTTTCCGGTTAATACAAATCAATTTGTTACTTGACTTGGGAACATATTTGAGGGCAACAAACATCTTTCTTTGGTAATTCAAGTAATTCTCTTCATTTCTCCCAAAATAAGAGCCATGTTTCTATAATTTAACGAAGACACTTATTTTAGACAGAGGGAGTATTATATGCCATGCGGTTATGTTAGGACCCAATCCCAATTTACCCAGATTCAACACAAATCAGAGAAATGGAACACAATGAAACTGAATTTTATTGATTGAAAATGCTGGAAATTACAATAACCAAAACACTCATACTGATCGTCTGGGATTCTCGAGGAAAGAAGGAAAATCCGGAGATCGATCCTAACTCACACAACTCAGCTAAAACCCTGAACTAATAATCGCATAGCCATTCTATGGAATCTGGCAATCTATATATATTTGCAGAGGAGAGAGAGAAGGTGGTGGGGGTGGTGTGAAAGGTGTGACAAAAACGTAAAAATGGAGAAGTGCGATTTTACAAGTAATAGCAACTAATACTTAATCTAACTAGTAACTGATTCTGCCACGTGTCTTAATCTCCTGCTTGGATGCTAACGGCTAGTTCATCAGCTAAGAAAAGGGAAGAAGGCAAAGGAAAGGTAGATGGCTATCCTCCAGTGGTGATGAATCGGCGGCGGTTGACGATGGGCGGCGAAGACGGCGAACGGTGAAGGTAATCGGCGGCGGTTGAACGGAATTCTGGATGTGCTCGTATCAATACCCTCTCCTTGGAAAGATCCTTGTCCTCAAGGATCAATGTGAGGAAATTGCTGTAAAAGTGTGTCATAGTCCTCCCAAGAGCTGTCCTCCGGAGCGGTGTTGACCCATTGAACAAGAACCTGGACTACGGCTCGATTTCCACGGTTGACAATCCTGCGATCAAGAATGGTGAGTGGTTCAAGAATTAGGTGCCCGTGTGCAGTGTCAATTTCAGGTAAGTGTTTTTGTGCGATTATAGTTCCCCTCTTGCGTTTTAGCTGAGAAATGTGAAATGTAGGATGGATTTTCGAATTCTCGGGTAATTTCAGAGTGTATGCCACCTCTCCCACCTTGTTCACAATCTGAAATGGTCCAAAATACTTAGGAGAAAGTTTGTGATATTGTTGTGATCTTGCTGTGATTTGTCTGTATGGCTGAAGCTTCACAAACACCCATTCCCCCACTGTTAGCTGCCTTTCTGATCTGTGTTTGTCTGCTTGGATTTTCATTCTGTTTTGAGCTTGCATAAGATGTTGTTTGATGATTCTAATGGTAGCCTCTCTGTGCTGTAAACTTCTGTCTACCAACTCTAATCTTGAATCAAATGGAGTGTAAGAAGTGTGTGAGGGGGGGGGGTTGGCCAAAAACCACTTCATAGGGAGTGAGTTTGAGTGCTGAGTGGTATGTAGTGTTATACCACCATTCTGCAAGAGGTAGCCATTGCACCCATTCTTTTGGCCTGTCACCTGTCATGCACCTCAGATAGCATTCTAGGCACCTATTTACCACTTCACTTTGTCCATCAGTCTGAGGATGATAGGCTGTGGAGAAGTGAAGTTGCACCTTTTGCAAAGAGAAAAACTCCTTCCAGAATTGACTCATAAAGATGGTATCTCTGTCACTCACTATAACTTTAGGCATCCCATGAAGTCTGTACACAGTAGACATGAAACACTGAGCTACAGAGCTGGCTGAGTAGGGATGCTTAAGAGCTGAGAAATGTGCCATTTTGCTAAGCCTGTCCACTACTACAAAAATCACTTCTTGTCCTTCAGATTTTGGTAGGCCAGTTATGAAATCCATGGAGATTTCTTCCCATACCTTGTTAGGAATTGGTAGGGGCTGTAGTAATCCAGGAGTTGCAGATGTTTCCCCCTTGTTTCTTTGGCACACATCACATTCTTGGGTGAACTTGTATACATCTGGTTTCATCCCCTTCCAGTACATATTTGATCTCAATCTGTGCAGAGTGTTCCTAATTCCAGAATGTCCCCCTTCTGAAGATGAGTGAAAGTGAGACAAGATCTTCTGCTTAAGGATAGAGTTATCTGCAATCACCCATTTCCCTTTCCTAGTCAAGATGCTATTCTGCCATTCATACTTAGGATATTTGCCACTGTTCTGTTGTAGTGCAGTAATGATCTTCTTCAATCTAGGGTCTTGATCATAGGAATCCTGTATCTCTGATAGTAAATTGCTGTAAAGATCAGTTATAGTGCAAAGTGTAGCTGGTGAAAGATCACACTGAGCATTGGTTCTAGATAAACCATCAGCTACTACATTCTCCTTCCCTTTTTTGTATTCCACTGAGTAGTCATATCCCATCAGTTTTACTAACCATTTCTGCTGTGAAGGAGTGGATATTCTCTGCTCTAGTAGGTACTTAAGACTCTGGTGGTCAGTCTTAATGATGAAGTGTCTACCAATTAGATAAGGTCTCCACTTTTGGATTGCAGTAACAAGAGCCAATAGTTCTTTCTCATAAGTTGACATGCCTTCTTGTAATGTGGAGATGGTCTTGCTCATATAGGCTATTGGTCTTCCTTTCTGCATCAAGACAGCCCCCAAACCTTTCCCACTTGCATCTGTCTCTACTATAAAGTCCTGAGAAAAATCAGGGAGTGCTAGGACTGGAGTATTGATCATTGCCTCTTTAAGAGCCTCAAAAGCAGCAGTTGCTTCATCATTCCACTGAAAGTTATCCTTTTTGAGCAGTTGAGTTAAAGGATGAGCTATCTTCCCATATCCCTTCACAAACCTCCTGTAGTAGCCTGTTAAACCTAGGAAGCCCCTGAGCCCCTTGATATTCTTAGGAAGTGGCCAACTCTTCACAGCTTCTATCTTACTTGGATCAGTGCTAACCCCCTCCTCTGAGATGATATGACCAAGATAGTCCACTGTGTTACTTGCAAAAACACACTTACTCTTCTTAACAAAAAACTGATTCTCCTTCAAGGTGTTAAAAGTCTGAAATAGATGCTGTAAGTGTGTGTGCATGTCAGGGCTGTACACCAGGATATCATCAAAAAATACCAATATAAACTTCCTTAGATAAGGCTGAAAAACCCTGTTCATCAGACCTTGAAAAGTTGAGGGGGCATTTGTTAGACCAAAGGGCATCACCAGAAATTCAAAGTGTCCATGGTGTGTTCTGAAAGCTGTTTTGTCAATGTCTTCTTCACTCATTCTGATCTGGTGGTATCCAGATCTCAAATCAAGCTTGGTAAACACCTTAGCACCATGCAATTCATCCAAGAGCTCCTCTATAACAGGTATAGGGAACCTGTCTTTGATTGTGTGTTTATTGAGCTCCCTATAGTCTATGCACATCCTCCAACTTCCATCCTTCTTCTTAACCATGACCACAGGAGAGGAGTGTGGACTGTTACTTTCCCTTATCACTCCAGCTTCCAACATTTCCTTAACTAGCTTTTCAATCTCATTTTTTTGTAGATTTGGATATCTGTAGGGTCTAACATTTACTGCTTCTGTCCCTTCCTTCAAAGGTATCTTGTGATCATAATTCCTTTTTGGAGGTAAGGAAGTAGGTGCCTGGAATAATTCCTCATACTCATCCAACAATTCCTCCACTCTGTCATCAATAATTCCCTCCAGTTTACATAAGCTGCCAGAACTGAAATCACTCTGCTTATCATCTTCAGAAACACTCTTGTCTTGAAATACCCCCACAAAACTAGTGGTCACTTGAGCTGATTTGTCCAAGATTTTGTTGATCTTTCTGTTGGATACTAACTTGAGGCTATTAGGTTGTTTTCCCCTCAGAATTATACTTTTTCCAGCAATAGAGAATACCATCTTAAGCTCTTTGAAGTTCCATTTAATGTCACCTAGAGTAACCAGCCATTGAATTCCCAGTACCATGTCACAGCCACCAAGAGGAAGTAGCATCACATCAGTAGCAAACTCAATTCCTTGCATCTTCCAGCAAAATTCCCTGCATATGTACCTGCTAGTAACCCTATGACCATCAGCAATAGAAACAGGAAATGGATCTGTCTCCTCCAGCTTACACCCCAAGTGTTTAGCTATGTTTTCATTAATGAAATTGTGAGTGCTCCCACAGTCAATGAGTATATTAATTGACTTCCCTCTAACTGAGCCAGTGATCCTCATGGTTTTGAAATTTGGTACCCCTGTCATTGCACTCACTGAGATATGGGACTGTGGCTCTTCATACTCCCATTCTTCTCCTACCTCTGGAGTCTCAATTGCTTGATCATTAGCTCCCTCATCAACCTTATCATCTTCCTCTAACATCTCCATGATGTATATCTGCCTTCTCTTAGGACACTGATGATCCCTGGTGTACTTTTCATCACACCAGAAACATTGTCCTCTTGCTCTTCTCTCATCCATTTCTTGTGTAGGCACTCTCCTAGAAGGAATCACAGGATTGGTAGACCCTCTACCTGATTGGATGGTGGTAGCAGGCCTGTTAAAACTAGAAACTCCTTTGCTTACATTCTGATTTGGGGCAGGAGAACTAGTATAGGTTTTCTGACTAGTGTAAGTACTCCTTTGAGGTGTGAAAGGTACTCTTCCAGAAGTGTTTGAAGGAGCCACAGATGTAGATCTCTTGCTTCCCATACTCAGAACCTGCTCCTGTAATTTGGCTAGGCACACCACTTCCTGCAATGATTTTGGCTTAAACATCCTGACCTGGACTGCTATTTCAGGCTTCAACCCACCAAGGAAACAACTCATTGCATAACCCTCAGGTAGATCTAAGCAATTGACAAGTTCATCATACTTATCCATATATTCAGAGATGGTTCCTTCTTGTTTCAAATTCACTAACTCAGCCATTGGGTCCTCATACATCAATGTACCAAACCTATCATTCAAGGCTCTTACATACCCTTCCCAATCTGGTAATTCCCTAGTTATCCTGGATTTAATGAACATTTGGTGCCATTGCAGTGCCTTTCCTTCTAGATGTACTGCAGCCAGTTTCACCTTTGAATGCAGTGGTGTTTCATCAATTTCAAAAAATTGTTCACAGCGGTATACCCACCCTCTTAGATCTGTTCCATCAAACTTAGGAAATTCAATCTTAGAAAATTTAGTTGCATACCCATGTCCAGTGGCTTGAGCTGGATTTCTTCTAGTGATGTTGGGATCCATCTCATGGGTGTGAGACTCATTCATATCCACCGGATGGTGGCCTGGACTCTGCACCTTCTCCATGATTAGAGCTAACATTGTCTTCATCTCATTCATTGATTCATTGTGGATCTGTAGTTGCTCTTTCATCATATCTACTTCTCTTCTTAAATCAGCACTTCTAGTACCTTCTGCCATGTTGATCCACCCACACCGGAGCTCAGACCGCCGAAGATCGACGGCTTTGATACCAGTTGTTAGGACCCAATCCCAATTTACCCAGATTCAACACAAATCAGAGAAATGGAACACAATGAAACTGAATTTTATTGATTGAAAATGCTGGAAATTACAATAACCAAAACACTCATACTGATCGTCTGGGATTCTCGAGGAAAGAAGGAAAATCCGGAGATCGATCCTAACTCACACAACTCAGCTAAAACCCTGAACTAATAATCGCATAGCCATTCTATGGAATCTGGCAATCTATATATATTTGCAGAGGAGAGAGAGAAGGTGGTGGGGGTGGTGTGAAAGGTGTGACAAAAACGTAAAAATGGAGAAGTGCGATTTTACAAGTAATAGCAACTAATACTTAATCTAACTAGTAACTGATTCTGCCACGTGTCTTAATCTCCTGCTTGGATGCTAACGGCTAGTTCATCAGCTAAGAAAAGGGAAGAAGGCAAAGGAAAGGTAGATGGCTATCCTCCAGTGGTGATGAATCGGCGGCGGTTGACGATGGGCGGCGAAGACGGCGAACGGTGAAGGTAATCGGCGGCGGTTGAACGGAATTCTGGATGTGCTCGTATCAGGTTATTAACTTATTGCAGTATTTATTCATGCTACTTCAATTTTTGCAGAAATTATTCATGCTACTTTGTATTGCTTTCAAACGATGATTTATGTACTAACTACTTTTGTGATGAACTTTGAACTCAGATTAGGAGAAGTCCAGAATCCAGAAAAGGATTTAGCAGTGAGGGCTGCTGCTGCTTCAATATATTCAACTTGCAATTTCTTGTTGACAATGGGAAACCAATCATGTTTCTAATTATCCTGAATATGATTAGTCTTTTAGTTTAGCATGAGAGAGAGAGATAGAGAGAGAGAGGATATCTTTTCTGGTTTCTTCTTACAGTTTGAGTTTTGATTAATGGCTAGGATATCTTTTCTTGTTTCATTTTACAGTTTGAGTGTTGTAACATGTAATATTGGTTCACTTGTTAGGTTTTCATCCCAACTGCCCATGTATTTCAGTTTGGGAGCTGACAAACGATGTATTCTACTTTGTTTCAGAAATAACTACATGGTTGAACCACTTCTTGCTTCACACATACTACAAGGGGTGGGATCGGATCGGGTAGTTGTAGGTTTCGGGGTGGGTACCCGATTTGATCGGGTACCCGAATAATACTACCGAAAAATGTCCGAAGAAATCGGCTACCGGGTTGGGTTGGGTTGGAGAGAATTAAGTTTAATGTATTTAAATTTTTTGAGAAAAACAGTTTCAAAATCTCAAACCAGACATGAATTTCTTTTCCAAAGCATGAAATAAATTAATTGTCCACTCCCTCTCTCAAACCACTAAACCAGCACACCTATTATAAGAATTTTCCAATGGTGCGGTACAAAATTCATGAAAATTCTAAGTCAGGTTTAAAAATCAATGAAAGTAGTTGAAAATATAGAAGAAAAAAAAACCAAAATTAAACCTGATTCTAGAGAGAGAACTAGAAATCCGATGAAAAGCTGAAGATGTGTAATTTGAATTTTGGTTTGCAGGTGGGCAGTAGTGGGAGGTGGCGGTGGGAGACAGACCGTGCACCGATCGCGGCCGGCACAACGGGCGTCAGTGGTGCTACGGCACGGCGGGCAATGAAGGTGCGACGGTGCAAATGAATGGGAAGCTTAGGAAGTGGACGTTAGGTAGTCTAGACTCAGGGTGTGTCCATGTGTGAGTTTTGCAAATATGGATCTGATATAAGAGTGAGGGTTTATTATTTTTGGGTATCCGAAACCCGATTTGGTATTGAATAAACTACCTGCATCCGATCCGAGATTTTCGGGTACCCAACCTGAAGAACCCGAAATCCCGCAATGTGTGGGGACCCGATCGGGTAATATCCGTGCGGGTCGGGTAGGGTACCCGATACCCAAAAAAAACTCCCACCCCTACATACTACAAGATTTTCTTTAAAATAGTTTTTAGCTGTCTTTTCTATTGAGGATTTTACAAATTTGGATTTCAGATTCGTGGTTGATTTTTTATGGTGTTGTGATTTTATGGATAAGAATTAGACAAAAACTTATATGAGCCAGACACACGGATTTAGGCTCCATGCACCACGGTTTACCCAGTCAACACGCCCAATAACACGCCCCACGTGCGTTTCACGCACCCGCATGCGCCCCCATAATTTTGGTATTCGTGCTCAAACGAACCCAAATTTGGTCCAATAAACCTATCTTTATGTTATGTTAGACTTACCTTTGTGTTATTTTAGACCTACATGGGTATATGTACAAAGTGTGCCAACACTAGGGTATTTTATTTAAGTTTGGTATGAAATCTTGATAGAAATGTAGGTTTAATATAATGTAAAGGTAGGTCTAAGATAACGTAAATGTAGGTTTAACATAATGTAATGGTAGGTGCCGAAGTTCAAAAACCAAGGACGTAAAAAGAGAGAAGAAAAGCGGGTCAACCGACTTGAATCCGACCCTGGTGCATGGATTTGAGATCCTTGCACCTATTTCATAAGAGAGTTATTCTTATAATTATACATAAAATGTCCATAAAAATGAGACTATTAAAAGAGTTAGTCTCCTTTGTATCAGGTGCAATCGCCCTGGGTAGATGCACTCAAATCCATCCAAATTCACTTCCGGTCACATACTCTTACGTTATGTTAAAGATACCTTTAGGTTATGTTAGAAATACTTTTATGTTATGTTAGAAATATCTTTGTATCGTGATTTCATACCCTTAGATTTTTAAAGATACATTTATGTTATATTAAGAATACCTTTGAATCCTAATTTCATACCCTTAGAATTTTCAACTATACATTCATACCTTTTAGCAATGTTAGAGATACCTTTTAGTTATATTTAAAAATACATTTTAGCTATGTTAGTGATATCTTTATATATTGGATAAGGTATCTCTAACATAACATAAATGTATCCCTAACATAACATAAAAATATCTATAACATAAGGTAAAAGTATGTGTACAAAATGTGCTGAAGTTAGGATTTTTTTTCAAGTTAAATGTATGAAATCTGAGCACAAATGTATTCTTAACACAACTTAAAGATATGTCTAATGTAAGGTAAATGTATCTCTAACATCACATAAATGTCATGACCAAAATCCGAAAAGTAGCACGAAAAAAAAAAAAAGGAAAACGGGTCAAGCGCCCCAGATCTAACCCGGATGTATGGATCTAAGATCCATGCACCTAATTTACAAGAGAGTGACTCATATATATATATTTATATAATTATTCAAAATTATAATATTATTTATAATGTGTTTATTATTATTTTAATATAAATATATCAATACTTTTAATATTTATAATAGTACAAACTTAGATATTTTAAACTTAAATATATGTTATTATAAATAATTATATTTGAAAATATTTGATATTTGAATTACATAAAGTAATACTATGTATGGATTAAGCAAATAGATATGAAAGCCGTGTTCGAAATATAAGATTTAAAAAAGAGAGGCTAATTTGACCAAATTTGTACACCATAAAGTACTTAAGAATCTGAATAAATTAAAATAAGTGGCACAAAAGAAAAGAAAAAGGGTAATTTATACATATAAATTCAAAAATTATAACACACACAAACACATATATATTAACTCTTAATATAATGAAATATTTGTTCAATTACCCATTACTCATTTATTCTGAATCCAATAAAAACTTAAATCAATTTATCAAATATACAAAAATCTCTCTTGCTATATATTTAAATAAAACAATTCAAAAGCGGACTTAGTCTGACTTTTTCAATAACTTTTTTAAAATAATAATGATAAGATCGATAAATCAATTTGTTGATGTTTATTTTTAATAAACATCTAATAAACTTTTTATTTTGCCTTAATTCACAAAATATTATTTTTGTACTCCTTTAAGAATTTTTTGTAGGCCTAAAAACGTGGCATATAAGTGGAGGAGTGCAGAAAGTTGAAGACCAAGTCATGCCTTGAAAAGTGGAGAAGTAGTTGAAGTTGACCTTGTCAACCAAGCTTGAAGTGGTGATATTAGAGGGAGCATAACTTCCACCTCACAACATGGTTGAGGACGTGCTATACATGGATAGAAAGAGTCTGGAACAAACTTTCCAAATGTCTATAAATACCCCACTTCATTTCACTGGACGTAGGAGATATACGAGCAAAAACATAGGTTGTTGGCTGTGTCTCTGTGTCGCTGAGCATGTTATAACATTCCCTATAACATTTTTCTATTCCCATTTTGTAATATAAGTTTTCTCACAAAGTCGATAATTTTAGTATTGGGAATAGTTTTAGGAGTGTTGATTTAGTATCTTTTTTGCTCAGCTTATCTTTGTTCGTCGTTCAAACGAATTAAATTCCTTGTTCGTGTCTTGTCATAGTTTGATAGGATCTTTTTGTAATTCACTCATCTCATAGTGAATCCTTTTGCCATGAGGCACCTCACAAGTTATATTTTATAACTTGTGAAACATTTACATCCGTGTGTCTTTTAATTCCGCTGCATATTCATTTTTAAACTCTGTTTTGAAGCTGTGTTATTCACGGTGTTGTCCAACACTATCTCCGACATCTGTCTGTTTTTGAGTCAATCGATTTTACCATTGACACTACCACTTCCTTCAAGTGGTATCAGAGCCAACACTTGATACACTAAGTGTTTGGTTCCTGGCGACTAATCCTAATCTTGGTCGTCTTCCCGTTCTTGATGGCTCTAATTACCCTTATTGGAAAATTCGTATGCGTTCATATCTCAAATCATTGGATATGAGAGCATGGAAATCTATCCTAAATGGTTATAAGACTCCAAGATATCCACAAGATTATGAAGGTGATGTTGTGTACAAACCTGAATCTGAGTGAACTTGAGGAGTGCAATCTTAATGTTGCTAATGAGAAGATAATCAATACCATATTTTCATGGGTTGACATGTACATGTTTAAACTTATACAAAATTGTGCCACAACAAAAAAAGCATGGGATACTCTCCAGCTCATTGTGAAGGAGATGCTAGTGTTCGTGACACTCGGTTACGCTTTCTCACAACTCAATTTGAGAATCTTCGTATGAAGGAAGAGAAGAACATTACCACTTATTTTGAACGTATAATTAAAATTGCTAGTGAATGTCAATTGCTAGGTGAACCTCTTTCACAAAAGCAACTTGTCTCCAAGGCTGTTCGTAATCTTTTGAAGAGGTTCAACATCAAGGTTTCAGCAATCGAAGAAGCACATAACCTTTCCAAGATGAAGTTTAACACCTTGATGAATATTCTCAAGAATTTTGAGTTGAATCTCAAATCTCAACAAGATTCATACAAAAGTAAGGAAAAGGGTACACAATCTTCGGACGCTTCAACAGAAGATGATGATGATCTTCCTGAAAATAATTGGTGAATGCACAAGTGTAGCCATGCTCACTCGAAAGTACAATTCAATGATGAGGAAGTTCAATAAGGAGAAAGTTCAATTCAAAACAAAGGAGCAACTATCTAAAGTGGTTGGACTTATGCCTAAGAAAGGAAATCAGCTGAGGATGACACCAATTGGTTCCAAAAATTTGGAATCAATTCAATGTCATGCATGTTCAGGTTGGGGACATTATGCCAACGAATGCCCAAATACATTGAGAAAATATGGCAAAACCAACTTGTGGGTGTCACTAAGTGATGGTGAGGACGATGCGGATGATAAGGCTAAAGGTTCAGAGAATTGGCCGTGATGGCAACGCTGGATGTAGAGTTGCTGTTAGATTCTGAAGATGTCATGCGTGACGTTGGTCCGAGTGTTACTGATGATGTTATAACACCAGCGACAACATCTAGAAGGTACAAAATTTTGAATTATTTTGACATTAATTGCTTTTGTGCCTCTGATGATGATAATCATGTAGTCTTATGAGAATAAAGAGTTGGACAAAGATGCAATAGTTGAAGAATTACAACATCTATATGAAGAGTTACTTAAAGAATGGAAGAAACAATCCAAGAATGTGGAGAACTTGTCCAAAGAGAATGATACCTTAAAGAGTTCAATTGGGCAACTTGAGACATTACTCACCAAGAGAGATGTTGAGTTGAACAAGATTCAAACCAAACTTGATCAGGCTGAAGTTACCTTCACTCAACACGGAACTTCAAAGTTGGATGACATACTCATAAATCAGGTATATAACGTGGGTAAGTCAAGTGCATCAGGTATTGGGTTACAAGAAACTCTTGACACTATGTTTCCAAACCTTTTTCCAAAAGAAAAATCTAAAACAAAATTTATGAAAGAAAAAGGTATTGAAAATAATGATTCAAAGAAAAAGCATAGGAAAAGAAAATTTGTTTGTCATTTTTGTTTTGAACCTGGGCACATTAAACCTTTTTCTTTCAAGCTCAAAAATATTTTGGACAGAAATGAGTTATTGTCCTCAATGTTGCCTAAGATCAAGAATAACATCTCTGCGCAGAAAATCAAAACAGTGTTCAAGAAAGTTTGGGGTACCCAAAACTGATGTGAAATGCAATGTTGTTTACACAACTTTGAAGTCTAACATTTCAGGTTTATGATATTTTGATAGTGGTTGTTCACGCCACATGACGGGTACTAAAGATTTCTTAGAAAACTATGAACTTGTTAATGAAGGATCAGTGACTTATGGTGGAGGCTCTAAGGGTAAGATCATTGGAAAATGAACACTTAATGTTCCTGGATCCCAAGGTTAAGAAACGTCTTACACGTTGATGGCCTCATGACTAATTTGATCAGCATTAGTTAGTTGTGTGAGGATGACTTAGAGGTAAAATTAAATAAAAGTTCATGTGAAATTTTGATCACACTAACACTTGTGTTATGTCAGGAAAAAGATGAAGTGACAATTGTTATCTTGTTGGATGGCAAGAAACATGTCACCATACACAAGTAAATACACAAATGAGTGACACTATCTTGTGGCATCAAAAGTTAGGTCATACCAAGCACCGTAGGATGGAGGAATTCATGAAGTTTGGTGTAGTAAGAGACATCTCTCTGCTGGATTGTAAGGTAAGTTTTTTGTGGGGATTGTTTTAAAGGTAAGTAGATGTGTGTTACTCATGATGTTGTCTAACATCATGGGCAACATTTAGGTACGTCTGACTGTTTTCAACTTTTACATATGGATCTGATGAGTCCAGTTGATATACATGACAACCTATGTGATATTGTGATTGTTTTTTTGTCATTGTTGATGATTTTTCTCATTTTAATTGGATATACTTCATGAAAGAAAAATCTAAAACTTTTGACATGTTCAAAACTTTGCATGCAAGGATACATAATTTGTATTGTTCATGTATTCTTCGTATCCATTCTAGTCATGGAAAGGAATATGAGAGATTTTTTTAGCCTTAAGAAATCTCTCGGTTTTTATATAATTTGAGTGTCGTTACAATTCTTGTTGCTTGTGTTGTAACACTCAATTGTAACATGTCTTGTTGTTTCTTTATTTTTTTTTCTCTTTGTGTCTTTAAATGCTAACTAGTGTGTTTGAGCAGAGGTGACTTGATTAGATACATATTCTGTGAAGGTCCATTTGTATTGTTGTTGTTTCTGTTAAAAAAAATGTATGAACATTGATATTGCCAAAGTAGCTTGGGGGCACGATGCTCGCTACGACGATGCTACCTTGCAAAATGGTGATATTATGAGTAAGTTTTAAAGTTGAGTAACTAGGGGCATGACGCTCGCTACGACAATGTACTCTACGTAAAAAGGCAGTCTACTTAACTCATCCTAAAGGCTTGAAAGTGGATCCACTCTTGTCAAAAGCTTATTGATCCTAATGTATGTGAAATGCAACATAAAAAATTAAAAAAAAGGTTAAAAAAAAAAGAATAAAGGGGCCTAAATCAAAAATGTTATCTGAAATGTTGCCAACATTGCTTGTAACACCACTAGATAAGCAAATATTTTCCCCGTATCTTTTTGTACAAATTTTGTGGATTATGTTTTATCCATATTTTTTGATCATATTTATCTGATTTTTCCAGATTTATTTGATTAGTTAATTCCCTTAATTTCTCTATATGTTTGAGAGTCCAAATCTTTTCAAATATTTTCCAGATTTTTTTTCTTGTGTTAGCTCGGCTCCTTTAAGTGTGTTTTAGTCCTATATTGTGTCTAGGTGCATGAGCATATGTATAGGATATTTTTGTTATCCCACAAATTTTGGGATCTTTTTTTTTTTTGTTTTTTTGTAGAGTAATTGGGTAATGTGTTTATTTGGGAATTCTTGTAATTCATTTTCACCACCTCTAATCTCTTTTCTCACTTAACAACCGTGCTTGTCTTTACCATGAAACTCTCTTTGCTATTCATCTTCTTAGTCTTCCAAATTCTTCCAAATCGTTCTTCTTAGCTAAAGGTTTGAACCAAAAGGTGATGATCACATATCTCATGTTTTATTTTTGTTTGTGGTTACAAAAACCATATTTCTGGAGATACTGTGACATGATTTGCCTTGGCAAAACCTTTGCTGCAAAATATGTCAAGCATTGTGATGTTGTCTGTGATGTTGGCTCTGATGTCAATCTTGATGTTAGCTTCAACGTTGGGAACACCACTGCCAACACTGATATTTTTTCCTTTCTTACCAAAAAGGGGGAGATATATTATCAAGTAGGAGACAAGAATTGAATCAATTGCAGCTGGAGTTGGAGAAGGAATAGAGAAGGAACTGATGGAATGATTATTGAGATCATCTTTGAAGAGGATAAGTTCTATCGATTCTCTTTATTTAGTTTCTTTGGGATATTTTCAACAATTAATTTGTTGTTTATGCTGGAAATTTTGATCTCTTGATTTGCTTTGACTTTAATTAGGTTCATTTAGAGGAGCATGAAATAATTGTGTTGGTCCCAAGTGGTAGTAGGCTTAGAGGGAGGGAGGGGGATGAGGGTGAATAAGCCTACTCAATTTTCAAACTTTTTCTTTAAAACAGAATGATAAGTTACTCAGGCAGGTAGCTATTGAGCTTACTGTCATGGAGGTTACTGCTTGAGCAGTTACCTTTAGTGAACTTAATGAAAATGAGTTTTATGCACAGTGGAAATTCTTTTGACCAAAGCTTATTTTCTGAAAACAGTTGGTATGCTAATGAGAGATATGCAACAAGCAAAACAAATAAGCGAGATATAAGATGTGAACAACAGTAAGCTAAACAGAAAGATAAACACAATGGTTCATAGTGGTTCAAGGGTGGAGTAATCCCTCTGTTGGGTCGCAAGTGGTAGTAGGCTTATGGTGGGGTGAATAAGCCTACAGTATTTTCAAACTTCTTTTCTTTCCAGGAGGCTTTGGTCGGGGGTCAGTAACCTTTTGGGAGGTTACTGATCAGAGTTATGTTGCGAAAACTTCCTCTCCTGTAAAGACCAGATATGCAGGACATGCATCTAACATAAGATGTGCATATAGAAAGTAAACATATAGAAATGCATGGATATATAGAGGTTCGAAGGTGGAGTAATCCTTCTACATCCTCTCTGCTTCTTCTCAAGAGGGAACATTTGTTAAGCTAGTTAATTTACATAGCCTTATCTATTACAACCCTCACTTAACAAGTAGCAAGCTTTCACATAGTTGCTCACAGCTGCTTGCCTACTTTCCTATCTGACCCACACATGATCCTACTCTACCCACCCAGGGTCCTCACTTTCTTCTTCAGAAAGTGGACAACTCAGCAGGACTCTATTCCTCGCACTGAGCACTCCAAGACAGTCCTTAAAAAGGGTTTTGTCTTCTTCTTCTTCAACTGGATGCAGCAAGCTTAGGCTTCTTTTGCAGGTTGAACTACTGTAGTTTGTTGCCTCGACTGTGAGACTGAGTATGCGTCTTTGAAGTGTGGGGTGTTTGAGAATCTCTTTTCTCTTTCTTCTTTTGCTCCCCACTTAGCTCTCTTTTCTTTTATGTAGTCTTCCCCCTCTTTTCTACGCTCTCTTCTCGCACTTTCTTCTGTTTGCGCGTTCTCTCTTGTGCTCTACTCTCCATTTTCAGTCTTCAGTCTTCTTCTATTTATAGATTAGGAAATCTACCCATTAAAGGTAGGTAGAGTTCCTAATCTATAACACTGCGCTGCACTTCTTCTGACACACGCAAGCTTTTCGCTTTCCACGTGTCTTCTCCTGATTGGCTCATCTTCTTTTCTCTCTAACGGTAACTTTTAACTTTCTCCCATGCCTGCTTTGTAGCTTCCTCCTCACGCTCACTCTGGTGCTTTCTTCTCTGGCTTGTTCCGTCAGGTGGCTTGAAGCTTCTGTAGCATGCTGCTCTACAGTATGCTTCGGCATGGTCTCTTAGGTAGCTTCCTGTCTGGTAGCTTGCTGCTTTGCAATCTGCTTCGGCAAGGTCTCTTCCAGTAGCTTCCTGCAGTCATCAGTATCCTTTTAGTTCACCCGATTCCTTTCACCATTCTCTTCAGTATCCTTCCTTTGACACTTTCTCTGATCCATCTTTCTTCTGTAGTAACCTCGTTGCCGTAACCATTCGAGCTAGGTTATGCGTATAGAGTTAGGGTTACTTTCTTTAAGGTTTTGTCTCATCAAAACATACTGAAATGTTTCCATCAATTTCTCCCTTTTTGATGATGACAAAACCTTTACAGAAGATCAAAAGATCATAATCATTTAAGCACAGAAAACAGATTTATAAGTTAAAGAAAACTTTTAAACAGGCTGTTTTCCATAAATCACATATGAGTCTTCTTCTTTAGAAAAAGGTTGTGAGCTTTAGAAAACAGAAGACATTTTATATAGATAAAATATTTACAGTACAACGCAGTAAGCTAAGTACAATGTAGACATTCTATCTAGACTCATTCTTCTTTCTCTTGCCCTTTCCTTTCTTTGCCCCTTAGCTTCTTGCTAGCTTCTTTTTGCTTTCCTTCTCCCTTTCTTGTGCAGGAACCTGCTCCCAATAGATTCATCTCTTCGGCTAGAGAGGAGAGCTGAAGAAGGTGTGAGAGGCGATGCGAGAGAGAGAAGGAATTTGTTCGGAGGGAATCATGAAGAAACAGAGAAGTTTAGACGCAGTAGCTTGCTGCCGCCTTTTCTTCTCCTTCAATCTCCACCGACTCCTCCAACTGTCCCTTCTTTTGATTCTCTCGCATGCAGAAGAGAATCCACATCATAGAAGGGTTGAATTCTTCTCTTCTCCACCTCTGGAAGACTTTTGATCTTCCATGACCCTTCGTAGTTTCTTCCCTCTTTTTTGACATCATTTATGAATTGAGGCTCTGGGGTTGCTGGAGAGGGGTCATTCGCTCTATCCTCCTGCCTTGAAGAAAAGAACTTGGGTGCAAGTTATTCGGTATTCTCGGTAGGGGAGTAGGCTAGAAGATCAAATGTTACCCTGAGTGGGTGGAGTACGATCCTGTATGGGTCAGTTAGGAAGGTAGGCAAGAAGCTATGAGCAGCTATGTGTAGGCTTGCTACTTACTTGTTAAGTGAGTGTTGTAATAGATAGTGCTATGTAAATCAACAAACTTAACAAATGTTCCCTCTTGAGAAGAGGCATAGAGGATGTAGAAGGGTTACTCCACCTTCGAACCTCTGTATATCCATGCGTTCATCTATGTTTTCTGTTCTATATGCATATCTTATGTTAGATGCATGTCCTGCATATTCGGTATTTACAGGAGAGGAAGCTTCCGTAATATAACTCTGATAAGTAACCTCCCAAAAGGTTACTGTCTCCTGACCTAAGCCTCTTGGGAAGAAGAAAAGTTTGAAAATTGTGTAGGCATATTCACCCCCCTCTAAGCCTATTGCCACTTGGAACCAACAAGTGGTATCAGAGCAGGACGAATAAAACATCCAACAAGTGATAACTGATACCAACAAGTGGTATCAGAGTCTGTTGGATAAAATGAAAAGATCTAATCGATCTATCCAGATCCCATCCTTGATAAATGTCTCTTTCTCTCTCTTCTCTCTCTCTCCCTTACATCATAGATCAGAAAAATCCATTGCCTTCGTTAAAGGATATGATTGACGTGAAGATAACAAGCAGCTAAGAAGTATATGGAAAATCAAGCTGAGTTGTGAAGAAAAGCTGTTCAGAAATAGGGAGTTGGTGAACAGCAAGCTATGCTCGAGGAACTGGCTACTAGACAGGAAGCTGTGCATAAGGAGCAAGCTTTTACGAAATGAAGAGCATACCAATAAGTGAAGCAGACTGGTGAGCAAGAAAAGGAAGCTAGCACAAAGCAAAGTTGGGAGCATAGACGATTCTGGAATCACCAGACAACAACGATGAACAAGCAAGTAACCTTGAAGGAGATACTGAAGAAGTCAAGAGAAGGAGTGTAAGAAGAGAAGCTCACTCCATCAACCAGACCATCCTTCAGAAGGAAGCAAGGGATGAAAGAGGATCTACTCTTTAAACCAACTCTCAAGAAAGGAATAACGATGACCAGGTACCTCATTCTAATTTGCTCTTATGTTTTTTGCTCTCGCTTATCTTTATCCTGTTAAGAAACTCAAGTGATCACATGAGAACCAACGACCAAGAAAGCCAAAGGAAAGAATACGGAAGATAACAAGCTTGAAAACTTTGGTCACTTGATTTGAAAATGAGAAAGGGAAGCCTGTACGTTAAATTCCAAAGAAGATGCTTCACCTACTCATACAGAAACCTCAGAAGTACCTAAGGTTGTACTGAAAGTGACCCTTCATCTTAAAAGAGATAATCATGAAGTAAGGGGGAACCTCTAGTACAAATCAAGGTAACTCAGCAGGTAAAAGAGTTAAATCCTTGAAGAAACTCAAAGGAATGGGTATGCTGTAAAATGTCTGCAACAACCTGACATTCCCTGAGGAAACCAAACAGAACAACAACTCATAAAAGGAAATAAAACTGTTTACCTTACTGGTATCTTACTTTGTCTTTTCTACCTAAAGGAGTTCATACTCTAAAGAGATACAGTAAGTAAACACCTGCACACACCTTCTTTTTACTTACTAACAAAAATCTTGGAGGAAGCAAATTGCCTCTACAACAATTGTCTGTTGTAAGGAAAGTCTGAATTCCTAAAAAGAAAACTAACTCATAAGGACCTATACTCATACAGGTACCTATGTAAAGATATTCGCTCTGCAGGTACCTTCAACAGGAAACAGACACCAAAGAGCAAACCATAAACAACCGAAGCAAGATGTGTTTGCCACATTAATCTGAAAACTCAAAAGACGGTCTACTCACCCTCAGACAATAGGCTACTGAATTCAAGGGGAACCTTTAATGATATGACAAAGCTTTGACTACGGGACGCTAGACACCAGGTTGCTGGATACTAGGTCGCTGGATAACAGGACACTGAAAATCAGGACGCTAGACACCAGATGTATGGATACTAGGTCACTGAACATCAGGTCGCTGCAAACCAGGACAATAGACACCGAGCTACTGGATACTAGGTTACTAGACTTTAGAGTACTTGTCATCAAGTCACTGGAAATGAGGTCACTGGTGGGTTGCATCTCACCAAGCACAGTGGTTACCTAAAAAACAATCGGTAACGTATGGGCATGAAAAGTGGATCACTTGTTCAAAAGTAGACCACCCTCTCCAGAACCCTAAGATGATCTCAGCCGCGCGATCAGAAAGATCTAAGGGTAGAGAATCAAAAGTTGACTAAATACTCAAGCAATCTCCTCATGCAAGACAAAAAACAAAACTGTGAAAACTGCCAACAACTTTATTGGAAACCGGTGGAGCAGTTAATGAGATCTTTAAGAAGATAAACCTAACCGTAGGATCTCATGAAACATTCAAAACAGGGTGTATCTCAAACTCTATAAATACATGCACTCCTTACTTCATCTCCATTCATAAACCCTCTCTTATCCTTGATACATCATGGCACCGGATTGTTGGAAACTATTTTCTTCATTCTTTCTTAGAAGCATATTCTCTGCAAATAATCAACCAAGCATCTCCCAAATCATGAAAAGTCACCCTTCACGCTTGACACTTGCTAAGCAAGTCTTTCTCAGAAGACTCGATCTTTTAGCCTACTGTCCTCACCTCAATTCCAAAGGACTTGCACCCAAGTTCTTCTCTTAGAGGCCGAAGATAGAGCGAAAGGATCCCTCTCCAGTAACCCCAGAGCTTCAGCTCGTTGATAATGACAAAAACGGGGAAGAAACTACGAAGGATCATGGAAGATCAAAAGTCTTCCAAAGATGGAAAAGAGAAGATTCCAGCCCATAAAGGGTGTTGGATGAATTCTACTTATAAGGGGCTGAGCTGGAGTAACAGTAGGAGGAGTTGGTGAGATTATATCGAGAGAGGCTGCAGCAAGCTACTGTGCCAGGGCTCTCTCCCTCTTCTCAAGACCCTCCCATCTGCTTTCATTCTCTCCTCCGAATAAGCACCTCTTCACCTTTTTCCGTTCATCTCCTAATCAAAGAGGAAAACCAATTGGGAACAAGGACTTGCCCCCAAAAGAGGGAAAAAGCCAGACTGCAGAAAGAAGCTGGCAGCAAGCTAAGGGGGAAAGAAAGGCAAAAGCAAGAGAAAGAAGAATGAGTCTAGATAGAATGTCTACATTGTACTTAGCATACTGCGTTGTACTGTAAATATTTTGTCTATATAAAATATATTCTGTTTTCTAAAGCTTAAAACCTTTCTTTCTGACTCATATGTGATTTAATGAAAGCAGCCTGTTTAAAAGTTTCTTTAACTTATATATCTGCTTTATGTGCTTGAGAGATTATAACCTTTTGATCTTTTGCAAAGGTTTTGTCATCTTCAAAAAGGGGGAAAATTGTTGGAACATATTTAAGTATGTTTTGATGAGACAAAACCACAAAATAGTAACCCTCATTCTATAAGCATAACCAATCTTAGGAGAGGTTACTGCAATGAGGTTACTGCAATGAGGTTACTGCAGAAAGACACGACAGAGAAAGCTTCAGAGAAAGGACACTGCAGAGAATGGTAAATGGAATCGGGTTAGCTAAAAGGATACTGATTACTATAGAAAGCTACTGGAAGAGACCTTGTCGAAGCAGAGTGCAAAGCAGCAAGCTACCAGACAGGAAGCTACCTGGGAAACCATGCGGGAGCATACTACAGAGCAGCATGCTACAGAAGCCTCAAGACACCTGACGAAGCAAGCCAGGGAAGGAAGCTCCAAAGTGAGCACGATGAGGAAGCTACAAAGCTGACATGGGAAGAAGTCAAAAGTTACCGGTAGAGAGAAGAGGAATAAAACCAATCAGATAAAGACACGTGGAAAGTAAAAAGTTGGCGTGTATCAGAAGGAGTGCGGCGCATTGAATGATGGAAATCTACCTACCTTCAACGGGAAGATTTCCTAATCTATAAATAGTAGAAGACTGAAGATTGAGAGTGTGTGAGAGAGAAGAAGCGAGCACAAAATAGTGTAGATAAAAGCTCGTAGAGAGAAGAGCACAAGAGAGAGCTCAAAAGAGAGAAGCGCACCAGAAAAGAAGAAAAGAAGCGCAAGAGAGCGCTCAGAAGAAAGCTCAGATATGAGGGGGAAGTGCATATAGAAAAGAAGAAGAAAAAAGTGTACAAAAGATAAAATGAGAGAAGAAAGCTCAAACACTCTATGCGCAGAAACGCATACTCAGTCACACAGTCCAGACAGCAAGTTACAGTAGATCAACTTGCAAAAGAAGCCTAAGCTTGCTGCATCTATTTGAAGAAGAAAAAGACAAACCTTTTAAGGAATGTCTAGGAGTGCTTAGTCAGGACTAGGATCCTGATAAGCTGTCTACTTTCTGAAGAAGAAAGTGAGGACCCTGAGTGGGTGGAGTAGGATCCTGTGTGGGTTAGTTAGAAAGGTAGGCAAGCAGCTGTGAGCAGCTATGTGTAGGCTTGCTATTTACTTGTTAAGTAAGTGTTGTACTAGATAGGGCTATGTAAATCAACAAGCTTAACAAATGTTCCCTCTTGAGAAGAGGCAGAGAGGATGTAGAAGGGTTACTCCACCTTCAAACCTCTGTATATCCATGCGTTCATCTATGCTTTCTGTTCTATATGCATATCTTATGTTAGATGCATGTCCTGCATATTCGGTCTTTACAGGAGAGGAAGCTTCCGCAATATAACTCTGATAAGTAACCTCTAAAAAGGTTACTGTCTCCCGACCTAAGCCTCCTGGGAAGAAGAAAAGTTTGAAAATTGTGTAGGCTTATTCACCCCCCCTCTAAGCCTACTGCCACTTGGGACCAACACCTTTCTTTCTCACTGGGGCCTCTTCTAAACGAAGGATGAGTTCACTCCTGCTTTGATCATCTCCAGATTTCCTTTTGCCACTGGAGTGTCCTCTAGCACCACTTTCTTTGCTACTCCTGCTTCCTCCATCACCAGACCTATCATCCTCCTTCCTCGGCTTGCTGACATCCTTGTATGTAGTCTTAGAGACCCTTTTCCTGCTTTGTTCTTCATTTTCCCCCATTTTCCAAGGGCAGATTTCAGCAGGTTATCAACATTTGTCAGGGTCACTCCATGCTCTACTTGTCTGGCATCAATCTAGTCTATAACGTTATTCAAGGTAGTGACTTCAGTGGTCATGGAGATAAGAGTGTTTTCATGGGGATTCAGTTTTTCAAGCACTATCTTCAAGACAGATTCTATTGGTTCCAAGTGGTAGAAGGTTTAGAGGGGAGGGGGTGAATAAACCTTCTCTGATTTTTCAAACTTTTCTCCAAAGATATAGTCCAGCTCACTACGTAGGTAGCTAGGAAGCTTACTGCTCAGTGATACTGCAGTAACATTTCTGGAAGGTTACTGGACAGTTTGAACTTAGAGTTTTGTGTAGCTGGAAAATACGTTTATGAAAACACAAGATATGGAAATCAGATTTTGATGTAAGTCCAATATGATTCTTGGTTATATATGCAACATACTAGTACTAGATTTATAAAGCAAATAAAAATAGCACACAATAATATATAGAGGTTGGAAGGTGGAGTTACCCTTCTACGTCCTCTCTGCCTCTTCTCAAGAGGGAACTTTATTAATCTTGTTGATTTACACAACCCTAGCTATTACAACAAAAACTTAACAAAAGAGTAGCAAGCTTCTACCACATGGGTTACTTGCCTACTCGACCAGTTGACCCACACAAGATCCTTAATCTTTCTTTAAAGAGCGCAAAACTTAGTAGGAAACTGTTCCTAGCACTAAGCACCCTTAAGCACAATCTATAAAAGATGTGTTTATAGTTTTCTTCAACTAGGTGCAACAAGCTTAAACTTATAAGTGCAGGTTACTATGCTTTAGCTTGCTGCTTGGCTGTGTGACTAAGGGCCTTTTACTTTCATTGTGCATATCTCTTAGGATCTTCCAGTCCTTTTCCCCCTCAGCCTCTGGCTCCTCTCAGCTAGCTCCCCCTCACCATCATTCTCTTTGTCTTCAACTTCTTCTGTTTATAGAATATAAAATCTGCCCATTGAAGGAAAGCATACTTCTGCATTTAATACTTTAGATTTTCATAGTACGCTTCATTAAATGCGGTTGACATTAGGGCATACTTGTTGTCCACATGTCTTCTCTTGATTGGCTTTCCTTGCTGGTCTCTACTAGTAACTCAGCAACCTTTTTCTCGGCTTCCTTCATAGGTTGATATAGAGTGACCTTCATAACTTAGAGAATTTGATGTTTTCTTCTGTTCAGCAACCTGTTCATAAAGAGACTATATATATGTTGTTTTTCTTTTATATGTCAAATATTGTGTAAGAAGAACCCTCAATATATTTTGATGAGACAAAACCCGCTGTAACCTACTATGTTCTTATTAGATATTTTTCTCACGTAGTTTTTAGTTTCAATAAGTAGCAAAGGTCTGCCTGAAGTCTTCCATTGATTTTCAAAGCTGCAAGCTACATGCAACAAGGAAAGAAAAAGTCTGCATACAACGAGCTTTTTTTGGAAGAGCTGAAGGAGAACAACTTGTTGCATGCTGCATGATTGGACACTGCAAGCTATGGATGCAGTGAGGTTAGTTGCAGCAATAGAGAAGAAGTGCAGTATCTGAAGTGAGACATGTACAACGAGATCAATCTTGAAGGATTCAACACCCGTTGCATGTTCTCTGTTGATATGAGGAAACATCAACTTCAGTTGAAGGTGCAGTGCATGACAAGCCCAAGCTAAAAGGATAAATACAAGGACGCGAGCGAATGAAGAGCTGCCACCTGGCCTGAGCAAGCGTCTGCAACCTGCAACGAAAAGGACAACCGCAATTAATGGCCCTAATACACAAGGAGGAGTTTGTCTCCTACTTTTTTAGGTGCGCATTAAATTAGCTGTACCGTGAAGATCATGAAGATCATGAAGGAGAATGTTGAGCATCCAAATCGAATCAATAAGGAATATACTTGAGCATGAATGGATCAACGGTTAGGATGCAGCAACAGAAGAGAGGAGCTTAAATGAAGACTCGTGGAATGTGCACGCTTTAACTGGCGCATTCCATCAACTATAAAAGGAATGAGTGAGACTAAGAAGAAAGCAGGACTGAAAATTTAAAGATCGCACCTAAACTTCCAAGCTTATATCGATCATCGAGCTTAAAGAAATATCCAACACTTTTCAGTCCCTCACTCAACCCGAAGCAAATACATTCTACCATTGAAAATTCTAAGTGTTTTTATTTCACCACAGTTGAAGATTTGTATAAACCTTTTATATGCTGAGTGTGTAGGTTGTTTTATTTAGGTGTCCACAGTTTATAGGAATTATATCCTTTCTGTGTGTTTTGGTCTTGAGAAGACAACATCCTATGTGGATCCTGTCTAGTTGCTGAAACCTAAGAACGGAGTAAGAACTTTAGTAGGATTAGTTAGAATCCTTAGAGTGTTTTAATAGGAAAAGAGTCCTGTAAATCTAAAGCTCTAGTGGATATCCTCCTTGTGAAGGAGAATAGAGGACGTAGAAGGCTTACACTACCTTTGAACATCTATAAAAGCTTTGTGTTCATTTACTTCTTTCAGCATACATTTCTATATCTTGCTGCATGCATATCATTGGCCTTGTTTATATGAACTTAAATGTGAATCTGGCATTTTAACTTATAATTAAAAGTGTTAGAATATATCTGTTGAACGCTCTATTCTTTAACATATTCTGTTGTGCATAACTCGGAGTGTGAAGCTGCAGCAACAAGTTTGCTACAATCAGATCACAAGACTGATAAGTTGCTGTAAGTAGCAATAGCTTTCAGCAGCTTCCAGAGAATAGAGAAAAAGAGCGAAAACGACAGAGGTTCATTCACCCCCCTCTGAACCTCTGCATCCACTTGGGACCAACAAGTGGTATCAGAGCAGGTTGGGTTAAAAACCAACTCATCTGGTTGCTTACCAAGACCTTTGACCACATCGCTGTTTTTGTGTTTAAGTGTTTTACTGCTTTCTTCCATCATGGATTCTATGCAAAGTTACATATGTTTACTATTGAGGATTATGATGACTGGAAAATAAGAATACAGACACATCTATCAGTCATGCACGATGAAATATTGTACGTGATCATGGAAGGACCTCCCACCATTACTAAGCGAAACCCGGTGTTTGTAAAAGAGAGGAGAGAAGAGACCACATAAAAAGATAAGGATGACTATGAAGGCGAAGTTGCTGAAACGGAGCCACCTAGGATGCAGCCATACATAGAGAAGCCCAGACAAGAATGGACTGCGGAGGATAGGAAAATATCCAACCTGGATAACATCGCAAAGAACGCTCTGTTTCTTACCTAGACAAAGAAACCTTCAGCAAGGTGAAAACGTGCAGAACAACAAAAGAGATATGAGATACTAGAGCATATTTGCAAAAGAACTGAGCTAACCAAAGATAACAAGATCTCTACTACCACTCAGAAGTTTGAACTGTTTGTAATGAAGGAAAATGAAACCTTAGAGCAACTCGACCTGAGATTTACACGAATAGTGAATGAGCTCGAGTCCATGGGAAAAAAACATGAAAGTTCTTAGGGTGCTGCCAGCATAGTGGGACAGCAAAACCACTGCTATGTATGTCTCCAAGGGTTTGAAATTAATGAGTACGTTCGATCTTTTCTCAAATCTCAAGACGTTTGAATTTGATATCAACAGAAGGAAAAAGGAACAGGAGGAAGACAACAGCAAAGTCACTGCCCTTGCTGCAAGAAGCTCAAAGGAGAACACTGCTGTAACCAAGCCAGTAGTTACAGCAGAATTTGCTGCAGTTGCAGAAGATGACATGACGCTGCTTCTAAAGAAATTCTCAAAGTTTATGAGAAATGGCAACAAGTCAGGGGGAAACTTTCCTCGAAGGACAAACTTGCAGCAGCTGCCACAGCAGCAAGGACAGCAGTCCCATGATACAGCAGAGTCAAGAGACTTGTGCTACAATTGTAGAAAACCTGAACACTATGCACAGAACTGGCCTCACCCTGTTGTTCACATATATCCACCAGAGGTTAGAGTAAAGAGAAAAGAAAGATGAAGATGGAACGACAAAAGCTGAGAGCACTGCTGGTAGAAGCTGAGAAAGCTAAATGAGCAAGTACATCCACAAAAGTTTAAGAAGAATCCTCCTCTGGATTAGACTCAAATGAGTCCACCTCAGAGGATGAAACAATGATCTGCCTAATGGTGCAAATTGAGGAGGATGCAGAAGAAAATGTACTCTTTAAACCTGTCTCTTCTAAGTCTGATGACATTATTAGGATGGATACCCTTGTAAGATAGCTCCTTAGCGATTTTGAGAAAATCAACTCTGAAAATGAGACTCTGAGGAAAGAGAATGAGTTGCTTAAGCAAGAAAGCAAGAAGCTTGTAGAATGGAAGTATGAGAAGGAAATTGTGGAAAAATCAAATGAGAACAAGAACAAGGAGTGTGCTAAACTCAAAAACAGAGTAAGGGAACTTGAGATCGAAGTGATCAAGCTTACATCCACTATAAACCTGTTCAGCCGAGCCTCAGAAAAATCAAGAGATTACATAAGTCAACAAAAGACACTGGAAGCAAGACTTGGGATAGGATACATCAATACTGATGAACCCCACAAGGAGAAATCAAGTGGAGATCCAACATTCATCAAAGGAGAAGTTCTATTTCTCAAGGAAAAGATTGAGAAGCTGGCGGTTGAAGAAGATGTCTCTAAGTGTGATGTTGAAACCATGGAGACATAGAATTCTGAAAGCTGCAGGATACAACATAATGAGGCTTGCATTGACAAAGCTAAGTTGCAGCAAACAACAAGGTTGTAGTACAACAAAGAGGAGCGAGGAAGTGAAGTCCGACAAAGAGACTGAGACTTTATAAACACATCTCTATTTCCTAAAGACAAAAGTAAGATCAAACCTGACACTGCAAAGAAAGATCCTAAATCTACCACACTAGGACCCGTATGTGTATGGGTACCTAAACATGAATGATCTTCTTGCAGGTACAGTCGCCAGGAAGCAGTGGAGATACATGGTACATTGATAGTGGCTACTCAAGACACATGACTGGCGACAAATCTTCTCTAAGCAACTCAAAGAGTGCAAAAGACCAAGAGTGGTGTTTGGGGATAACTCAAAAGGAAACACCTTGGGGACAGGAAGGTTAATAAGAGGAGATGTACAAATTAATAATGTGTCATACGTGAAAGGTTTGAAGTATAATTTGCTGAGCATCAGTCAATTCTGTGACAAAGGGCATATGATGGAGTTTTTCCAAGACTAGTGCCTAATCAAAGATGTAGCAAGAAAATAAGTTAAGCTTGTAGGAACAAGGAAAGAGAATGTATATCTTGTGGACTGGAACTCTCCAACAATGTCAACATGCTTTATTGCCAAAGGCTCACTAGAAGAAAGCTGGTTATGGCACAAAAGGATGAGTCATCTGAAGTTCAAAATGATTAACAAGCTGGCCAGGAAAGGACTTGTGAGAGGATTACCCAACATTGCATACAAAAAGGAAAGCATATGTGGAGCATGTCAAAAGGGAAAGCAGATCAAGGTATCCTTCAAGGAAAAAATGCAACGATCATCATTCAAAATCTTGGATCTGCTGCACATGGATCTCTTTGGCCCCATTGATCCTACAAGTCTGAGTGGTAAAAAGTACTCCATTGTAATCATTGATGATTACTCAAGGTTTTCCTGAACAATCTTCATAGCTAAGAAGTTAGAGATGCAATCAAAGTTGTCAGAGTTCATGAAAAAGATTCAGAATGAGAAGAACTTAAACATAGTAAAGATCAGGACTGACAGAGGCTACTGAGTTCACTAATAAATTCATCAAAAAACACTGTGTAGAAAATGGGATTCAACATGAATACTCAGCTACAAGAACCCTTCAGCAAAACGGTGTAGCTGAACGAAAAAACAGAACCCTTAAGGAAGCTACAAGGACAATGCTTACAGAAGCTGCCATGCCTAAAAGATTTTGGGCTGAAGCCACTAATACCATGCTACACACAAAATCGGTGCTTAATCAACAAAGAACAAGACAAGACTCCCTATGAGATTTGTATGGGTATTCTACAAGTGTAGCATACGTTTCACATATTCGGATGCAGATGCTATGTCTTGAACAATGGGAAAGAACACCTTAAAGTATTTGATGCTAAGGCTGATAAAGCTGTATTCCTTGGATACTCTTCCATGAGCAAAGCTTTTCAAGTGTTTAACAAAAGAACTCTCATGGTGGAAGAGTCTGTACATGTGGTCTTCGATGAACCACACTGTAATGCAGCTGAACTAGAAGATCTGAAGGAATCATGCCTAAGACCCAAGTTTCCTACATTATGAGTTCTCATCTTCCCATACTCAACGAAAGGTTTGTCAAAGAAAGGAACTTGGATGCATCAGCTTCAGATACTGCAAGACAGGTTACAACAAACCAAGATGCTGTAATACAGCATATAGAGGAACAACTTACTGAAGAACAGGATGCAGAACCCCTCGAAGAAGGAGACTCTACAGCACTGCAACCTTGAGATGTTGAGGAAAGACAAGAGTATACAAATCCAGATAGAACATGGCTAAGAAATCACTCAAAAGATCTCATCATTGGTGATCCAAAAGTTGGTGTAAGAACAAGAAGAGAAATTCCTCATGAAGTACTGTTGGCATGCTTCATTTCACAAATTGAACCTAAAACCATAGAGGAAGCACTTGAAGACAGCAACTGGATTCAAGCAATGCAGGAAGAACTAAACAGATTAGAAAGAAATCGAGTGTGGAAGCTTTTACCAGACCATCACATCAAGGGGTCATTGGAACGAAGTGAGTATTCAAGAACAAGATAGATGAATGTGGATTAGTTGTGAGAAACAAGGCTAGGTTAGTTGCTAAGGGGTATTGTCAAGAAGAAGAAATTAATTTTGATGAGACATTTACCCCAGTTGCACGCCTTGAAGCTATAAGAATCTTCCTCGCATATGTTGCTCATATGAATTTCAGTGTATACCAAATGGATGTGAAAAGTGCTTTCCTAAATGGACTTCTTGTATAAGAGGTATATGTTTAACACCCTCCTGGATTCGAAGATGATGCTGTAAGAAAAGTCTACAGGTTGCAAAAGGCACTGTATGGACTCAAACAAGCACCAAGAGCATGGTATGATACATTGTCCCTTTACCTTCTTGAGAATGAGTTCAGAAAATGGACAGTAGACAAAACTCTCTTCAGAATCCAGGATGGTGATAGCATCTTACTAGTCCAAATTTATGTTGATGATATTATCTTTTGATCAATAAACAAACAACTTTGTGAGAAGTTCTCTTGCCTCATGCAAAAGAAATTTGAGATGAGCATGATTGGACTGCAAGTAAAACAAATGGATGCTGGAATTTTTATCAACCACTACAAGAAAAAAGCTCATAGACAAGGGTTAAAAACCCTTGTCGTAGCAAAAAAAAAACCCTTGTCGTAGGTGGTGTCGTCCTAGAGTCAGAAAAATTTCGCTCATAGACAAGGGTTTTAAACCGTTGTCGTAGACCTCTACGACAACGGCATGACAACGGTTAAAAACCGTTGTCGTAGGTTGGCAGTTTTAAGATATACGCTTATAGACAACGATTTTTAACCGTTTTCGTAGATCCTTACGACAACGGTTAAAAACTGTTGTCCCGCCGTTGTCTTTGACTCTACCACAACGGTTTTTGGTTTTTAACCGTTGTCAGTAGACATTTAAGACAACAGTTTAATTCAGTCAAAACCGTTATCTTTTTAGCGTTGTCTTTTACTTTTGCATTTTACTATTATTATATATTGGTTGATATTTTAAATATACAAAAATTAAAATTCAACAAAATATACAAAATCAAAATATAGTCATATCAAATTAAAATATTTATCTAATAGTTCATTCAACAACTATTCATTGTAAATCCATTAATCACATGGTAAAGCCAAAAGTAAATCCAAAACATCCTAATTTCACTAGCAAAACTACAATACTTCATCCAAAAATATCAAGAACTATTTACATGTACAATGCTAAGAACCCTTTACATCAAGAACCATCCAAAAACATCAAGAACCATCAAGAAGCCATGGCTACAAATATGATCTCCAAAAATCACCGGAGATCCCCAACGAATCAAATCCTGAAATGCTTTTCTCTCCACCGTTATCTGTACATCATATTCACGAAAAACAAACAATCTAGTCACAAAATAGAATCATTTGAAACAAAACAAATCATCAGATGACCAACAATGGGGAAGCAACATAGACAAATCATCAATAATAGTCATTTGACATGAGATGATTTCACAAAATCATCAAACTATAAACTGAAAATCATCAATCACATTGTCGTACGAGTGAATCACGTAGCAAGAAGATTATATATTATCTAAATTTTGAGATATACATTTTAACAATAAAAAATTAACACACAATTTGAATTTTAGTTTCATAATTAATGACATACAAATTGCTTTCCATATACATATATAGCTTACATATATGTATATATGAAACATGTGATGAAGTAAATCAAGTAAAAAGAAAAGTAAAACAAAATCCAGTGGATCGGAATATGCATCTCTTTCTATAATCATTTATGTGTATACTAATGGTTCTAAATCATCTATTCCACATAAACACAGAATTTAGATAACCAAAAACTCCTCCAAAGGATGCCTCTACATTTAAATCTATCCGAACCCACAAAATCTTAGCAAAATCTTTTGTCTGATACTTCAACAAAGTCATAAATACAAGTAATCACGACTTGTAGGACGAGATTTTACCTAACATAACCTGTATCCAACATCCAATTCACAGGAATGTAGAAACTTTTGTATCTCTCTGTAGCCGATTCTCTCATTCTTGACAAATTATAATCGCCATGCTCCAATCTGCAACGACATTGCAGCTTTTTATAACAGAAGAAAGTGAAGCCTTTTATGTTGCTAGCACCAGTATTAAAGTAATAATTTAAATGAAAATCCATACTTCTCAAACAAAGACTGCATTTTTTTGAGAGCATGCCCACAATGTTGTCTAGGATCATCATGAAATGATGAGACTTCGAATTCCACATTCTTCAGATCACAATACCCAAATGCAGCTTCTCTTAATGCATCTGCCTTCTTTTCTGGCCAATCAAAATGCTTCAACACTGCCCTTTCATCAACCTATGTATCCAGAAAGAAAGAAAAGTGATTATAATTTAACGATCATTAAAAACAACAAAATGACAAATGTTAAAAGGGGGAAAAAAGGGGTACCAAGTAAGAGAGTTCATCATCAAGCCATTTGACGAAAGACACAACATCCTCAATATCAGTGAAGGCAGCAGCCTCGACTTCTTTAATCAAGAATCTAATGAAATCTCCTTGAGTCTCTACATCATTCTTAATCTGTAATTAAGATAATAAATAAAAATTATATAATGATAAAATGAAACTAATCTGGTTATTTCCTGAAAACAAAAAACACAAACATTTGCATCAATGCAACTTTTGTCCTAAAACGGTAAAGAAATGAATTAGCAAGAAAGAGATGCATATTCCGATCCACTCGAGAGGCATCTAACTTCCCAGAGGATGCGTGCGGAGGGGATGCGTGCGGCGAGGCGGCTGGAGGGGATGGGTGCGAGTGGCTGGAGGGGATGGGTGCGCAGTGATGCAAGAGCTGAGAGGAGAGGCGGCTGTCGGCGACTTAGGTGCGCACGGTGAGACGACCGTGGTGTAGGTGCGCGAGGTGGGGCTAGAGGCGGCGGAGGAGGCGGAGTGGGGAGGAGGCGTCGGTGAGGGCTGGAGGGGAGGAGGGAGCAGGGCGTCAGGCGACGGCTGGAGGCGGCAGGGGCGGCGGGTGGAGGGAGGGATCTAGGGTTTCAATTTGGGGATTTGTATTTCAATTTTTAGTAATTTTCCACTTTTTACATTATATATCCTTAGTAATTTTTAAATTTTTACATATATAATGTAAATGTAATAAAAGAAAATTTATAAATTTTAACTTAGTATACAACAACGCTATTATGATATTACGACAACGCTAAAAATTTACCGTTGTGTTAGGGTACGATGACTACGTCTCTACGACAACCTCGTATCATAAGCAGTTGTCTTAGGGCACAATAACTGCACCTCTATGACAACCTCATATCATAAGCGTTGTCTTAGGGTTCAATTTTAACCTAAGACTACGCATCTACGACAACCTCAAGTCACCACTGTTGTCTTAGGCCTCAATTTTACCTTACGACTTCGCCTCTACGACAACGCCAATGAAAAACCCTTGTTTATGAGAGCATTTTTGTACTCTACGACAACGGTTTTATCTAAGATAACGCTAATTTAAGCTACGACAAGGGTTTTTTGATAAAACACATGTCTTAGGGGTGTAGTCTATGAGAGAATTTCTTGTAGTGAACCAAGCTATAAGTACAGAAAATAGCTGATCAAGAAGTTTGGAATGGAAGGAGGAGCTATTGTAAGCATACCCATGAGCACATTCATGAGCTTGGACAAAGATGAAGCTGGGAAGGATGTTGATATTACAAAGTACAGAAGGATCATTGGATCTCTCCTATATCTTACTGCAAGTAGGCCATACATCATGTTTGCAGTGGAAATTTGTGCAAGATTTCAATCATGCCCCAAAGAATCCCATCTCGCTGCAACTAAAAGGATTCAACAACAACTCAGAGACTATGGCATTGAAAAAACAGAAACTTCAATCATGTGTGATAACACAAGTGCCAAAGCAATAACTCATAATCCTGTTTTCCACTTAAGAACCAAGCATATTGACATCAGACATCACTTCATCAGAGATCATGTTGAGAAGAAAGATGTTGTTCTTGAAAAGATTCACACAGATCTACAGCTGGCTGATATCTTCACCAAACCTCTGAATGAAGCAAGATTCTCAACCTTAAGGAATGAGCTAGGGATAATCAAGTTGCAATGAAGAAAGCATGGTAGAGGTTACAGCGAAGCGAATGCTGTAAGGTAAAGAAGAATACAGAGAGAGAGCTTGCATTAACATGTTTTTGAACCAGCAAGAAGAGGTGTTGGAGCAAGGGGGAATACTGCTTTCAGCGAATATCAAGATGCAAGGATGTAGTGATAAAAGAAGCGCACATACTAAGGGGGAACCATGATGCATACAACAAGGAGGTTCTATTAAGGATATAGCATTTATATACATGCAACACATATCTGCACATTAATACCTAAAGTAACACATTAAACACTTAGTGCTCGGAGCAATAAATGTTTTGGTGTTTAATGCTGAAACCTCGGATAAAATAACAGTCATAATTTAGAGCGGCAAATATGTGTTTTGCATTGAATGAGAAAACACTTTAGTGTCAGAAATTGCAAGCGCACGCGTAAGCAACTATTCAACTTACCTCTTATTTATGAAAATACCACTCCATATTTTTGAATGGACCGCTGGATGAACGACACGTCAGTAGAATAGAATGATTGTAGCCCTTGATCGATTCAAATTCTGGGAAGTTTCCAACAAAATCGATCTTCCTCATTTTGCAAAGAACATTCTTACTCAAATACTCAAACTTTCTATCTCTCTCTGCAAAAACCTCTCAAACCCTAAAATCCTTAAACACACTCTCTAATGGCTTCTCCAGTAAAGAACACCAACGTGGTTGAAGGAAGGCTCATCAACCTTGAAGGGTTGAAATAAAATCCAGAGTTCGATGTGGAATGCATCGAAAAGATTTTCAAGAAGCTGCAAGACACAAAGATAGCAGCTTTTGTGCAGGATCAAGGATGTGCCTACTCTGAAGCATCTGTGAAGAACTTCTACTCCACTACTCGGGTAAGCAAATCAGGGAGGAAGACTGTCTTCTCGGTAGATAGGATGGAGTATGAGGTTTCTATGAAGACCATTGACAAAGCCTTTTATATCAGCACTGAAGGCATATGAATGAAGGCTTTGTCACTATATTGAGATTGATAACTCCGAGGAGATGTGGGAACTCTTCACCGGTGAAGTGAACGTAAAGTTAGGAGGAGCACTCTGAAGAAGGCCTTCAAGCCGGAGTACTCGCTGCTGCATGACATCTGTGCCTACATCATTGAGGGCAGATTGGGGTGCTACAACAAGTGCACCGACCTCCGGTTTAGGATGATGTTGACGATCATGGATAGTGAATCTGTCAACTGGAGCAGGTTCATTCTTCAGAGGATCTTTGAAAAAGCTTCAAAGGCCACTACTCGGAGAAGCTATGACGCTAGAAAAAAATAAGAATCCTACCTTTGAGCAGATCAAGCTGTACAAGATCTCAAGATTATTGAGATACTTCAAATTACTGTGCAAAATGGACTTTTTCCAAGGATATCCTAGCTGTTCAGCAGCAATGGTAGATTATGAGCAATTGCTCAGGACTGGAAAGCTGCTGCTGCAACAGTAATTGTTGGATGAGGTAAAGAAAGGAAAACAAATACGCTTCTGGGAGGACATTTGGTTGTGATGGATAGATGATCCAAGAATGAAGGTGCAATTCGAGAAGACCTACCAAGAGTCAATACTGAATTGGTGGAAGAAGACGCTGAAGTTTGAAGAGAAAAATGAACAGTCAACTTAAGAGAATCTGGAACTCACAAGGCGAATACAGCAGCTCCACCCCTTTCTGTATCTTCTATTCTATGCACTGTATTTTATTTTTACCCATTAAGTGTTCATATCTTCAGAACATAGTTTCCTTATTTCTTTTTCCTGATGCCTTTTAGATTCAGCTTTGATACAGGGAAACCAAGAAAATAAAAAAAAAATAGAAAAGGGAGCAAAAACAAAAGTCTCCAAGAAAAAAAAAAAAAGGGAGCAAAAAAAAAGAAGACTCCAAGAAAATAATTAAAAAAAATTAGAAAATGGAGCAAAACCTGAAGAGGATGCAGCAAAAGGAAGTGCAGCAAGTGAATCTACTGTTGCTGGAGCAGGTGAATCTACTGCTGCTATTGATACTGCTGCTGCTGATGCTAGTCTTACTGTTGAGACAACAGATGCGGCAGCTGAAGAGGAAAGGATGCTGGTTGCAGCAAGGACACCCAAGAAGAGTCGAGGCAAGCTGAAAGCTTCAAAGCCTGCCACGGCAGTTAGTCTTGCTGCACCCATAGACTGCAGCAACGCATCTACTGCATCCAAGGAAGGAGATCACACCATGGAGATGGAGGTGTTGATCAAATGCTAGCTGTCAGCCCAATAGAGGAGAGGGAAGCAGCGAGAATGAAGGAGGAGAAAATACTCCCATCATAATTGCAGATGATGGTGAGAAGACAGAGGAACCCACCAGCGAAGGTGGTGTGGGTTCAGTAGATGCCCCAGAAGTTTCAACAGGAGCAGCTGCACTTCCATTCACTTCAGCAAAGAAGACAAAGAAGAGAGTTATTCGAAAGAAGGACGAGCCCTGGAAGAGGATGTGCTAGAGGCTGATCCAGAGGCTGCTGAAGGAGAAGCCGGGTAAGAGTGAGAGAGTCATAATCCTCTCCTTATAGCAAAAGGAGGAGGAGGCAAATAAGATTAGGGAGAAGCTGGTGAAGGGCATTTTCAAAATATCCTTCAAGATCTTTGATGATTAGAATATGAAAAGCCTCACTGTCTGGAAGGAAATGTTGTAACACCCCGTTTTCAAGAAAACCTGCATTGCATATTTCACAAAATTTCTTTTACCTTTTAATTGAAAATAATTCGAAGTGAACTATTATGTTATTTAAAGTCATGATTTAAGTATTATGTTGTGCTCGATGATTTTTACGTATTGTATGATCTAATATTTTCTTTCGAGATTTAAAGTATTTTGCAGGATTGATTACGGAGGAAACCGAGCTTGATCTCAACTCACTTGACAATCATGGATGAAAGTAAAAAGATAAGATATAGATAAGTTTAAATGAGGCAAAATGATACTAGGTTTTTATGCAAAGATTATTCGTTTGTGTCGAGAATGCTTTTACTTTATGCAAATTTAATTATGATCTTTACATGTGATAAAATATTTCACTGGAAATATATTTGTGCATCAAGATAGGTATTAGAAAGTATTCTTACTACACATTGTAATATTAGGTTAGTTCTCTTTTGTGATCATGAAAACACACATATACAAACATATATAAATAATATGGCTTTCTCTGCCTGAAGATACATATATGTATAAATATTTATATAAAAGAAGGTAAACTAGAAGACTATCATATTAATAAACAATAAATTAAATAACTAAAGTGATAAGCTTAACACATGACTCATAGTTAGAAGAAAAGGTAAGAAGACGTGTGTCCAATTTGCATCTATGACTCATAGCACTAATACTTAAATGAAACAAATTGGAGGAAAAATGGAACAACCAAAAGAGGAAAAATAAGAATAGGAAACGGGAAAAGTAGAGAATAGTTTACGATTCAAAGGTTGGTAACTCTAGTTTTCTTTCATTTTATTCATACCTTAATTACTATATATACATGCATGCATATGTGTATAGATATGACAACTCTTCTAATGGATTTATATGATTTTCTTAATTAGCCTATATGTTGCATTATTTGTTTCATTTCATGTTTTATAAGATTTGAACGATTCAGTTAGATGTATACATAAACTCTATATGATTAAAAATATTTATGTTGTTATATATGAGAACTATTATAAATCATTGAAATTTGCTGTTCATTAACCTTACAAGTTAGGTCTCTTAACATAAAGAATGAATGATGATTATTTTCATATTCTGCATTCATATTCTGAACTTTTCTGGGCATTATAGAAAGTTATTTAGAATGAACCCTTCTGATATCTTCAATAATATGATGTGATGAACATGTCTGTAAAATTTCAAATGATTTGGAGTTAACCTTGATTTATTATGATTTTTCAAATAAGACCCTATTTCCAAAATATTCATTCTGTTTTTAGGTAGTAATCAGACCATTCTTTCGCATTGTATTCTTCGAAATTTTGTGTGATCTTATCATATCTATGAGAACCTGTTCTTAGGCACCTGCAGAAATTTAGTATGCAATTTTTGGAGTTTGGTACGATTTATTCCAAATTTTATAAGTTAACATGTTTTCTCCTGAAACAATGCTCAGTTTTCTGTCAATTTCTGAAATTCATAACTATTTATCTACGTCATATTCATATGTTATATTCTACTATGTTGTAGAAATTGATCTTAGGAACATAATAAAATTTACCTCATGAATTTTGGAGTACAATTGTATTTGTAGGGAATTTTACAAGAAACTCTGATTTCAGCCTATGTTATGCACAAATTTCAGTCAACTTGTAAAATTCATATCTAATTATGTGAACCTTATTCGTGCTTGAAAGTTTTATGTGTTATATTTCAGTGTGTTATCTAAAGTCTGTAAAAATATGAAAAGTTTTCACCAATCCTATAAGGTAAGATAAATTCTTAATTGAAGGTTGATTTCTAGCTGAAATTCAAGTGGAAAACTAGTTAGATAATGATTTTTAATTCTTTGTACAAGCAGTTAAAATCTATGAATTTTAAGTATGTTATCCTAAATGAAGTTATGTGATCATATGAATAATGATTATGCTTTAGGTTAAATAACCTAATATACGATACAAAAGATCATGTTATATGACATAAGAAACTGATCAGTTAAGTGTGTCGAGTGCAGTCTAGACGATCAGTGAATCCAGAAGAAATCCTCGAACAGTCAACTTAAAGTGGGTAACTTCTACACTCTACTATGTGTTGATAATTAAATTAGTAAGTTATGTATAAAAATCTACGGCTGAAGCTCCGTAGCTATAACCGGTAGTTGCTTCACTATCGGGTGACGACCATAAGGTCCATAGTGCTTGGTCTATGAAAGCAAGGTTTAGTGGGTGAGCGACTCCCACATTCCTTTATGTTATGTCTAGTCCAGGGTGAGCGTGCCCAACGGACATGTAATACGTGCTTAATGATTTAATTACTTCAATATATATTAGAGAGTACAGTTATCCCACTGGGATCCCTCTCCGGAGGTGTCTCATGATTCTACTTTTAATATTTACAGGTTCGGCGTATGATGACGCGGATGTGTAGCGAGCTAGACTGATTTTCCATCATCCTTAATGTTAAAGTACTAAACAATACTTACTTTTAAGAATAATGTTATATTTTGATAATGTAAATTATGATAGATGATGGGCCTAAACGTATATTTTGGCATAATATGTTTGTTCTATTATGTTATCTCATGTAGGAGTTTGTTTGAGCATTTAACCTAGAAATGTGGGTGAGACACGAGTTTTGGAAATTATTATGTTATGTTTAAAAGAAAAAAAAAATGTCTCATGTTTTCATTTTAGTCTTCCGCTATATATTATCTTATGAATTATTTAGTTAATAAGTAAGTAAAGGGTGACGGCCTGATTTCTAATTAATGGGGATCGGGGCGCCATAGATGCGAATGCAGGAAAGCTGAGTATTGCAGGACTGGGTGGATTGGACCGTGATGGAAGAATCTCTCATGCTATGGGCTGGAACTCGGGATGTCAAGATGCTGCTTGAATATATCCCTCCTGCAGACGCACAGGAAAAGATTGCTGCAACAAAGGCTTACTTTTCCACAATCACGGTAAGGAAGGGGCGCAAGCAATCCAAGCCTGAAAAGACCGATGAAACAACAGAGAATGCCCTGACGGCTGTTCTAGAGGCCAATTCGTCTATGGTATTATTTTTAAGGATGTAGAGTTGTGAGACCCCATGAATTGGGGCTTAATTCTTAACCAAATACATTGAATAAATCTTAACCCTAATTAGGGATTTGATATCTAAGGAAAGGGAGGAAAGGGGATATTTAGGGGAAAACAAAATCAATCAATACCAAATTAGGGCGAATGAGAAAGGAAGATTCCCAATCTACGTAAGGAAGGTTTTTGACCAAGAACCCTAATCATCATCTATAAATACCTCTTCTCTTTCAATAAACCCCACTTTTGAAATATCAAACACCTAAGGTAAGAGTTTCTCCATCTCCTCCTTTTCAACCCTAGCCGCCGTCACCGCCGCCGGAGTTGTTTTCCGATGAGCACATCACTCTAAAACCCCATTATCTTTCAAGAAGAATAAATAAAAGAAAGATCCAAGTGTTCTTATTTCACATCTTGAGCCCAAAACCCTTCTCCTTTTCCTTTTAATCTAAAACCCAAACCTTTTGCCCTAAGCCTTTCTATCCTTTAATTCTATTCTTTTAATCCTAAAAGGTTTAAATCCTAAAACTTTTATTTTTCTTTTCAAGGGAACGAGGAGTTTGAGGGGAGAGAATCGTAAGGGAAAAGCTTAAAACGCACCAAGATTTAACTGCTTTTGAGGTGGGTGTTTTTTACTTTTATTGATATTAAATATTACATGTTATGTGTCAATATGAAATTGATATGGAAATTATATGATGATCAAGATGATGCGATATGAAATGTCAGTATGTTTGCTATTTACAATTCTTATGATCATAAGGAGATGAATTTATTGATGTTCATCTATGTAATATATGATGATGATGATGATGTTGATATTGATGTTGAATGATATCAAAGAAGTAGCCAATGATCACCCAAAAAGGTTCGAGATCGTTAATCAGTCTTCGAGTTTTGTCCGTAGTGCTAAAAGATAGCCAAGGCCCACCCAAAAAGGTCCGAGATCATTAATCGATCTTTGGGTTTTGCCCGTAGTGGTAAAAGATTGCTAAGGACCACCCAAAAAGGTCTGAAATCGTTAAACGGTCTTTGGGTTTTGCCCGTCGTGCAATAATGCATTGACCAATGTAAAGGAATGAAAGAAATTAATGTTTAAGTGTTCTTATGATTTATTTGTGAATTATTATTGTATTTGTGATGACAAAAATGAACCCCGCTGCGCATGTTTAGCTCACCCCTCAAATTAACACTTACATGTTAAGGAGTCGAGCTACGGTGGAGTGGTGGTGGCATAAAAAAATATTTCGTGTATTGATTTCTTTGAGAAATAAATGTTTTAAATAAATTCTTTCCTTTATGGACGATGTCCTTTTAACGTTTTAGTCTATGTGTGTTTGAACAAGAATTTTCTTTCTTTTTGGGTTACCTTTTGGGGATATGACATTATTTTAAGAAGTCATAATTTAATAAATACGCTTCCACAGAGCTTTCAAATGTTGGTTATTATCGTTATGAAAATCATGTCCTAAGTTTCAAAGAAAAAGTTCATTATTTTTCAAAAGTGAATTTTGGGGCGTGACAGTTGATCCACTTCTTGTCGTGCATGGAGGACAGATGAGCCTGCATTCTGATTGAGCATATCCATAATGTGAGTTTTAAAAGAATGTTATTTAAAAAAATGGGATCTGGGGAAATACCAATTCAGGTTGGTTTTCAGTTCAACCTACTCTGATACCACTTGTTTCTCCAAAGAAATACAGTTCAGCTCACTGTGCAGGTAGCTGAACAGCTTACTGCTCAGTGATACTGCTGTAACCTTTCTGAAAGGTTACTGGACCGTTTGAACTTAGAGTTTTGTGCAGCGGAAATACGTTCATGAAAACACAAGATATGGAAATCAGATTTCGATGCAAGTGCAGTATGATGCTTGGTTAGATATGCAGCAGGCTAGATATATAAAGCAGATAAAGAAAGCACACAACGATATATAGAGGTTCAAATGTGGAGTAACCCTTTTATGTCCTCCCTGCCTCTTCTCAAGAGGGAACTTTGCTAGTCATGTTGATTTACACAGCCCTAGCTATTACAACCCAAACTTAAAAAAAAGTAGAAAGCTTCTACCACACAAGTTACTTGCGTATTCGAACAACTCACCCACGCAAAATCCTTACTCTTTTTTTCAAATAACGCAAAGCTTAGTAGGAAATTGTTCATAGCACTAAGCACTCATTACCACAATCTATAAATGATGTGTTTACAGTTTTTCTTCAACTATGTGTAGCAAGCTTAAACTTCTAAGTGCAGGTTACTCAACTGTAGCTTGTTGCATGGCTGAGTGATTGAGGGTCTTGTACTTTTATCGTGCATATCTCATAGGATCTTTCAGTCCTTTTCCCCTTCAGGCTCTGGCTCTTCTTCGCCAGCCCCTCTTCATTGTCTTCAACTTCTTCTATTTATAAGATAGAAAATATGCCCGTTGAAGAAGGCAAATCTTCTCCATTTAATGTTTTAGATCTTCATAGTACACTTCATTAAATGCGGTTGACTTTGGGACATACTAGTTGTCCATGTGTCTTCTTTTGATTGTCTTTCCTTTCTGGTCTCTACTAGTAACTCAACAACCTTCTTCTCGGCTTCCTTCATAGGTTGTTGTAGAGTGACTTTCATAGGTTGTTGCAGTGACCTTCAACCTTATAGAATTTGATGTTTTCTTCTGCTCAACAACCTGTTCATAGAGAGACTAAATATATATATATATATATGATGTTCTTATTGTATATGTCAAATATTGGTTTATGTCTCATTAAAACAAAGTACTTTACATCCCAACATGAAGTGAGAAACAACACGTTCTTGCTACGTTGTCCAGGTTGGATCTCTTCCTATCTTCATTCGTCCATTCATGTCTATGCTTTTTAATGTATGGTTGAGCTTTTAGCTGTTCAACTTTCGTAACCAACTCTTCATCATCAGCATCTTGATCTGTTTTTTCTTCTCTTCTAACCCCTCCTATTTCTCGAACAAAAACAGGATTTGGTTTTGTGATGATGGGTGACCCTTCTGTGATTATGTACAACATCTCGTCATGCATTGATGAAACATGTATCTGCATTCTGATTTTCCAATCATCATAATCTTCGATTGTAAACGTAGGAAGTTTAGCATGCGCAGGATCTATGAGAGCAAGTAGATTGAACAAGCAACAGATAACGGGTGGATCTGGGTAGGCAACCAGACAAGTTGGATTTTAACTCAACTTGCTAAGATACTACTTGTTGGTCCCAAGTAGTACAGAGGTTCAAGAGGGTGGGGGTGAATGAACCTCTACTTGTTCTCACACTTTTTCTCTCTATTGTTGTAATCTGTTGTAAGCTAACGTTGCTTGTAGCAAGTTAGTGGAACGTGCTCTACTTGCAGCAAACTAAGTTACTACATCCTAACACTTCAGACTTATATGCATAACGGAATTTGTTAGATAGAGAGTTCAACAAATAATATAACTTTTAACTACAAAGTTATAAGGTTATAACACATTTAAGCAACCATAAAGCCAATTAACTATGCATGCAACTTGATATATATGAATGCAGAAAGTTGTAAGATACAAAATAAACACACAAGGTTTTATAGATGTTCAAAGGTGGTGTAACTCTTCTACTTCATCTCTTCTCCTTCACTAGGAGGAAATCCACTAGGGTACTTTAGATTTACAAGACTCTTCCTAACTAAACACAGCCTACTATGATTCTTATTCCCTTTTTAGGTTTCAACAATCAGACATGATACACACATAATATTATCCAACAGAATGAACTAAACAACACAGCAAGGAAGGATTCCTATCAACTGTGGACACCAAAATAAAACAACCTAAGCACACAACTAAAATAATTGCTAAAAGAAAAGGTTTTCTTCAACAGTGGTGAAGCATGACTCCAAAGGATGTTCAAGGTCTGGATGGCTTGCTTGTAGGTTGAGTGAGACTGAAAATGCTTTAATGCTTTTGAGCTCTGTAATCGCTGGGTATGAATATCACTATGTGATTTTTAGATTTTCAGTCTTATGATTTTCAACTCCACTCCTCCCCTTTTATAGATGGTGTAATGCACCAGTTGAAGGTAGCATATTCCACTTGTCTTTGTATTAGCTCTTCACTTCTTGTTGCACCATCTTGATCATTGATCCATTTCTTGTTCTTCAAGGTTGTCCTTGGGTTGATCTAGATGGCTGATATTTCTTTTCCTTGATCCTCGTTGATCTTTACCGGGTACAACCATTAATAAACACCTGAAAAAATATAAACATGTCTCCTCCTGAGCTTCAGTATCATTAAATGTGGTTGTCCTCTATTCCAGTCTTATGCAGTTGCTCAGTCCGGGTGGAAGCTTCTTCCTTGCTAGTCGTTCTCGAATTTGGCTTTAAGTGTAACAGCCTGTTGAGCACTGCAGTGGCAACTGAATTTGATGATTCTCGTACTTCATAGACCATGCAAAAAATATTGATTACTTCGAAGTTGATCTCACTGCATGCCTTCTTTAGTTGTTGCAACTTATTAAGAGTGCTGCATCAAGGGTTGCTGCATCTTGAGGGTGCCAGCTTCCTTGTTACAATATGCAGCAAAATCTTTTACTCCAAAAATTCTTCCGTGTAGCGCGCTGAAAGCACACTTCTTCTAATACTGTAGCTTGCAGCAAATAACTTCAACTGAAGTTTTCACAGTAGGGATTTTACTACTTATGTAACACCCGTTTTCAAGAAAACCTGCATTGCATATTTCACAAAATTTCTTTTACCTTTCAATTGAAAATGATTTGAAGTGAGCTCTTATGTTATTTAAAGTTATGATTTACGTATTACATTATGCTTCATGATTTTAAAGATTTTATGACTTAATATATCTTTCTAGATTTTAAAGGCTTTTTGCAGGATTGCTCACGGAGGAAACCGAGATTGATATAAACTCACTTGACAACATGGATGAAAGTAAAAGGATAATATAGATAAGTTTAAATGAGGAAAAATGATACTAGGTTTCTATGCAAAGATTATTCATTTGTGTCGATAATACTTTTATTTTATGAAATTTAATCATGATCTTTATATGTGATTCTAAGTGATAAAATAATTTACATGAAATGTATCTATGTATCAAAATATGTTCTTATACACAAGTAAATCATATGAATAAATTACCTTCTTTTGTAATGAAATGTATTTAGTCAATACTTTTGTGTAAATTATGCTATTGTAAACTTATTTTTTTAATTTCTTTATATAAATAAAATAAGTATACATGGGTATATATATGTATAATATATAAGTTAACATATCATATATATATAGCATATATAATGTAAAATAATAAGAAAAAAAAAAGGGAAATGAAACTAATGTATATAGATATTTCATGCATGCAAGTTGATGAGTAAGCTTGTAAGTACACCTCCTATTTCACTTCCACCTCCTACTTCAACTTTACATCTCCTACTTCATGATATACTCTCTCACGTCCAAAATAGTTGATAGGAAGAGAAACAAAATCAGCTATAACTAGTTGAAATAGCAAACAAAGAAAGAGAAACCAAAAGTTCACTAAGTTCTACATCTTTTGATTTTGAAGGTATTTTGCTTAAACCTTCTTACTTCTTGTTTAAATATGATGTCTTCTTACCATGAGTATATATTATGAAGCCCAAAGATTTTCTTTGGCATTAGATTGAGAATTTGTTGTTTATAATTTCTTGAATCAAAGAAATAGTTTGCTTGTATGCTAGAATTCGATTCCATGTCCTGTCTCTCTGTTCAGTAGAGTTCTGAGAGTTGTAGGAATCTATTTAGGATAAACCCTTTTACCACAGTCTAGTATATGAAGTTTAGAATACGTATGTTTTTAGGATTTGGAGTTGATTGCAATTTACTATGAATTTTCAAACATGACCGTATTTTGCAGCAAATTCATACTGTTTTTAGGTCTAAATCAGAGGATTTTAGTGATCTGTACCCTTCGATATTATGTATGAACTTTTACTATGTTTTAGAATGCGTTCTTAGGTACCTGCAGACATTTAGTATACATTTATTTGAGTTTTGTACGAATTATACCAAATTGTACAATATAGGTTGTTTTCTACACAAACAATTTCTATCAATTTCTGAAATTCATAACTGTTTATATACAACATATTCTGTTGGTCCCGAACTGCTGTAGGTAGGCTTAGAGGGGTGGGGAGCGAATAAGCCTACCTTATCTTCTATTTTTTCTTATAAGTCTATTGGCTTATTTCTAATATCAGTAACCTTTTGGGAGGTTACTGTTCAGAGTGAATGCGGAAGCCAATCTTTGTGCTCAATAGAAGATCTGCAGTTTATCAGAAAGAGTATATGTAAGGCAGTAAGCAGATAAAGACGCAAGCATGTATAGAGGTTCGAAGGTGGAGTAATCCTTCTACGTCCTCTCTTCCTCCACACAGGAGTGAACCTCTGTTAAGTTGGATGATTTACATAGACATATCTATTACAACCCACCCTTAACAGGTAAAGTAGCAAGCCTTCACACAGATACTTGCTACTTTCCCTTGACCCACACAGGATCCTACTCTACCCATCCAGGGTCCTCACTTTCTTTCATAGAAAGTGGTAAACTCAGCAGGACATTACTTCTCGCACTGAGTACTCCAAGACAACCTTTTAGAGAGGTTTATCTCCTTCTTCTTCAACTGGGTGCAGCAAGCTTGGCCTTCGTATGCAGACTGATTCTGATGAAGTTTGCTGCTGGACTGGTAGACTGGGTGTGCGTCTTCTTGGGGTGTGGAGTGTCCGAGCTTTTCTTCTTTTCATCTACTCTTTGTGAACACTCTATTCTCTTCTTAACTTCCCCCTTTTAACTGCGCTTCTCTCTCTGATGAGCTCTTCTCTCTTCTTCTGCGCTTCTCTCTACGAGCTAGGATATTCTGATGTGCTCGTATAGTATCGCACTTTTGTGAGTTCTCTCTTCTTCTCACTCTCTCACTTATTTCAGTCTTCAGTCCTCTTTATAAGTTGTGAAATCTGCCCATTGAAGGTAGACAAATTTATGACATGATCCGCCGCACTCCTGACACATGGTAGCTTTTCGCTTTCCACGTGTCTTCTTCCGGTTGGATCCTCTTCTTCTTTTCTCTACCGGTAACTTCTTGAGTCTACCGGTAACTTTGACTTTCTGCCCATGCTTGCTTTGTAGCTTCCTCCTCTAGCTTCACTATGGAGCTTTCTTCTTCTGGCTTGCTCCTTCAGGTGGTTTTGAGGCTTCTGTAGCATGCTGCTCCCTGCAGTATGCTTTTGGCATAGTCTTCCCAGGCAGCTTCCTGTCTCACTGTTTTCTACTTTGGCGAGATCTCTTTCAGTAGCTTCCTGAAGTCAATAGATCCTTATTAATTCCAGATTCTTTTCACTCATACTCTTCAGTATCCTTCCTTTGACACTTTTTCTTTTTATTTTAATCTTCTGTAGTAACTCTATTGCAGTAACCTTATCCTAAGATTGGTTATGCTATAGAGTTACTTTAAGGATTTGTCTCATCAAAACATTCTACAAATGTATCCAACATATTCATTAAGCCATATTTTACTATGTTGTAGAATTAGCTCTTACAAACATAATAAAGTTTATCTTGTGAATTTTGGAGTAGAATAGAATTTTATAAGAAAATTTTCAACTAACCCTGTTTTCAGCTTATGTAATGCCCTGTTTGTTGCCAAATTGTAAATTACATATCTAATTGTGTGAATGATATTTCTGTTTGAAATTTTTATGTACTATAAATCAACATGTTTTCTGCCTTCTGTGAAAAGATGATAAATTTTCATAAATCCTATAAACTATGATAATGTTTTCATTGAAGGCTGAATTCTAGCTGAAATTCAAGTGCAAAACTAGTTAGATGAATGATTTTTAAGTGTTTGTACAAGCAGTTAGAATCTATGAATTTTCAGTATGTTATACTAAAAGAAGATATGTGATCATATGAATAATATTGTGATTTTAGGAATTATATATGAATTATTAAAATTATTACATCTTTATGTGTCATTTTAAGACTAAAATTGCTAGTTTAAAAATCTAAAGCTTAGGTTATAAGTATATTGGTTTCTTTTTTTTATGCTAATCATGTTTAAATGGTTTTTATATGATAATATCAGCATCAAAACTTCGTATTTGAGTCTAATATATGTATTGCATGATGTATGATTAATGTAAGTGTTTGAATAATGTGTATACAATCATAATATTTACATTTAGGATGAAGTTTTACCATAAGTTATTAATGATATGTTTTAGGTTAAATAACCTAATATAATATACAAAAGATCATGTTATATGACATAAGAAACTAAATGATTAAGTGTGTTGAGTGCAGTCGAAATGACCGGTGAATCCAGAAGCAATCCTCGAACCGTGAACTTAAAGTGGGTAACTTCTACACTCTACTATGCGTTGATAATTAAATTAGTAAGTTATGTATGAAAATATACGGCTGAAGCTCCGTAGCTATAACTGGTAGTTGCTTCACTATCGGGCGATGACCATAAGGGCGAGAATGCCTGATCTATGAATGCAAGGTTTAGTGGGCGGCGACTCCCACATTTCTTTATGTTATGTATGGTCTGGGGTGAGCGTGCCTCAAGGACATGTAGTATGTGCTTAGTAGTTTAATTGCTTCAATATATATTAGAGAGTACAATTATCCCACTGGGATCCCTCTCCGAAGGTGTCTCATGATTCTACTTTTAATATTTTTAGGTCCGAAGTATGATGATGTGGACGTGTAGCAAGCTGGGCTGACTTTCCATCACCCCTTTAATGTTAATGTACCAAAACAATACTTACTTTTGAGAACAATGCTATAATTTTGATATGTAAATTATTATTGATAATGGGTCTAGACTTATATTTTGGTATAATATGTTGTTCTATGATATTATCTCATGTAGGAGTATGTTTGAACATTTAGCCTAGAAATGTGGATGAGACACGAGTTTTAGAAATAATTATGTTATGTTTAAAAGAAAAAAAAAGTCTCGTATTTTTGTTTTAGTCTTCCGCTGTACATTATCTTATGAATTCTTTAGTTACAAAGTAAGTAAAGGGTGACAACTTATTCCCAATTATTGGGTATCGGGGTGCCACAACTTATTCATAAATGGGAATAGATTAAAGCATTATAGTTACAGTGGTTTTGTCTTATCAAATGTATCTTAAAAATTTTCCCGAACCTACTCTAATGGAGCACTTCTTTGGATTTAGTTTCATCATATATTGCCTAAGTATGTTTAACATCTCATCCTAGTGAGAGATATGGTCTTCTGTTTTCTTTGGTTTGATGAGCATGTTATCTACATACACTTTCATTGGTTTCCCGATCTGAGCTGGGAATGTTTTGTTGACTAACCTTTGATAAGTTGCTCTTACATTTCTTTAATCCGAAGGACATCATTTTATGGCAATACTGGGCCCTATCGGTTACAAAGGTCGTATGCACCTGGTCTTCCTCTCCCATGGGTATCTAATGGTACCCTGAGTATACATCCATAAAACTTATAATTTCATGGTCGGTAGTTGTATCTACCAGTTGGTCGATGTTCGTAACAAGAACCAATTCTTTGGACAAGCCTTGTTAAGGTCAGTAAAATCGATGCATGTCTTCCAGAAAACGTTTGATTTCTTCAAAAGGACGAGATTGGATACCCAAACTTCATATTGAGTTTTTTTGATGAACCAGTTGCCCAACAGTTTTTGTACTTCAAGCTCGAGTCTTTCATACCTATCTGGACTTAATCGCCTTTATTTCTGTATAGCCGATTTGACTCAGGCCTTATATTTAGCGTATGGCAAGCGTCATGTGGCCTTATTCCTTCCATATCTTTGTGTGTCCATGTGAAGACATCAGTGTTTTCTTTTAGGAACGCGATTAGATCGTCCTTGACTAGTTTGTCAATGTTCGATAACAGGAAATAATCCTTTGGACAAGCCTTATTAAGGTCAGTAAAATCAATGCACATTCTCCAATACTCATTCGGTTTCTTCACAAGGACGGGATTGGATACCCAAACTCCATATTGGGTATTTTTGATGAACCAGTTGCTTAACTATTTTTCTACTTCGAGCTCGAGTCCTTCATACCTATTTGGCTTAATTATTTTCATTCTTGTACAAATGATTTTACCTCGAGCCTTGTGTTTAGCTTATGACAGCATCTTTTGCCCTAATTCCTTCCATATCTTCGTGTGTTCATGTAAAGACATCAGTGTTTTCTTTCAGGAACGTGATTAAATCGCCCTTGACTCGTCCTCTTAAGTCTCGTCCGATCTTGATTACTTGCTCGGGCCTTTATACGGACAGTGCTACCGTATCCAATTCTTCCACCGGGGTCGCCATCTTCTTTTTATTCTCCTGCATTGGATCTATAAATTCTTCATCCAACCTCTCCTGCCCTATATCTTCGGCTATGCTGATGGCCTTTGGCTTTAGTGCCGAGATACACTCTCTTGCAGTGAGTTGGCTTCCTTTCATGACATATAATGAGTCTTCTATGGGAAATTTAAGGCACAAATAGTACATTGACACTAAAGATCAGAGTTTTGAGAGTAGAGGTTGTCCCCATATTACGTTGTATTGCGAAAGGATATTCACCACTTTGAACTCAGTGCTAAAATTGATCTATGCCTCTCCTTGCCCGAAGCTAACCTTCAGGTCACATACGCCCATCACATGTGTCTTATGGCCGGTGAATCTCTTACAACAAGGTCGGAGGTGATGGGTTTCAAAGCCTATCCGGGTGAATATGTTTAGATAGAGCACATTCGCATAGCTCCATGTATCCACCAAGACCCTTCGTACTAGGATAAAGGATATTGTTAGGATCTTAAGTATCTTGTTTGATGATACATAATAATTGTTATATGAAAGTAGAGTAGCTATATATTTTCTCTATAAAATAGGTTGTTATGCAGAAGAAAATATCAAAACTCTATAATGTATTAAGGTCACTCTACAACAACATAAGGCTTCGAAGCATTTATATCACTACAACAACTTATGGAGGAAGTCAAGAAGAATGTTGCTGAGTTACCAGTATAAACAAGTCAATCAAGTGAAGACACGTGTACAACAAGGATGTTTCAAAAGAAGAAAGTCAGTTGCATTTAATGAAGTGTACTATGAAGATCAAAAACATTAAATGCAGAAGATCTGCTTCCTTCAACGGGTAGATTTTCAATCCTATAAATAGAAGAAATTGAGAGACGGGGCTGTGAGATGGAGCTGAGAGACTCCAAGTAATATGCGCGACCAAAGTACAAAAGCTCTCAGACACTCAGTCAAGCAACAAACTGCAGCAGAGCAACCTGCAAACAGATTGAGAAAAGCTTGTTGCATCAAGTTGAAGAAAAATGAACATATCTTTTATAAACTGTGTTTAGAAGTGCTTAGTGCTAGGAATAGTTTCCTGCTAACTCTTTGTAGAAAGAGTAAGGATCCTCTGTTGGTCAGTTGGTCGAGTAGGCAAGCAACCTGTGTGGAAAAGCTTGCCACTCTTTTGTTAAGTCTGTGTTATAATAGCTAGGTTGTGTAAATAAACAAGATTAATAAAGTTTCCTCTTGAGAAGAGGCAGAGTGGACGTAGAAGGGTTACTCCACCTTCGAAACTCTATATATCGTTATGTTATTTTATATCCATTTTATATCCATCTTGTTGCATATCTAACCAAGCATCATACTACACTTGCATTAAAATTTGATTTTCATACCTTGTGTTTTCATAAAAGTATTTTCGCTACATAAAACTCTAAGTTCAAACTGACTAGTAACCTTCCAGAAAGGTTACTGTAGTATCACTGAGTAGGAAGCTTTCTAGCTACCTGCACAGTGAGCTGAACTCTACTTCATTAGAGAAAAGTTTGAAAAATCAAAGATGGTTTATTCACCCCCCCTAAACCTTCTACCACTTGGGACCAACAGATATGTTTAAGGATACTATTAACAGATCATTGTGTGGTTGCAATACACCCTTAGCATCCCGTTCTACAAACGTGATTGAGACATGCTCGGGCTTTTCTTTCACCGAGATACATATCTGATATGCGTTTTGGGTTGAACTTAAGTATTCATTCCTGGCCTTTTTTGGATATCTTATCCTCATCGCAGTTATTATTAATCAGGGTGTAAATTTCCCTTAGTACTCCATGAGATGGAGGTGGTGGCGGTGCCTGCCCTCGATTTTCTCCTGCCTTTTGATCATTATTTACAAACCTATTGAGGTGCCCTTTGTTGATAAGCTTCATTAGCTCTTGCAACAGGTTTTTTCACTGGTCGGTATCATCCCTTGGGGTCCTGTGATATCGATAGTATCTTCATGAATTGATTTGTCCTGGGGTAGCTTTCATAGGTTTTGGATATGGTAACATGTTCTATGGTTGTATTTCTTTAAGCACTTGAGTTAGGCTTACCATGAGTATGTTTTCAAATTATTTAGCTCCTGATCGTCGTAGTATTTGAAATCTCTTACTGGTTTTCTCCTACTACGAATGTATCGATCTACTTGGGTTAGCAGTTCTTGATAACTATCCGGTAATTGCTCATATACCGACCACTAAAACATTGTTCTTGTCGATTGGAGCCTTGCCATTACCCCCTGAGTACCACGTCTTAAGACAGGGGTTCCATTTCCATTACGAGTTTGTTGAATATTGAGAGGTATGACTTAAGAGATTCATTTGCTCCTTGTTTTGATGTGCACAAGTGTCTCTTTAGGTGTTACTCATTTCTTTGCTCCCATGTACTGGGTAAGGAATAGCTCGGTGATGGTGTTCCACACGAGTACCGATTTTTCCGGGAAGTTCCTGAACCACCTTTACACCTTATCTCCCAAACTTAGAGGGAATGCTTTTCACATTAATTGCTCCTGACTTCTTGTAGGTCCATCCATGAGACATAGTTGTCCAAGTGTGCTCTTGGGTCGGTCTCCCCATTATATGCTCCAATTCTAGCAACCTTGAACTTCTCTGGAGTTGGTTCCTGTGTTATGTATTTCATAAACGGCAAGGATATCCTCTAGGGTTTTCTTTGGTCAACCTTTTTTCCTTTTTGATTCAGTGATATATTCTCCTACGTCGGTATGCTCGTGTCCTGCTCCCACCGTGCTTGTGGCCTTTTAGCTACTTGGTCAGCTTGGTTGCAACTAAGCGGTGCCTTCATCAAAATCGAGCCTCTTAGGGTTCCTCGTGGCTTCTGGTCTTAATCGTTTAAGCACACTTCTCGTTTTGTTTCACAGTCCTTCAGGGTTCTCTCGAGGTGTCCTTGTGTCTTGCCTAGTTTCGTCCTCCATGGGTCTTTCGCCCGTATTTCTCTCCTTATATCGTAAGATCTCTTCAGATGATGAATCGTCATCTAAGTCTTCCCCAATTATTTTTTGTTCTTCGAGTCTCTCTACCTTGGTGAGGTTGATCTTCTCTACGGTCATTGCTCCTCAGCCTGGTTCTGAAGACCCAACATTGTTAGTAGTGATCACTCAATTCATGGGGGGGTTGCCGACTACCTGATGGGAGGCATGTGTTTGCCCTTGATTGCCACCCAGCATACTACGGATCTGTGCGGGGAGTGTTATCAGGTCTTCCTTGTTTGTCATGAGTTTAAAACGACGAGTATGTCGTTTAAAATGTAGACACTCCACCCCCTTCTTCTAACGCCAAAATGTTGACGTTGGAATTTGTATGGAACAAATCCCTTGGTCCAACGCCCAAATTAATCGACTCGGATTGGATAAAACTAAATTCAAGCACAATAATCGAAAAAGAGAACATTGGGTCTGAAGCCTACTCGGGCTAGATTGCTCAAGACTGGATTTGATCAACCTGTGTGTAGGTCGGCAGAGAGTCTGTATTAAGAATAATGTGAGAGTAAAATCCCCCTACTGTTTGAGTTCAATTGAGTGGAAAAAATGACTTGCATTTGGATCTGTTTGATATCCAAATCACCTTCCAATCACCCATAAACTTGTTCCTTAAGGCCCTGTTTATAGAGATTCCTAGGGCATGACCCTTGAGCACCCAGAATGAGATCCCATGATTTAGGAGATATACATGTAAAGAAATCATATATATGAATATCTAGACAAGATATGATATGATCTTTAGTGTGTTGCCTTGTTTGAGTCCTCTACCGTGCAGCTAAGATCATCCGTTCAGGCCAGTCTCTTACAACTCGATCTACTCAGCTCGATTTGTGCATAATCTGCATTTAGGCTGATCTCAGCGTAGCTCAGCTCATCTTGATTTCCATATGGAAACCCATCTAAAAACTCGAATAATATTTTAGAGTGTAACAACGTGTCACTGGAGCTAACTTCTCATAATTAAATGATGTGGCTACTAAAATAAAAACTTTTGGATCTCCTCAAATCAAGAGTTGGTATTAACGAAGAGTTTGAGATCCAAATGACACACCCAAACGGTTTCAAATAAGGAACTAAAAGGAAGAATAAGGCCTGATAGTACATGGATGGGTGTCACAGTTGGAGATCCGTTGCCATAAATCAAAAGTTGCATTTCTGAGTCACTGGAATTCAATCATGTAAAAAGTTTGAGGAATGTTTGTGTTAAATTCGATTTATTTTTCTTTTAATTTTTTTTATAAATGTTTATCGTTTATTGTTTTTTCAATGCTAAATGACTTGGGATGCATGATGCGACATTTTATGTAAGAAAAGTAATACAAAAATTGCCACATGTTAAAGTTGGGGATGTCTGGCAGTATCTCACACCATAAAGAGTGTCATATATTGAGAGAGTATTAGCCACCAAGTGAGCATCCATCCTATAACTAATCAGTGATAGGAGGAGTAGCTTAGCTCACTATGCTTATAAAAAAACTCTCTCTTCAAATATTTTATTAATATGAGACAACTTACATGTGAACATTTATCATTTAACTTCAATATTCGAACACACGTCCCAACGTCAATATTCAAACACATCCCCTCACATATGAGTTATTCTAACACACGCCCCCCTCCCCAACTTCAATATTCTAACACACCCCCCTCACATATGAGTTCTTCGTCAATCCAATATAATTTGAACATGATCATTCAGCTCGACCCGAGCCCCATAACTTCAAAATATTCTAACATGTTCCCCTCACATGTGAGTTCTTCGTCAATCCAATTTTTCGTATATACTAAATGAATAACCAAGAGTGACATATGTCACTCTTTGATTAATCCTATTTAATTATAATTTACTTTAAATTAATTCATTTAATATTTATAATTTAGTATAATAGAACATTTAATGAGATATTACTAATTGAATACTGCTAATAATTATGATTGGTAATAAAATTGTACTCCCTCTGTCCCGCCCTAATTTGTCTACTTGTCATTTTTGTTTGTCCCATTCTAATTTGCCAACTCATAAATGGCAAAAGAAAAATTCTCTCCTTACCCCTACATTTATGTCATTTTACAAAATTGCCACCTCAATTCCCCTTTTAAATTCGGGTTAAATGCGCGAAACCCCTTGTGTTTACGAAATGTTGCGTCGGACCCCCCTGTGATAAGGAAATTGCATGGAGAACACGTGGAAGTTCATAAATTCAACGCGAAATACCCAAGATCGTCAGACTTCACGGGAGTGTATTGCATGCACCTGAAGTGTGAATTTTCTTGATTTATGGCCATTATTTGACTGTGAAAAGACAAAATTAACCCTCTTTACATTATATATGTATGTATATTTTAAATCATTGTGATTGCATCAAAACCCCCATGAAAATTTAATCATCCAAGTACAATTATTTATTTTAATTTTAATAATTGAGAAAATTAAATTAATAAAAAAATTGTAATAATTTTAATAATTGAAAAAATATTTAAAAAATTGTTATAATTTTAATAATTATATCTTCTTCATCAATTCAAAAAATAATATTTATATTGAACTTGATAATGCTCAAAAAAGTTGAAGCTGCAGCGAGTGGATATGGTTGAAATTGAGGATGGAGAAGACGAGTTGGGAAGAAAAGGTGAAGGCAGTGATTCACATCATAACGAACCCAACCAACTCACCGGGTCTGTACTCGCAGGTACTGATAGCCTCTGAGTGGGCAGCGATGGAGGATCCAGATCCAAAGCGGCGCGGCATAGCGGCCATGGAATCGGATCCGAAGCCCATCTCCATGGAAGCCGATGGAAAGAAAAGAGAGGAAGAGGGGGGAGAGAAAATAGAAAAGAGGGCAATGGCGGCGGAACGACGACGACATCGGTGACGATGGGTTCGTCACCGACAACGTTGGTGGCGGCCGTGGCTGAATGGGGGAGAAGAAATGAGTTTGCAATGGGAGAGAAGACACGAGTTTATAGCGGTTGTGCTGAAGGTCTTAGGTTTGGAAATTTGATATGGTCTAGGGATATTTTTACAAATTCCAAGTTTTTATAAAAATTGGGGTTTAATCCCTTTTTTTTTTTTAAATTATAAGTTGAACCCTAAGGTTTGTTAAGATTATGTTTTAACCCCAAGGTATATCAGGGACATAATGGGAAATGAGGTGCAAAAATTTAACGGCGTTAATACCAGTTAAATTAAATGGAACGTGTGTCGAATTTATGAACTTCCACGTGTTCTCCATGCAATTTCCTTATCACAGGGGGGTCGACGCAACATTTTATAAACACAAGGGGGTTTCGCGCATTTAACCCTTTTAAATTCTAATTAAAGTGCAAAAAACATAAAGCTAACACATCCAATCAAAGTCAACTGCATTTTCTTAGGCTCCGTGCCCAGTCAAAGTAGGCAAATTAGACCGGGAGGAGGGAGTAGTTTATAAAATTTAGACAAATATTTTAATTATCTGCAATTACATTTAATTAAAAAAATCACGCAATTAAATTTAAGTTCATACTAATTAAATTAAGAATTAATAATAAATAATAATAATAATTAAATTTATTTAGAAATAATAATTTTCAAATTTATTAATTAGTACTAAAATATTTGTGTGATACACGGGACATAGGCTAGTATAATCTAAACAGGATCATTCAACTCAACCCGAGCCCCATAATTTCAAAATATTCTAACATGTCACACCTGAGCCCTATACCTTCAAAATATTCTAACACGTCCCCCTCACATGTGAGTTCTTCATCAATCTAATATAATCTGAACATGATCACTCAGCTCAACCCAAGTATGGGGTGAGTTCTTCGTCAATCTAATACAATCTGAACAGGATCACTTAGTTCAACCCAAGTATGGGGACAACCCGAGCATGGATCACTCAGCTCAACCCGAGCGTGGGGCCCGTTCTGATACCATGTTGTTGGATACATTTGTAGAATGTTTTGATGAGACAAATCCTTAAAGTAACTCTAAATATGCATAACCAATCTTAGGATAGGTTACTGCAATAGAGTTACTGCAGAAGATTAAAAGAAATAGAGAAAGTGTCAAAAGGAATGATATTGAAGAGAATTGTTAAAAAGAATCGGATGAACTGATAAGGACACTATTGACCTCAGGGAGCTACTGAAAGAGACCTCGCCAAAGAAGTAAACAGCGAGACAGGAAGCTGCCTGAGAAGACCATGCCAAAAGCATACTGCAGGAGCAGCATGCTACAGACGCCTCGAGCCACCTGAAGGAGCAAGCCAGAAGAGGAAGCTCCAGAGTGAAGCAAGAGGAAGGAGCTGCAAAGCAGGTATGGGGAGAAAAGTCAAAGTTATCGGTAGACACAAGAAGTTACCGGTAGAGAGAAGAGAAGAGGAGTCAATCAGAAGAAGACACGCGGAAAGTGAAAAGCTGGCGTGTGTCAGGAGTGTGGCGCATCAATGATGGAAATTTGTCTACCTTCAACGGACAGATTTCATAACCTATAAAGAGGGAAGACTGAAGACTGAAGGTGTGTGCGAGAGAGCGCAAAGGCGCAAGAAAGAAAAAGTGAGCACATCAGAATATCCAAGCTCATAGAGAGAAGCGCAAAAGAAGAGAGAAGAGCTTAAAAGAGAGAAGCGCAGAAAGAGATGGAAGCCTTAAAGAAAAGAGTGTTCAAACAGAGCAGATGAAAAGAAGAAGAGCTTGAACACTCTACACCCCAAAAGAAAACGCACACTCAGTCTACCAGTCAAGCAGCAACCTTTAGCAGATCAGTCTACAAACGGTGGTCAAGCTTGCTGCACCCAGTTGAAGAAGAAGGAGATAAACCTCTCTGAAAGGTTGTCTCGGAGTACTCAGTAAGAGCAGTAATGTCCTACTGAGTTTATCACTTTCTAGGAGAGAAAGTGAGGACCCTGGGTGAGTAGTGTAGGATCCTGTGTGGGTCAAGGGAAAGTAGACAAGCATCTGTGTGAAGGCTTTCTACTTATTTGTTAAGGGTGGGTTGTAATAGATAGGTTTATGTATATCAACCAGCTTAACAAATCTTCCCTCCTTCGTGGAGGAAGAGACGACGTAGAAGGATTACTCCACCTTCGAACCTCTATACATCCTTGTATTCTTATCTGCTTACTGCACTTCATGCATACATGTATTCTCTCTGATAAGTTGCACATCTTCTACTCGGCTTTATAATAAGCTTCCGCAAACCACTTAAATCAGTAACCTCCCAAAAGGTTACTGATATTATAAGTGAGCCGAAAGAGATAAAAGAAAAGTTTGAAAAGAAGGTAGACTTATTCATCCCCCTCCCCCCTCTAAGCCTACCTACAGCAGTTTTGGGACCAACAAGTGGTATTAGAGCAGGTTAGACCATCCACCAGCTGATTTATCTGATACCAACAAGTGGTATCAGAGCCGGTGGATTATTCATCCTTGCTCAATGGTCAATCTGATACCAACAAGTGGTATCAGAGCAGATGGATGATACAAAAGATCTAATCGATCTATCCAGATCCCATCTTTGAAAAAGCTTCTCTCTCAAATAACTCTCTCTCTCTCTCACCCTCACATCAGAGATCATTTTAAAAGCCCTTTGCTCTAAAAGGATATGGAAGAAAAGTTGTTCTTGAGGGGGAACAACAAGCTATCGAAGGAAGGACTGCGAAGAAGGAAACCATGCACAAGGAGCAACATCCCTACGTATCATGGAGCAGCCCAACATGGAGCTGATCAACAAAGAAGACTTGCTGCTGAACAAACAAAGGAAGCTGATATTAACAAGCAAGAAACCATGGAAGAAAATTCTGAGGATGCCAATCAAAGGAGTAAGAAGAAAAGGCTCACTCCAGTCTCCAGACAGAATGAAAAAGGACATACTCTTTTAAGAAGAACAACAATGATCAGGTACCTCATTCTAACTTTATCTTCTTCTGGTCTTAATCACGTCAATCCTACTGAAGAATTCAAGTGACTATATATCATGATCATAGGCTTAAAAGTTATTGTCACTTAATTTTAAAAAATGGGAAGGAAGCCTGCATGTTTATTTCCATACTATAATGCTTCACCTTCTCATGCAAGTCTCAAAGCAACCTGAAATAGTACTGTTAGGTACCCCATATCTTAAAAGAGAAGACCATAAAGTAAGGGGGAACTTCTAGTACAAATCAAGGAAACTTTGAAGGCAAAAATGTTAAAATCCTTGGAATAACCCAAATATGGGTATGCTGTAAAAGGTCTGCAACAAACCGAACATTAAGCAGAACATCATCTTAAAATTTAAAAATATAATAATAATAATAATAATAATAATAATAATAATAATAATAATAATAATAATAATAATAATAATAATAATAATAATAATAATAATAATAATAATAATAAAATCTTGTATATCTTACTGATATCTATGCTTATCATTTCAATATCTAAAGAGTTTATACTCTAAAAGATACAGTAAGAAAAACACCTGCACACACTATCACTTTGTTCTTAATCTTTATAAATCTTGAAGAAGCTAAAACCTTTTCTGCAACAACCATGGGCTGTAAAGAAGGTCTAAGCTTCTAAAAGATACTTAACCTAGAAGGACTCATACTTGTGTGAGTACCTATACAAGAACACTCATTTTTGCAGGAACATTTAACAAAGGGATAATGAATTTAGGGGGAATCAATGACAAAATGACAAACTCTGACTATAGGATGCTGAACATCCGGTTGCTGAATACTAAGTCATGGGATAACAGGACGCTGTACACCAAGACACTAGACACCGAGCTACTAGATGCTAAGCTACTAGAAATCAGAGCACTTGTCATTAAGTTAAATAGAAAAGGTAGAAGGACTCAAAGAAAAAGATAAATTCTGACGAAAGAACGCTAGACACCAGGACATTGGATACTGGGTCGCTGAATAGCAGGATGCTGGACATCAGGATGCCAGGCTGACTGGAAATTAGGTCGCTGGATGGCAGGACGCTAGATATCAGGATGCTAGATACCACGGGCTGGATACTAGATCGCTGAACACTGGGTCGCTAGGCACCAGAACGCTAAACACCAGGATGCTGGACACTAGATCGCTGAACACCAGATCACTGGGTATCAGGATTCCAGACACCAATACACTGGATACTAGGTTACTGGAAATCAGAACTTATCTTCAAGTCACTGGATAAAGGGATCACTTGAAATTACAGATCAGAGCAGTTACTGAGAAATCTTCTCGGTAACGTGCACGCATAAAAAGTGGATCACCTTTCCAGAAATAGACTACCTTTTCAGAACCCTAGAAGAATTCCAGCCGTGCTATCAGAAGAATCCAAAGGTGGAGATCCAGCAGTTGACCACGTCATCTCAAACAAAGGAAAAGACATAAAGCTGTGGAAACTGTCAACACCTTTATTGGAAACCGGCGGAGCAGTTAATGAGATCTTTAAAAGATCTAAACTGCAACAGGGAGTATCTCAACCCTATAAATACATGCACTATTCTTCATTAAACATTCATAAAAGATATCCCCCCCCTCTCTCTCTCTCATCCATAAGCATCATAAAACCAAATTGTTGGAAACCCTTCTCTTCATCCATTCCAAAAGACACATTTTCTGCAAATAATCAGCCAAGCACACTCCAAATCACCAATAGTCACCCTTCACGCTTGCCAATTGTTGGGCAATTCTTCCTCAGAAGACTTGATCTTCTAGTAATCTCTTCTTACCTCAGTCTTAAGGGAACCTAAGGACAAGCACCCAGGTTTTCTTCTTAGAGGATAAAGAAAGAGTAAAGGATCCCTCTCCAGTCGCCCCCGAGCTTAAGCTCATTTTTGATGATGTCAAAACGGGGGAAGAAACTGCGAAGGATCGTGGAAGATCAAAAGTCTTCCATGGAGGAAAAGAGAAGATTCCAGCCCATCCACAAGAAGATGTTGGAGGGGAAATGGATGATTCTTGCTTCCAAAGGAGTTGAGTTGGTAAAAACAGCAGGAGGAGCTGGTAAGAATATAGAGGGAAAAGCTGCAGCAAGCTACTGCGTCATTCTCTCCATCTTCTCAGATCTCTTCCTCTGTTTCCCTACTCTTCTCCGAAAGAAGCCTCTTCTCCTCACCTTTACTTCTCTCTCTTTTTAGACTAAGAGGAAAATCAATTGGGAGTAGGCCCTTGCACCCAAAAGAGGGAAAATAGAGAAGAAAGAAGCCAACAGCAAACAAGTGTGGAAAAGAAAGAAAGGAAAAAACAAGAAGAATAGAAGAATGAATTTAGATAGGATGTTTATTGTACTCTGCTTACTGCATTGTAATATACATGTTTTATCTTAATAAAATGTCTTCTGTTCTTCAAAAAGCTCATTCCTTGTGCCCTTTCTTTTAGACTTATATGTGATTTGTGTATGAAAGTAGTATGCCCTATAATGCCATACTTTAAATATGCTTTCTGTGCTTGAGAGGTTATATTCTTTTGATCTTTTGTAAAGGTTTTGTCATCATCAAAAAGGGGAAATTGTTGGATACATTTTTAGAATGGTTTGATGAGACAAATCCTTAATGTAACTCTAAATATGCATAACCAATCTTAGGATAGGTTACCGCAATAGAGTTACTGTAGAAGATTAAAAGAAATAGAGAAAGTATCAAAAGGAATGATACTTAAGAGAAAGGTTAAAAAGAATCGGATGAACTGATAAAGACACTATTAACTTCAGGGAGCTACTGGAAGGGACCTCGCCAAAGAAGTAAACAATGAGACAGGAAGCTGCCTGAGAAGACCATGCCGAAAGCATACTGCAGGACCAGCATACTATAGACGCCTCGAGCCACTTGAAGGAGCAAGCCAGAAGAGGAAGGAGTTGCAAAGCAGGCATGAAGAGAAAAGTCAAAGTTACCGGCAGACACAAGAAGTTACCGGTAGAGAGAAGAGAAGAGAAGTTAATCAGAAGAAGACATGTGGAAAGTGAAAAGTTCACGTGTGTCAGGAGTGCGGCGTATCAATAATGGAAATTTGTCTACCTTCAACGGACATATTTCATAACCTATAAAGAGAGAAGACTGAAGACTGAAGGTGTGTGCTAAAGAGCGCAAAGGGGCAAGAGAGAAGAAGTGAACACATCAGAATATCCAAGCTCACAGAGAGAAGGACAAAAAAAGAGAGAAGAGCTTAAAAGAGAAAAGCGCAGAAAGAGGGGAAAGCCTTAGAGAAAAGAGTGTTCAAACAGAGCAGATGAAAAGAAGAAGAGCTCGTACACTCTACACCCCAAAAGAAGACACACACTCAGTCTACTAGTCAAGCAGCAAGCTTCAGCAGATCAGTCTGCAAACGGAGGCCAAGCTTGCTGCACCCAGTTGAAGAAGAAGGAGATAAACCTCTCTAAAAGGTTATCTCGGAGTACTCAGTGCGAGGAGTAATGTCCTGCTGAGTTTACCACTTTCTAGGAGAGAAAGTGAGGACCCTGGGTGGGTAGTGTAGGATCTTGTGTGGGTCAAGGGAAAGTAGGCAAGCATCTGTGTGATATTTGTTAAAGGTGGGTTGTAATAGATAGGTCTATGTAAATCAACCAGCTTAACAAAGGTTCCCTCCTGAGTGGAGGAAGAGAGGACGTAGAAGGATTACTCCACCTTCGAACTTCTATACATCCTTGTGTGCTTATCTGCTTACTGCACTTCATGCATACATGTATTCTCTCTGATAAGTTGCACATCTTCTACTCGACTCTGTAATAAGCTTCCGCAAACCACTCTAATCAGTAACCTCCCAAAAGATTACTGATATTAGAAGTGAGCCGAAAGAGATAGAAGAAAAGTTTGAAAAGAAGGTAGGCTTATTCACCCCGCCTCGCCCTCCTCTAAGCCTACCTACAGCAGTTTTGGGACCAACACATGTCAAAGTTGAGCTTAACACAAGTATAGGGCCAACCCGAGCATGGATCACTCAGCTCAACCCAAGCATGGGGCCCGCTCTGATACCATGTTAAAGTTGGGAAACGTCTGACACCGTGAAGGTGTCATATATTAAGAGAGTCTTAGCCACCAAGTGAGCATCCATCCTAAAATCAATTGGTGATGACAAATTCTTGTATGAGACCGTCTCATGGATCCTATTCCGTGAGATGGGTCAACCCGATCCGGTAAAAAGTCAACAGTCAAAGTCAATGTCAACAGTCAACAGTCAAAAGTCAACGCCGATCAACGGTGTTGATCAACGGCCGGTCAATGCCGTTGACCAAAAGTATTACATATTATATGTAAAAGTAGTACACCATATACATAGAAGTATTTTATTATGAATGTACTACTTTTACTTTTATAAGGTAATACTTTTTTAGTGTATCATGTGTGACAAAGTTTTGAAAAACTATGTACTATTTTTGTGTGTTTTAGATAATACTTTTATAATGATACCATATTTATGTGTAGTATGTAATACTTTTCTATATTATACATTATATGTATATAATACAAAAGTATTATCTGATCTATAGAAAAGTATCACCTACATGAAAATATTACATTATGAAGTATTAAATGATATATAAAAGTATTACCTAATACACACAAAAATATTATTAAATTATAAGAACATAACATCATGTAATACTTTTATGTGCAACATGTAATACTTTTATATGCAACATGTAATACTATTGAAATCAACAGGTAATACGTTTATATACGTCATGTAATACTATTGAAATTAACAAGTAATATTTTTATGTGTATCATGTAATACTATGAAGTATTAGATGATATGTAGGAAAATATTGTCGTATACACAAATGTAATATTTTTATGTACAACACGTAATACTATTTAAATCAACAAGTAATAATTTTATATGTATCGTGTAATACTTGTATATGTAGTACATAATACTAATTAAAAGTATCACATGATACACATAGAAGTATTATGGGAGTAGAATAACAGTATTACATTATGAATATAATATTTATATACATGACATATAATATATTTTTATGCATGACATGTAATACTTTTTGGTCAACAGCGTTGACCGTCGTTGATCAACTTTTGACTGATCGTTGACCGTTGTCCTTTGATTTTTGACTTTGACCGTTGACTTTTGACAAGGTTGGGTCGACCCGTCTCATGAAATGGATCCGTGAGACGGTCTCACACAAGACTCACTCATTGGTGATAGGAGGAGTAACTCACTAGGCTTATAAGACTATATTTATCAACAACCCAACACAACCAACCTCTTAATATAATATTCATTTCTCTCTCATCCACATACACAATCTACAACCTAACCAAATTCCAATCTTTTTACACTTTATCAACAACCCAACCCAACCCAACCCAAGCTAACTTTTTAATAAAATATTCATTTCTCTCTCATCTATATATACATTATAATAATTAATATGAAATTATATACTATTTTGAGATTTTTTAATTATATTAAAAAATATAATAATTGTATTTTAATTCCACAATTAGTAAGAAAATTTGTTTCGAAAATACACTAAAAATAACATACTAACACAATAACTACATTAAAATTGAGATTTGGAGAAAATTGAGAGCTTTGATAATATTGAGAATTTTAGTAATCTTCAAGATTAATAAAATCATCAAAATTAGAAAAAATTTAGGAGTTTGGGTAATAATTAGGATTGTTTGAATCCATAATAAGAAAGAAATTATAGAAATTGTGTGAGAAAAGAGTGAATCTCAAAATGTAAAAAAAATAGAATTTTAGATTGAGAGAAAATAGAGAGTTTTTAATTGTGATTCAAAATATGTCAATATTACACTCTATTTATAGATAGAAAAAAGGTAGAAATTTTGGTTATTTTTAAAAAATAAAATAAAATAAAATAAATATCATTTATCAAGAATCTAAATTATATCCATAAAAGTTTATCACAACCAAATATAACAGGACACTTGTCACAAAAGTGGATATGGAGGTGGGTTGTTCCACCGCTCCATGCTCCAACCGGTTGATACCATTATTTTCATTTATCTTTTTTTCTTAAAATTTTTGTCTTATTCAAGCAACACATGGAATGGTTTGCCAATAAACATAGTCTAAGGGACTCTCTCTTCAAGTATTTTATCAATGTGAAATAACTCACATGTGAACATTTATCATTTAATTTCAATATTCTAACAAATCATGGAATTTGTGGTGGGTGTGGGTCACTTGCCGAAAATTGGTCGAAAAATACAAATTTTAAGGTAAAAGGATTCAAATTGATCGAACGTATTTCATTACAGGATTAAAATTGATAATTCAAAATTAACATTACCAAAATTTAGGGCTGGACCAAAAATGAATTCCTATTGAAAAACTGAAAAAGACATATATTAAGAATCTCACCAGATATAAAGGATTCTATAATCACTTTTAGGAGTTTATGTTATGTGATCATCATGCGCTTTAATTTGGTTTTCCATATATAAATGAGAATTCATTGTAGGAAAACCACAAATCAAATCCAGTTCACGTCCTATATAATCAAATTGTACATATAAATATGTTTCACTTGGACATCTTGACATTCACAGTTCTAAGTAGATGTTCACATTCAAAATGTACATTAATATTGTTTAAATTAAATATGTCAGTCTTTAATGAATTTAATTCACTATATCAAATGTTGATTCTCTTATATATAACACTTATAAATTAAGATTATGATTACATCAAATGAATTATGAATTTTTATAAGTATTCCACAATATTGCATTTTTTAATAATTATAATAATCCATAATTGTTTTAGGGGTACTAGTAGGGTGGGAGTTTTTGTCTCGGGTATCAAGTACGCAACCCGACCCGCACAGGTATTACCCGATTGGGTCGGGTTTCCCCAATTGCGGGATTTTGGGTTCTTCGGATGGTACCCGATTTCTTTAGGTATTTTTGAATAGTGTTATTCGGTACCCGATCCGAAAATCCGAAACCCACAACTACCCGACCCGATCCCACCCCTAGATACTACTATATGTCACGACAAAAATTACATGCTCTGTAAGCTTTCCAATTATATATCTACCACTTGATGAGGGTTGTACTGCAAAATCCTGCATTCCCATTATTAGTCATGTATGTCAAATTTTAGTGCATATATATATATTGCTAAAAGTAGGATTGCATATACTCAGTGATCAACAGTTTTGCAAATCATCACGAGTTCATATATCTATCTACATTAGTCATCCGAATTATTTGCCCATTGAGTGGTGTCTATATAATTCAAAGACGCATCATTCTTGAAAACTAATTTTCTAATATCATCTTTACTTGATGATCTGATCACCACTTTTTCCTCGTCCCACTCATCGTCCCAATTTTGATCCCATCCTCCTCCTTGTGTTTTAACATGCAGGATCGACGTAGAATCAGAGCCTTGGTGCTTCATTTCAAGCTCCTCGTATGGAACTCCATTAAAGTATCGTCTCGTTTTCACCAACTTGCAGTAGATCAAAGTACCTCCGATGAAAACAACAATTACGAATACCATGTATGTTCCGTTGATGGGTATCATTTGTGATATCGAAGCTTCCATATGGATAACACATTCTCCATCTCCAACGTTTAGGGAAATGGAAGAATTCCTTCCCATGTTTGATGGTACATATATCTGATGCAATTGGATCGGAGCAAACCAAATGTTAGCTAAAGCATATATAATATTCAACAAAACATCCTTAATGTTTCTACTAGCTTGGGTTAATAGTCAAACAATAGATTCAGACCACCATTGGAGTCTCACCTGATAGTGTAATAAAGAACCAATATATGTCTAGAAGAAGATATATCTGCTGCCTACCCACTCACAAAGGTAACATGATCTAAACCATGCATGTACTGAGAGGATCGAATTGAACATCCAGAAGACGAAGAGTACTAGCGCTGTAGTAGCGCATAGGGTTTACAAATTCTTACCAATATTGATCCTACTTTTCATACTACATACATATACATAAGGTTATATGATTATGATCATTTATGAAGACTTTTGGTGTGACATTTTCAGCAATTAACTAATTCTACAATGATTTCATACATTTTCAAACTCACATGCAGTTTTCTTCTCCACGTAATCTATTTCCTAATAAAATTTTATAGATAATCTTTGGATTAAAGTTTAGAAAATAATAATAATAATAATAATAATAATAATAATAATAATAATAATAAGAAGAAGAAGAAGAAGAAGAAGAAGAAGAAGGCTTCATTTGAGAAAAGAGAAGCTCTCATGTGAATAAAGTGCATCCAAGCAATCTGGTCGGATTCAGGTCGTCCAACCTTTTTTATTTTATTTTATTTTCTTTTTTGCTCTTGATTTTTTAATTTTGGTCATGAGTTTTATGTTATGTTAGACATAACTTTATGTTATGTTAATATACATTCATGCTCAGATTTCATATCTTTAATTTAGGGAAGAAAAAAAAAACTAACTTTGGCACATTTTGTACATGTATCTTTATGTAGTATTAGTCATACATTTATGTTATATTAGACATACTTTTATATTACATAGACATACCTTATATTAATATATAAATATATAACTAATGTAAGTAAAACTAAAATGTATTACTAATATAACTAAAAGGTATGTCTAACATTACTAAAAGGTATTAAGGTATATGTTGGTCCCAAATATGGTGGTAGTAGGCTAGGGGGGGGGTGAATAAGCCTACTCCTATTTTCAAACTTTTTCTTCTATTATGTCGGCTTGGTTGTAGTATCAGTAACCTTTTGGGAGGTTACTGATCAAAGTGGTTGAATAAAGCTTTTCTCTTATAAGAGTCTAGTATAGAAGATGTGCAACTTAACATAGAGTTATGCAAGTAAAGTAGTAAACACATATATACGCATGGATATATAGAGGTTCGCAGGTGGAGTAATCCTTCTACATCCTCTCTGTCTCTTCTCAAGAGGGAACATTTGTTAAGCTAGTTGATTTACATAGCTCTATCTATTACAACCCTCACTTAACAAGTAAGTAGCAAACCTTCACACAGCTGCTTGCCTACTCTCCTCACTGACCCACATAGGATCTTATTCTACCCACCCAGGGTCCTCACTTTCTTCTTCAGAAAGTGGAAAGCTTAGCAGGACTATCTCCTCGCACTAAGCACTCCAAGACAGCCTTTAAAAAGGTTTGTCTTCTCCTTCTTCAACTGGTGGCAGCAAGCTTAGACTTGTTTTGCAGGTTTAACTGCTATAGCTTGCTACCTTGACTGTGAGACTGGTTATGAGTCTTTTGGGGTGTGGGGTGTTTGAGTTTCTCTTTTCTCTCTTTTGCTTTTGCTCCCCACTTTGCTCTCTTTTCTTTTGTGTAGCCTTCTCCCTCTTTTCTGCACCTTCTTCTTCTGAGCTTTTTCTCTGTTGACCTCTTCTATTTTGTTTTGCGCGCTCTCTCTCTCTACTCGCATCTTCAGTCTTTAGTCTTCTTCTTATTTATAGATTAGGAAATCTGCCTGTTGAAGGTAGGTAGATTTCCATCGTTGATAGCGCCGCACTTCTTCTGTCACACGCCAACTTTTCGCTTTCCACGTGTCTTTTTCTAGTTGGCTCCTCTTCTCTTCTCTCTACCGGTAACTTCTTGTGTCTACCGGTAACTTGACTTTCTTCCCATGCCTGCTTTGTAGCTTCCTCCTCGCGCTTCACTCTGGAGCTTCCTTCTCTAGCTTGCTCCTTCAGGTGGCTTGAGGCTTCTGTAGCATGCTGTCTTGCAGTATGCTTTCGGCATGATCTCTCAGGTAGTTTCCTGTCTTGTTCCTTTTGCAATCTGCTTCGGCAAGATCTCTTCCAGTAGCTTCCTGTAGTCATCAGTATCCTAATTAGTTTACCCGATTCTTTTTCAACCATTCTCTTCAGTGTCCTTCCTTTAACACTTTCTCTGATCTTTCTTTCTTCTGTAGTAACTCTGTTGCAGTAACATATCCTAAGATTGGTTATGCTTGTTAGAGTTACTTAAGGTTTTGTCTTATCAAAACACAGTATAGTTAAAAATTCTAAGGGTATGAAATTAGGATACAAAGGTATGACTAAAATAACATAATGTATGTCTAACATAACATAAATGTATATCTAACATAACATGTCATCTGTAGTGATTTTGGATGGGTTTAAACGCATCTACCCAGATGCGTAGGAGCTCGTGAGAGCGAATTAGACGCACATGGAGACGCGTATTTTGGACGTGTGGATAGGTGGACCTTAGTACATAGATCCCAAATCCACGCAATTGTGGATATGTGGACCTCGATATATGGATCTCAAATCCATGCAATTTATGCATAAAAGTTTTTGTTTGAAAAAAGTTAAAAATCAACCGTTTACATAATTCTTCTATATCAGTCTACTGTTTTAAAATCGTCAAGTTTTAACATAATTAAAGCAATTGATATCTACTTTAGCTATTTTATTATTAATTTGGTGAAAACTGAATTATTGTATTGTGACATATGGATCTCATTTAAATAATATGTAAATGATGTATCACTTAAAATTAATCAAGATTGATTAACTTATGGGTGTACGTTAACCTATCTTAACTTAATGAATGAGTACAACAAAAAAAATTCCATACTCATCAATTTGTTCTCTTATCTTGTTTCTAATAAAGAAACACCTCATTTAGTTAATCTTATTTGACATTGATATTTGAATTTTTTCTTTTGCATTGCGTCGCTTTCATCTTTTTATTTATTTAGGTTAAAGTGAATTTATCCATAACTAATTAGTTTTGATTAATTTTAAGTAATGTATGAATGTCAAACTTTATCTATAGGAAAAAACTAAGTTTTTCGTCTTTCCCAAATTCAATGTCCGTTATTAGTCCTCTAAAAATACAATTTTCAATTTTGGTCATGTAATTGACAATTTTGTCCAATTTAGGTCCTTTTTTCACCAGATATTCGATTTTCCGGCCACATTCCGATGAGTGCTCTATACCCGCCCCCATTCTGTAGCCGGAAAATAAAATAATTGCAAAAAAAAAAAAAACGATTAGAATTGGACAAAATTTTCAATTATAAGACCAAAATTGGAATAATTTTTCAATTATGAGACCAAATAAAAAAGTGCATTTTTACAAAACTAAAAACAGACAGTAATTTTTTTAAGGATGACGAAAAATGAGTTTTTCCCTTTATTTACATAACATCTACATCACCATAGAATCAAAATTTTAACCAAAATCATAATTTATTAAAATTAAAATTAATTGATCTTATTATGACTATTTTAAAATAATCTACTAAAATAGAAAAATTATGTATAATTGTGGATTTTTTCAACACTTAAACATGAGTTGGAAAAAGAGAGTTATATGCAGTAAGCTCCAATGTTCAAAAAGGTATGATTAAATTAAAGTAAAATATAAAATTATGGCCTTTCCTTTTTCTTTTCTTTTCTTTCTTTCTTTTTTTTTTTTTCAATAAACCTTCCAAACATTTTGTTTACACATTTTAACCTTATAGTGCATCAGTTGCATGTGTACACTTGCGAATCTGGTTGGACTTGATCCAACTCGAATCCGCACCCATGTGTTTTATTTTATTTTATTTATGTGGTAACTTTTATATTATGTGAGTATAACATTTAAGTTAACATACTTATACATTTTTCAATATAAAATGTAAAATAATATAGTTAAAAACTTTTACGTTATAATAATTTAACATATATCTTATGTTGATATTTCATATCTCTACAACTATTGGTATATATATAACCAATTAAAAGGGTGAGCAGATACATCTAATGAAGTGCTCTATTTTGGTTATACAAGTGAGTAGTTCTATATATGGTTGGATAGAACCAATTGTTAAGATATCACAAAAAAATTAAATGAGACTATTTCATATAAAATCTTACATGAGATGAAATTTTATATGATCGCATTATATATGTGATATCGATAGACTGTATTAAATGGATTGACATGCTTATATTAATATTTCTGCATAATGTCACATAGCACAGTTCAACATAAGACATACTCTTAAGAGTTTCGAAGCTCTTTTCCCGAATAGAAAGGGAAATACTATGTTTAATTAGGTGGTGTATACCATACAATTTTAGTTTGAGAAATATAGGTAAAATCAACAATCCTGTTCTCTCTCTCTCATAGAAGAATTAAGATATATACGGTAGTTTGTAAGCAAATAGTGGACTTGAGAATTTGGATGTTAATTAGGAAGGGAAAAAATAAATTTAATTTAGTCCATTTAAAAAGTCATTGTCCAATTTTCGTCCACCATGAAAGAGGTTTTCAATTTTAGTCCAATTAAGCCAAAAATCGTCACTATTTGGTTCATTTTTGCTTAATTGGACTAAATTAATTGAAAACTGAAAATTGATAACCACTTCCATGGTGGACGAAATAGTGACAAAAATTGACTAAATAGTGACAATTTTTGGTTTAATTGGACTAAAATTGAAAATCGCTTTCATGGTGGATGAAAATTGGACAATGTCTTTTTAAATGGACTAAAATTGAATTTAACCCTAATTAGGAAAGAAATGTTAATTAAGGAGTAGTATTACCTTCTTCACTTCATGTCCATACATTAGGGTTTCATGGAGGCTAATGTTTCCGGGGTGGAAAATCATATGTAGCTTAACACAATTGTCACCATCGTTCTGAACAACCACATATGAAGCTTCTGATCCTACAAACAGTTACAATATATAGCGTTACGTAACTAATTGTATGATCAGCTAGATGGGAAAAAAAAATTAAGAATTCCATCTACGTTTCTTAAAAACGCGCCTCCCATGCGCATGCACGCGCTCCCACGCGCTGAAGATTTGTCCTGAAGCTCATCCAAAATTCGCTCAAATAGACCAACCTTTGTGTATAGTTAAACCAACCTTTGTGTATAGTTAGACCAACCATGTGTAGTAGGTCTAACTATATACAAAGGTATGTCTAACATATATAAAAGTATGTTTAACTGTATGCAAAAGTATGTCTAACATATACAAAGACATGTTTAAGTATACATAAAGGTATGTCTTACACAACGTAAATGTATGCCTAACATAACGTAGTGGTATGTGCCAAAATTCAAAAATCAAGCCAAAAAAAGACAAGGCATGGAATCTGGGCAGAACTGGTATGTTTAACATAGCTTAAAGGTATGTCTAACATAACGTAAAGGTATGCCTAACATATACTATTGGTATGTGATTTTTTTCAAAAATCATGAGCGAAAAAAAAAAAAAAAGAGGGTGCGGTCCCCCCTGACCCGGATTCGACCCGGGTGCATGCTGCACCTGATTCACAAGAGACTTACTCTCATTTATGTTAGTATCATAAAGTATGTTGGAATGATGTATTAGATAACATTAAAGATGTCTACTATCAAGAATGAACTTCAAGAAAGCTATAAATTAAATTATTGTTAGTTTGAATTTGGTTCATTTTAATCGAGTGAAATTTTAAAAAGTCCAATGTGGGTAATTTGTAATAATCTAATTCCTAATCTATATCTATACTAAAGGAATAACCAAGAGTGACACATGTCACTCTCTGGTTAATCCAATTTAATTACATTTTAATTTTAAATCAATTCATTTAATATTTATAATTTACTGTAATAGTGCATTGAATGAGATAATAATAATTAAATAGCAAAATGCTAATAATTATGGTTGATTGTAAATTATGAAATTTTAGACAAACATATTAATTAAAGTTGATATTTGCAATTACAATAAATAATAATTAAAATTTTCATACAATTAAATTAAAATTACATACTAAATAAATTAAAAATTAATGAAAAGTAATAATAATTAAATTTATTTATAAATAATAATTTTTAAAAAAATTAATTAATATTTAAATACCGTGTGATACACGGGACTTACGCTAGTTTTATGGAAAGTGAGACTAATAGTACTCCTAAATGTTAAACTTATTAGCTCCGACATTTATTAATGTGCTCATAGTAGATAAAGTACATAATTGCTTGAGAAGTTCTCCTGTGCACCAGATGCATGGTCCAGGGTCGGGTCTGGACCACCCAGCCCATTTTTCTTTTTAATATTTTTTTTCAAGCTAGATTTTTGGAAGTTCCTCGTGATATTTATATTGCGTTAGACATACTTTCATATTATGTTAGACATACATTTATATTATGCTAAATATACCTTTATGCCCAGATTTCATACTTTTAATTTCAAAAAAAAAAAAGAACCTAGCTAACTTCAGCACATTTTGTACATGTACCTTTTACATAATATTAGTCATACGTTTATACTATATTAGACATACTTTTAAATTATCTTAGACATACCTTATATAATATATAAAAGTATGACTAACATATCTAAAAAGTATGACTAACATAAGTAAAGGTATGTCCAACATTACTAAAAGGTATGAAGGTTTAACTGAAAATTCTAAGGGTTTGAAATCAAAACACAAATGTTGTATGACTAACATAACATAAATGTATGTCTCACATAACGTAAATGTATGACACCTGGAGCGAGTTTGTGTGGATTTGAGCACAATTACCCAGGAATGTGAGGACCGTGAAACGTGTGTGAAAGTGCATTTTTGAACACATTAATCGGATAAACTCAGGTGCATCCATGCACCAAGTGCATTAATTTTTTTGTCTAGTATATTTATTTAAACTACAACCGCGAACTTATTAATTGGATATTTATGCATGGCTCTCTTATTTAATACTCCCTCCATCCCGGCTTATTTTGCCTACTTTGACCGGCACGGAGCTTAAGAAAAAACTGTTGACTTTTGATGTGATGTGTTATTTTAATGTTTTTGAGTGGCAATTTTGTAATTAATGTGTGCTTTTTGAGTGTAGAGTAGTATATTATTGACTTTTTTCTTTGCCATTTTGGGGCTGGCAAAATAAGTTGGGACACGAAAAAGTGGAAAGTAGGCAAAATAAGCCGGGACGGAGGTAGTAATAAATTATAAAATTATATCATTTGTCACCTTTCTAACATATAAACATTGGACAAAACTTATATACCCCTGGGACATATAGGGGCACGAATTTATTGTTATACACATGTTCTTCAGGTGTTATATATATATATTCTATAGATGTTACATTTTTTGGTGCTATACATATAATCTACAAGTATCATATGTATATAAGGGTATAGATATGATACCTAAAGAGTATACATATGATACTTGTAGAGTATATATATAACACCATATAATAGGTTACGTTGGGGGCACCGTGCCCCGGAGCACATAAGTGTCACTCATAAATATTATTCCTTGAAACAAATATGGTAAGTTAACCGAAATTTATACTTAAGTTCTAACAAATAAATAGAAGGTTTGATATAAAAAATGAACTTGAACAATGACATTTTTTCCAATTTACTGTTTAAACTCTTTTTTATTTGTTTTTTTTTTTTTTTTATTGTATCCTAAAGTTCACAATTTCTCAAATTGTAATTTAGGATCATTTTCCAATCACTTTACTAGCCAAAATCAACTTGGATGACCCGACGTTCTTAACCAAAATATATGAAAATTATGATAAAAGACTGCACATTTACCTGAAAATGAATGTTGTCATAAATTAATTTTCTAATTTTCAGTTGATTGAAGCTCAATTTGAGAAAAGATCATATGAAAACTAATTTTTGATGTTGCATCTTGTATTTTAAAATTAATAATCAATAGTACAAACAGAATGTGTCATATGAGATCATTAATTAATATGGGTCATATATTAAATGTAATAATATGAAATGTAAGGAAAAAATAATAAAGGATGCAGAGAGGCCTAATAGTGAGTACCTAAATTAGAGTTGCCCTTTCCAAAAAAAGGCATGCAAGCAGTGACATTGTAATCCTTGAAATCGCACTTATTAGACACCTTATCGCAAATAGGTTTATCAGTTTGAGCTGAACTTTGATCATTCCCGGAATATACGAAACTTGCCGATGGAACGGGGCTAGGGGATGGCGACAATATCTACAGACAAAGAGTTGGATGACGATTAAATAATTCAGTCAACAAACTAAACTGATCATATGATATATACCTGATGTGTCGTGTAAAAAGAGATATGATGGTCTGCTAGTTTCCGAAGTATTAATTGATCGTGAAACGACCCATGGGATCGAGGAGGGACAGCAAAAATGAAGAGAGATAGGAAGAGGGCTATTATTCTTAAACATGACATTGTGATAGACTTGGATTGAAGATGAGAATGGTGGTACTCAGAGGGTTTGGATTGGGAATAAGATCCTTAATTAGTTTGCAAGAGCTCGCGATCGAGAACAACAACATCTTAATATTCTACCTATTTTTTTGTGTGTACAAAGTCAATTAAGAAAAGAAGCAGGCATATGGATGGGAGTTGTAAGAAGAGACAACATTGACGGATTCCTCAATTTTACAACTTTGTTTTTGGTCCTGTTTAACTACATGTGTTGTCAATCAAACATGAGACAAATCAGTTGAGTTTCAAAATTTCGGGTGGGGGCAGTGGCTTGGCCTATTCATCTATGCGGATCTGTTGTATTTCTATTAAGGATCAAGAGTGGTGTTTGGGGATAACTCATAAGGAAACACATTGGGTATATGAAAATTGATCAGAGGAGATGTACAAATTAATGATGTGTCATATGTGAAAGGTTTAAAGTATAACTTGTTGAGCATTAGTCAATTCTGTGACATAGGGCATATAGTGGAATTCTTCCAAAACCAATGTCTAATCAAAGATGCAGCAATTATAGAAATCAAGATTGCCGGAACAAGGAAAGGGAATGTATATCTTGTGGACTGAAACTCTTCAACTATGCCAAGATGCTTTATTGCGAAAGGCTCACCAGAAAAAAGCTGGTTATGACACCAAAGGATGAGCCATCTGAACTTCAAGACGATCAACAAGCAGGCCAGGAAAGGACTAGTGAGAGGATTACCTGAGATTGCATACAAAAAGGAAAACATATGTGGAGCATGTCAAAAAGGAAAGCAAATCAAAGTATCCTTCAAGGAAAAGTTGTAGCGATCATCATTCAAGATCTTGGATCTGCTACACATGGACCTCTTTGGCCCCATTGATCCTAAAAGTTTGAGTGGGCAGAAATACTCCCTTGTAATCATCGATGATTACTCAAGGTTTTCCTGGACAATTTTTCTTGCAAAGAAGTCAGAAACGCAATTAAAGCTTCCGGAGTTGATGAAAAGGATTCAGGATGAGAAGAACTCAAATATTGTGAAGATCAGGACTGATAGAGGCACTGAATTTATCAATAAATTCATCGAAAAGTACTACCTAGAGAAGGGAATTCAGCACGAGTATTCAGCTGCAAAAATCCCTCAGCAAAACGGTGTAGCTGAAAGAAAGAACAGACCCTTAAGGAAGCTGCAAGGAGAATGCTTGCAGAAGCTGCTATGCCTAAAAAATTTTGTGCTGAAGCTACTAACACTGCATGCTACACGTAAAATCGGTGTTTAATCAACAAAGAACAAGACAAAACTCCCTATAAGATTTGGTATGGATACTCTTCAAGTGTAGCATACTTTCACATCTTTGGATGCAGGTGCTATGTATTGAACAATGGAAAAGAACACCTAAAAACATTTGATGCTAAGGCAGATGAAATTGTATTCCTTAGATACTCTTCCATGAGCAAAACCTTTCGAGTCTTTAACAAAAGAACTCTCATGGTGGAACAGTTTGTACATGTGGTCTTTGATGAACCACACTGTAATACAGCTAAGCTAGATGATTTGAAGATGGAATCTTAAGGAATTAATCCTAAGACCCATGTGTCATATATAGAGAGCTCTCATCTTCCCATTCTCTCTAAAAGGGTTGACAAAAAAAAAAAAAAAAAAAGAAACTTGGATGCATCAACTTCAGAAACTGCAAGATAGGTTACAGAAAACCAAGATGCAGCAATACAACATACAATAGAACAACATACAGCTGAGCAAGATGCAGAACATCCTGATGAAGAAGATTCTACTGCACTGCAACCTGAAGATGTTGAAAAACATGATAGAACATGACTAAGGGATCACCCAAAAGATCTCATCATTGATGATCCAAGAGTTGATGTAAGAACAAGAAGAGCAATTCATCATGAAGTATTGTTTGCATGCTTCATATCATAGATTTAGCCTAAGTCGATAGGGAAACACTTGAAGATTTCAACTAGATTCAAGCAATGCAGGAAGAACTAAACGGATTCGAAAGAAATCAAGTATGGAAGCTTGTACCCAGACCATCGCATCAAAGAGTCATCGGAACGAAGTGGGTATTCAAGAACAAGCTGGATGAATCTGGGTTAGTTGTGAGAAACAAAGCTAGGCTGGTTGCTAAGGGGTATTGTCAAGAAGAAGGGATTGATTTTGATGAGTCATTTGCCCCTGTTGCACGCCTTGAAACCATTAGAATCTTCCTCGCATATGCTGCTCACAAGAACTTTCAACGTATATCAAATGGATGTGAAAAGTGTCTTCCTAAATGGACTTCTTGTGGAGAGGTATATGTTGAACAACCTCCGAGATTCGAAGATGATGCTATAAGAAAGGTCTACATGATGCAGAAGGCACTGTATGGACTCAAACAGGCACCACGAGCGTGGTATGATACATTGTCCCTTTACCTTTTCTTGAAAATGGCTTCAACAAGATGACAGTGGACATAACTCTCTTCAGAATCCAAGATGGTGATAGCATCTTGCTAGTCCAAATCTATGTTGATGATATCATCTTTGGATCAACAAACAAACAACTTTGTGAGAAGTTCTCTTGCCTCATACAGAAGAAATTTGAGATGAGCATGATGGGAGAGTTAAGCATCTTCTTGAGACTGCAAGTAAAACAAATGGATGCTGGAATTTTTATCAACCAAGCTAATTACACAAAAGAGCTTATCAAGAAGTTTGGAATGGAAGTGGAGCCGTTGTAGGCATACCTACAAGCACATCTATGAGCTTAGATAAAGATGAAGCTAGAAAGGATGTTGATGTCACAAAGTATAGAAGGATCATTGGATCTCTCGTCTATCTTACAATAAGTAGACCAGACATCATGTTTGAAGTGGGAATTTGTGCAAGATTTCAATCATACCCCAAGGAATCCCATTTTACTGTAACTAAAAGAATTATCAAATACCTTAAAGGGACTCAAGATGTTGGCCTATGATATCCAAAAGAAGGAGGATTCAGCTTAAAAGGATATTCAGATTGTGACTTTGCAGGTTGCAGAGTGGATCACAAGTGGAACTTGCCAATTCTTGGGGAATAGACTTGTCTCTTGTTTCTGCAGGAAGCAAACCTCCACTTCAGAAGCTGAGTATGTTGTAGCAGGAAGCCTCTGTGCTCAAATCCTATGGATACAGCAACAACTCAAAGACTATGACATTGAAGAAAAAAAAACTCCTATCATGTGTGATAACACAAGTGCCATAACAATAACCCACAATCCTGTCTTCCACTCAAGAACCAAACATATTGACATCAGACATCACTTCATCAGAGATCATGTTGAAAAGAAGGATGTTGTTCTTGAAAAGATTTATACAGATCTACAGTTGGTTGATATCTTCATCAAACCTCACAATGAAGCAAGGTTTTCAACCTTAAGGTATGAGCTCGAGATCATAAACTGCAATGAAGGTTGTAGGGAAGAGATTACAGCAAAGCGAATACTGTAAGATGAAGAAATATATAGAGAGAGCTTGCAGTAACATGCTCTTGAACAAGTTATAGCAAGGAAAGACATTGGATCAAGGGGGAACACTGCTTACAGCAACGCTAAGATGCAATGATGTAGTGACATGAGATGTGCACACACTAAGGGGGAACTATGCTGCATACAACAATGAGGTTCTGCTCAGGTTACAACATTTATATGCATGCAGCACATGTTTGTGAATTAATACCTGAAGCAGTGCATTAAACACTTAGTGCTCGGAGCAATCAATTTTTGGTATTTAATGCTGAAACCTAGGATAAAATAACAGTTATGATTAAGAGCGACAAATATGCGCTTTTGTATTTAATGTGAAAACACTTTTGTGTGTAACTGCAGGCGCGCGCGTAAGCAACTATTCAACTTGCCCTATATTTAAGAAATTGCCACTCCGCATTTTTGAATGGATCACTAGATGGATGACATGTCAGCCGAATAGATTGATCACAACCCTTGATCGATTCAAATTTTGGGAAGTTTTCAACAAAATCGATCTTCATCATTTTTTACAAAGATCACATTTACTCTAACACTCAAACATACCTTCTCCCTCTTTACAAAATCCTTCTAAACCCTAGAACTCTCAAATCTTATTCTACAATGGGCCTCCCAGTGAAGAACACCATATTTGTAGAAGGAAGACTCATCAATCTTGAAGGGTTGATGCAGAACCCTAAGTTCGACGCTGAATGCATAGAGAGGATCTTCAAGAAGCTGCAGGACACAAAGATTACAGGCTTTGTGTAGGACCATGGATGCGGCTACTCTGAAGCATCTGTGAAGAACTTCTACTCCACTGCTCGAACGAGTGAATCTGGGAGGAACATTGTCTTCTCGGTGACAGGAAATGAGTATGAGGTTTCTATAGAGACCATTGGCAAAGCCTTACATATCAGTGCTAAAGGTATGAGAGTGAAGTCTTTGACGTAGTTTGGAGAGGACAACTCCAAGAAGATGTGGGAACTCTTCACTGGTGAAGTGAATAGTGAAGTTAGGAGGTGCACTCTGAAGAAGGCCTTCAAGACGGAGTACTCGTTGCTGCATGACCATTGCGCCTATATCATTCAGGACAGATTAGGGTGCTACGACAAGTGCACCGACCACCGGTTTAAGATGATGTCGGGGATCATGGCTGAAGAATTTATCAACTAGAGCAGGTGTATTCTTCAGAGGATCTGGGAAGAAGCTTCAAAGGCCACTCCTCGGAGAAGCTATGGGATTGCCACCTGCGTTATTCTTAACTACTTGGGCATCCCACTGCAAGATCCAGTTCCCATTGCTGCTGGTAAGTACCTTGGTGAACTCTAGAAGGGGAAGAAGGTGCAGCCCAAGGAAAAACCAGCCAGCACCCCCTCTGTAGAGAAGTTGGAGAAGAAAGAAAGGAAGCCCGCAGAGGGAACCTTGAGAAAGGAGAGAGATCCTGTGTGTTTTTGGTCTTGTTGAAGACAACATCCTGTGTGGATCTTGTCTAGTTGCTGAAACATAAGAAGAGAGTAAGACCTTTAATAGGCTTGTTTAGAATCCTTAGAGTGTGTTTAGTAGGAAAAGAGTCCTATAAATCTAAAGCTCTAGTGGATATCCTCCTTGTGAAGGAGAAGAGAGGATGTAGAAGACTTACACCACCTTCGAACCTCTATGAGCCTTTGTGTTTATCTTTACTGGTTTCAGCTTACATATCATATCTTTTATCTTGCTGAATACATTCATATGGCTTATGTGTACATACTTGAAATCTAGTCGGTTAACTTAATAGTTAAAAGACTTAACTTATTTACTGAACTCTCTTTCAAACTATACATTTTCACTGTGTAAAACTCTGAAAGTGTTAGGCTGCAGTAACAAGTTTGCTGCAAGCAGAACACTCAACTGCGGACTTGCTGCAAACAACGATAGCTTATAGCAGGTTGCAGTAAAAGAGAGAAAAATGTGAAAAGGAGAAGAGGTTCATTCACTTCCCCCCCTGAACCTCTGTAACCACTTGGGACCAACATATTACTAAGCAGAGCTTTCTCAGAAGATCCGATCTTCTAGCTTACTGCCCTCAACTCAAATCCGAGAGTGCTGAAGAACTTGCACCCAAATTCTTCTTCATGAGGCCAAAGGATCGAAAGAAGGATCCCTCTCCAGTAACCCCAAAGCTTCAGCTCAATGATAATGACAAAAAGGGGAAAGAAACTGCGAAGGATCATGAAAGATCAAAAGTCTTCGAAAGGGGGAGGAGAGAAGATTTCAGCCCTTCTATGGGGTGTATTCTCTTCTGCTCAGAAGAGAATGAGATGGAGAAGCAGTCTGAGGAATTTGTGAGATTATAAGGAGAGAAAAAGGCTACAGCAAGCTACTGCGCCTAGGCTCTCTCCCTCTTCACCAAACCCTCCAAGCATATCTCTTTCTCTCTCATCAAACCTCTCACATTTTTCAGCTCTTCTCTCCAATCAAAGAGAAGAATCAATTGGAGGCAAGAACTCGCATAGAAGAGGGAGAAGCCAGACATAAGATTAAATCTAGCAGCAAGCTAAGGGGGAAGGAAAGACAAGAGAAAGAGAAAGAAGATGGAGTCAGAAAAGTAAGATTGTTTACATTGTACTCTGTTTACTGCTTTGTACTGTAAATTTGTTTTATCTTAATAAAATATCTTCTGTTCTCTAGAGCTCACTTCTTGTGACCTTTTTCTTTTGACTTTCTATGATTTGAAAAAAAGCATACTGTTTTACATGATATATCTTGTGTATCTGCCTACTGTGCTTAAATGTTTCTAATTCTTTGTACATGTCTTTTTAATCTTCTCTGTAAAGGTTTTGTCATCATAAAAAAGGGGGAAATTGTTAGAAAATATGAGCATGTTTTGATGAGGCAAAAACCTTAGAAAAGCAACCTTTAAGTAATCTGCATAATCTATCTCTATCTTATAAGGTTACTGTAGGATGGTCACTACAACAAGATGCTTCAGAGAATGCTTCAAAAAAAGGACACTGCCGAGAATAATGAAGAAGGTTGGTAAACTAAAAGGACGCTGCTTACTGCAGGAAGCTACCTGGAAGAGACCACATCAAGCATACTACAAAACAGCAAGCTACGTACAGAAGCTTCAGTCACTTGACAAAGCAAGTATGAGGAGGAAGATAAAGTTACCAATAGAAAGAATGGGATTGTAACCAACCAAAAGAAGACACGTGTAAAGTGCAAAGCTGATGCCTATCAAAGAGGAGCGGGCGCGTTAAATGCAACCGTACAATGAGGATCAGAAAAAGTATTGTGAAGATCAACACATTAAATGCTGGGAACCTGCCACACTTCAATGGGCAGAATTCCTAATCTATAAAAAGAAGAGACTGGAGACTGAAGAAAGAGAGCAGAAAGAATAGAGCTTGAGCAGAGCAGAGAAGAAAATGCAGTGTATACAGAGCAGAAAAGGGGGAGAAAAAGAGAAGAGAGAGTATGGAAAAGAAGGAAGCTCAAACACTATGAACAAGATTGTTTAGTCATTAAGTCCTGCAGCAAGCTACAACAGAGTAACCTGCAAAAGAAGCCAAGTCTTGTTGCACCTAGTTGAAGAAAAAGATAAACCTTTTAAGGACTGTCTTTGGAGTGCTTAGTGCTAGGATTAGGTTCCTGCTAAGCTTTTCGCTCTCTGAAGAACAAAGTAAGGATCATGTGTGGGTCGGTTAGGAACCTATGTGGGTCAGTTGGAGGAGTAGACAAGTATCTGTGTGAAGGCTTGCTACTCATTTGTTAAGTCTGTGTTGTAATATCTAGGGCTGTGTAATTCAACAAGATTAACAAAGTTCCCTCTTGAGAAGAGGTAAAGAGGAAGTAGAATGATTATTCCACCTTCAAATATCTATATATCTATGTGTTTGCTTCATGCTTATCTACCTAACTGCATATCTAGATCTAAAGCATATCTTCCATACTTGAGTTTTCAGCAAAAGAAAGATTATCCGCTGCACAACTCTCAAGACTCCAGAGTAACCTCCCAAAAGAATAATGTACTTAACTCTACAAGTTCAAACAAGCTGCTTCAGTAAAACATGTTGTGAAGTTGGAAGCTCACTCTTGAATTTACCTGTTATGGAGTAAAAAGATTTGAAATGATTTGAGTAGGTTTATTCACCCCCCTCTAAACCTATTGCTACTTGGGACCAACAAATTGCTTGATATTAATCTTTTTTTTCGCTGGAAATTCAATTTTGAACGAAAAAAAATCACTTGCGTTGCGCATGACTTTGAATTTAAAAAGATTCTAAATTTAAAACTAAAAATGACATATTGGCTAAGAAATTGAACTTTATGGAAACCTAAACCAGCCTGGAAACGAGCTTCAAATCCCGTCAAACAGAAATCAAACTCTTGAAAATCATGATTTTTGGATTTGTAAGTACCCTTGATCATAGTCACTTGAAATCAACGTTATTGAAGATTTCAAATTTTGTTAGCCAATAAATGATGTCACATGTAAAATAATATATAAAAAATCAATTTTCTATTTGTATTTTAGGAATTTAAATTAGATTAATTCTTATAGTAAATGGATAAATAATTGATATATTAATATTTATTATTGATCAATCAAATGGTGACATGTGTCCAAATAAAAAATTGCTAGATAAAAATCTTGTAAATGTGGAAATGATATACCAAATTTGGTAATAAAATCACATCTTTTGATTAAGGAAAATATATTTCCAAATCATGGATGACGAATCAAATTGCACACTTCATCAACAATATATGGACAGAGCACATGTCCTACACCCATAAATAGGTGTCTTTTTCATAAATTCCATACACAACTCAATTCATAAATTCAAGACACAAGTCAATTCAGAAATTCAAGAGCTCAAAATTCAAGGAAGACTGGATTTCAAGATTTTAAGACTCAAGAATTTCTCTCTCTGAGGTTCTAGGAGTTCTTCGTAGAAAGTCACCAAAAACGACGTTCAATTAGAGATCAAGGTTCTTGTTAGGATGTATACTATAAGCCTAGCTTTTGTATGAACATCTTTATGATATGAGATTCATTATGATCAAATGTTTGCATTTTATATTTGTTATATATGTTTATGCAATGTCCAATTAATTTATATTATAGATAACTTGGTGTGTGGTGCCACACAGAAGATCTTGTCCAATTAAATTATAAATAGTAGCTCACAACCAAGATGAATTTGGACAAATCATCGGAATGGTTGTAGTGTAGTTTGGTATTAGTCTGTCTTGACTATAAAACTACACTAGTATACTTTGTGTGTACTGAGCAGGACCATTTGAGGTTGTTCGTTTTATACTGACTATATAATAGAACAAGACCTCTGTTATTATGGATGTGCGTTCTCTTAATCCCTATATAATAACAGCCACGTATACACAATATTTGTTTCTTTAATTTGCCAATGAGTGAGATTTATTTATTAAATCAATAAACTCGGTGAACTGGGAAACAGTATTGTCTATATGGTGTACTGTTGATTATAGAAGGAATCTGTGTCCTAATTATTTAGGATGATGATGTCCCCTTGAGGAGCTCATAAGGATTATCATGTAAACCCTGCAGGTGGATTTAATCCGACATGATAATAAAGTTGAGTGGTACTACTCTTGGAATTAGATGTTAATTAATTAAGTTGTCAGTAACTTATTTAATTAACGGACATTCGATATCTTAAACACAGGGAGATAAACGTGCACATAATAAGAAGGAGCCCATATTATATATGGGATTGGGACGGTAGTTCAATAATAATTCTTTAGTGGACTGAATTATTATTGATTGGTTTAATTTATGTGTTCGGGCCAAACACAGGATACTTAAGCCCATCAGGAGGCCCAACCCAATTCCTCCTCTAGGTCCCTGGTGTAGCCTATTTATAGCCTTTTTTCATCTGCGCCTCAAATACACAGATCACAGAAAACACGTGATAGTGAGAGAGAGAGCAGAACTGAGATTTCTCGAAGGATCGTTGACCACGCAACGTTCGAGAAAGGCTGTAGGAATACATCAGAAGATCAAAGAGGTCTAGGGTTACGAAAGATCAATTTTGGCTCGTTTTCTTCTAGATTGATCAAAAGGTATAACTCTTTTATTCCGCTATGTTTGTTATACCTAGCATGGAACCCGATTAATTAATTGCATAGAGCCGGCGGTCCGTCGGTTCCAACAGTTCTAAACCCCTCTTGTTGGTGTTTTTCAAGTCAAAATTGAAGGCGTGCTACACGCATTCAAAGCGTTCTTCAAGGAGTCTACAAAATTATTATTGAAGATCTTACCGAAGATTCAACTTCAAGGCTCGTATCAATTTAAAGAGAATAATCATAGGAATCCATATAGATTTGTATCCACTTTGTTTTAATTCAAATATATATATTTAATTTGCATCAATTAATTTTGTGTTTAGTGTTGGTCCTAAGTAGCAGTAGGTTTAAAAGGGGGGTGAATAAACCTACTTAAATCTTTAAAACTTTTTGCTCTGAAAAGCTTAAGTTCAAGGGTGAGCTTCCAGCCTCACAACTTGCTTCTTAGAAGCAGCTTACTTGAACTATCGAGATTAGAAGCAGCGAAAAAACCTTAAAGTAATGTCCTTTAAAAGTAGTTTGAATGCAGTATGCCAAGTATAAGTTATGCAACAAGATAAGATAGATGAATGGTAAACAGATATAAGAGACACGGTATGTATAGTGGTTCGAGGGTGGAGTAATCCCTCTACCTCCACTTTACTCCTTCTCAAATGAGAAACTTTGTTAATGAGGTTTGATTTGCACAACCTATCTATTACAAACGACACAACAAAAGATAGACAACCTTCACACAGATTGCTTCTCTATCCGACCAAGACACACACAGGATCGACCTAGCCCACACAGGACACTTACTCTTTCTTCAAGAGTGAAAAACACTAGCAAGTTCTTAACCCTCCACTAGGTACTCCTAAAACAATCTAAGATAAAAGATATAGAGTTTTCTTTAACGATTTTGCAGCTGGCTTCTCTGCGGAGATGAGCTTTGTAGCTTACTTCTTACCTTGCTACGCTTAGATTGAGTGACTGAACTTGAGAGTATTTTAAGATATGAAAATAAGCTTGTAGATGGTTGATATTCAGTTGTTCAGTCCTTAGCTTAGTCCACACTCAATCCCTATTTATAGTGCTTGGAAATCTGCCCGTTGAAGTGTGGCAGTTCCAGCATTTAATGCGTTGATCTTCCTGGTACATATTTGATCTTCATAGTATGCGTATTTAATACGCCGTGTAGCATGTCTACCTTCCATCAGAATGTCTCTTAGAAGAATGTCTCTACTGGTAACGAAACATGTTCCAAATCAAGTGACTTTTCTTTAAGACAAGCTGCTGTAGTTCCTTTTGTTGAAGTGACCATGTCGGGCAACTTGCTTGCTTCTGATGGTTGCTCCTACATCCTTCAGAGATCTTGCTTCCTGTTGAAGCGAACTTACTTCTTGCTGTAGTGAATATACTTCTAGTTGTAGTGTTCTTCCTGCTTGCTGTAGCGACCTTCCGGTACTTAGAAAATGTTACAATACAAGCTTATGTACAAGGTTACTTCTCCACAGAAGCTTACTGCTACTAAGTGTTTGTCTCATCAAAACTAACTAAGTCTTAACAATTTCCCCTTTTCTAATGATGACAAAACTTTTACATGTTTATCAAAGTAGAAAAAGAAACCTAACTACTCACTGCAAAATAGAAAAAGTGTGCATATATAATACAACACAATATAGATCAAAGTAAGCAATAAATAAAGCATGTGAACTAAGATCACAAGCAGTTAACTTCAAGCAGATATCATCAGATCATAAACCATCAAAAATATTGTTTTTCTGCAAACCGTAGATCAACATCATCAACAAGGATAAAAATAATAAAATAAAGGTATTCACAAGGTGGGAATGTTTTCATCAGCATCACCAAACAAAATTTAAATATAAAAACCAGTAAAAAATAGTTTATCTCCTCCAGGTTGTAGACCTTCCAGCAATCTGATAGCGGGTTCCCTTCCACTAGTTTTCAATTGATTCCTGGTAGCTCCTCACCATCAACTCCTTCATATAGTCAGTCTGATCATACCGTAGCTAGAAATCTTCTGCAAAGGGAATGAACTCCCTTCTCTGCAGCCTTTGTCTAAGCTTTATCTGGATCAACAGTCCACTTTTCGAAGCTAGCTTCTCAAACCTTTTCAACGCCTTCATGTTGTTTGGTACTTTCAAAGAGAGAGGATTCCCTGCAAAGAAACATGAAGTACCCAAAGCACTCTGAAGATTTGAAGTCTTTGATTTCCCTTAAGGTTGGATTCCTGTGAGTTTGTAAGGTGACTCGCGGTAGAGGAGTTTTGAAGTAAGTTGGGTGACCATGATTTGGATTAGCATCCAGAAACAACATCAGGTGTGGGTTCCCTCCATGCTCAAACTTTGGTTGTACTTGCTCCGGAAAAGTCCTCAAGTGAGCCACTCTTTCCAGAGATGTTGTATTGAAGTGTCTATTGCATTGTTGTATTCTCTTTCCTTTCTTTCCTTCTCCCTTCTCCTTTCCTCCTCAGTTGGGCCTCATCGAAACGACAGATGAGGCGCACTCCTACTCTGATTAGCACTGAATTTTCGCTTGCTGGAGTGGCCCTGAGCCTCGCTTTCCTTGCTGCTCCTACTTCCCTTATTACCTCCATCTCCCTTCTTATGCTTCCTCCTCAATTCAGCTTCTCTACAAGGGGTTTCTTGTGCCCTTTTTCTGCTTTCCTGCACTTCTTCCCCCTTTTTTGGCATCATCTGCCAATTCGAGGGCTTCCTGCAGCATTTTGTCAGTATTGGTTAGGGTCACACCTTGTTGTACTTGCTTGTCATCAACATTATCCAGGAGTGAGTTCAGGAATGAGTTCAGAAAGGTGACTTCAGCCTGAATGGAGATGATGTACTATCCCAAAATTTGAGATATAAATTCAAAACATAGTTCAAATAATATTATATGAAAAGAGCTTATAGATTAATTTTAGTCTTATGATAAAATATATTTTATATGTAGATATAAGTCAATTAAACTGTTGAAGCCCATTTAAAAGAAAAATATAGATATTCATGTTCTTTCAATTCAAAAATACAAATTCGTGTATATACATCTCTGAATTCAATAAAATTTTAGTATGTTGTTCCTTGTAGTGTATTTAAGATTCTGTTAAATTTTCATGTCAATCGGAGTGGTAAGATATTTTATATGATTTTTAAATCCCTTTACCCCAAGAATAACATGTCTAACGTTTCTGATTTCAGAATTTTGAAATAATATTTATAGATATCTGAATTTTATAAAATTTCATGAGATTGTGTAATATATTAAGTTTCATCTACAATATAATTTTCAGTTCAGTCGAAGTATATTTAATTTAAAATTTATTTTCTATTGACCTCTTTTAAAAAAATGAACAATTTATGGTGTTGCTGGTTTAAGAATTTAATACGTATAGCTAATGGTCTTCAAATGATTTGATTTTCGGAAATGATATACATTTACAAGTCCTTCATCTCTTGAAAAGTTTCAAACTAAAAATATTTATGTTTTCCTAAAATATTAAATTTCTTCTACAACTATGCAAAATTCACTATATATTTACGTTTTCAGAAAATACGTTATACTACTTGAAATCTTATAAAATTTATATGTCTTACTTATTCTACTAGCACATTTAAAATTAAAGATCGTTTGATCTTATACTTTTTGAGAAATAAATATTTCAGATTGTTGTGCTAGTGAACTAATATATTCCTTGAGAAATAAATATTTCAAATTGTGCTAGTGAACTAACATATTCCTTGAGAAATAAATATTTCAAATTGTGGTAGTGAACTAACATATAACATATGATGTTTTTCTAAAAGTTTGTCTTTAAACTTGATCTTTTGATGATCTTTTTAGTCCAATACGATCTTCTTTGTTTAAATAAGTTCTAGAACAAACTCTTTAATTTCGCCTATGTCAAAATTATTTCTTCTCTAGTCAAAATTATTTCTCTCTGTTGGATCTCAAATTGAATCTCTCCTTCATCTTATTCATTCAATTTTTTTCTAGGGAGGAAAATAGTATTGATCTAAGTCATTTAAATTATCTAAGTCTTGCTTAATTTAATTATATCACATTATATAATATCTAAGTCTTGCTTAATCCAATCATATCATATTTTACGTTTTATCTAAACCCAAAATCTTACACATATGATTATAATTAATTAATAAGATTGTTTAAGATTTATCTTCCAACAAATCTATGACTTTAATTAGTTAATAGAATTTATTTATAATTAATCTTTAAGTTTATGATCTAAATTAATTAATAGAATTTATTTATGATTTAATTAACGTGTAGAATTTTATCTATGATTTATCTTCGTAATAAGTTGATACGTAAAATTCATAATCCAACCATAAATCAAAGAAATATAAAAAATATCTAGCTCTCAACAAATCTCCATTAAAATCAATCACATCAAAACAAATTACAATTTAAATGGAATAAGAAACCCCTTTACCTTATGCCTATATATATTTAAAATAATATCATTAGAGAACCCTAAGCCTTCAAGAAAGCTACGTAAGGTAATTTTCCAGAAATCTTCATCTCCTCTATTCTCTTTTTTGTCAAATTAAATTCTAGAAAATGTACGTTTCTTTTCCATCGCAGTTTCAAAATGAGTTTTAGAAATTTACATTTGTTTTTCCATCTAGATTCTTCTTTTTCAATCCTGAATTTCATCATCGATTTCCTATTGTCAAAACGACTTTTAATATGAATCATTTTCCATCTTAAAATTAATGCAGTCCTACTTTTTATTATTACCATTCTTTTCACATCGTCTCTTTCCGTTTCAATAGTTTGTAATTTAAGGGATTGTAGCTATGTAGTGTAAAGGAGAGAATAAGAGGAGAGAAATAGGTAGTTGCCAAGAGGGGGGAGAGGAATAGGAGAGAGGAAAAGAGATTTGAGAGTAGAAAGAAAAGGAGAGTGGAAGAGAGTGTACGAGAGAAGATAATTGAGAGAGAGAGAGTGAGAGAGAGGGAGCATGTGGGAGAGAGAGAGGGTGAGGAGAGATAAGACAGAAAGTCAGGGGAGATAGTTTATTTCCATTTGTGATTTATCAATTTTTCAGACTACCCTTTTTCTCACTACAAGAAAACTGCCCGACAGTGACGGAAAAATCTGTCACTAAAATCAGAATTTCTGTCACTAGCAGGTAGTTGTGACGGATTTGTGATGGAAACAGTCTGTCAAAATCAGTTTTGTCACTAAACTTTAGCGACAGATTTCAGTTCCGTCACTACAAGTGTGACAGAAAATTCCGTCACAACAATAAAAAATTCCATCGCTAATTTTTTTTGTCACTTGGCTTTTGTTTGACTAGTCAAAACATTTATGATGGAAAATTCCGTAACTAACGTGTGACGGAAGCATTCAGTCACTAATTAGTGACGGAATCTTTCCGTCACACATTAGTGACGGAAGCATTTCCGTCACTAATTAGTGACGGAAATATTTCGTCACTAATTATTTAATGACAGAAAAAAAAGATTCCGTCACTAATTCGTGATGGATTTTTCCGTCACAAAAAATAAACAAATTTGTAATGATTTTCATTTTTTTTTTCGTAGTGACGGAAATTTCCGTCACTAATTTGTGACGGAGTTTTACGTCACAGAGAATAAAAACAAATATATAATGATTTTCATTATTTTTCTTTTTTACTGACAGAAATTTCCGTCACTAATTGGTGACGGATGAAAATCCGTCACTAACTGGTGACGGATTTACATCCGTCATTAATTCGTGACGGATTTTTCCGTCACAAAGAATAAAAACAAGTATATAATGATTTTCATTTTTTTTCTTTTTTAGTAACAGAAATTTCTGTCACTAATTAGTGACGGATGTAAATTCGTCACTAATTTATGACGGATTAAAGTCCGTCACAAAGTTGTGACGAAATTTTCTGTCACTAATATAATTCTGACAGAATTAATGACAGAATAATTACCGTCACTATTCCGTAAGAAATTTTTTTAATGCATTTTTGTCAATAATCTGTCACTATTCCGTAACAAATTTGTGACAGAATATTTCCGTCACTAAAATCCGTCGCTGTCGGGCAGTTTTGTTGTAGTGGATCTTTTGAATTAGTTATCAAATTACATATTTATTTTCAATCTCAATTTTCTTCAAATTATATTTTATTAATTTTCAATATTCGGAATTAATCATGTCAGTAATAGTGATGAAAAGGGAGATGAATTTTATAAACTTTTATCTCAATTTCATGATGAAAAAATTAATGTTTTAGATAATAATTCTTTTATTGAATTACTTAAAATATTAAGGATTCTGATTTAAGATCTAAATTGATAGATCAAATGGAAGATATACCTTCAACAAGCTATAAGAATGAAGAAGTAACCATACCAAATAGAACTTATTCTATGCAGGAAGTTAATAAACTCCTAAAATAAAAATATGGAAATCAAAATCCAATTACAATCAATGATTTACTTAAAGAAATAGAAAATCTTAAAAAAGAAGTAAAAATCTTACATAATAATAATATAGCTTTGCATGATAGAATATCTATTATTGAAAATAATACAGAAAGATCAAAGAATAATGATAAATCTTTTTTATCTTTAATAAACAAAGATAAAACTCCAGAAGGATTTATAAAAGTAATGAATATAATTACTTCACAAAAATGGTATGTTAAGATAATACTTTTAATTGATAAAAGTTATAAAAAAGATTTTGTGGCTATGATTGATAGTGGTGCTGATCTTAATGTAATACAAGAAGGTTTAATACCTTCAAGAAATTTTCATAAAACTTCTCATTCCCTTTCTCATGCTGGAGGAGGATCTCTGGATATTAATTATAAACTTCCAGATACTTTAATATGTAAAGATGAAAATTGTATTTCTACTAGCTTTCTTTTAGCTAAAGATATATCAAGTCAATTAATTCTTGGTTTACCTTTTATTTATGAAATATACCCTCTAATAAGAGTTGATGGAAAGGGTTTGACTGGAACTTTTAATAAAAAATTCATATTTTTTGAATTTATAAATAAACCAGTCAGAAAGGTTCTTAATGAAATAAAAGAACAAATGGATAGAAAATTGTTTCATATAAATTCTTTAAAAGAAGAAATTAATTTCCTTACTATTAATGATAAATTAAAAAATCCAAAATTACAAGAAAAAATTACACTTATTCATAATAAGTTTTCTCTTGAGATTTGTAATGATCATCCAAATGCTTTTTGGGATAGGAAGAATTATGTTATTTCTCTTCCTTATGAAGATGGTTTTAATGAGAAAAATATACCTACAAAGTCTAGACCTTGTCAAATGAACTCTGAATATCTAGATCTTTGTAAACAAGAGATCAAATCTTTTCTTGAAAAGGGTTTAATAACACCTTCACAGTCGTCTTGATCTTGCACGGCTTTCTATGTTAATAAACATTCTGAACAAGAAAGGGGTGTTCCTAGACTTGTCATTCATTACGTACAAACCTTTAAACAAGGTTTTAAAATGGATAAGGCATCCTATACCAAATAAAATTTTGAGAAACTAGTTCTCCATAGGCAAGGGATTCCCATATCTGTATATCCAAATTCTGGAGCCCATTTCCATATCCATGGAATGCTTGATTCCATAAAGAACCAACAAAGAGTTTGTCCTGTGATTGAGGCCTTCTGAACAATAGGTGCAGACATAGTCCACTCTTCCATCAGATTTTTCAGATTATCTGGTAGAATATCTACCGATGGACCATATTTGTTCCACCAATAAAAGAACCAATTTGGTATAATCTTATGGAAGCAATTTCCACAGATTTTTACAAGTTATATGTGTTTCTTTTTCTTGTTTTCAAAGAAAAGAGCTTTATCAAAGCTTTCTAAATAATCCCAGTAATTATATTTAAAACTTGTTTTTGAAATAGGATTAAACATCTCCTTTTCAACTAATGGAGAAATTCCTCATTCTTCCACATATAAAATCTTTTTGATTATGAATTTTGAATGTGCATAATCATTCTGGCTATTTCCAGGATTAGTATGTTCAATATCCACACTTTTTGTCTGCAAAAGAACATTTTCATAAAATCCTCTTGGTTTATAAGAACCATTTGTGAACAATGAATTTGAAAGATATTTTTCCAAAACATTCCAAGGGTTATCAACCCATTGAGTATCTTTATCTTCTATAAGAAGAATGATCTCTTTATATTCATGCTTAATGAACATGATTGATTCACTTCTCTCATCACTAGTAATTTTAGCATATGATGCTTGTGAATTAGAAGTTTCTGGGATATCATCCTCTTTTCTGTTTTCCAAGAATTTCTGGAAATCCTTATATAAAGGATGTGTTTTATCAATAACATTTTCTTGTGAAATCCCAAAAATATTCTGGTTGACCAGGTGTTTTCCACCATGTGATATAATGGGAGTTTTTCCTCCTTATAAGTTAATAACAAGCCAAGAGCAAAAATCTTTGTATCCGCCAAGTACTCCTTTTCAAATGGAGAACAATAGTAAAATAATGAATTTTACAGCTTTTTCAAAAATAATTGAAAATGAAACTTTACAAGTTACAATTAAACATTTAAATATTCTCATGGAAAAACAAAATTATACAAATTTATATTTAAACATAGTTGGAGAAGAATTAGTATCTCTACATAATAAAATAGAAGATATAATCTCTGCTATTAAACAAATAAAACCTGATGTTCATATTGAACAAATGAAAGAAACTGATATAATCAAAGTAGCAGCTTCTTCTATTCAACCTCCACCAGAAATAAAATATTTTAAATTAAAATCTTCTAATATTGAAGATCTTATCACAGATCTAAATAAGAATTTTAAAATTTTTAATATTTCTACTTTAAAAGATGAATTATCTGATCAAGAAATTCATGAAAAATAAATAATCTCCCTTTTCATCATTATTACTGACATGATTTATTCATAAATTTCCTTGTAAGCAATCGTCACACCTACATTCTTCTTTATCTGAAGAAGTTGAATCAAAACTTTCATTATCAATATTCTTATCTGATGGAGATTTTTCATCATTAGAATCTTCTGATTCAGAATTAATCATTATTTTTAACAAGGCTTGTTTGATATCATCATTAATTTTTAATTCATTAATTTTCTTTTTAGTCCAGCATTCATTTGCATAATGACCTGGTCTGCCACATTTATGACAAATTACTTCTTTTTTATTTTTAGAAGAGTTTCCTTTATGAAAGGTTTCTTTACGTCTTTTCCTTTTTTCTTTATATTGACGCCTTTTTTTATAGGGTTTTTATATTTTCTCCCTAGAAGATTTTCTTGTAATTTATTTTCAATTTTTTCTTTTCCTTTATTAGGAATATCCATTCCAAATTGATCACAAAAATATCCTAATTGTTTTCTTTCAATTTGGCTTTGTAGCTTAATTTGTTTATTAAGTTTTAATTCATTACAGAGGGCCAAACCTTCTTGGACACAACTGCTAATTAAATTTCCATAAGTATATTCCTCATAAGGAATACTAAGATTATGTTTTCTAATAATCTTTCACTACAAGAAATTCTCTCATAGACAAGGGTTAAAAACCCTTGTCGTAGCAAAAAAAAACCCTTGTCGTAGGTGGTGTTGTCGTAGGGTCTGAAAATTTTCGCTCATAGAAATGGTTTTTAACCGTTGTCGTAGACCCCTAAGACAACGGCGTGACAACGGTTTTTAACCGTTGTCTTAGGTTGGGAGTTTCCAGATATGCGCTCATAGACAACGGTTTTTAACCGTTGTCGTAGAGGCTTACGACAACGGTTAAAAACCGTTGTCTTGCCATTGTCGTAGATACTTACAACAACAGTTTAATTTAGTCAAACCGTTGTCTTTTTAGTGTTGTCTTTTACTTTTGCATTTTACAATTATTATATATATTTTAAATATACAAAAATTAAAATTCAACAAAATATACAAAATCAAAATATAGTTATATCAAATTACAATATTCATCTAATAGTTCATACAACAAATATTCATTGTAAATCTTTAATCACATGGTAAAGCCAAAATTAAATCCAAGACATCCTAATTTCACTAGCAAAACTACAATACTTCATCCAAAAACATCAAGAACCATTCACATGTTTTTCTATAATGCTAAGAACCCTTCACATGAAGAACCATCCAAAAACATCAAGAACCATTCACATCAAGAACTATCCAAAAAACATCAAGAACCATCAAGAAGCCATGACTACAATTATAATCTCCAAGAATCACCGGAGATCCCCAACGAATCAAATCCTACAATGCTTTTGTCTCCAGCGTAACCTGCACATCATATATTCACGAAAAACAAATAATTTAGTCACAAAATAAAATCATTTGAAACATAAAGTAAAACTGAACTTTCAACTTTAATAAAGTAAAACTCAACATTATGGACAGATCATAAACAAATATGGGATCTCATATTTCACAAAACACTTATTAAAACCAGTCACACTATTCATCTCAAGTTAACCTTAATAAACAACACACACATTGAGAGAGAGAAAGAGAGACCTTAAGATCATGATAGCCATGTTAGATGTCTTTGAGAAGTCAATGATTATATCCTCTGCCACTTGAGGTGTGGTTTCTGTAATGGGCATCCTATCAAGCTCTCCATAAGTTGCACAAGTACTGGAATAGATCAATGTATTAACACCATTCTTGCCATTGTTGTCACTAATAACAATAATCAATGATTGTTATTTGAGCTAATTGTACTAAATTCAGCTCACTTTTTGAGTACACTTTTGAAGGGAATTAAGCACACAATGAGTTTTATGGGCAACTTGAAATAGTATATATACATAGAGATAGTTATGTGTTTAATATGCTGCACATAGAGCTTTGATTTTGAATGTGTACCTGGTTTCTGCACATTAAACTTATGTTTGCAAACTCCAACAATAAACCCTCATGAGTTCAACAGTACGAAAAGAAATCATTAGTGCATTTATATGGGTTTGAAATATGTATTTATGTTCAGATATGACAGACATCAAACAGTATATTGCAGATTCACATAGTATAAATGCATTTTGGATACACAACATGACTCAGATGTAGCATCTATGCACATTATTAAGGAATATATTCTAAGATCAGAAACCATCTCAAAGTAGTATAGACAACTTGACAAAAATCTCCAACACAGTGTCCAAATTTCTAAGATATATCACTCAAACAGAGAGAGGTAGTGTCTTAAGAATACACACAAAACCATGAATTCACTTAAGAACATGCCTTACATCTCAGTTCTAACATATTTTGCACTTGAGATATGAAATAGACTCAGATACAAAAGTGTATCAAGAAAGTATACACACATAGAATCAGAAGTCATCATAATTTTGCAAACCCCTGACAGATATGAATCTAGCAGGAGAGGGATTAGACTAGCTGGATTAGGCTAACAGATTGTGAGAAGTACTGAATCAGAACTATAATAGGGTTCACAAATCTTTGAGTTCATAATGAAACTAATGTAGATATAACAATGATCTAATTGTGCTGAATTCAGAACATTTTATAAGTACACTTTTGATAGTTATGTGTTTAATATTATGCACATAGAGCTTGGATTTTGAATTGTGCCTGCATTCTGCACATAGAACTTTTGCTATGCAAACTCCAGCAATTAACCCTCAGGAATTCAACAATACAAAAAAAAAATCATTAGTGCATTTATAAGGGTTGGAAATATGTATTTATATGTAGATATGGCATATATAATTGAGTGTATTGTTGATTCATATAGTATAAATTCATTTTAGGACAGATTTCATATGCAATAACACATAGAACAACATTAATTAAGTTTAGAACATGCCTTAGATCTCAGTTCTAACAGATATGAATTAGGACTCAGATTAAGAACATATATCATGAAATGGGAAACAGATTCAGATTTTGCACATGACATGAGAAACAGATTCAGATTAAGAACAGTAGTTGCACATGACATGGGAAACAGACTCAGATTAAGAAATGTATCAGGACAGTATATACATATAGACTCAGATCCCATAATAATTTCCAAACCCTAACAGATATGAATCTAGCAGAAAAAGGCAATCATCACTGTCTGGTCTTGCAGTGCATTTCAAATTCAAGTGATGAAATCCCCTGCCTGAAAAAAGATGATGTAAAATAAATTAAATGAATTTGCAGACACTCAAGAAAATGAAAATTTTATCTTTTTTACATATTAACATCACACAAAAAGTAGAAATCATATATAAATAAACAAAATAGGAACCTTCTAACTGCATTTGGGTAATTATTCAATCCAGTATTGATGAACCAATCACCCTGTTGGAAACATATTGCCACCACAAAAATAAAATTGGCAAAACCCATATAATTACTATATCAAATTCAATTAAAAGGTGGGAACCAAAATTTCAAAATAGGTATAAAGAAGTTCATACATGGGTCTGGCATGGTTCTCCATTGACATGATACTTATGAGGAAACACTCCCATCTGTTTCTAATTAAACGCCAATGCTCAGGAATCAAATCGAAGAAACGCTGCAATACGGTGTCGTAGCAGAGTGGAGTGCGATGAAGTCACCACCATGGGCGTGACCTTGGGGCATGGAACACTTAAAGAAGCTATTGATGATGATTTCTGTACCAAAACGAAAAAGAAAAACAATAGAAAATGGTGATTAACAGAGATGAAAATGGGGAGATTTGTATGGAAGAATGGGCGATGATAATGAAGGGAGATTAAAAAGGAGTAGAAACAAGGAGAGAAAGGAGGTGAGGGTAAATCTGGATGGAGGCGGGGGCAGCAACGGCAAGGGACAGAGGTGGGGCAGCGGCGGTAGGGAGGAGGAAGATATAGTTAGGGTTTTAAATTGGGCACCCCTGCATAGAACATCAGCTTCACCAACCACTGCATTGTGTCGCACCCTCCCACTCTGAGAATCAACCTTGTCTTTTTATGCAGATTGTAGGGCTTCCAGATCTTGGACGGCAGATACTGCCCATACATACAATCACACATCCATTCCCACACGAAAAGGAAACAAAGAGAAAGATAGTTACCAATCGAGAGAGACGCCGCTGGAGGCGCAAATGGTGGATCCGAAAGTGACGCCAGAGAGAGATAGGGTCCTGGTGGGCGAGGGCTGGAGGCGGTGCTGCGGTGGCAACGATGTTGGCTACGGAGGTGTGGGGAGTAGGCGGCGGCGAGGGCTGGAGGCGGCGCTGCGACGACAACGATGTCCGTTGCAGAGGCGTGTGGAGGAGGGAGGGATCTAGGTTTTCAATTTGGGGATTTGATTTCAATATTTACATTTAGTAATTTAGATTTTTACATTCTTAGTAATTTTTAGATTTTTACATGTAATGTAAATGTAATAAAATAAAATTTATAATTTAACTTAGTCTACAACAACGCTATTATGATATTACGACAATGCTAAAAAATTACCGTTGTCTTAGGGTACAATGACTACGTCTCTACGACAACCTCGTATCATAAGTGTTGTCTTAGGGCACAATAACTACGTCTCTACGACAACCTCATATCATAAGCGTAGTCTTAGGGTTCAATTTTAACCTAAGACTATGCATCTACGACAACCTCAAGTCACCACCGTTGTCTTAGGCCTCAATTTTACCCTATGACTTCGCCTCTACGACAACGCCAATGAAAAACCCTTGTCAATGAGAGCATTTTTGCACTCTATGACAACGGTTTTATCTATGACAACTCCAATTTAAACTACGACAAGGGTTTTTTGGCAAAACACATGTCTTAGGGGTGTAGTTTATGAGAGAATTTCTTGTAGTGTTTTTAATTCTTTCAGCAAAAAGATTAGGAAGACCATCAATAAATCTGGCTTTCCAATGAGTAGCATTACTATCATGTAATTCAAAGACTCTAGATAAAAAAGTATCTTTATACCAATGAAAATCTGTTAGTGTTCTGCATCTTAGATTGCTAAGAAGAGTTCTTATATTTTCACTATTATCTGTGAATTTTCCAGTAAAATATTCAATTATGGTCATAACCAAAATACAAGGACGAAAATATCGGTTTCGGTTCATGTATCGGTACCTTGAATTTACGGAAATATCGGTTTCGGTTATCGGTTTCGGTGGAAATATCGGTAATTTTAAAAAAATCACGGAAATATTGTGAAAAAATTAGAAAAAATATCTGGTAATTTACATAATGTTATAACTAACATTCATACATAAATTGAAGTTAAGATTTCAAATAAAAAATATAATTACAACAAAATGAGAGATAAACTAATATATAAAGTGATAATATGAGAAATTTTGTACAAAGTATATTTATGAACTAATAATAGCATGAGCTCCTGTGAGGTTCAAATGAATAAGATGACATGTCATCTTGATTTAAACAATATTGATACCAACTCACCATATTAGACCAATTTTGGGTGTAATCATAAACGTGCCATTCATATGCTCCTCTATCTTTATCAATTTTGGGTGTAATCATAAACATGCCATTCAATGATTAAGGTAAAACAATAGTGAAAGAGTAGAAAATGATTGAAAATTGGAATTTTTTTGCTCATTGCCGACACACTGCACCGAAAACGATATTTCACCGAAATATCGCCGATATTTCAGCGATATTTCCGTGAAAACCAATGTTTCATGCCTGGCACTCACCGAAACCGAAACCGAAACCGAAATTCACCGATATTTCGCCGATATTTCGGCGACATTTTGACGAAAAAAAAACACCCCATTTTTATATCGGGACTTCATTCTCAGCGAATATCGCGATTTTTTCATCTATGCCAAAATATAAACAACATTTTCTGTTTGAATATCATTTTCAATTTTTATGGAACTAAGAATTCCATTTTTCTGTGTTTGAGACAAATAATTATCCCACCAGCCTTTTAATTGACCAGTAAAACCTGATATTATCATCTTAGCAATATTACTATCAGTATTTCCTATTGTTGTACAAACAGTGCTATACATAAGCATTCTATGTGCTAAGTTGTAAATATGTTTATCAGCACATCCATCTAGATTCCATTCATAAATGCATTTGCCATTATAGCTTTTTCTGAAAAGAAATCCTATTCTTCATGAAGAACATCCATAGGGGTGGGTCTACTATAATAGTACTTCTGTTGTAGGTCTATCCACCCACTTCCTTTGAGGAAATCTTCCTCCTCTATTTCCTCTTCCCCTATAAGGGAAATAACCACCATGGCCTCCTGGGCCGCTTACAGACATACCTGTAATCATTTAAGAAATTCTCTAGTTAGAAAATCAGGAAGATGATTATCTTTTCCTTTTTTGTATATAATATTAAAATCAAAAGGAGCTTAAATAAGCTTGCCATCTAGCAAACATCTGCTTAGATATGTCATGTTTGAAATCTTTATTAAAGATTCCTTTGGCTGCTTGACAATCAGTCTTAACAACAAATTTTTGATTATACAAATCATCATGAAATTTTATAATACTTTTCACAATAGAAAGAATTTCTTTCACAACAGTAGCATAATTCTTTTGAGCTGGATTCCATTTTCCAGAATAAAATCTGACAAGAATTTCTTGTTTAGTTATAGGATTTATCTGTTTTAAGATCCCTCCAAATCCAATATCTGAGGCATCTATCTCAACAATTTTATCCCATTTAGGATTTGCTAAGGAAAGACAAGGAATATTATTAACCGTATTAGTGTGTTTATCTGTCCATGGAGATGGATCCTTTTTAAGCCTGTCGTATAATATGGCTGTAATTTTTTGAAAGATTTTCAATAAAAGGAGCAATGTAATTAAGGCTACCTAAAAACCTCTATAATTGGGTTTTATCTGTAATAACATTAGGGCTCATTTGGATAGATGGATTTGAGGAGGGATTTGAAATCCATGGTAGCAAATCCATCGGTAGTGTTTGGATGGATGTGGATTTGAAATCCATGGTTTTCATTTTGAGCTAATTTTGGAGTCATTTTGGTGAATTTCAAATCCACTCCAACTTAAGAGAATTTGAAATCCATTGATTTCAAATCCTGAATTTCAAATCACTCTATCCAAACGGAGCCTTAGGGAATTTATTTCCAAATTCCATACTTCTTTCTATTGGAATAATCTTTCCATTATCAATATTATGACCAAGGAATCTGATATTAGTCTGAAAAAGACTCATTTTTGGTTTTGATATAACAAGACCATTAATAATCAATTTTTTAAAAATCTCTAAATGTTTGAAATGAGTTTCAATATCTTTAGAGAAAACAAGTATATCATGAATATAGACAATTATAAAATTGCTAAAAGGAATAAAAATGTCATTCATAATTTGTTGAAATTCAGATGGAGCATTTTTCAATTCGAAAGGTAAAACAGTCCATTCATAATGTCCAATAGGAACATTAAAAGCAGTTTTATAGTCTATCAGATTTATTTATTTCGATTTGCCAATATCCTGACTTTAAATCAAATTTGAAAATATTAAGGCTCTATATTTTTATTCATTTTCAATATTTGAAAATTCCGATTTAACTTCACTCAATTCCAATAAATTTTCAGTTCACTCACTTAATTTTGATCTCAATTCCATGTCCTATTACTACATTCCACATAGTATCTTATTCATTTCAATATCTCTTTAATTCATTAAATTACTAAAGTATTAACTAAGTATTTACTAAGACACAAATTGTTTTATTTATAGGAAACGAAAATAACGAGGACGTGGAACCATGAATTGCATTCGTTTGCATCCATTCATATGAAGCATCCAAATTCTAACTGCATATTGAGGTGGGAATTTCTTTACGTGTTTGTCTTTATTAAATGCTTTATGTGAAGTAATTGATGAATTGATGCAATGTGCTATGAGAAAATGTTTTATGAAATTACTTGTTGTAATCTTTGATCTATGCATGAGACTTGTTATGATCTATGATATGTACATGAGAATTAGCCAGGGACCCCAGAGGTCCAAGGGTCCAAAGTTCGGTCCTCGGGTATGCTCGCGGTGCTCAGAATTTACTGGCTAGGAGGAAAAGTTTATTTACTTGCCATGTTGTGTTATTTGTCTTGCTTTACATATTGCCTTTAATTTAGACAAGCATGTCTCCACTGATCCAGTGTAGCTCATCCCACATTATTTCATTCTTTTACAGATGAGGAGTCGGATGCGGGGGTACGGTGGATACTAGTGGGAATTTTTTTTAATAATTAATGACAAGTGGATTATAATTTATGATGATTATGAACAAGTAGTTTATTGACTTCTTTTAAATGCTTTTGAATTGTTAACCTTTTCGCCTTACTATTTAAATATTGTGGTAAATTTTGAGAAATGTTACTTTATTTTTCATGGTAACTTGATTTGGAAAAAAATATTCATTTGAGTTGCTTCCGCTAAATGTTTTATTAAATCTATGATTAAACGTTTTGCTAAATGATTTTGAAAATAATCTATATAATTTTATTTTTTAAAAATGGGTATTTATGTTTTACGAACTCACATCCCTTTTTTTTTATGGTCAAAATGTGTTATTGTTTATATTTTTAAAAAATTGGGGTGTGACAGATGAGGACTATCTCATGATTGTTCAATTTGTCCAGAACTGTCTTGATAATAGTCTCCTCAGCCCCCTTCTTCTTCTCCTCAAGAGCTGGAATCTTCACAGACAGCTTATTCGATCCAAGGAGATCAGCTCATTGGAAGTAGACATTGAGAGCTTTCTATAAATGGGTAAAAGTAAGGGTTACCATTTGCATAAAATTTTGTATATTTAAGATCTCATGCCTGAACTCTTCTGTCATCTTGTCAGAGTACTTGTAGATTGTCCTCTGAAGGCATTTGAGTACCTTTAAGAGTTCCATATTGGCATCAGCCTCAGGCTTTATTTTCTTGAGGATTCTGCGGGGGCCTTTGTATTTTGTAGGGTAACACACGTGGTTGCTGGAACAACTACTCTTCCTAGTTCGGGATCATCATCTCCTTCATTCTCGGAGTCACTATCACTCAAGCTACTGGATCCTTCACTGTCTGATCCAGAGCTCTCTCATGCTCCTTCTGTAACCGGGGTGGCCGCAGTAGGGTCCTCAATGGTAGTTAACTCACTATAATGTCCAGCTTCCTTGTTTGATTCATTGTTGTCAGATTGGGGCTGGTCAGGAATGACTTCAGTTTCTTCAGAAGCTTGCCCATCTGGCACAACCTGCTCTATTGCAACTACATTAGCAGCTTGGTCCTCAAGCATAACTTGTTTCTCCTGTTCCTCACTAGCAACTTGCTCCTCGAGCACAACTTGATCTTCTTCTATTTCTTACTTAGCAGCTTGTTCCCAGAGCACAGCCTGCTCTACCACATTTTCCTTCGGTTTTTCTAAAGCTGGAACCTGTACTATAAAGAAAACAAAGGGTTTGAACAACACTAAGGCATGCCTGGGATTAGCTTGTTCACCATCATCCAGTAACTTTTCAATTTCGGTGGCAGCTTCCTCAACATCTACTATGTCATTATCGGGAAAAACTTGATCACTGACTACTTCCTCTTCTTGCCTTACCTTGGCTGTCACCTTGACGGTGTCACCCTCTGTTGCAACATTATGGTCTGGGGAGAGACCATAATTCAACAGTTGCTCATCAAGAGCATCGAATTCTGGGGGAGGGGACCTGCACTGAGGGAGCTCAACCTAAATAGGGAGCTCTGAAAATAAAAGAACTAGATGAAGTGCCTTCTCCGAGTTGGAGTCTTGGCAGCATGGGTTGGCCTCTTCTTGCTCTCAAGATTGCTTCAAGGGCTACTCTCATCATCCTCTCGGTAGCTTCCTCGATTCCAAAGGCCTCAGCTTGCTTGGCCGCAAATGCCTCCTCATCTCCTACTCAAATGGCTTCTGAAGCAGGGTACAAGGTTAGGAATTCACTCTCCTGTTCAGTGATTCGCATCACTGCTTTTATTTTTAGGGACCTTGGTGAAAGTGGGGCTGGCTCTTCAGTAGCAACTAGAGGTTGCTATTTTCTTTGTTCAGTAGCAAGCTGGGCTTCTGCTCTGGCCTGCTCCAAGTATTCTCTTCATAGTCTTTTCTCAACATTGTTCAAAAAACTTATTTTCCAAAAGAACATGTAGATTGGTCTCTCTAAGCTAATCTACTGCCCAGGCTTCTTCTTTACTAACCTTTGGGCATTGTACCAAAACATCAAAAAAACAGATGTCTCTTTTCCACCAACTTTCAGTAACTTATCAAAGTCGGCCCTGACTTTGCTTTCATCCACCTCAACCTCATCTTCCTCCTCTTCAGCCTCACCTGCAGCAGTCTCAACCACTGCAATCACTTTCCTGGAAACATCCATTACCATCTCCATGATCTCATTAGGAAGGGCCTCATCCAAGCTGGGTGTGGGTAGGGGTCTAGGTTGGGGTGTTGGCTCAGTTATAGGTGAGGGTGAGGGTGATCTTTCTGCCTGTTGTGGGGTAGGTTGTTCTTGTTCATAAGTTTGTTCAGAGGAGGATTCCTCAGGTTCTACTTCTTCCATCACTATCCTCCTCTCGAGGATCCTTTTTGCTACCCTCTGAATCACACGGGGTTTTTTTTGGGTTTGGGGCGGGGAGCCAGTTATCTCAACAATTTCTGGCTGAGTTTCTGGCTTCTTTTGTTTTGGGGCTTTGGGCTGCTTTGGTGGTGCTTTGGTTTTGGTGGATTTTGGCTTGCTTTTACTGACAGATTTTGGTGGGGATAGGCTTTCCTCTTCTTCCTCTCCAGAGGAACTTGCTTCACTTACCTCCTTCTCAATAGCAGCCTTCCAGGCCTGCTTTCTTTTTCCAGTAAAGATCTTACCACTGCCAAGGTACTTCTCTTTGAGGATGGGTTTTCCTTTCTCCAAACTATAACCTCAAGCTATCAACAATGTGTTGAGAATCAGCCCGTAAGACTTTTTCCTAACCTCCTTTAGAACTTCCTCTCATAACCTTTCCAACACAAACTATGCCCAGTTAACTTTTTCTTTGTTCACAGTAACCATCATCAACCTAAACCTCAGATTAGTGCATCTATCATATGCACCAGATCTATTTTCCACAATATGACAGTCAACTAAGTCACTCGGCATCAGCCCTTTGGTGGGAAGGTCAATGGTATGGGCTATCCCTTGTTCAGCAGTGAGCAGTCGATGGTATGGGCTATCCTTTTCATTTTGAAGGTAATGGGCTCTCCAGGCTTCTGCACCTTGGCTTGATTATAAAATTTAGTGACCAAGTTCTCGTCGTAAGGTTCTTGGACAGTCGAGCAGAGTCCCATAAGTCCAGTAGCTTGCAGACAATTCAGATTATCCTTAATCAGTGTATCCTTGCAGCCTGCATCAATGCAGCTCTTGACAATGACTTCAACATTGACCAACCTTCCTATCAACAATGCCTGTCATGATCTTAGTTTGAGAGAGGGAGATGAGTGCTTAGAAATGTAGAGTGCGAGAGAGTTTGAAAGAGAAAAAACAAAAGTAGGGTTTCTGCAAATATGAGTGCGTAAGGGAGAGAGTAGAGAGAATATTGAGCTTATATATGAATGGGGACACTCCCTGATTGATTTGATTTGTGATGATTAGAAGTTTCTCTATTCAGTCGATCCAATGCTCTAGATTTAAATTTCGGATGAAACAGCGCACGATCTGACGGTTGAGCCTGTTTTAGCGGGGTTTTCTATATAGTAAGCCAATAGTTCAGGGACTTATTTACGAAATCCACTGATAGATTCTGAAAAAGCCGTTTTCACACATTAAATGCTCACATGTATTTAGAATTATGTACACGTCGCTGATTGATTCCATTTCTGGCTTTGATTACTTCCTTAAATACTTTTTAAGGTTGCTGTGTATAACTCCTAGAGAAATAAATACTTCTTCAATAAATATTGTCTCATGGAGTAACCTTTGCGATACAGCTATGTTGGTCCCAAGTGGTAGCAGGCTTAGAAGGGGTGAGGGGTTGAATAAGCCTACTCAAAATTTTCAAACTTTTCTTCAAGGAAGATACTTAGTCAGTTAGTAAAAGAGTTCACTGTACAGAAGATTACTGCTTGAGCAGTTACCTTGAAAGAGCTTTGAACAGAGTGAGTTTTATACACCGTGAAAATACTTTTAAAACCAAAACACTTTTTTTTGAAAACTGATGATATGCTTATGAGAGATATGAAGACGATAAAGACAACTAAGCAACAACAAGAATGAGATCAATCAAAGAGCAATATAAAAAGAACACAACGATTTATAGAGGTTCAAGGGTGGAGTAATCCCTCTACGTCCTTTCTTCTCCTTCTCAAGGAGGGACTTTGTTAGGTTTAAACGGTTGATTTACAGAAGCCTCGCTTAGACAACCTATCCCTAACAAGAACTGTCAGTCTGACCCACACAGGGTTACTGCATAGTGACCAAACTCAACTAGCCCACACAAAGCTCTTGTTCGTTTACTAAGAACGTAAATACTTTATCAGGAACAACCTACGATCAAGCAACTCCTTAATAGTCTATAAATAAAGTTTTCTTCAATAACACAGGTAGCAAGCTTAGGAACAATGAGCTCTCTAAGCTAAAGATAGCTTCCTGCTAGACTGGACTTGAAAGTTCTAATGATTTATGAGTGTTCTGCATTTGATAGCTTGAGTGTGTTTGTTACAAGAGTTTCAGGTATGTTTCAAGTGCCGGTCTTCCAGTATTTATAGGCGATTATGATTTTGTCCGTTAGAGATAAAGAACCTTCTTTGCAGTTTGCATAGAGTAACGTGACATCTTCTGATTTGTTCGTACACTGATCATTGAGAGTGTACGTATCTATTCCTACAATCGCCATCTTTTGATTGGTTGAAAGTGCGGCTGTGTATACCGTAAACCTCGTACACATTTTTCGAGGTAACTGCTACTTAACAGGTCGCTGATGCTTCCTGATGTTTCAGTTGACTTCAGCTTACTTTGTCCATCTAGCAGTTAGTGAACTTAGCATCCTCGGGCTGGGCCAATATCCTTTTTGAAGCAGCCTGCTGCAAATATGTATACTTATTTTATTTTTACGATTTTATGCAGTAAGGTCTTCATGCTCCAATCTTGATCTTCAAGCCTCCTGATCCTATACTTAGAGATTTTACAATTGAATCTAAATACACAGGATTCTATGTCCTAGTCTATTACATGTTTTGTCTTTCATCAAAATTTTATCCAATGTTCCTTACAATGTCCCCATTTTTTATGATGACAAAACTTCCTTTAAGAGGATCAAAGTGTTTATCAGGTTTTATATATGCTTATAAACAGATCAGCAAGATATATGTATGTGTATTTATATAGATTTCAAAGATTGAGCATAAGTTCACGAGCAGTGAGCTTTTTTTAGATCTAAACAGATACTTTTATTGAGTTAATAAATTTGAACGATATCAGAGCACAATAAATGTAAATCAGCAAAACAGGATATATGAGAGAGCAGGAGGTAGGAACGTTTACTGTATCTTAAACCAGGAGGCTCATTTTCTTTCTTTTCTCGAACCCGTCCAACTTTTGGTAGGTTGGTTCCATCAGCCTTTTCATCTCAGAGGTCTCCTCGTACCTTAACCAGAAATCTTTACAGAAATGAATGATTTCCCCTCTATTCATTCTACCTTTTAGCTTCATCTGGATTGGGAGTACACGTCTGCTAACAAGATCCTTAAAGCATTTGAGCCCTTCACGATGAGTTTTGCCTTTGATAAGTATGGACTCTTTGCATAACTTGATGTAGTACTTTCAAGTATTCTGCTTATTTGAAGTTGTTGATTTGCAGAAAGGATTGACTATGAGTGGTAGGCCGATCAATTTTAGGAAGCTCCCATATTTGGAATCTGGGACTCCTAGAGTCTGGACTTCCATCCAAGAAGATACGAAGAGAGTTGGTGCATTATGTTCGTCTGTAGCAAGAGCTTCTAGGTCAGGTTGCTTCTGAGGAAGAAAAATATTTGAGAGACTAGTCTTCGCCATTTCCTTGATATAATCATCTCACACTTTGCCTAACTCTTCTTCAATTCTCCTTCTTTGCTCTTCCCTTTCTTCTATTCCTCTATGAAGACTAGGATGTACTCCTGAGATAGCTTCTGATTTCCTCTTGGTTGAACTGCTATCTTGGTGTCCTCTGGAGCTTCCTCAATGGCTTCCTCCATCGCCTCCTGAATCCTTCCTGGGTAAAATTGTTAACTGCTTGCAGTAGGAAGGATCCTGCTGTCTTCTCTGCTCGATCCTCCAAGCTGCCTCTTCCCCCTTTTGGTTATCATCAAAGCCCGAACCTACTCCAAACTTTAACATTGAATGTATACTAGTTAAAAGATCAGTATGATCCTCTAAAGTTTGTTTATGTTCAGAACTGAGAGTTGTTGATCTTGTTGAAGGAAGTGGTCACAAATTGTTGCTCCAACTCAATTTCCATTAGCCTGTTCCCTTGGGAGTTGAGCTTTTCGTTCATGCTCTTGATGGTGTCAACAAGAGTGTAGAGGGGGTTAGGGAGGAGATAGAGTTTTGAAGTTTTGCCAAGGTTGCATTAAATGTGTCCATCTGGAAGGAAGCTTGAAACCGATCCTTCCTTGCCTCAGCTCTCAGCTCTCATTCGCATGCTTGTTTCGCTTAAGGATTTCCCAAGTTTTCATACTGCCTTGAGGACGTCATCAAAGGATTTTCGCTCATCATTCTGCACAGAAAGAGAAGGGTTTAGAGGTTTGGATTTTTCGGCTCCGGATTCACCCTGTTCCTGGGTGATCCTTCATCGCTGCTGGAGCTAGACATAAAGCTTTCAGTGTCTGCCCCTTCACGCGCTGATACCTCCTTATCATCATTGTCTGACTCCGCACGATTTGATACCTCCTTATCATCAGCTGACACTCCATCCTGAGGGACATCTCCCTTCTAGGCTTGCAACCTCCTTATTACTTCTCCAAAAAGGCCTTCCTCCTCAGGCTCTTCCTCAACTACTATCTGTTTCATAGAAGTCCTTTGCTGGGAAGACTCCTCAACAGTAGGCTCTTTAGTAACAGCCTCTTCAGCAGAAGGTTCATTTTGAGCAGTTTGTTCTGCTAGAATCTTATCAACAACAGGCTCTGTGTTAGCAACCTGTTCTATTGCGGCCTCTTCTGCAATCGTCTCTCCACAATTCGCAGGGTCCTCAGAAATTACACCTTCCATTTCCATTGGTGTAATTTCCTCAGCCATCTTATTGACCTCCATTAGTACCTCATCAACAGAGAGTCCTGGCACAGAAGTCCCTTCTTCAATGATTACTGCTCTAAGCGTTTCTTCAAGAGCTGGAGCAACTGCGAGAGAATCCAACTTTGCAGCCTCCGGAATAGTTGGCAGGTCCATCATTGGCGAGTCAGGCTTTCCCATGATGGTTGGGGTCTCTCCAATGGTACGAACTTCTCCTGCAATGTCTGATCTTGCACCCTCCTCATCTGGTAAGACTACTATGTCCATTAGCTGACTGTATGCCCCGCTAGATTCATGTTTTGATGCTGGTGGTGAAGGATTCTTCTGACTGATCGGTGGAGCATTTAAAGGATGTTCAATTGATGCTGCTCCAATGGAGGAACCTTCACCTGGTTGTATGAGCACGGCCTTATGCCTCCTCCTTGTTTCCACCACACTGGCATCTAAGGCCTGTTTCAGCATCCTTTGTTCTTGCTTCATCTACTCCAAATGCTTCTGCTTATTTTTCAGCGAAGCCCACGTCATCGCTAGCAGTGACCTGTTCAACAGCTGCCTTTAGGATAATATCATCCTTGTAGAAGTCAGTTTGCTCGATGGGCTTCTTTCCCTTCAGCGTCCTTGGGGAAGGTGGAGGTAATTCAAGCTGTGAGGCTTGTTCTTCTTTTTAGCATTAATGGCAGCCAATCTTAGTTCAGCTTCATAATTTTCTTGAAAGTCTTTCAACTTCCTCCTACGCAGGCTTTTCAAGTATCTTGTCTCCAGTACTCCTTCCTCCGCTATGTCAGACACTTCTGCCAAGTTTAGTGCCCAATCTTCCTCGACATACAACTCACGCCATGAAAACATGCTCGGGCAGGGAAGATGTCGGTAGTTCCACCAGGTTGTGAATCTGTCCCACTGCTTTCCAAACTCCTCTTTCATCTTGGCTGTGTCCAAGACTACTTCAGGATCAGACTCCTCAGCACTCTCCTCTTTCTCCATTTCCAATTGTTTTTGTAGCTGAGCCGTTACCTTTTGTACAACCACTTCTGCCTGCTCAGTGGTTTGAATCTCTGATTCACCATTCTTACCCTTGCTTGAGGGAACAGGTAGCATTAGTAATGGTGATGGTGGCGCTTCATCATCAGAGATTCTCAGCTTCCTCTTCACCACCTGTTTCCCCCTCACCCTTACACTCTTCTTCTTCTTTCCTCTGCCTAGGTGGAGAAACAGTAGCCACTGAGCCTTCCCCCTCAGACGTGCTTTCCTGCACTACCTCTCTCTGAGCCTCCTTCTCCTTCACCACAGTAACCTTCCTGGTTACTAGAGGGACCTTAGTTTCCTTTTTGGCAAAGATTCTGCCATATCCTATGAACTTGCCCCTTTGAATGTGCTTACCCTTTGACAGGTCGTGACCAGCAAACCATAAGATGGTGTTGATCACTAGTCCATAAGTTGGCTTGCCAACTTTCTTCTCCACCTCTTCTTTAAGCCTGGTGAAGACATACTCTGCCCAGTTTATCTCCTCAGTTTCCATTAGGGCCATCATCATCCTGTACATGAGGTTGGTACACTTGTCAAAAGAACCAGACCGGTTCTCAATGATATGACAGCAAATGTCATGGAGCATCTGATACTCCACCTGGAAGAGCTTTTTGTTACAGCTCTTGTTCAGCGCAATAGGTCTTCTGAGCCTGTGAATCTCTTCCAGTATTCTTCCAACATCGCCTCTCCGTAGGTGGCTAACTCGCTGCCATCCATTCCTTCAGTGGGCAGTTGAAAGATTTTTCCTAGGAGACTGGAAGTGATCTCAATCGTCTTCTTCCCCATTTTCAACACGATCTTTGTCTTATCCTTAGATATTTCTGCATTGTTGTAGAACTGCCGAACTAGGTCCTCGCAGTAAGGTTCCCTGTAGAGCGAGCAGAAACCCCACATTTTGGAGTAGTGGAGATTATTGAGAATCATCTGCATAAGGTCGATTGAGTGACCTTCATCTCCGATGGCTTTTAGTAATATCTTCTCATCAATAAGACGTCCATCCACGATTTGTCTGTTTTTTGGGTGCCATATTTGAAAAATAGTAGAGGATTTGATTTTTCTGCAAAAGTAGTGGTGAGCATAGAGACAATCGCTAGGTTACTTGTTTGCAGAAAGTTAGAATACTAGAAGGTATGAGAGCGAAAAAGATTTGATCAAGTGTAAAATTACTATTTATAGGAAAACTTCCTGTGTTTTGATCAACAACTCATATCTACTCAAGATTTGAACGGTTTCTCATCCCTCGGTTGAGGGTCCTGGCATTTAATGTGTTGATTCGCTTTTTGACTTTTCAAAGATCTTGAGGGGCTTAATTGCAAATATCACCATCTTTTATTGGGCAACCTGCCCTGATTTGATGTACCACGTCTTAGGATTGACAATTACTTATAATTGTGCGCTTCGTGGGTTCCTTTGTGATGATTAATTCTCCAGGTGGCCTTTGCTGATGTGTCTTTTAGTAAGCTTTATTAGCTACCTTCATCAGGAACCTTTGGCAGGGTCCTCTCTCAGTATCTTTTCTTGATTTCTTTTCAAAAGGTTTTCGTGCTTCCCCTTAAGTTGTAGAACACTTTAACAAGTGTTTATCAGAAGAGTTAGCTTAATTTGATAATACCTAATTTATTTCATAGGAAAGAAAATCTTGATTCACTGAGAGGTTTTATGACTATGTCAGCTAACTGTTGATTAGTGTGAATTTTCTCTAGGGAGATGTCTTTCTTCTCCACATGATCTCTGATGAAGTGATGTCTGATGTAGATATGTTTAGTTCTCGAGTGGAAAACTGGATTGTGTATGATTGTAATTGCGCTTGTGTTATCACACATGATCGGAGTATTCTTTTCGACAATGTCGTAATCTCGAAGTTGTTGTTGAATCCATATGATTTGTGCACATCAGCTTCCTGCAGCAACATATTCAGCTTCGGCAGTGGATGTGGCTATTGAAGTTTGCTTTCTGCAAAACCAGGATACTAGGTGATTCCCCAGCATTTGACATGTTCCGCAGGTGCTTTTCCTATCAATTTTGCAACCTGCAAAATCAGAATCAGTATATCCGATAAGTTTGATCTCTCATTCTTTAGGATACCACAAGCCTACTTCTTGGGTTCCCTTTAGGTATCTGATTATTCTCTTAGCTGCTGTGAGGTGGGATTCTTTAGGAGCGACTTGATATCTCGCACACATTCCAACTGCAAACATGATGTCTTGTCTGCTCGCAGTAAGGTAGAGCAGTGATTCGATTAATCTTCTGTATTTTGTGACGGCAACTGTTTTTCCTCCTTCATCTTTATCTAGACTTCCTGAAGTTGGCATTGGAATGCTTACTGTACCGACATTTTCCATTCCAAATTTCTTGATCAGCTCCTTGTTATATTTCATCTGATTTATGAAGGTTCCTTGATCAAGCTGTCTGACTTGCAATCCAAGGAAGAAGCTTAATTCTCCCATCATACTCATCGAAAAATTAGATTGGATTAGGTTGGAAAACTTTCTGTATAGCTCTTTGTTGGTTGATCCAAATATGATGTCATCCACATAGATCTGAACAAGCAGGATGCTATCTCTATCTTGGATTCAAAATAGGGTTTTATCCGCTTTGCCCTTCTTGAATCCATTATGCAGTAGGTATTTTGACAAGGTGTTATACCATGCTCTTGGCGCCTGCTTCAATCCATAAAGAGCTTTTCTCAATTTATACACTAACCAATCAGCATTTTCTTCAAAGCCGGGTGGCTGTTCAACAAAAACTTCTTCTACCAGCATTCTATTTAAGAAAGTGCTCTTTACATCCATTTGATATTTCGTGAGATTCTTATACGCTGTATAAGCTAGAAAGATTCTGATTGCTTCTATTTTGGCTACTGGAGCAAAAGTTTCATCAACATCAATGCCCTCTTCCTGGCAATATTCTTTTGCTACTAGCCTAGCCTTGTTCCTTAAAACTTGTCCTTCTTCATCTAGCTCATTCTTGAACACACACTTGGTTCCAATGACTCCTTTATGAGTGGGTCTAGGAACCAGATACCAAAATTGGTTCCAATGACTCTTCTTGCATGGCTTGAACCCAGTTGGTATCTTGTAGAGCTTCTTCTTGATGCTTTGGCTCTATATGTGATATGAAGTAAGCAAACATAGCTTCGTGTGGATTTGCTTTTCTCGTTCTTACTCCAGACGTGTAATCTCCAATAATCAGGTCTCTGGGGTGATCTTTTAGCCATGTTCTTCTTGCTTCATCAGCTTGCTGAGATTTTAGCCATCTATTGGGTTCTGATTCAAGTCTGGAGTCTGATCATCTTGAGGTTCCTGATTATTTTCAGGTTCCTGTATCTGAGTAGGTACCTGTATGTTATGAACATGTATAGTTTGGGATGGGATTGTGTCTACCGTAAACCTTGTACACATTTTTCGAGGAAACTGCTACTTAATAGGTCACTGATGCTTCCTGATGCTTCAGTTTACTTCAGCTTACTTTGTCCATCTAGCAGTTAGTGAGCTCAGCATCCTCGGGCTGTGTGCGGCCAGTATCCTTTTTGAAGCAGCCTGTTGCAGATATGTATACTTATTTTATTTTTACGATTTTATGCAGCAAGGTCTTCATGCTCTAATCTTGATCTTCAAGCCTCCTGATCCTGTACTTAGAGATTTTACAATTGAATCTAAATACACAGGATCCTAGGCCCTAGTCTATTACATGTTTTGTCTTTCATCAAAATCTTATACAATGTTCCTTACAAGCTACCTTTCTGCATATACTTCCATAGGAGTAACCTGCGAAGTAACCGTTTAGGTTGCTCCTGCTGCACAGAATGTTAGATATAAATCCAGAGTTCCCCCTTAATTCATGATTTCCCTTTTAGGTTATTACTATAATACCCAATTCATTTCAAAAAAAAAAAAAAAAAAACCTTGATTCACATAAGGGTTTTGTAAAAATATCAGCCAATTGCTGATCAATATGAATATTTTCAAGAGATATATCTTTCTTTTCAACATGATCACATATGAAGTGATGTCTAATATCAATGTGTTTTGTCCTCGAATGGAAAACATGATTATGTGTGATGGCAATAGCAATTGTGTTGTGACACATTAGAGTTTGTTTCTTAATAATGTCATAGTCCCTCAGTTGCTGTTGCATCCATAGTATATGAGACCAACAACTTCCTGTAGCAACATACTCTGGCTCTGCTGTAGAGGTTGCTATAGATGTCCGCTTCCTACAAAACCAAGAAACAAGTCTGTTCCACTTGTGCTTCTCCTGTCTACATCCTGCAAAGTCAGAGTCAGAATAACCAATTAATTTAAAACCACCATCTTTGGGATACCACAAGCCTACTTCTTGTGTTCCTTTGAGGTATCTTATGATCCTCTTTGCTGCAGACATATGTGATTCCTTGGGTGCTGCTTGATATCTTGCACACACGCCTAATGTAAACATGATGTTAGGTCTGCTTGTTGTTAGGTATATCAGTGACCCAATCAGCGTTTTGTACTTGGTTATATCAACTCCCTTCCCTTCTTCATCTTTGTCCAAGCTTGTTGAGGTAGCCATTGGGATGTTTACTATGCTTCCATTCTCCAAACCAAACTTCTTGATCAGTTCCTTTGTGTACTTCATTGTATTTATGAATGTACCTTGATCAAGTTGTTTCACCTGCAGCCCTAGGAATAAATTTTCTCCCATCATACTCATTTCAAATTTTCTTTGCATTAGTTCTAAAAACTTTTTGCATAGATCTCTTTTAGTTGAACCAAATATGATGTCATCCACATATATTTGCACAAGGAGTATGCTATCTCTATCTTGAATTCTAAAAGAGATTTATCAACCTTACCCCTCTTGAATCCATTATCTAGAATATAATGCTCTTGGAGCTTGCTTCAACCCATACAGAGCATTCCTTAGCTTTTATACCTTTCACTCTGAATTATCTCCAAATCCAGGAGGTTGCTCCATATAAACTTCTTCAACTAGGAGTACATTAAGGAATGCATTCTTAACATTCATTTGATGTATGTTGAAGTTCTTATGAGCTGCATAGGCGAGGAAAATCCTGATTTCTTCAAGTCTAGCTACTGGTGCAAAGGTCTCATCAAAATCTATACCCTCTTCTTGGCAGTAACCTTTTGCCACCAGTCTTGCTTTGTTTCTAACAACCACTCATTCTTTATCCAGTTTGTTCTTGAACACCGAGTTAGTTCCTATAACTCCTTGATGAGTTGGCCGATCTTGAAACAAAATTCCAGACTTGATTCCTTTCAAATCCATTTCATTCTTTCTGCATAGCTTGGATCTAGTTGGTATCTTCTAGAGCTTCTTCTATGCTTTTGGGCCCAACTTTTGATATGAAGCATGTAAACATAGCTTCATGCTGTTTGGCTCTTCTGGTTTTCACACCAACTCTGGGATCTCCAATTATCAGATCCTTTGGGTGATCCTTTAGCCAGTTTCTGCTTGCTTCATCATCTATGATAACTTGTTGATTGACTACAGGTTGCTCTTTCTCCATTATCTGTTGGGTTTCCTTTTATTGTGGATCTCGTTCAGGTTCTTGTACCTCTGTAGGTTGCTTGTCCTTTCCTGTTGCTTGCTCTAACACCTCAATCTGCTTACTGCTTAATATTTGCTAACTGTCTTCATTCAGCAAATTGGGTTGAACTACATCTATATACTGAACCTTTTTGCTATTAATGTGGTCTTATCCAAGTTTTCTCTAAATTCATCCACATCAATAGTATTGCTGCAATGTGGTTCATCAAATACCACATGCATAGATTCCTCTACCACTAAGGTCCTCTTGTTGAAGATTCTGAAGGCTTTGCTTACAATGGAGTAATCTAAGGATACTTTGCTGCTAGACTGGACTTGAAACTTCTAAGTATTTATGAATGTTTTGCGTTTGATAGCTTGAGTGATTTTGTTGCAAGAGTTTCAGGTGTGTTTCAAGTGCCGGTCTTTTGGTATTTATAGGTGATTTAGGATTTTGTCCGTTAGAGAGAAAGAGCCTTCTTTCCAGCTTGCATAGAGTAACGTGGTATCTTCTGATTTGTTCGTACATTGATTGTTGAGAGTGTACGTATCTGTTCCTGCAATCGCCATCCCTAGTCTGACATTTCTTCAGACTTCTTTTTTGCTTTTGATACGTGACATCTCTTTATTGGTTGAAAGTGCAGTTATGCCTACCGTAAAGTTCGTACACGTTTTTCGAGGTAACTACTACTTAACAGGTAGTTGATGCTTCCTGATGCTTTAGTTGACTTCAACTCACTTTGTCCATCTAGCAGTCAGTGAACTCAGCATCCTCGGGCAGTGTGCGGCCAGTATCCTATTTGAAGTAGCCTGCTGCAGATATTTATACTTACATTATTGTTGCGATTTTATGCAGAAAGGTCTTCATGCTCCAATCTTGATCTTCAACCCTCCTAATCCTATACTTACAGAAATTACAATGGAATCTATATACATAGGATCCTAGGCTCTAGTCTATTACATGTTTTATCTTTCATCAAAATATTATACAATGTTCCTTACAATTTCCACATTTTTTATGATGACAAAACTTTCTTTAAGAGGATCAAAGCCTTGATCAGATTTTACATAAGAACATAAGCTTATGAATAGATCAGCAAGATATTTATTTAATTATAAAGAATTCAGATCAAGAGATTGAGCATAAGTTCACGAGCAGTGAGCTTTTTCAAATCAAAACAGATACTTTTTATTGAGATAATAAAACAAAGAGGTATCTGAGCACATCATTTAAAATAAACAAACAAATAAGGTATATATGAGCAAGAAGCAGGAGGGTTTAGGGTATCTTTAACCAGGAGGCTCTCTTTCTATCTTTCCTCGAACCTTTCCACCAGTTGAGGATAGACTCTTGGTAAGTAGGTTCCATCAGCTTTTTCATCTTAGAGGACTCCTCATACCTCAACCAGAAGTCTTCACAGAAAGGAATGATTTCCCCCTACCTTTCTGTGATAGCTTTTTCATTCTACCTTTTAGTTTCATCTGGATTGGAAGTACACCTCTACTAGCAAGATCCTTGAAGCATTTGAGCCCTTCACAATGAGTTTTACCTTTGATAAGAGTGGACTCTTTGCATAACTTGATGTAGTACTTCAAGTATTCTGCTCCCATACTTGGAAATCGATTTCAGGGAGCTCCCATACTTGGAATCTGGAACTCCTAGAGTCTGGACTTCCATCCAAGAAGATGCGAAGTGAGTCAGGTGCATTCTTTTCGTCTATAGCAAGAGCTTCTAGGTTAGGTTGCTTCTAAGGAAGAAAAATATTTGAGAGGCTTGTCTTTTCCATTTCCTTAATATGATCATCTGACGCTTTGAATAACTCTTCTTCAACTCTCCTTCTTTTCTTTTCTCTTTCTTCTATTCCTCTACTAAGACTAGGATGTACTCCTGAGATAGCTTCTGGTTTTTGTTATGGTTGATCTGCTATCTTGTTGTCTTCTGGAGCTTCCTCCACTCCTGAATGTTTCTTAGGCAAGATTGTTAGCTGTCTGCAAGAGGAAGGATCCTGTTGCCTTCTCTGTTCGATCCTCTTAATGGTCTCTTTCCCCCTTTTGTTATCATCAAAGGCCGAGCCGACTCCGAACTTGAGCATTGAATGCACACTGGTTAAAAGATCAGTATGATTCTCCAAGGTTTGATTATGTTTAAACTGAGAGTTGGAGACCTCTTTGAGAGAAGTGGTCACAAATTGTTGCTCCAACTCAATTTCTATTAACCTATTTGCTTGGGAATTGAGCTTTCTGTTTACGCTCTTGATGGTGTCAACAAGGATGGTAGAGGAGATTAAGGAGGAGATAGACTTTTGCAGTTTAGCCAAGGTTGCATTAAATGTGTCCATCTTGAAGGAAGCTTGAAACTGATCCTTCCTTGCCTAAGCTCTCATCAGCTTGCTTGCTTCGCTTAAGGATTTCACAAGTTTCTCTACTGCCTTAAGGACATCATGAAAGGATTTTTGCTCATCATTCTGCACAGAAAGAGAAGGGTTTAGAGGTTTGGATTTTTCGGCTCCGGATTCACCATGTTCACTGGGTGATCCTTCATCGCTGCTGGAGCTAGACATGAAACTTTCAGTGTTTGCTCCCTCACGTGCTGATACCTCCTTATCATCATTGTCTGCCTCTGCATGAGCTGATATCTCCTTATCATCAGCTGATATTCCATCTTGAGGGACATCTCTCTTCCAGGCTTGCAACTTTCTTATTATTTCTCCAGAGGGCTCTTCCTCCTCTGGCGTCTCCTCAAGTACTATCTGTTTCATCAAAGTCTTTTACTGGGAAGACTCCTCAACAATAAGCTCTTTAGGAGCAGCCACTTCAGCAGAAGGTTCCGTTTGAGCAGTTTGTTCTGCTGGGATCTTATTAACAGCAGGCTCTTACTACAAAAAAAATGCTGAAAGACAACGCACATAGTGCGTTGTCTTTCCCAGAAAAAAGCGTTGTCGTATCCTGCGTTGTAAAAGACAGGTGCTAAAAGACAACGCACAAAGTGCGTTGTCTTTCCGGGATACGACAACGCTTTTCATGCGTTGTAGATTGTGTTGTTGTTAATAAATTTTGCAACATAACTTGCAACGCTTTTAAAGCGTTGTCTTTGACGCAAATATATGCATTTTGTGTCTTTTATTTTTTTTGTGCTTTCTATGCAACGTGGAAAAAGCGTTATCTTTCTGAACAATTTTGCAACGCTTTAAAAGCGTTGTCTTTCTAAATAATTATATTTTCTATTATTTTTTATATTTTGTATCCTGTATAATAATAATATTCAATAATTAAATAAACAAAAAAATTCATTAAACATATTTCAACATTTAATCGATGTCAAACATACATTAACCCATCCTCCCAACATTCATCTAGTCATAAGATACTAAAATATTATAGAGTTATACATTTAAAATATTTAAATAACAACATGTTCACAAAGTTAAATTCCATGACATTTCAGTAAGAGTGGAACCTTCACAAAACCAATATCAAGACCTTCGTTTTCTTCATAAACTTCATAGTTACTCCTTAGTTTCCAAGAATCTGTCAAATTTACATGAAAAAAGTTAGCATGAAAACTTAGATACATTTTAAATTTGTATATAAACCAACAAACAAAATTAACAAGATTATAAGAATCCCCCACATTGATTCAGAGCTAGAGATCCTTATACGAAATAGCATTGGAACATAACAAACAATAAATAAAATTTAAAAAAAAAATTGCAATGTAGAAGCTAATCATCACCTTGTACGAATAGCTAGAGATCCTTAGTTTCCTTATACAAAATAGCATTGGAACATAGCAAACACTAAATAAAATTTAAAAAAAAATTGCAATGTTGAAGCTAATCATCACCTTGTTCTACCCTTTTATATGATCTTGAATGCATTCAGCCCATTCGACACACACTTCATCTATATCAGCTCTGGTGCACTTAAGATGCGCGAACTTTGCAAAATAAAATATTCAAGAAACATTAACCATGTTATTTTGATGAAGTATAAAATATGCAAACTAAATACATAAAATGTAGTTTACTTACAATCGAACGCAATGAATCCATGTCTGCAGTTACATCCCCATTAAGAAGTTGTCTCATGTATCGCAACACGAAAAAGCCACATTGCTTACTATCAGGTTGCAATGGGGTCTACATTGCGGAAATATATAAGTTTTTATTAAAATAAATCCAACAAATATTATCATTCCAACAAAAAATCAATCTTTTTTGCTAAAGTAAAGACTTCAGAGCTAAATGTATATACGTAAATATATACACATAATTAAATGTACATCTCAAACTTTCGTACCTTGACTACCTCCCATGTAGGTTGTTTTTTTTCCATTCTTCCCAATTTCCGTATTAAATATTCTCATGACCCTTCATGAAATAATAAATTGATAATCTTACGCACACATCGCACATTCATGAATAAAATATGATAACAAATATAATAAACTAATTAAACTTACAAGTCAACAATTTTTTTCCAAGCCTGATCATGCATGGGATGGTAAAGAGTGTCCAACAAATGAACCGTCTCCTTGTGAGGATTGATGACGTTTAGGATCCAATGATAGCTAGAGTAGATAAACAATGTGAATAAAATGTCAACAAAAATATAATATAAACTACATTAATGGAGTGATCATAACTTACCCCACATTACAAGGTGCCAAAACTAATTGGCTAGGCAATGTGCCAAGGAAGACACAGGTGTACTCAGGTTTCTATCATAACATTTTATGCTTTCTACTATAAACTGGTGGTTGCAAGAGTAAGAATGCCCACAGAAGGAAATAATAAAATCACAGCAAACTGAAAACAATACGGGGAGAGATTTTAACCACTGATTTTGATGGAATGTAATTTCAGAACTGCCAGGCCAACAAGTAACAGAAGCCTGTGAATTTTTTTGTTCATTCTAAGCTCACCTACATTACTCCCGACAACATGCAAAATATTATGGTAAAGGTAGCAAAAGATGATGTATAAACAGGTAAAATATGCTGATCCATTTCATTCTTATCTTCCAAAGATATAATAATTTTTCACTAAATGTCAATGTTTAATGGTAAGCTGAGAATTGTTTTGAACAATAACCTTTGTGAAACACATGGTAGCCTGCTTGGTTTACTCCCTAAACTAAGGTGATGAAAGAAAGTTGCAAGTTGATTGCTTCTTATATGCTAGTAATGAAAACATGCAAGTATATATTCCACCCGTCAGTTAAAATGAACCACCAGGGAAGCATGATATCTGACATCATGTCTAATTTATAACAATATCACACATGCAAATGCATACCTAGCATCAATATTGCATCATAGAAATTTCAGTTTACATAGTTTAGAAAACGAACAAAAAGAAGAAATTCAGAGAACAGTTATTACAAACTCCAGCATCTTAAATAGAGGAGGTGGGTAATGGCCTGAAGAGTGAAGTTGATTTCAACAGCTATAGCCATGCACTAACTATTTCGTGTACTGTAATTACATGGTTCAGACCAATACTCGCATTGCAAGAATCACAGTGCACTTGTACATTATACACCTAACAACAACTCAACAAGCAAACATTGAAAGAATTCAATTACAAACCTTGACAACATTGTTGATGGCATGAGAAGCGGCAAGCCACTGATCAGTATGCTTCAAGAATCGCAAGATAGTCATAGTCAATGCTTGAATTTCCATCTCAATTCTTTTCTCGTTTATGAATACCTCTTGGACACCCCCATTGACAGCATTCACTAACACATCCGACACACGCATTGCATTACAGATAGCTTCTTTCTTAGCTTTGTCTGATATTATCATAGATAAATAATTAATTTCAAAAGTTGTTCATAGTTCCACAAAAAGGAGATGGGAGTGAAAAACCACAGCCAATTGAACAGGAAATTTAATCATAATTCAACAAATAATTGGAAAAAAAAACTTAATACAGAAAAAAAAGAAAAGAAAACACTGATTAAACTCGATTTTCACCATAATTCAATGCAAAGCACATCATCAAATTAAGCATAAATTTTGTAAAAGTACAACTGACCAGTATGTTCCCACAACTCAATAGCAACGTGATTGTGATCATTGATTAGTTGAAGCAACGAAGCTTCTAGACTTCCGACCTCCACATGATGTGATCGCTCCATTCCCGAAGCTTCACATGCAGTAAGAAATGTTCAGAATGACCGGAAAAGGGGGATTTATGCGAGATTCATCAACTTTTTTTGAGAATTAAAACTGAATTCTAAAATTTCTAATTCTTAAATTGAGATTTCACCACCTTCTGTCGCCCGCCGATTTGTCTACTGCCGCCGATTTTCTGTTCGTCGCAGCACTTCCGTTCGCGCCGCCCTCCTAGTATTTGACCTAGGGTAGACAACAAGTGAAGAAACCCTAGTGCGCCGCTCGCCGGTCTGCCGCCGATTTTCTGTTCGTCGTGCCCTTCGTTTTTGACCTAGGTAGATGTAATTTGTGACTTAGGTAGATTCCCCCAAATTTACTAAGGGTAAATTTTTTAACCCACATTTAGTTTATTTATTTTGTGTAACAATAATAACAAAAGTAGTGTGTAGTCTAGTGGTTAAGTTCCTATTCTTGCTTAGGTTCTGGGTTTGAATCCCATTCCGATCATTTTATTTTATTAACTTTTGATTGTATTAGGTTCACATACATATATATTCATAACATCCATTTTTTTTAAGAATATATTAATTTTTTGTATTAACTTTTGATTGTATTGGGTTCACATACATATATATTCATAACATCAATTTTTTTAAGAATATATTAATTTTTGTATTTTAAGATATGTAGTTAAAATTAAAGTTAAAAATACTAATAATGAATGTGGATATTAACAATAATACATACCTATTAAATTTTCATTTTATTTTATAAAGATATTATATAATTTTGAATTAAACTAATATATATTTTAAATATATCCTTAAAATACTAATTTTTTTATAATAATTTTTTGAAATATAACTTTAATTATAAAATAATATTGATAACAATAATGTTCCAAAGATAAAATAATAATTAGTGACACATAATAACGGTCATCAAATTAATTTATTTGGTCTACATTATCACCCACACATATTAAAATTAAGTGTGATTAAATAACCGCACGTATATTGTGCGGGTATTATGTGTGGGTAAAACTCGAATTTCTTATAGTGGTTGTAGAAATCGTCGAAAAAAAGCACAACCCACCTAAAAAGCGTTGCAAAAAGCATTGTCTGTCAGGGAAAAAATATGAGAAAAGACAACGCACCCAAATAGCGTTGCAACAGACGTTGTCTATTAGCGAAAAATGCACTGAAATTACAACACACATACAAAGCGTTGCAAAAAGCGTTGTCTATCAGAGCAAAAAAAGCGCTGAAAGACAACGCCCCTCGAAAGCGTTGCCAAATGCGTTGTCTATCAGAGCAAAAAATGCACTGAAAGATAACGCCCCTTGAAAGCGTTGCAAAAAGCGTTGTCTATCAGAGCAAAAAATGCGCTGAAAGACAACGCCCCGGAAAGCGTTGCAGAAATGCGTTGTCTATCAGCGCAAAAGTGCGCTGAAAGACAACACCTTACCAAAAGCGTTGTCTTTCTACGAACTTGCGTTGTCTTTTAGCGCAATCCAACACAGAAAGACTACGCTTTTTGTAAAAACTATTGTAAATTTCATAAAGATAACAGAAAGTGTTGTCTTTACTGTGTTGTCTTTCTGCATATTTCTTGTAGTGTCTATGTTAGCAGCCTGTACTATTGCGGCCTCCTCTGCAATCGTCTCTCTATGATTCGCAGGATCTTCAGAAATTACACCTTCCATCTCCATTGGTGTAATTTCATCAGTCGTCTTATCGACTTCCATTAGTGCCTCATCAATAGGGAGTCCTGGCACATAAGTTCATTCCTCAACGATTGCTGCTCTAAGTGTTTCTTCATGAGCTGCAGCAACTGCAAGAGCATCAAACTTTGCAGCCTCCGGAGTAGTTGGCAGCTCCATCATTGGTGAGTCAGCCTTTCCCATAATGGTAGGGGTATCTCCAATGGTACAAACTTCTCCTGCAATGTCAGATCTTGCATCCTCCTCATCTGGCAAGACCACTATGTCCACTAGCTGACTGTATGCCCCGCTAGATTCATCTTTTGATGCGGGTGGTGAAGGATTCTTCTGACTGATTGGTGGAGCATTTAAAGGATGTTCAATTGATGCTGCTCTAATGAAGGAACCTTCACCTAGTTGTATGAGCACGACCTTATGCCTCCTCATTGTTTCCACCACACCGACATCTAGGCCTGTTTCAGCATCCTTTCTTCTGCTTCATCTACTCCAAAAGCTTCAGCTTGTTTTTTAGCGAAGCCTACGTCATCGCCAGCAGTGACCTGTTCAGCAGCTTCCTTTAGGATAACATCATCCTTGTAGAAGTCAGGTTGCTCGATCGTCTTCTTTCCCTTTATCGTCCTTGGGGAGGGTGGAGGCAGTTCAAGCGGTGCGTCTTGCTTTTTCTTTTCTGCAATAGCAGCCAATTTCGCTTCTGCTTCGTAGTTTTCTTTAAAGTCTCTCCACTTCTTCTGTAGTCCTTTCAAGAGCCTTGAGTCCAGCACTTTTTTCTCCCTAATATCAGACACTTTAGCCCAGTTCAGTGTCCAATCTTCTCTGCATACAACTCACGCCACTGAAACATAAGTGGACTAGGAAGCTGTCGGTAATTCCACCATGTCATGAACATTTCCCACTGCTTCTCAAACTCTACCTTCATCTTGGCTATGTCCAAGACTATTTCAAGGTCAGACTCCTCCGCGCTTTCCTTAACCTCCATTCCTAACTGCTCTTTTAGTTGAGCAGAGACCTTCTGTACAACTATCTATGCCTGCTCAATGGTCTGAATCTCTTATTTAGCATTCTTATCGTTGCTTGTGGGAGCAGGGAGCATCAACATAGGTGATGGTGATGCTTCATCATCAGAAATTCTCAGTTTCCTCTTCACTGCTTGTTTCACCCCTACCCTTTCACTCACTTCCTTTTTCTCATGTCTAGGTGGAGAAGTAGTAGCTGCCGAGGCTTCCCTTTCCGACGTGCTTTCTTGCATTGCCTCTTTCAGAGTCTCATTCTCCTTCACCGCAGTAACCTTCCTGGTTACCGGGGAGACCTTAGTTCCTTTCTTGGCAAAAATTATGCCATAGCCTCTGAACTTGCCTTTTTGAATGGGCTTACCCTTTGACAGGTCGTGACCAGCAAACCATAAGAAGGTGTTGATCACTAGTCCATAAGTTGGCTTGCCCACCTTCTTCTCCACCTCCTCCTTAAGCCTGGTAAAGACATATTCCACCTAGTTTATCTCCTCAGCTTCCATTAAGGCCATCATCATCCTGTACCTGAGGTTGGTACACATATCAAAAGAACCAGATCAATTCTCAATGATATGGCAACAGATGTCATGGAGCATCTGATACTCCACCTGGAAGAGCTTTTTGTTACAGCTCTTATTCAGCGTCAACAGGTCTTCTGAGCCTATGAATCTCTTCCAGTATTCTTCCATCATCGCCTCTCCATAGGTGGCTAACTCACTGCCATCCATTCCTTCAGTGGGCAGTTAAAAGATTTTCCCTAGGACACTGGAAGTGATCTCGATCGTCTTCTTCCCCATCTTCGACATGATCTTTGTCTTGTCCTTAAATATTACTGCATTGTTGTAGAACTGCCTAACCAGGTCCTCGCAGTAGGGTTCCCTGTAGCAAGTGCAGAAACCCCATACTCTGGACTGGTAGGAGATTGTTGAGAATCATCTGCATAAGGTCGATTGAGTGGCCTTTATCTCTGATGGCTTTTAGTAATATCTTCTCATCAACGAGATGACCATCCATTACTTGAGGGTTTTTGCGTGCCATTTAAAAAGTAGGAGGGATAGAGGGTTCTTACAAAAAGTAGAGATAGAGCACACGAAGAGTTTGCTAAGTTACTGCTTGCAGAAAACTTTGAAAGTTAAGGAAATAAGGTATAAACTCTATTTATAGGAAAACTTCCTGTGTTTTGATCAACGACTCTGATCTGCACAGAATTTGAACGGTTTATCATCCCGCGATTAAGGATCCTGGCATTTAATACGCTGATTCGCTTTTTGACTTTCCAAAGATCTTGAGGGGCTTATTTGCAAATTATCGCCGTCTTTTATTGGGTAACCTGCCCTGATTTGATACACCACGTCTGGGGATTGGTAGTTTCTCATGATCATGTGCTTCGTGGGTTCCTTTGTGATGATTACTTTTCCAGATGGCTTTTGCTGACGTGTCCTTAAATGAGCTTTGTTAGCTGCTTACATCAGGAACCTTTGGCAGGAACCTCTCCCAGCATTTTGGCAGGAACCTCTCCCAGCATTCTTTCCTGATTTCCTTTAGGCTTCTTATTTCTAAGTTTCCTTAGCTTCCGCCTAAGCTGTAGAAAACTTTAACAGATGTTTATCGAAAGAGTTAGCTTAATTTGATAATACCTAATCCATTTCCTAGAAAAGAAAATCTTGATTCACAAAGAGGTTTTGTAAATATCAGCTAGCTATTGATCAGTGTGAATTTTCTCCAGTGAGATGTCTTTCTTCTCCACATGATCTCTGATGAAGTGATGTCTAATGTCGATATGTTTAGTTCTCGAGTGGAAAACAGGATTGCGTGTGATTGCAATTGCGCTTGTGTTAACATACATGATTGGAGTTTCCTTTTCGGTGATGTCGTAATCTCGAGGCTGTTATTTAATCCATAAGATTTGTGCACAGCAGCTTCCTGCAGTAACATATTCAGCATCGACAGTGGATGTGGCTATTGAAGTTTGCTTCCTGCAGAACCAGGATACTAGGTGATTCCCCAACATTTGACAAGTTCCGCTGGTGCTTTTTCTATCAATTTTGCAACCTGCAAAATAAGAATCAGTATACCCAATTAGTTTGAATCCTCTTTCTTTAGGATACCACGAGCCTACTTCTTGGGTTCCCTTTAGATATCGGATTATTCTCTTAGTCGCTGTTAGGTGGGACTCCTTAGGAGCGACTTGATATCTCGTACACATTCCAACTGCAAACATGATGTCATGGTCTGCTTGCAGTAAGGTAGAGCAGTGACTCGATTAATCTTTTGTATTTTGTGATGTCAACAGCTTTTCCTCCTTCGTCGTTATCCAAACTTCCTGAAGTTGGCATTGGAATGCTTACTGTACCGACATTTTCCATTCCAAATTTTTTGATGAAGTTTCCTTGATCAAGCTGCCTGACATGCAATCCAATGAAGATGCTTAATTCTCCCATCATACTCATCTCAAACTTGGATTGCATTAGGTTGGAAAACTTTCTGCTTAGCTCATTGTTAGTTGATCCAAATATGATGTCATCCACATAGATCTGAACAAGCAGGATGTTATCTACATCCTGGATTCTAAATAGGGTTTTATCCACTTTGCCCTTCTTGAATCCATTATCCAGTAGGTATTTTGACAAGGTGTCATACCATGCTCTTGGCGTCTGCTTCAATCTATAAAGAGCTTTTCTCAATCTATACAACAACCTATCAGCATTTTCTTCAAAGCCGGGTGGCTGTTCAACATAAACTTCTTCTACAAGCATTCCATTTAAGAAAGCACTCTTTATATCCATTTGATACGCTGCATAAGAGATTCTTATACACTGCATAAGCTATAAAGATTCTGATTGCTTCTAGTCTGGCTACTGGAGCAAAAGTTTCATCAAAATCAATGCCCTCTTCTTGGCAGTATCATTTTGCCACTAGTCTATCCTGGTTACTTACAACTTGTTCTTCTTCATCTAAATTATTCTTGAACACCCACTTGGTTCCAATGACTCCTTGATGAGCTCTGAGAACCAGGTACCAAACTTGGTTCCTCTCAAATCCATTCAACTCTTCTTGCATAGCTTGAACCCAGTTGATATCTTGTAGAGCTTCTTCTGGATGCTTTAGGTCTATATGTGATATGAAGCAAGCGAACATGGCTTCATGTGGATTTGCTCTTCTCGTTCTTACTCCAGACGTGTAATCTTTAATAATCAGGTCTCTGGGGTGATCTTTTAGTCATCTTCTTCTTACTTCATCAGCTTGTTGAGGTTCCCCCTCTGTTGAGTTCTGGTTCAAATCTGCAGGTTGATTATCTTAAGGTTCCTGTATGTACCTGCATGTTGGGAACATGTATAGCTTGGGATGGTGATATTCCATCCATATTATGAACATTTTGGTAACTGCACATCAATATACTCAACGTGATTGTTGTTGATGTGAGTTTTGTCCAACACTTCTTGAAGTTCCTCAATATCAGCCTTACTGCAATGTGATTCATCGAAGACCACATGTACAGATTCCTCTACAACAAGTGTTCTCTTGTTGAAGATTCTAAAGGATTTGCTTACCGATGAGTACCCTAGGAATATCCCTTTATCAGATTTGGCATCGAAGGTTTTGAGATACTCCTTTCCATTGTTGAGTACGAAGCACTTGCATCCAAAGATGTGAAAATAATCAACACAGGTAGAGTAACCATACCACAACTCGTAAGGAGTGTTTAGATCCTTGTTTATCAGGCATCTGTTCTGTGTGTAGCATGCTGTGTTGGTTGCTTATTCCCAAACCCTCTTTGGCAACTCAGTTTCGACTAACATTGTTCTTGAGGCTTCATTCAGAGTCATATTTCGTCTTTCAGCAACACCATTTTGCTTAGGTGTCCTGGCTACTGAGTATTCATGCTTGATTCCATTGTTTGAATAGTAGTCTTCTATGAATTTGTTGGTAAATTCAGTTCCCCCATCGGTTCTGATCTTCACTATGCACGAATATTAGATTTCTGTTTCCAGCCTTCTGAAGAACTCTGGCAGACGTTGCTGAGTATTAGATTTCTTTGCAAGGAAGATCGTCCGAGTGAACCTTAAGTAGTCATCTACTACTACTAAGGTGTATTTTTCCCAGATATGCTAATTGGATCAATTGGTCCAAAGAGATCCATGTGGAGCATATCCAGTATCCTTTCTGTAGAAGAAGAGTTTTGTTTTTTGAAGGAGCTCTTTACTTGTTTTCCTTTCCGACATGCTCCACAAATAGCTTCCCTTTTGTAAACCAAGTCTGGAAGTCCTCTGACTAGTCCTTTTCTGGCCAGCTTATTCATGGTTTTGAAGTTCAGGTGGCTCAACCTCTTGTGCCACAGCCAGCTAGCTTCAGGAGTACCTTTGGCAATGAAACATGTAGCAGTAGTTGCTGAGTCCCAATCAGCAATATAGATGTTTCCTTTTCTGGTTCCAGTGAGCTTGACTTCCTGAGTCCTGTTGTCCTTGATAAGACACTTGTTGAGATTAAACTCTACACAGTAGCCCTTGTCACAGAATTGATTTATGCTCAGGAGATTGTATTTCAAGCCTTCAACATGGGATACTTCTTTGATACAGATGCTTCCTCTAATTAGGTCACCAGTGCCCTTTGTGCTTCATTTGGAGTTGTCTCCAAATATGACTTTGGGTCATTTGGAAGCTTTAAAGTTGATAAGGCTCTTCTGGTTTCTTGTCATGTGTCTTGAGCAGCCACTGTCGATGTACCATATTTCCTTGCTGCTTCCTGTCACTATATCCACTACAAGAAATTCGCTCAACCATAACGGTTAATAACCGTTGTGGTAGACAGTTTTTTATCGTTGTGGTAGATGGTGTTGTCGTAGACCCCCCTCTACCACAACGCTTATTAACCGTTGTTGAAAATGTCAACCATAACGGTTATTAACCGTTGTGGTTGAGTCGTGTCTACGACAACACCATCTACTACAACGGTAAAAAAATTATCCATCACAACGGTCATTAACCGTTGTCCAAAATGTCAACCACAACGGTTATTAACCGTTGTGGTTGACGGGTGTCTACCACAACACCATCTACCACAACGGTAAAAGAATTGTCTACCACAACGATTATTAACCATTGTCAAAAATGTCAACCACAACGGTTATTAACTGTTGTGGTTGAGGGGTGTCTATGACATCATCTACCACAACAGTGAAAAATTGTCTACGAAAATGGTTTTAACTGTTGTTTTTGCGTTATGAAATTTACAACGGATTTTTGACCGTTGTCGAAGAGGTTAAATACAACGGTTGGCATAACGGTTTTAACTGTTGTTGTTGATTATGGACTTTTAAAACGGATTTTTGACTGTTGTCGTGGAGGTGAACTACAATAGATTGTATCCGTTATTGTTTTTAATAATGACAACGGTTTGCACAAGTCTTATTAACCGTTGTGATTTTGATGTTTTCCACAACGGTGTTTTACCTGTTTTCGTGTGTTGTCCTTGTACAACATCTACAAGTGAAATGACAACAAATACACCCATCATCACAATATTATCAACATCATAAACATTGTTCACAATCAACATAACTTAAAGTTAATACGATCATCCTCATACTACTAGGTATCTAGGAGTTACGAAGTCAAAATAATCCACAAAACATGATATCTTCCCAAGATTAAATGTTTCATACATCCACCAATAAAAGTTCAAAAATTTTATATGATCCAGAAAACCTACTCGTTTGTCATTTTCAGTAGAGTGTCCAACAGTATATACATGAGCTCACAAATAGTAGAAAAGGTAGCAAATTCAGGAATGTCTGCAAAAGTTCATAAAGTCAAAATAGAATTAGTTATAAATAAACAGACAAAATCCACCTGCGGATTAGTTATAAACTTATCACAAACAATATATTTACCAAATCTACCTGCTCAAATCATCTAGAAACAGAAATCCACCCAAAACACCTCCACACCGAACTATATTTCCCTGTCCTGTAAATCAAACTCGGGAAAAAGAAAGAAAATAAACAAACTCCAGAAATCAGATCCAAATTGGAATTTCAATTTTAAGAAACACGCTTTTAAACATTCCATTCCATCCATTCAATATCAGCCGCAAAACTTTAACGTCTACAATTCATCCATTATTTACTCGATTGCAGAAATAATAAACATGGCTAAACTTAAGCATAAGCAAGAACCTATGCAGCAATAATCAACAACTCGTTGTCCAGTTACAAGATAAAACATCATATCTCTAGATAGCAAAATAAAATATCCCCAAGCAACAAAGATTTCCAGTTGTACATGAGAAGAAGAAATCCAAATGAGCATAAAACAAATTTTGCAAAATCCAAATGTGAACACTAACACGGTGGAAGATTGTAAGTGATCATAACAACAGGCTAATAACTTTATGTACTTGACATCGTACTGCGGGGATTGATCCCATTGGCAGCTTACAGTGGGCTTGCTTTTTGTGCCAGCTTGTACTTGAGGGATCTGCTTCTTCTTTTGGAAGTTGTCTCTTGGGTTATTTTGGAAGAACTTTTTGAACTTCTTCATCAGTAGGGTCATACCCTCCTCAGCATCAACTTCTAAGGTCACTGTATGCTTACGGCTGCATATTTTCCCAGTATCCTTGGATACTCTGGCTGTTAGAGCAGTAACTTTTGAGCTGGTCTCTTCTGCTTCCTTCTTCATTTGATTGATATCGAACTCAAAAGCTTTTAGGTCTGAGAAGAGATCGAAGGTGCTCATGGATTTCAGATCCATTAAAACTCTCATGGTCGTTGTCTTGCTATCCCATTGTGCAAGTAGTGCCCTTAGCTCTTTCAAATTCTTCTCTCTTTGAGTGTAGTGTTTGTACAGAGATTCAAGCTCGTTCACAATGTTGGTGAACCTTAGATCAAGTTTTTCAAGTGTTTCTCCTAGCTTCATTTCAAATAACTCAAAGAGTTGAGTGGCAATGGATACTTTGTTTTCCTTGATGAGCTCAGTCCCTTCACAGATTTGCTCAAGCTTGCTCCATATTTCTTTGGCAGTTTTCCAAGTCTTCACTTTGCTGAAGATGCCCTTGTCCAGTGTGGTGAACAAGGTGTTTTTTGGCCACATTCTCCAAGTTGGCTCTCTTTCTTTCTTCAAGTGTCCACTCCTCTCTGGACTTCTCAATCACAGGAGAATGGGGAATCACTCATGTGTTTGATTTATCCTTTGCGGCATCCTCCACAACTTTTGTAAAGACTGGAATTGCTTTGGTGATGATCGAAGGTCCTTCAGTGATAAAATACCACATCTCATAATGCATTGCAGAGAGATGTGCATGCATTATTATCTTCCAATCATAATAATCTTCTATGGAAAACATAGGTAGCTTGTGATGAGATGATACCATGCTTATGCTTTTCAAAAAAATGTTTTTCTTTTAAAAACAAAAGGGATCTGGGGAATGACCAGTTCAAATTAGTTTTTAGTCCAACCTGCTATGATACCACTTGTTGGTCACAAAGTAAGATTAGGTTTAGAGGGTGGGTGAATAAACCTACTCAAATCTTTAAAACTTTTTGCTCCGAAAAGCTTAAGTTCAGGGGTGAGCTTCCATCCTCACAGCTTGCTTCTCAGAAGCAACTTACTTGAACTATAGAGATTAGATGAAGCAGAAAAACCTTAAAGCAATGTCCTTTTAAAGTAGTTTAAATACATTATGCTAAGTATAAGAGATGCAACAAGATAAGATAGATAAAGGGTAAGCAGATATAAGAGACACACTATGTATAGTAGTTCGAGGGTGGAGTAATCCCAATACATTCACTTTACTCCTTCTCAAAGGAGAAACTTTGTTAATGAGATTTGATTTAAAAAGCCTAGCTAGACAACCTTCACACAATTTGCTGCTCTATCCGCCCAAGACCCACACAGGATCAACCTAGCCCACACAGGACTCTTACACTTTTTTCAATAGTGAAAAACACTAGCAGGTTCTGACGTCTTCCACTGAAACCTAGAGTTGCAGGTTGTATGCAACATAGAGAGAAAGAAGTCTACATACAACAAGCTACACTTGGAAGAACTAAAGGGGAATTGTTTTGTTACATGCTGCATGCTGGAAACTGCAACTACTGGATGCAATGAGTCTAGATGCAGCAACCAACAATAAGTTGCAGCCAAGGATGAAAATATCGATATCTCATGTCGTATCGCAACTTTGATTTTACGGATATATCGATGGATATATCGATATCGCATATCGATATCGCAAAAAAATTGAAAAAACAACGGAAATCTTATTAAAATTCTGGAAATTTAATATGAAATTTTAGGGATTATTTTTACACTTCATTACACATATATTCCACTCAAAATCACATTAAAATATAATATATTAAAACTAATATATAGATAATAAGCATTATAAATACTGTTTTTCGAATGAAAACTGATAATATATTACATAATACAAGACAAAATTACTAAATATATTATCAAAACAAAAAATCAATAAGTTCAACTGAAATTAATAATTTCAAAGTAATAAAAATTATAAATATTCAAAGTCATACAACCAGAATATGTAAATACATAAAATTTTACTAAAACTAATTATAAGAATTAATTGTAAATACACAATTACAACATTACATTTTACAGACCAGTGCTTCACTATAACATAATTAATTGTAAAATTATGATTTTATAATAAACTTCTATAAGTTAACTAAATGCTTCACCTAATATATACATAATTAGCACAATTAAACATAGTCATTTACAATATACCAACAAAATGCTATTTTTATCAACTAAAATGAAAAACAAAATAAAGAGATTAAATTTACATACAAATTCGTAGTTCTCCAAAATGACAATTGAGTGATATATATAGTGGTGCAAGTATTTCCTCTCCAATGTCAATGTCCTTTATCCAAAAAAATAAATAAATTAGATACATTAAAATAGTCATAATTTATAAAGTAAATAATTGAAATTAATTTAATCAAAAATGTTGGGAGAGAGTTAGTGATATCATACTTTGAACCTTAGAATATATGATAGAATGTTCACTTGCATTTATCCTCTTATATAGAGAAATATATCATGTAAAAAAATTAGAAAAAAAAAGTAAATGAAGTAATAATTGGTTAAAGGAATGGAAATTTAAAAAAGCCACAAAATACACAATACAAAAGTAAAAAAAAATCACATAGTTTAATTTTTTGAATCAAAATCGCTCATTTTGATATACATGCGATATTTTGTGATATATCCACGATATTTCCCAATTTCCATCCAATTTTGTACTACACTGAACCGATATCGAAATCGATATCGATATTTTGTGATATTTTGCGACATATCCGCGATACACAGGAAAAAAAACATTAACACCCAATATCAGTATCGCAATATCCGTATCCGCGATATATCCGCGATATTTCACGATATTTTCATCCTTGGTTACAGCAACTAAAGTGAGACATGACAAACGGAATCAACATCGAATATTTACCCCTAGGTAAAAGTAAATATGAGACTTCTGTTTTTACTAATTTTCTTTTTTCGTTTTGTTTTCTTGGAGTTCTATTTTTTTGTTCCTTTTTCTATTTTTTTTATTTTCTTGGAGTCTTCTGTTTTTTGCTCCTTTTTTTTTTTTTCTTGGAGTCTTCTGTTTTTGCTCCTTTTTTATTTTTATTTTTTATTTCTTGGAGTCTTCTTTTTTTGCTCATTTTCTTTTTTTTATTTTCTTGGAGTCTTCTGTTTTTTGCTCCTTTTTTTTGTTGATTTTCTTTGTCCATTTGTATCGATGCTTAATCTAAAACACATCAGAAAAGAAAAACCAAAGGGACTGTGTTCTGAAGAGTTGAACACTTATTGGAAATGAAAAATACAATGCAGAAAGGTAAAGATAAGTAAAGGGGTGGAGTCTGCTGCATTTAGTCTTTGACTTCCAGTCTTCTCGAAGTTGCAGCAGCCTCTTTTTTTTTTTTTTCTTCGGGCTTCAATGGCTTCTTCCACCAATTCAATATTGACTCTTGGTATGTCTTCTCGAACTGCGCCTTCATCCTTGGATCATCAATCCATCGCAGCGAGAAGTCCTCCCAGAAAGGTATTTGTTTTCCCTTTTTCACCTCCTCCAACAATTCCTGCTGCAGTGGCAACTTTCCAGTCCTGAGCAATTGCTCATAGTCCATCATTGCTGAAGAGCAGTTAGGATATCCTTTGAAGTAGTCCCTCTTGCAGAGTAGTTTGAAATATCTCAAGTATCTCGAGATCTTGTATAGCTTGATCTGCTGAAAGGTTTCATTCTTGTCTTTGGCTAGAGATAACTTCATGAAGATGTCCAGGTTCCAGAGATCAAGACCCCCTGTTTGTTTTAGGTCGAGCAATATAGAAACTTGTGGAGATTTGTTGAATTGATCCATACTTGGGACTTCTTGTGGTGAAAAATTCTACAGCGCTGCATCCACCTGCTACATGGCTTCAAATTTTTCCTCACCCACAATACCAAGTCTGCTGATCTACCTTTCTTCCTCCATCTTCCTCACAGCTTCAGCCTTCCTTGCACCATAGAACTTCTCATCTTGAATCTTCAGTAAGACTCGTTTAAAATTCTTGTGCCTTTTTGAATATGGTGAGTCTCCTCTACTTCTGCTGCTCTGGCTACTCTTCCTGCTTTTAGAAGAACCAGCGCATCCTTTCTCCCAAACTCCTTGGATGTAGCGTCCCCTGCTGTCCTGCTTGCAGTACCTCCTGTACCACCAACAACATCATCATCATCTTTCTTATCTTTCTTTTGCTGGGGTGGGGGACTTGTTCTTCTCTTCTTCTCCCGAGGACGCAGCAGTTCCTCTTCCTCATCCTCTTCTGCTGCATCGATTTCCCTTACATTGTCCTCCGCAACTTGTAATAGCAGTGTTTCTACTTCAGTTAAACCACCTTTAGTTAAGGCAGGAATTTGTAACTTTTCAGCGGCATCTTCCCCCTTTTTGGCATCATCAAAGCTTCGCTTTCCCAAGTGGTCTTCTGCTGCATTCTACGGTTTAGCCATCTTCTGAAGAGCTTGATGCATCTCCCCCATCAGCAACTCGATGTTGGCGAGTCTGTCATCCATACTTTTCACCTTAGACCCTTACCCATTGACATCACTCCGTATGGTGGTCAGACTGCTGCCATGAGCTGTAAGCATATCAGAGATAGTGCCAAGAGTTTGCTTCGTCTCACTTTTGAAGGCAGTGGTTTGCAGATCCTTGTTTAGTGCATCCCTAAGCGCATTTAGTGCATTCCTCGTTTAGTGCATCCCTAAGCGTATTTGGGATCTTCTCAAGCTACTCCACCACTTTCTTCATATCGACGGTGGGTTGAGGGTTGGCTGACTTGTGTTCCTGCAAGACATTGGCAAGACTATCAATTGTAGCGATAATCTTGCTGAAGGATTTTGCAACGGTTGGAGCACTTGCAGCTGCTGGAGTTGAAGTTTCAACAGGAGCAATTATAGTGGGCTGTAATTTCTCTTCATTCCCATGTTCCGATTACTCCATTGGGCTCCTGATGGATTCTTCCCAAGCCTTCAGTGCTTCAGGATCCATCACAGCTTTACCTTTCATCTGATAAACCACAGCACCAGAAGTGGAAGACTCATCTTCTTCGTCAAGTTTATCAGCGAAGTTGTTACCCTCTCCATCAGATCCTTCAAGAGAATTACCGAGGATGTCTTCAAGAGTCTCTTCTGTATCCTCGTCCTGGTTAGCATCAACCTCTTTGGGTTCTTCTAGCTGCTTTGATTCTTCTGCAATAACCACTAGTTCGTTGTTCTCTTTTTCTTCTTCTTGGCCATCTGTTGCTCTCTTTTTCTTCTTATTGGTCATCCTACCCTTTTGCAGCTTCAACCTCTTTGGGTTTCTCTAGCTGCGTTGCATTTGACATTCCTCCTGCTACAAGCTCTGCATCATCCTGCTTGTAGCCTTCAGTTCCTTCTGCAGCAAGTTCTTCTCCTTGCTTGTTGCACTCCTCCTTTTCTTCTTGTGTAGCTGCAAGCTCCTCCTCTTCTTGCTTGCAACTTTCATTCTTAAGTTCTTCCTGATCAGCATCATCAGTGGACTAGTCTCTTGCAGCATCACAAGAAAAGGTGCCTGTTCAACCACTATGTCCTTTGTTGCATCAGGTGACACTGTTGCATCTAGTAATCCTGCAACAGACAGTACTGCAACTTCTGCCAGTACAGGGAGAGCTACCTCCAACAACCTTCTTCGTCGTTGCATCATCGGCGATTTCAGCATCTAGAAGACCTGCAAGTGTAGACTTGATGGTTCTTTTTTTTTTCTTGCAGCATTTTCTGGATACTTGGGTGAATCCTCGTAGTCCTCCTGCTCCTTCTCCTCACTGATCTGCTGTAATGCCACGATCGGAGGTAGACTACTCATCACTAAATCGAAGGTTTGAGAACTTCGTGCTTTCATCATGGAGTCGTCAAGTTACAGTGACTTGACAGGGTTATCAGTTCTCCTTCCTTCTTAACTAATTTCCAAGGACTCGTGCAGCTACAGCACATCAAGATCATCTGCCGGCTTAGGTGTTGCATCCTTCGGAATCGCCTTGCCCATAGATGAATTTATCTCTACAACAGCCGTCAGGGCATTCTCTACTGTTTCATCGGCTACTACAGGCTTGGATTGCTTGTGTCCCTTCCTCGCAGTGATTGTAGAAAAGTAGGCCTTGGTCGCAGCAATCCTTTCTTGAGCGTCTGCAGGAGGGATATAGTCAAGAAGCATCTTGACATCCCTAGTTCCAGCTCAGAGCATGAGTGATTCTTCCATGACAGTCCAATCCTCCCAGTTCTGCAGCATCCAGCTTTCCTGCATCCTCATATCCTTCCAAATAGGGAGGCTGGTCATCATCTGGGCATAAAAATCTTTAAAGAGAGTCTGAATACTTCCTTCACCAGCCCCTCTTTGATCTTCTTTTCCTCCTCCTTCTTTTGCTGCAAGGAGAGGATCGCGGCTCTCGATGTAACATCCCATTTTCAAGAAAACTTGCATTACATATTTTATTAAATTTCTATTAGCATTGAAATTGAAAAGGATTTGGAGTGAGATCTTTTATTTAAAGTTATGATTTACGTATAATGTTGTGCTCGATGATTATGATGATTTTATGACCTAATATTTCTTTTGAGATTTTAAAGGGTTTTTGCAGGATTGCTCACGGAGGAAACCGAGCTTGATCTCAACTCACTCGACAAACATTGATGAAAGTAAAAAAATAAGATATAGATAAGTTTAAATGAAAAAAAATGATACTAGATTTTTATGCTAAGATTATTCGTTTGTGTCGAGAATGCCTTTATTTTATGAAATTTAATTATTATCTTTATATGTTATTTTATGTGATAACACATATTACTCGAACATGAATGTATGCATCGTAATATATATCTTAATATGTTCACTTAGTCAAGTAAATTATATGAATTAGTTACCTTCTTTTCTAATGAATTTTATTTAGTAAATATACTTTCATAAAAATTATGCTGATGTAGTATCAATTTGATTTAATTATTCTCTTTAGTATACATGTGTATATATATGCGTATATGTATATAAATTTTATAATGCATTCACAAATAAGATCATGTAATATAAAAACAAAAGAAAGAAAAAGGGAAATAAACATATTTTTATATGCATTATATTGCATGCAAGTTGAAAACTTCTACATGCATGACTAAGCTATAGGATTGACACCTCCAACTTCAACTTTACACCTCCTACTTCATGATATACTCTCTCACATCCAAAATAGTTGATAGGAAGAGAAATAAAATCAGCTATAACTAGTTGAAATAACAAGCAAAGAAAGAGAAATCAAAGATTCACTAAGTTCTACATCTTTCGATTTTGAAGGTATTTTGCTTAAACCTTCTTACTTCTTGTTTAAATATGATGTCTTCTTACCTTGAGAATATATTATGAAGTTCAAAGATGTTCTTTGGTATTATATTGAGAATTTGTTGTTTATAATTTCTTGAATGAAAGAAATAGGTTGCTAGTACGCTAGAATTCCATTCCATGCCCTACTTCTCAGTTTAGTAGAGTTCCAAGAGTTGTAGAAATTGACTTAGGCTAAACCCTTTTTCAAAAATCTATTACATGAAGAATGGAACATATCTGTAACATTTCAAAATATTCGGAGTTAATCTCAATTTACTATGAATTTTCAAACATGACCTTGTTTTGTAGCATGTTTGTTCTGTTTATGGGTCATATTCAGACCATTTTCTATAGATGTACCGAACGAATTTGTTTGTGATCTTCTCATATGTGTTAGAACTTGTTCTTAGGCACATGTAGAAATTTATTGTGCATTTCTTTGGTGCTCGTATGATTTATGTCAAATTTTTGCAGAAAACTGTGACGTATTTTCTATCGGTTTATAAAACTTTTATATACTTTTTCAGACCTTTGGCATACACTATATTTTAATATATTGTACAAATGGCTGTTAAGAACATAATAGAAGTTACTTTGTGAATTTTGGAGTAGAATAGAGTTTATAAGAAATTTTGCAAGAAACCCTGTTCCCAGATTATATCATAACCTATTTTCAGCTAACTTCTACAATACATATCTATTTGTGTGACTGGTATCTATACTTGAAATTTTTATATGTTATAAATCAACATGTTGCGTGACTTCTGTTAAAATATGAAAGTGAAAAGATGATAAATTTTTATGAATCCTATAAGGCATGATGAATTTTTCATTGAAGGCTGGTTTCTAGCTGAAATTGAAGTGCAAAAAACTATTTAAATGTGTGATTTTTAATTCTTTATACAAGAAGTTAAAATTGATTATTTTTTAGTATGTTATACTAGATGAAGATATGTGATCATATTAATAATTTTGTGATTTTAAGAATCTTTATAAATTATTAAAATTGTTACATCTTTTTAGTCTAAAATTTGCTAGTTTAAGTGTCTAAAGCTTATGATATAAGTATATTAGTTTCTTTTATATGCTAATCATGTTTGAATGATTTATATATGATAATATCATCATCAAAACTTCATATATGAGTCTAATACATGTATTGCATGATGTATGATTAATATAATCACTTGAATGATGTGTATAGCATCTTGTTAATATTTGCGTTTAAGACAAAATGTTTACCTTAAATTACTTATATATGATTATGATTTAGGTTAAATAACCTAATATGAGGTACAAAAGATCAAGTTATATGGCATAAGAAACTAAACAGTTAAGTGTGTCGAGTGCAGTCGAGACGGTCAGTGAATCCGGAAGCGATCCTCGAACCATCAACTTTAAAGTGGGTAACTTCTACACTCTACTATTAGTTGATAATTAAATTAGTAAGTTATGTATGAAAATCTACGGCTGAAGCTCCATAACTATAACCGGTAGTTGCTTCACTATCGGGCAACGACCATAAGGGCGAAAATGTCTTGTCTATGAAAGCAAGGTTTAGTGGGCGAGCGACTCCCACATTCCTTTATGTATGTATGGTCCAGGGTGAGCGTGCCCGAAGAACATGTAGTACGTGCTTAATGATTTAATTGTAATATATATTATAGAGTATGGTTATCACACTGGGATCCCTCTCCGGAGGTGTCTCATGATGTTACCTTTAAATCTTTTCAGGTTCAGCTTATGATGAAGCGGATGTGTAGCCGGCTATATGGACTCCTCCCTAGAAGCATGTGTTTTAAATAATGTTAATATGTATGTTTTTGATGGTGCTTAATAATTTCTAAAACCTTCCATGTGGGTTTAACTTTTTAAGTAATATTTTCATGTGTTTTAGTATCTATTTGTTGTCTTCAAGAGCTTCTTCTATCGTTTTTGGATCGATTTGTGAAATGAAGCATGCAAACAGTACTTCATGAGGAATTGCTCTTCTTGTCCTTACACCAACTCTTGGATCACCAATGATGAGTTTTGTAGGGTGATTCCTTAGTCATGTTCTATCTGGATCTGTGTATTCTTGTCGTTCTTCAACATATTCAGGTTGTAGTGCTGCAGAATCCTCTTCCACGGGATATTCTGCATCCTGCTCAGCTGTAGGTTGTTCCACTATATGTTGTATTGCTGCATCTTAGCTTGCTGAAACCTATCTTGCAGCATCTGAATTTGATGCATCCAAATTCCTTTCTTTGTCAAATCTTTCAGAGAGTATGGGAAGATGAGAGCTCTCTATGTAAGAAACTTGAGTTTTAGGATAGATTCCTCCAGTTCCATTTTTTAATTTTCTAGCTCAGTAGCATTACAGTGTGGTTCATCAAAGACCACATTCTTCAACCATGAGAGTTGTTTTGTTAAAGACTCGAAAGGTTTTGCTCATGGAAGAATATCTGAGAAATACAGCTTCATCTGTCATTGCATCGAATGCCATGAGATGTTCTTTTCCATTGTTTAGCACATAACATCTGCATCCAAAGATGTGAAAGTATGATACATTTGGAGAGTATCCATACTAGATTTCATAGGGTGTTTTATCTTGCTCTTTGTTGATTTGACATCGGTTCTGTGTGTAGCATGCAGTGTTGGTAGCTTCAGCCCAAAATCGCTTAGGCATGACAGCTTCTCCAAGCATCGTTCTTTCAACTACACCATTTATTGAGGGGTTCTTGCAGCATGCTAAATTCCCTTCTCCAGATAAGTATTTCTCAATTAATTTATTGGTAAATTTTGTTCCTCTCTCAGTCCTGATCTTCACAATATTTGAGTTCTTCTCATTCTGAATTCTTTTAATGAACTCTGGAAGCTTTGATTGTGTTTCTAACTTCTTTGCTAGAAATATGGTCTAAGAAAACTTTGAGTAATCATCAATGAGTTCAGGGTAGTATTTCTTACCGCTCAGACATGTAGGATCAATGGGACCGAAGAGATCCATGTGCAGCAGATCCAAGATCTTGAACTATGATCGCTGCAACTTTTCCTTGAAATATACTTTGATCTGTTTTCCCTTTTGACATGCTCCACATATGCTTTCCTTTTTGTATGCAATATTAGGTAATCCTCTCACAAGTCCTTTCCTGACCAGCTTGTTGATCGTCTTGAAGTTTAGATGACTAATCCTCTTGTGCCATAGCCAGCTTTCTTCTGGTCAACCTCTCGCAATGAACTATATAGGCGTTGTTGATGAGTTCCAGTCCACAAGATATACATTTCCTTTCCTTGTTCCTGCAAGCTTGACTTCTTTGCCTGCTGCATCTTTGATTAGACACTGGTTTTGAAATAATTCCACCATATGCCCTTTGTCACAGAATTAATTAATGCTTAGTAAGTTGTATTTTAAACCCCTTCACATATGACAAATCATTAATTTGTACTTGATGGAACATATTTAAGTATGTTTTGATGAGACAAAACCACATGATAGTAACCCTCATTCTAAAAGCATAATCTATCTTGTAAGGTTACTGCAACGAGATTACTGCAGAAACATACAACAGATAAAGCTTCAGAGAAAGGATACTGAAGAGAATGGAGAAATGAATCTGGTAGACTAATTAGGATACTGCTTACTGCAGGAAGCCACCTAGAAGAGACTATGCTTAAAGCATACCACAAAGCAGCAGGCTACCGAAGACTCGAACTACCTGACAAGAAGCTACCTGGAAGAGACCATGCCAAAGCAGATTGTGAAGGAGCAGGCTACAGAAGTCTCAAGCCACCTAAGAGCAAGGCTACGAAGAGAGATACAAAGCAAGCATGGAAGGAAGCTAGAAGTTACAGGTAGAGAGAAAGGGGAATGAAGCCAATCAGATGAACACACGTGGAAAGTGAAAATCTGACATGTATCAGAAGGAGTGTGGCACATTAAATGATGGAAATCTACCTACCTTCAATATGCAGATTTCTTAATATATAAATAGAGGAAGACTGAAGACTGAAGAAGTGCGAGAGAGAAGAAGCGAGCACAAAAGAGTGTAGAGAAAAGCTCGTAGAGAGAAACGCACCAGAAAAGAAGAAAAGAGCGCAAGAGATAGCTCAGAAGAAAGCTCAGATATGAGGGGGAAGGGCATATAGAAAACAAGAAGAAAAGAGTGTACAAAAGATAAAAAGAGAGAAGAAAGCTGAAACACTCTATGCCCAGAAACACATACTAGTCACACAGTCCAGGCAGCAAGCTGCAGCAGATCAACCTGCAAAAGAAGCCTAAGCTTGGTGCATCCAATTGAAGAAGAAGAAGAAGACAAACCTTTTAAGGACTGTCCAGGAGTGCTTAGTCAGGTTTAGGATCCTGATAAGCTATCCACTTTCTGAAGAAGAAAGTGAGGAACCTGAGTGGGTTGAGTAGGATCCTGTGTGGGTCAGTTAGGAGAGTAGGCAAGGAGCTGTGAGCAGCTATGTGTAGGCTTGCTACTTACTTGTTAAGTGAGTGTTGTAATAGAGGGCTATGTAAATCAACAAGCTTAACAAATGTTCCCTCTTGAGAAGAGGCAGAGATGATGTAGAAGGGTTACTCCACCTTCGAACCTCTGTATATACATGCGTTCATCTATGCTCCCTGTTCTATATGCATATCTTATGTTAGATGCATGTCTGTATATTCAGTCTTTAAAGGAAACATAACTCTGATAAGTAACCTCCTAAAAGGTTACTGCCTCCCAACCTAAGCCTCCTGAAAAGAAGAAAAGTTTGAAAATTGAGTAGGCTTATTCACCCCCCCTCCCCTCTAAGCCTACTGCCACTTGGGACCAACAGTATTTCTCCTCTAATCAATCTTCATGTTCCCGAGGTGTTCCCTTTTGAGTTATCCCCAAACACCACTCTTGGTCCTTTGCATTCCTTGAAGTTGCTCAGAAAAGATTAGTCGCCAGTCACGTGTCTTGAGTAGCCACTATCAATGTACCATAGATCTCCGCTGCTACCTGGCGACTGTACCTGCAAGATGATCATTCATGTTTAGGTACTCATATGAGTACGGGACCTAGGGAGTCAGTCTTAGTCTTACTTCTTTCTTCGGGGAATAGAGATGTACCTATGAAATCTGAATCTTTTTGTCGGACATCACTTCCACGTTCCTTTTTGCTGTGCTACAACCTCGTTGTTTACTGCAACTTGATTTTATCATTAGCAACTTCATTATGTTGTATGTTGCAGCTTTCAACAATCCTTTCATCTGAGGTTTCAGCAGCTCTCTTGGGCTCATCATCTTCAACCGCCAGATCTTCTATCTTTTCTTTGAGAAAAATAATTTCAGATCTCCACCTGATTTTTCTTTGTGGGGCTCATCAGTCTTACTGTATCCTATCACAAGTCTAGCTTCTAGTGTTTTTTGTTGACTTATGAAATTTCTTTATTTTTCAGAAGCTGGACTGAACAGGTTTATAGTGGATTTGAGTTTGATCACTTCAACTTCAAGCTCCCTCACCTTGTTTCTGAGTTTGGCACACTCCTTGTTTTTGTTTTCACTCATTTTTTCCACTATTTCCTTTTCATACTTCCAGTGTGCAAGCTTTTTGCTTTCTTGTTTCAGCATCTTATTTTCTTTTCTCAGTACCTCATTCTCAAAGTTAATTTTCTCAAAGTCGCTAAGGAGCTGTCTTAGAAAGTTATCCATCCTAATATCATCCGACTTAGACGAGACAAGTTTAAAGATTAACTTTTCTTTTGCATCCTCCTCTATGTGCGCCATTAGGCAGATCATTGCTTCGTCCTCCAGGGTGGGTTTATTAGAGCCTGATTCAGATGAGGAATCTTTTTGAACTTCAATGGATGTGCTCGCTACTTTAGCTTTCTCAGCTTCTACCAGCAGAGCTCTCAACTCAAATGTCTTTCGATTTTCATTATTTCTTTCCTCTTTGCTCGAACTTCAGGTGGGTATATGTGGACAACAGGATGAGGGCAATTCCTTGTATAATGTCCAGGCTTTCTACAGTTGTAGCACAAGTCTCTTGACTCTGTTGTATCCTGAGATTGTTGTCCTTGCTGTAGTGGTTGCTGCTGCAAGTTCGTCCTCCGAGGAAAGTTTTCCCCTGACTTATTGTCTTTTCTCATGAACTTTGAGAATTTCTTTAAAAGCAGTGACATGTCATCCTCTACTACTGCAGCAAATTCTGCTGTAACTATCGGCTTGGTTGCAGCAGAGTTTTCCTTTGGGCTTCTAGCAGCAAGAGCAGTAACTTTACTGCTGCATTCCTCCTGTTCCTTTTTCCTCCTGTTGATATCAAATTCAAACGCCTTGAGATCTGAGAAAAGGTCGAACGTACTCATAGATTTCAAATCCATAAAGACACGCATAGCAGTGGTTTTGCTGTCCCACTCTGCTGGCAGCGCTCTGAGAACTTTCCTGTTCTTCTCTTTCTGTGAGTAACACTTTTCTAAGGACTCAAGCTCGTTCATGATTCCAGTAAACCTCAGATCAAGTTGCTCTAAGGTTTCATTTACTTTCATTTCAAATAGCTCGAACATCTGAGTGGCAGTAGAGATCTTGTTGTCTTTGGTGAGCTTTGTTCCTTAACATATTTGCAGCAGTTTATCCCATATGTCCTTAGCAGTTTTGCATATCTTCACCTTGCTAAATGTTCATTTATCCAAGGTGAGGAACAACGCGTTCTTTGCTATGTTATCCAAGTTGGACCTTTTCCTGTCTTTAACAGTCAATTTCTGTCTAGGCTTTTTAATATATGGCTGCATCCTGGGTGGCTCGATTTCAGCAACTTCACCTTCATCGTCATCCTTGTCTTTTTCCACGGTCTTCTCTCTTCTTTCTCTATTAAACACCGAGTTTGGCTTTGTAATGGTGGGAGGCCCTTCTGTGATCACATACCACATCTCATCGTGCATAGCTGATAGGTGTGCCTGCAGCCTTATCTTCCAGTCATCATAGTCTTCAATAGTAAACATAGACAACTTAGCATACAAATAATCCATGATGAATAAAGACAGTAAGTAGCACTTAGACATAGAGCAGAGATATAGTCTAGGGTGGATCTAGGTAGACAACAAGACGAGTTGGTTTTAACCCAACCCGCTCTGATACCACTTGTTGGTCCCAAGTGGTTACAGAGGTTTAGAGGGGGATGAATGAACCTCTTCACTTTTTCGCTCTTTTCTCTCTATTGCTGCAACCTGCTCTAAGCTATCGCTGCTTGCAGCAAATTAGTAGTTAAGTGTTTTGCTAGCAGTTAAGTGTTCTACTTGCAGCAAACTAGTTACTACAGCCTAGCCACTTTCAAAGTTTTATGCACAGTGAAATTGTAAGTTGATAGAGAGTTCAGCAAATATATTAAGTCCTTTTAACTAATAAGTTAGCAGACTAGTTTACATATAAGCACATTAAAGCTATTAAGGATGCATGCAGCAAGTATATAAAGATGTATGCTGAAAGCAGTAAAGATAACACAAGGCTTATAGAGATTCGAAGGTGGTGTAAGTCTTCTACAACCTCTCTTCTCCTTCACAAGGAGGATATCCACTAGAGCTTTTAGATTTATAGGACTTTTACTATTAAATACAACTCTAAGGACACAAACAAGCCTACTAAAGTTCTTACTCCCTTCTTAAGTTTCAACAACTCGACAGGATCCACATAAGATATTATCCTTCTCAAGGATGAAAACACACAACAAGGAAACTATTCATATCAACTGTGGACACCAAAAATTAAACAACTTACACATACTGTACTTAAAAGGTTGAAAACAAATTCTTCAATTGTGGTGAAGCTAGAACACTTTAAAGATCTTCAAGGGTGGAATGCTCTGCTTCAGGTTGAGTGGGGAACTGAAAGTGTTAGATATTTCTTTAAGCTTGATGATCGCTGTATGCTAGAAGATTAGTGTGCATTTCAAAATTTTAGTCCCCCTTCTCCTTCAGCCTCACTCCTTCCTTTTATAGTTGCTGGAATGTGCCGGTTGAAGGGTGCTCATTGCACGTGTCTTCATTTAAGCTCATCTCTTCTTCTGTTGCATCCTGATCGTTGAACCATTCACATTCAAGCATATTCTCCTTTGATTCGATCTAGATGGTCAGCATTCCTCTTCCTTCATCCTCTTGATCTTCAAGTTACACCTTAATTAATTCGCTTCTAAAAAAGGTGGAGACAACATCTTCTTCAAGCTCCAGCACCATTAATTGCGGTTGTCCTTTTGTTGCAGTTTGCATGCAGTTGCTCAGTCCAGGTGACGGCTCTCCATTTGCTCACCGTCCTTGTATTTGTCCTCTATGCTTTGGCCTGTTGAGCACTGCACTTTCAACTAAAGTTGATGTTTCCTCGTATCAGCAGAGAGCATGCAGCGGATGTTTAGTTCTTCGATGTTGATTCTGCTTGTCATGTATCACTTCAGTTGCTGCAACTTATTGTTGGTTGCTGCATCCAGACTTACTGCATCCAGTAGTTGCAGTTTCCAACATGCAGTTGCACTCTAAACAGTTCCCCTTTAGCTCTTCCAAGTGTAGCTTGTTATATGCAGACTTCTTTCTCTCCATGTTGCGTATAACTTGCAGCTCTAGGTTTCAGTGGAAGACTTCAAGGCAGACTTTTGCTACTTATTAAAAACGAAGTATAGTGGGAAAATACAAACAATTAAGCATATTAAGGTTACAACGGGTTTTGTATCATCAAAATACATCAAGGCTTCTTCTTGAAATTTTTAAGCTCGCAAACTTACGCCAACATAAGAAAGAGTCGGTCATTGACTATATCAATCGTTGGAGAAACTTAAGCCTTAATTGTAAAGATCGACTATTCGAAACTTTACCTATTGAGATATGCATTAAAGACATGACTTGGAGCATTCGCTACATAGTTTAAGCAAGGTAGTGTAATCCTTCTACATTCATTATTCTCCTTCACAAGGAGGATATCCACTAGGATGTTCTCTTTAGTTTTACATGACTCTTTTCCCTACTAAAACTACCTATGGATTAACATAGCCTACTAAGTTTCTTACTCCCTCTTAAGGTTTCAGCAGACTGACATGGATCCACACAAGATTTTATCCTAAACTATGATCAAAACACACAACAAGGAATAGCTCCTCTCAACTGTGGACACCAAAAATAAAACAACCTAAGCACACATCTATAAGATAAATAAAAGATTTCTCCAACTGTGGTGAAACAAGAACACTCCAAAATATCTTCAGTGCTGGAATACTTGATTCTAGGTTGAGTGGGACTGAAAATACATGTTAACTTTTTGCTCTAATGATCGCTGTAAGCTTGAATATAATGTGCGATTCCTGGATTTTTAGTCTTGTGTTCTTCAGTTACACTCTCTCCTTTTATAGATGGTGAAATGCACTAGTTTGAGTGTGCACATTCCACGTGTCCTCATTTTAGGTCTTGTCTTCATGTTGTTGCATCCTGATCATTGATCCATTCACGCTCTTGAAATCTGTCCTTTGGGTTGATCTGGATGGTCAGCATTTCGTCCTTGATCCTCAACGATCTTCATCAGGTACAGTCATTTAATGCGCTCCTAAAAAGGTAGAGACATGCTCCTCTTTAATCTCCAGCGTGAATAAATGAGGTTGTCCTTTGTTGCACTTTATTGGTAGTTGCTCAGGCCAGGTGGCAGGTCTCCATTTGCTTGCCATCCTTGAATTTGTCTTTTTGTAACAGCCTGTCGTGCACTACAATGACAACTAAGATTGATGTATCCTCGTATTCTTTCAGCATGCAGTGGTTGTTGATAACTTTGATGTTGGTCCACATGCAAGACTGCTTCAGTTGCTGCAACTTATTGATGAGCGCTGCATCCCAAAAAATTGTGCCTTAAGGGTTGCAGCCTGCAGCATGTAACAAAAACTTTCCCTCTCGAAATTCTTCTAAGTATGGCTTGTTGTATGCAACAAAAACTTTTACTTACAGCTTGCAGCGTTTACTTTCAGTAGAAGATTCATAGTAGGGTTTTTGCTACTTCTTAGATTATATTGGGAATTTGCAATTAATGCATTAAGGTTACAAAGGTTTTGTCTCATCAAAATCTGAAGCTTCTTCTTCTTACAGTTTCCCATTTTTTGATTATGACAAAACCTACAAGATAACTTACATAAAAAATTTCCTTTATGTAAAATAAAAACATGAGACTTCTGTTTTTGCTCATTTTCTGTTTTTCCTTTTTCTTTTTTTATGTTTTTCGTGGAGTCTCCTAATTTTGCTCCATTTTCTATTTGTTATTTTATTTTCTTAAAAAATTCTATTTTTGCTCCCTTTTCTATTTTTTTATTTTCTGGAGATTTCTGTTTTTCTCCCTTTTCTATTTTTTTCAATTTTCTTGGAGACTTCTGTTTTTCTCCCTTTTCTATTTTTTTTCAATTTTCTTGGAGACTTCTGTTTTTGCTCCATTTTCAATTTTTTTTTGATTTTCTTTATGATTCTTCGGTATCAGAGCTAAAACTAAAAAGATCAGGGAAAAATACCAAAGAAAATGTGTTCTGTATGATTGAACATTTATTGAAATGAAAGATACAATGCAGAAATTAAGGATAACAGAGGTGTAAAGCCTGCTACAAGTTAGTCTTTGAACTCCTGTCTTCTTGCAGTTGCAGTAGCCTATTTCTTTTTCTCTTCAAACTTCAATGACTTCTTCCACCAATTCAGAATTGACTCTTGGTAGGTCTTTTCAAATTGCACCGTCAACCTTGGATCATCTATCCATCGTAGCTAAAAATCCTCCCATAAAGGTATCTGCTTTCCCTTCCTCACCTATTCAATCAACTCCAGTTGCAGCGGCAACTTCCCATTCCTTAGCAAATGCTCATAGTCCATTAGCGCTGCAGAGCGATTTGGAAAACCTTTGAAGAAATCATTTCTGCAGAGGCTCTTGAAGTATCTCAAGTACCTAGAAATCTCGTACAACTTGATTTGTTCAAAGGCCATATTTTGATCTTTTGGAAGTTGGTATGGTGTGAAGATATCCAAATTCCATTGATCTAGATCCCTGGTTGGTCTAAGGTTGAGTAGAACTTTAACTTCTAGTGATTTATTAAACCAATCAATACTTGGAACCTCTTGTAGGATGAACGTTTGCAGCGCTACATCTACCTGCTGTATTGCACTGGTCTTTTCTTCGCCCAAAATACCAAGTCTACTGATCCATCTTTCTTCTTCTGCCTTCTTCTCTGCCTGGGCCTTCATTGCAGCATAGAATTTCTCATTCTCCATCCTCAATAAAGCACATTTGAAAATGTTATACTTCTTCGAATGAGGGGAACCGCCTCTGCTTCTGCTGCTCTAGCCTCTTTTTTGTCCTTTCGCTGGCTCTGCTGCATCCTTCCTTCCATTCTCCTTGGATGCAACATCCCCTACTGACCTGCTTGCAGCACCTCATACACCTCTAGCTCATTCATCATGTTTTCTTTCTTTTCTTTGCTTGGGTGGGGGAATTGTCCTTCTCTTCTTACCTCTAGATTGCAGTCTCTCCTCATCCTCTTCGTCATCGGCTGCATCTATCTCTGCTGCAATGGCATCAGTAGCTTGCAGCAACAACTTCTCTGCTTCAGTGGGACCACCTTTTGTAAGGGAATGAATAAAAAAAATTCAGTTGTTTCTTCCCCCTTTTTGGCATCATCAAAAGGGCGCTTCAGCTGGTAGCCACTTGCTACAACTTGCTGCTCAGTCATCCACGTCAGATTTTGATGCATCTCCTCAATCAGCAGCTCAATGTTAGCTAGTTTGTCATCCATACACTTAACTTTAGATCCTTGATCGGTGACTTCACTCTGAATGCTGGAAAGAGTGCTACCATGAGCTGTAAGAGTATCGGATTAAGAACTCAGCATTTGTTTTATCTCATCGTGGAAAGTAGTGGCTAGTCTATTTGCCGTTCTCTTGAGATTGTGTTATTACGTCCATTCATCATTCAACGCATCTCGTAGGGCATTGGGAATCTTCTCTAGTTTCCCCGCCACTTTTCGTAAATCGACGTTGGGTGTCTTGCGCTCCTGTAAGGCACTAGGAAGAAGATTAATTGCAGAAAGAATCTTGCTGAAGGATTCTTCAAGAGTCTAAGAACTTGCAGCTGCTAGATTTGAGGTTTCAGCGCATGCAACTACTGTGAATTGTAAGTTCTCTTCCTTCCCCTGTTATGGCTGCTGCAGCGATCTTTCAATTGAAGCTTCCAACTCCTTGACAGTTGTTGGATCCATCATTGTTTTGTCTTTACTCGAATCGCCTTTCAGCCATGCTTCTGCAACACTAGTTATGGAGGGCTCTTCTTCCTCTTCAAGTTCCTCTGCAAAACCATCAGCCTCTCCATCATAGTCTTATAAGGCCTCGCCAAAGACTACCTCTAGATCCTTATCTGTATTTCTTCCTCTTCGGCAGCATTAAGTTCTTTCTGTTCCTCTAGCTGCTGTTTTTTCCTCTGCAACAACCACTGGAGCACCAGTTATGAAGGGCTCTTCTTCCTCTTCAAGTTCCTCTGCGAAACTATCAGCCTCTCCATCAGAGTCTTCTAAGGCCTCGCCAAAGACTACCTCTACATCCTCTCTTGCATTTTCTTTCTCTTCGGTAGCATCAAGTTGTTTCGGTTTCTCTAGCTGCTTTTCTTCCTCTGCATCAACCACTGGTTCGTTGCTCTCATTGGCTTCTTTTTCAACGTCCTCCTCTTAGCCTTTCTCCCCTTTTACAGCTTCAACCTCCTGTTGAGGTGCCTCTTGCTGTATGGCCTCATCTTTTCCTCCTGCTGCCAACTCTTCCTCAGCTTCCTTGCAGCCTTCAACGTCGACACCTCCAACAAGCTCCTCTTCTTGCTTGCTACTTTCTTCATTTACATTTATTGCTGCAAGATCCTCCTCTTCTTTCTTGAAGCTTTCTCCTTCAAGCTCTTCCTGATCTATATCCTCCTTAGACTGGTCTGTTGCAGGATCACCTGGGAAGGTGACTGCTCAACCTCTGACTCTTCTGCATTCAACAATCCTGCAATAGACAGTACTGCAACTTCTGCCAGTACCGGGAGACCTGCCTCCGTAATTTTCTCTATCGTTGCATTATCGGTAACTTCAGCATCTGTAAAGAAACGTAGAAGACCTGTAAGAACAATCTTAATAATATCTTAAAGTTCTTTCTCTTCTTCAACATCTTCCGGGTCTTTCGGTGACTCCTCGCAGTCTACCGCTCCTCCTCCTCACTGATTTACTGTAAGCTCACTATCAGAGGTAGACTACTCATCACCATTTCAAAGGTTAGAGAACTCCTTATTTTGTTTGAAGGAACTTCCTCAGGTTGCAGTGACCTGGTAGAGGTTTCTGTTCTCCGTCATTCTTGGCTAAGTTCCAAGGATTCGTGCAGCTACGGCGCATCAGTATCTTCTACCGACTTAGGTGCTGCATCCTTAGGAACAGCCTCTGCATCCATAGATGTATTTGTCTCTGCAACAACCGTCAGGATATTCTCTATTGTTTCATCGACATTCTTAACATTTGATTGCTGCTGCCCCTTCCTCGTTGTGATCTTAGCAAAATGGGCCTTAGTTGCAGCAATCCTTTCTTCTTGTGCTGCAGGAGGAATGAAATCAAGTAGTGTCTTGATATCTCTAATGCCTGCCCAGAGCATAAGGGACACTTCCATCACCGTCAAGTTATCCCAAATCTGCAGCACCCAACTCTCTTGCATCCTCATTTCTTTCCAGATAGGAAAGCTATTAAGCATCTCATCATCAAATTTTCAAATGATACTTTGAAAACTTCCTTTACGATGTCTCTCCGTTTCTTTTTGGCATCAACTTCCTTCTTCATCCTATCTTCTTCCCCACTTCTTTAAGAAGATAGTTGCTACCTTCTCGTTCTGAGCTTTCTGCTGCTGTTGTAGGCTCTGAATGAGCTTCTTACAGAACTTCTTCAAAGTTCCCACCTTCATTCGAGGGCATCTCTTCTTTGCAGCAATTGCAGTTGGAAGTTCAGCTTCTCCTGCTGCAACCTCCGGTATTTCATCAGATCCCATAACACCATCACCCCACTTCTTCTTCATCTCATTATTTTTGTCATTGAAATTCAACTTCTCGATGGGGTTCGTGGCGAGTTCTTCGTCCTTCTCACCATCATCCGCAACATCGATGAGAGTATCTTTTTCTCCTTCATTTCCTGCTGTTTCCCTCTCCTCCATCGGAGCAGTAGTGACAATTAATGCAATTGTCTAGTCCACACCCTCCATGTCCGTGGTGGCTTGTTCTGCCTTAGGAAGCACTTTCTTGCCCTCTTTAGTTTCCCAAGGAACTTCCCAGTAGCAATGGGAATTGGGTCCTGTAGTGGGATTCCCAGATAGTTGAGAATTGCGCAGATGGCAATCCCATAGCTTCTCTGAGGAGTAGTCTTAGAAGTTTCTTCCCAAATCATCTGAAGGATATATCAACTCCAGTTGACCTTTGCACAGGTCATAATCACCATCATCGACCTAAACCGGATATCAGTGCACTAGTCATAGCACCCTAATCTACCCTCAATGACGTAGGCACAGATATCATGTAGCAGTGATGAGTACTCTACTCTGAGTGATTTCTTCAGAGTACTATTCCTTACTTCACCATTTTGTTCTCCGGTAAAGAGATCCCACATTTCCTGATATACGTCTTCACCATAAGTATACAAGAACTTGAGGCTAAAACCAACGATTGAAATTTTGAAGGTCTCTCCAATGGTGTCTGCTCAAACTTCATAGTCCTGCCCATCCTCCATTGAGAGAATGATTCTTTTCCTGGAGTCACTAGTTCTTACAGTGGAGTACAAACGTTTCAATGAGGCTTCAGAATAGCCACACCTTGGTCTTGTAGAAACCCAAAGATTTTCAATTCGTGTAACTTCTTCATTAAATCTTCCAAGCGAGAAGCATCATACTCCTTATTCTATTTTAATCCCGCTAGATTGATCAGCCTTCCTTCAACGATAATAGTTTTCTTCTCCAGTCTCATTACTGAGATGAGTTTTTTGAAACTATAGGGTTTGAGAGATTTTACAGAGATATATATATATATATAGTGTTTGAGTGTAAATGATCTCAAACTATGATGATCATCGGTTTTGTTGAAACTTCTTTGAATTTGAATCGATCAAGGGCTGAGTTTAAACTGATATGCTGACGTGTCAAACATCCAGCGCTTTATTTAAAAACATGGAGTGGTATTTTTGTAATATCTGCAGAATGAGAACAGTTGCTTACACGCCTGCAATTACTGACACAAAAGGGGTTTTTGCATTAAATGAAAAGCGCATATTTGTCGCCTTGATCATGATTATTGTTTTTCATCCGAAGTTTCAACATTAAACACAAATATTGATTGCTCCGAGCACTAAGTGTTTAATGCGCTTCAGGTGATGTTTCTCTGACAAGAGCTGTAAGTAGCATAAATGTTGTAACATGAGTAGTACATTTGTGTTGTATGCAGTATGATTCCTTCTTAGCTAGTGCATATATATAAGTTGCTTTGTTGTATCCTTCGCATTTCAATATTGCTGTAAGCAATGTTCCCCCTTGCTTCAATATCTCTCCTTGATGTAACCTGTTCAAGAACATGTTACTTCAAGCTCTCAGCTTATTTCCTTTCTTACAACATTGTTGTGTTGTAACCTCATCTTTTCACTTTTTATTGCAGCTTGATGATTCCCAACTCATTTCTCAATGTAGAGAATCTTGCTTCATTAAGGAGTTTGGTGAAGATATCAGCCAATTGTAGATCAGTGTGATCTTTTCAAGCACAACATTCTTTCTTTCAACATGATCTCTGATGAAGTGATGTCCTATGTCAATATGCTTGGTTCTTGAGTGGAAGACAAGATTGTGTGTTATTGCTATGGCACTTTTATTATCACACATAATTGGAGTCTCATTTTCTTCAATGACATAATCTCTGAATTGTTGTTATATCCATAAGATTTGTGGACAGCAGCTTCCAACAACAACATACTCAGCTTCTGCAGTGGAGGTGGCAATTGAGGTTTGTTTCCTTCAGAACCAAGAGACAAGTCTATTGACAAGTTACACTTGTGCTTTTCCTGTCCACTCTATAACCAACAAAGTTAGAATCTGAATATCCTTCCAAGTTGAATCCTCATTCTTTTGGATACCATAGACCAACATCTTTTGTGCCTTTGAGATACTTGATGATCCTTTTAGTTGCAGCAAGATGAGATTTTTTAGGACATGATTGAAATCTTGCGAAAACTCCAACTGTAAACATGATGTCAGGTCTACTTGTTGTAAGATAAAAGAGTGATCCAATCATTCTTCTATACTTGGTGAAATCAACATCCTTTCCATATTCATCTTTGACTAAGCTCATGGATGTGTTCATTAGTATACCTACAGAGGCTCCTCCTTCCATACCCATTAGTCTAGGCGTGCAACAAAGGTAAATGTGTTATCAAAATCAATTCCATCTTCTAGACAATACCCCTTAGCAACAAGTCTTGCTTTGTTTCTGACTACAAGTCCAGATTCATCTAGCTTGTTCTTAAATACCCATTTGGTTCCAATAACGCCTTGATGCATACGTCTGGGTACAAGTTTATGTTGGTCCCGGAATTACTGTAGGTAGGCTTATTCACCCCCTTTATTGACTTATTTCTAATATCAGTAACCTTTTGGGGGGTTACTGATCAGAGTGAATGCGGAAGCCTATCTTTGTGCTCAATAGAAGATATGCAGTTTATCAGAGGGAGTTTATGTAACACAGTAAGCAGATAAAGACGCAAGCATGTATAGAGGTTCGAAGGTAGAGTAATCCTTCTACGTCCTCTCTTCTTCCACACAGGAGGGAACCTCTGTTAAGCTGGTTGATTTACATTGACATATGTATTACAACCCACCCTTAACAGGTAAAGTAGCAAGCCTTCACACAGATACTTGCCTACTTTCCCTTGACCCACACAAGATCCTACTCTACCCACCCAGGGTCCTCACTTTCACTCATAGAAAGTGGTAAACTCAGCAGGACATTACTCTTCCCACTGAGTACTCCGAGACAACCTTTTAGAGAGGTTTATCTCCTTCTTCTTCAACTGGGTGCAGCAAGCTTGGTCTTCGTATGCAGACTGATTCTGCTGAAGCTTGCTGGTGGACTGGTAGACTTGGTGTGCGTCTTCTTGGGGTGTGGAGTGTTCGAGCTCTTCTTCTTTTCATATGCTCTTTGTGAACACTCTTTTCTCTTCTTAACTTCCCCCTTTTTAACTGCGCTTCTCTCATTGCGAGCCTTTCTCTCTGATGAGCTTTTCTCTCTTCTTCTACTCTTTTCTCTACGAGCTAGGATATTCTGATGTGCTCGTATGGTATCGCACTTTTGTGAGTTCTCTCTTCTTCTCACTCTCTTACTTGTTTCAGTCTTCAGTCCTCCTCTTTAGGTTGTGAAATCTGCCCATTGAAGGTAGACAGATTTCTGACATGATGCGTCGCACTCCTGACACACGGCAACTTTTTGCTTTCCATGTGTCTTCTTCCGGTTGGCCCCTCTTCTTCTTCTCTCTACCGGTAACTTCTTGTGTCTACCGGTAACTTTGACTTTCTGCCCATGCCCGCTTTGTAGCTTCCTCCTCTAGCTTCACTCTGGAGCTTCCTTGTTCTGGCATGCTCCTTCAGGTGGCTTTGAGGCTTATGTAGAATGCTGCTCCCTGCGGTATGCTTTCGGCATAGTCTTCCCAGGCAGCTTCCTGTCTCGTTGTTTTCTGCTTTGGCGAGGTCTCTTCCAGTAGCTTCCTGAAGTCAATAGTATCCTTATTAATTCCAGATTCTTTCTACCCATACTCTTCAGTATCCTTCCTTTGACAGTTTCTCTTTTTCTTTTAATCTTCTATAGTAACTCTATTGCAGTAACCTTATCCTAAGATTGGTTATGCTATAGAGTTACTTTAAGGATTTGTCTTATCAACACATTATACAAATGTATCCAACAATTTCCCCCTTTTGATGATGACAAAACCTTAACAGAAGATCAAAAGAATATAACATTTTAAGCACAGAAAACATATTTAAAGCATGGCACAAGTGGGCATACTACTTTCATGCACAAACCATATATAAGTCAAAAAGAAAGTCCATAAGGAATAAGCAATTTTTGAAGAACAGAAGACATTTTATTAAGATAAAATGTATACATTACAATGCAGTAAGCAAAGTACAATAAGCATCCTATCTAAATTCATTCTTCTATTCTTCTTGCTATTTCCTATCTTTCTTTTCCTCTTTAGCTTCTTGCTGTCTACTTTTTCTTCTCATTTCTTCCTCTATTATGCGGGTGCGAGACTTGCTCCCAATTGATTTTCCTCTTTGATCGTGGAGGAGAATTGAGGAAGGTGATCGTAAAGAGAAAGATGATTCAGTTGGAGATGATCAAGAAGTAGTGGAGATGCTTAGGTGCAGTAGCTTGCTGCAACCTTTCTTCTCGCACTTATTCCGCCAACTCCTGTGACTGATCCTTCCTTCTCTTTGGATACAGAGGAGAACTCTTCCAAAGGAAGGATTTTGTCTCTTATGTTCCTCACCTTAGGAAGGTTTTTGATCTTCATGAATCCTTCACAGTTCTTCCCCATTTTTCACATCATCAATAATGAGCGTAGCTCTGGGGTTGCTGGAGAGGGATTCCCTCAACTCAACCTCCGGACTTCAGGAGGAGATCTTAAGGGCAATTCCTTAAGCACCTTCAAGATTGAGGTGAGAAGAGGAAGCTAGATGAACAAGTCTTCTGAGAAGGACTTGCTTAGCAAGTGTTAAGCATGAGAGGTGAAAATATGAGATTTGGGTTGTGCTTGGTTGATTATTTGCAGAGAATGCGTCTTTTGGAAGGAATGAAGAGTAGGGTTTCCAACAATCTGGTTTCATTTTTAGGCTAAGGATGAGAGGAAGATGATATCGATATATATGAATTATGAAGAAAAAGAGTGCATGTATATATAGGGATAGAAATACTCCCTATTGCAGTTTTGATCTTTAAAGATCTCATTAACTGCTCCGCCGGTTTCCAAGGCTGATGTTGACAGTTTCCACAGCTTTAAATCTTATCTCCTGATTTGATTGCGTCTGTGGTTAGCGGCTGAATCTACACCCTTGGATTTTTCTAATCGTGTGGCTGTTGTTTATTTTAGGGTTTTTAAAAAAGGTTGTCTATTTCTGAAAAGGTGATCTCTTTTAAATGTACGCAAGTTACCAAGAAATATTTTCTCAGTAACTGCTTTATCTTGTAACATCCAAGAGATCTTCTTATCCAAAATATTGAAATCTAGCGTCCTGATACACAGCGACCTGGTATTCAGCGATCTAATATCCAGCTACTCGGTTTTAGTGTCCTGTTGCCCAGCAACCTAGTGTTCAGTGATCTAGTTTCCATCATCTGGTATCTAGCATCCTGATATCTAGCGTCCTGCCACCCAGCGACCTAATTTCCAGTTAGCCTGATATCTAGCATCCTGATATCCAGCATCCTGCTATCAGCGGCATAGTTTTCAATATTCTGGTGTCTAGTGTTTCCTTTGGTCAGAACTTTATCTTTTTCTTTTGTGTCCTTCTACCTTTTCTTATTGACATAATGATAGGTGCTCTGATTTCTAGGGGCTGAGCATCTAGTAGCGTGGTGTCTAGTGTCATGGTATACAGCGTCCTGTTATCCCATGACCTAGTATCCAACAACTTGATGTTTAACATCCTATAATCAGAGTTTGTCATTTTGTCAATTATTCCCCCTAAAATCATTAACCCTTTTGATGTACCTGCAAAACACTTACCTTGTATAGGCACTCATACAAGTATGAGTCCTTCTGAGTTAGGTTTTCCTTCAGAAGATTGGACTATCTTTACAGCCCATGGTTGCTGTAGAGAGAGTTTCGGCTCCTTCAAGACTTTTTAAGAATAATCAGTGATAATGTGTGCAAGTGTTTGTATGCATAACATGATAGACAAGGGTAGATATTACTATTATAATTTTTATTTTATTTTTATTTTTATTTTTTTTTCTGGAGTTGCTGTTCTGCTTAATTCCTTATGGAAGGATAGTTTGTTGCAGACTTTTCACAGCATACCCAATTTGGGTTACTCCAAGAATTTTAACCTTTTTGCCTTCAAAGTTTCCTGGATTCGTACTAGAAGTTCCCCCTTACATTATGGTCTTCTCTTTTAACATGTGGGGTCAATAACAGTACTATTTCAAGTTACTTTGAGGCTTTGTATGAGAAAGAGAAGTATGTAAAATGGAAATAAACATGCAGGCTTCCTTTCTCATTTAAAGAATCAAGTGACAACAAATTATTATCTTAACATAAAGTCACTTGAGTTCTTTGACAGATTACCAAGACATGGTAACGACCAGATTTAAAAAGTTTTAGAATTAGAACGTGGTACCTGGTCATTCTTGTTCTTTTAAAAGAGACGGTCTTCTTTTATTCTTAACTCTGTCTGGAGGTCGATCTGGTTGATGGAGTGATCTTCTTCTTCTTACTCCTTGGCTTCACATCCTCATTGTTTTCCTCCATGATTTGCTGCTTGTTGATTGTTGTGTCAGCTTCTTCTTCAGCTCCTTGCAGCTTCCTTCTTTGCATCTTGTTGTTCCCCCTCAGAAACAGCTTTTCTTCACAACACAGCTTGATTTTCTGCATCTTTTAGTTGTTTGTTGTCTTCACATTAATCATATCCTTCTAGAGCAAAAGGCATTCAAATGATCTATGATGTGAGGGAGAGAGAGAGAGAGAGAGAGAGAGAGAGATTTTGAGAGATAAGCTTTTTCACAGATGGGATATGGATAAATCGATTAGATCTTTTGTTAATCCATCTGCTCTGATACCACTTGTTGGTATCAGATTGACCACTGAGCAAGGATGAATAATCCACCCGCTTTGATACCACTTGATGGTATCAGATGGATTAGCTGGTGGATGATCCAACCTGCTCTGATACCACTTGTTGGTCCCGGAACTGCTGTAGGTAGGCTTAGGGGGGGTGAATAAGCCTACCTTATCTTCTAATTTTTCTTTCAAGTCTATTGGCTTATTTCTAATATCAGTAACCTTGTGGGAGGTTACTGATCAGAGTGAATGCGAAAGCCTATCTTTGTGCTCAATTGAAGATATATGCAGTTTATCAGAGAGAGTATATGTAAGACAGTAAGCAGATAAAGACGCAAGCATGTATAGAGGTTCGAAGGTGGAGTAATCCTTCTACGTCCTCTCTTCCTCCACACAGGAGGGAACCTCTGTTAAGCTGGTTGATTTACATAGACCTATCTATTACAACCTACGCTTAACAGGTAAAGTAACAAGCCTTCACACAGATACCTGCCTACTTTCCCTTGACCCACACAGGATCCTACTTTACCCACCGAGGGTCCTCACTTTCTCTCCTAGAAAGTGGTAAACTCAGCAGGACATTACTCCTCGCACTGAGTACTCTGAGACAACCTTTTAGAGAGGTTTATCTCCTTCTTCTTCAACTGGGTAGCAGCAAGCTTGGCCTTCGTATGCAGACTGATTCTGCTGAAGCTTGTTGCTGGACTGGTAGACTAGGGTGTGCGTCTTTTTGGGGTGTGGAGTGTTCGAGCTCTTCTTCTTTTCATCTACCCTTTGCGAACACTCTCTTCTCTTCTTAATTTCCCCCTTTTTAACTACGATTCTCTCTTTGTGAGCCTTTCTCTCTAATGAGCTCTTCTCTCTTCTTCTACTCTTCTCTCTACGAGCTAGGATATTTTGATGTGCTCGTATAGTATCGCACTTTTGTGAGTTCTCTCTTCTTCTCCCTCTCTCACTTGTTTCAGTCTTCAGTCCTCCTCTTTATAGGTTGTGAAATCTACCCGTTGAAGGTAGACATATGATGCGCCGCACTCTTGACACACGGCAGCTTTTCGCTTTCTACGTGTCTTCTTCCGGTTGGCTCCTCTTCTTCTTTTCTCTACTAGTAACTTCTTATGTTTACCGGTAACTTTGACTTCTGCCCATGCCTGCTTTGTAGCTTCCTCCTCTAGCTTCACTCTAGAGCTTCCTTCTTCTGGCTTGCTCCTTCAGGTGGCTTCGAGGCTTCTATAGCATGTTGCTCCCTGCAGTATGCCTTCGGCATGGTCTTCCCAGGCAGCTTCCTGTCTCGCTGTTTTCTGCTTTGGCGAGGTCTCTTCTAGTAGCTTCCTGAAGTCAATAGTATCCTTATTAATTCCAGATTCTTTTCACCCATACTCTTCAGTATCCTTCCTTTGATACTTTCTTATTTTCTTTTAATCTTCTGTAGTAACTCTATTGCAGTAACCTTATCCTAAGATTGGTTATGCTATAGAGTTACTTTAAGAATTTGTCTCATCAAAACATTCTACAAATGTATCCAACAGTTTCCACACTTGGTTTCTTTCAAATCAATTTAGTTCTTCTTGTATTGCTTGAATAAAATTGTTGTCTTCAAGGGCTTCTATTATGGATTTTAGTTCAATTTGGGATATGAAAAAAGCAAATAGTACTTCATGAGGGATTACTCTTCTTGTTTTCACTCCAGCTCTGGGATCACCAATGATTAGGTCTTTGGGGTGATTCCTCAGCTATCTTCTGTTTGGATCATGATATTCTTGTCTTTCTACTGAATCTTCAGGTTGTAGTGCTGTAGAAATAACATATGTTCTTTGTTCTGCATTTTGTTCTATTGTAAGTTGTTCTTCTGTAAGCTGCTCTGTTGCATCCTGGTTTGCTGAAACCTATCCTACAGCATTTGAGATTGTTGTATTCAAATTTCCTTCTTTTTCATATCTTTCAAACGGCATAGGTAGATGAGAACTTTCAATGTAGGAGACTTAGTTTTTAGGCTTGATCTTTGTTATATCTATCTTCAGCTCATCTAACTTAGCAGCATCATAGTGTGGTTCATCAAACACAATCTATCCAAGACGGTTTGCAAGGGACTACTCGGGAGTCCACAATGTGATTCGTTTTCATGATATGGCTACGTGTACAATATGTATCCCCTCCCCCGTACAAATGAACCCCACTGAGTGTTTTCTGGCACTCACCCCTATGTGTAAAAATGTTTTCAGCTTAAAGTATCCAGGATGTGGCGTGCGAGCAGTGAATGCCGGTAGCCGATATTATTAAGGTCATAGAAGATTTTAATAAAGAGTTTTATTTTACAAATTCCAAATATGTTTATTTACGTAAATGTTTAATCTATCGCTCTTTTCAGTGCATTAAAAATGTGTCTGTAAAGAAAGAAATTTCAAGAAAATCGTTTCCGCTGCATTTTCCAAAGAATTCGTATTTCATAACAATGTTTTATAGGAAAATATTTCCAGGTTTTTCCTGATTTTATTTATCTTTATTATTATTGAGAAGGACAATTTTTTAATGTAAGTAGTGTCCAAACAGTATTTTAAAACGGGGCGTTACAGGTTACTGATTCTTCAACCATAAGAGTTTTTTTGTTAAAAACACGGAAGACTTTTCTCATTAAAGAGTATCCAAGAAATACAGTTTCACCTGTCTTTGCATCGAATCCATTAAGATGTTCTTTTCCATTGTTCAAAAAATAGGATCTACACCCAAAGATATGAAAGTATGACATATTTGGTGAATATCCATACCAGATTTCATAGGGCGTTTTATCTTGGTCTTTGTTGATCAGACATCAATTTTGCGTGTAGCAAGCTGTGTTGGTAGCTTTAGCCCAAAATCTTTTTGGCATGACAGCTTCAGCAAGCATAGTTCTTGTTGCTTCTTTGAGAGTTCGATTCTTCCTTTCAGCTACACCATTTTGTTAGGGAGTTCTTGTAGCAGAGTATTCATGATGAATTCCCTTTTCTGAGCAATATTTCTCAATGAATTTGTTTGTGAATTCAGTGCCTCTGTCAGTCCTGATCCTCATAATGTTTGAGTTCTTCTCATTTTTTATCTTTTTTATGAACTCTGGTGTGTTCTGATTTCTTTGCAAGAAAGATGGTCCAGGCAAATCTTGAGTAATCATCAATGATTGCTAAGGAGTATTTATTTGCACTTAGGCTTGTTAGGTCAATTGGTCCAAAAAGATCCATGTACAGCAGATCCAGAATCTTCAATGATGATCTCTGCACCTTCTCCTTGAACGACACTTTGATTTGCGTTCCTTTTTAACAAACTCCACATATGCTATTTTTCTTATAAGCTATGCCAGGTAACCCTCTCACAAGTCCTTTTCTAACCAATTTGTTGATTTTTTTGAAATTCAGATGGTTCATCCTCTTATGCCACAACCAGCTTTGTTTAGGTGAGCTCTTGGCAATGACACATGTTGAAGTAGTTGAAGATTTACAATCCACTAGATACACATTGTCTTTCCTGTTCCTGTAAGCTCGACTTCTTTGCTGAATGCATCCTTGATTAGGCATTGGTTTTGCAAGAATTCCACCATGTACCTTTATCACAAAATTGACTTATGCTTAATAAATTGTACTTCAGCCCCTTCACATATGACACATCATTTATTTGTACATCTCCCTTGATTATCCTTCATGTACCCAAAGTGTTCCTGTTGAGTTATCCCCAAACACTACCTTTGGTCATTTGTGTGGCGCCCCCGATCCCCATTAATTAGAAATCAGGCCGTCACCCTTTACTTACTTACTAATTAAAGAATTCATAAAATAATTTACAGCGGAAGTCTGAAAGGAAAACACGAGGCATTTTTTTTTAAACATAACTTAATTATTTCCAAAACTCGTGTTTTACCCACATTTCTAGGTTAAACGTTCAAACAAACCTACATAAGATAACATAATAGAACAAAAATATTGTACCAAAATACAAGTCTAGGCCCATCATCTATCATATATCAAAACGTAATATTATTCTTAAAAGTAAGTATCGTTTAGGTACTTAAACATTGAAGGAGTGATGGAAAGACAGATCAGCTCACTACACGTCCACGTCATCATACGCCGAGCCTGAAAATATTAAAAGTAGAATCATGAGACACCTCCGGAGAGGAATCCCAGTGGGATAACTGTATTCTCTAATATTCATTGAAACAATTAAATTATTAAGCACATACTACATGTCTGTTGGGCACGCTCACCCTGGACCATACATAACATAAAGGAATGTGGGAGTCGCTCGCCCACTAAACCTTACTTTCATAGACCAGGCACTCTCGCCCTTATGGTCGTCGCCCGATAGTGAAGCAACTACCGGTTACCGCTACGGAACTTCAACCGTAGACCTTCGTACATAACTTACTAATTTAATTATCAACGCATAATAGAGTGTAGAAGTTACCCACTCTAACATATATTGAAATAATTAAATTACTAAGCACATACTACAATTGTCCGTTGGGCACGCTCACCCTGGACCTTTCATAGACCAGGCACTATGGCCCTTATGGTCGTCGCCCGATAGTGAAGCAACTACCGGTTATAGCTACGGAGCTTCAGCCGTAGATTTTCATACGTAACTTACTAATTTAATTATCAACGCATAATAGAGTGTAGAAGTTACCCACTTTCAGTTGACGGTTTTGAGGATTGCTCCTGGATTCACCGGTTGTCTCGACTGCACTCGACACACTTAACTGTTTAGTTTCTTATATTAGGTTATTTAATCTAAAACATATTCACTAGTAATTTAATATAAAGACTTCATACTAAACATAAATATTAATATGATTCTATACACATAATTCAAGCATTTATATTAATTATACATCATGCAATATATATATATATATATTAGATTCATATATGAAATTTTGATGCTGATATTATCATATAAAAATCATTGAAACTTGATTCACATATAAAACAAACCAATATACTTATAATCAAACTTTACATAATTGAATTGCATAATTGACTGATTTGATTCGAAACAATTATATTACAAGATGCCTAATTACAGTGCAGAAACTCATATACTCATTCATAATTCCAATAAAACTAAAGCACTTATATAATTATTATAATTTTATCAAATCTTAAACAATTAATTCGTCATGCAGTAACATATATACTAGCTTCATTAATTAGTTTAAAGTTGATAAGTACATGGTATGGGAAATAAATAATCTAATTCCATTAATATGATTGAATTTATATTTAACTTATCATATGATAAGCAATTAACTTGATTATGTTAGCTCTCAATATATTCATTGGGGTTTCAGTACACCCTGTTATCCCCATCATGCTCTCAATATATTCATTTTGCAGTAGTCACCATTTCACAATTCAAACCGTATAGTAGATATAATACCACCATATCATCAAATAATACAATTATTACCAAGGATGAAAATATCGATATCGCATGTCGTATCGCAACTTTGATTTTACGGATATATCGATGTCGATATCGATATCGCATATCGATATCGCAAAAAATTTGAAAAAACAACGGAAATCTTATTAAAATTTTGGAAATTTAATATGAAATTTTAGGGATTATTTTTACACTTCATTACACATATATTCCACTCAAAATCACATTAAAATAATATATTTAAAACTAACATATAGATAATAAGCATTATAAATACTGTTTTTCGAATGAAAAATGATAATATATTACATAATACAAGACAAAATTACTAAAATTACATCATACAATACACTAGTACCAAAAGGATGACCTATGAGGTTCAAACATAGTAGATGGAATGTCATCTTAATCCAAACAGTACTGATACCAACATATACATAATTAGCACTATTAAAATTTTACTAAAACTAATTATAACAATTAATTATAAATACACAATTACAACATTACATTTTACGTGCTAGCTTCACTATAAAATAATTAATTGTAAAATTATGATTTTATAATAAAGTTCTATAAGTTAACTAAATACTTCACCTAACATATACATAATTAGCACAATTAAACACATCAATTTACAATATACCAACAACTAAACATAGCAATTTACAATATACCAACATATACATAATTAGCACTATTAAAATTTTACTAAAACTAATTATAACAATTAATTGTAAATACACAATTACAACATTACATTTTACGTGCTAGCTTCACTATAAAATAATTAATTGTAAAATTATGATTTTATAATAAAGTTCTATAAGTTAACTAAATGCTTCACCTAACATATACATAATTAGCACAATTAAACATAGCAATTTACAATATACCAATAAAATGCTAGTTTTATGAACTAAAATAAAAAAAAAAGATTAAATTTACATACCAATTTGTAGTTCTTCAAAATGACAATTGAGTGATATATATAGTGATGCAAGTATTTCCTCTCCAATGTCAATGCCCTATATCCAAAAAAATAAATAAATTAGATACATTAAAATAGTCATAATCTATAAAGTAAATAATTGAAATTAATTTAATCAAAAATGTTGGGAGAGAGTTATTGATATGAGAGAATATCATACCTTGAACCTTAAATTGTATGATAGAAAATGTTCACTTGCCTTCAACATATATATATAGAGAAATATATCATGCAAAAATATTAGAAAAAAAAGAAAGTAAATGAAGTAATAATTAGTTAAAGGAATGGAAATTTAAAAAAGCCACAAAATATGGCTATATCCGTGAATGAAAGATTGATGTGAGGAGAATATATTACTTTCAATATCAAACACAATACATAATACAAAGTAAGGAAAAAAAATCACATAGTTCAATTTTGTGAATCAAAATCGCTCATTTTGATATACATGCGATATTTTGCGATATATCCGCGATATTTCCCAATTTCCATCCAATTTTATACTACACTGAACCGATATCGATATCGATATCGATATTTTGCGATATTTTGCGAAATATCTGCGATACCCAGGAAAAAAAACATTAACACCCAATATCCGTATCACAATATCCGTATCCGCGATATATCCGCGATATATCTGCGATATTTCGCGATATTTTCATCCTTGACTATACCCTATTCCAAGTCTAGTATCTAGAGTTTTCTTTTGACTTATGAAGTCTCTTGATATTTCAGAAGCTCTACTGAATAAGCTTATAGTGGATTTGAGCTTTATCACTTCAATCTCAAGTTCTCTAACTCAGTTCTTTAACTTAGCACACACCTTATTCTTACTTTCACTTAGTTCTTTCAGAATTTCATGCTCATATTTCCATTCTGCAACCTTGTCACTATCTAGTTTCAGCATATTTTTCTCCCTTTTTAAGGCTTCATTTTCAGAGTTTACCTTTTCAAAGTCACATAGAAGCTGTTTAACAAAGCTATTCATCCTAACATCATCAGACTTAGAAGATATAGGTTAAAATTTACTTTTTCTTCTGCATCCTCCTCAGTTTGTGTCATAAGGTAGATCATTGCTTCATCTGCCGAGGTGGATTCATCTGAGTCTGACTCTGAAGAAGGTTCTTCTTGTGCTTCAGTGGATGTGCTAGCTCCTTTTGCTTTTTCAGCTTCTACCAACAGTGCCCTCAGTTTCTGTTTCTCGTTCTTGGTCCTTCTTTCCTTTTGGCTCTAACCTCCGGTGGATATCGATGAACAATTGGATGGGGGCAGTTTATGGCATAATGTCAAGGTTTCCTACAATTGTAGCACAAATATGTTAATTTTGTTGTATCCTGGACTTGTTGCATCTGCTGTTGTGGCTGTTGCTGTAAGTTGTTCTTTCTCTGAAAGTTTCCCCTGACTTGTTGCTTCTTCTAATGAATTTAGGAAACTTTTTCAGCAACAGAGCCATGTCATCTTCTACAACTGCAGCAAATTCTGCTGTTACTATAGGCTTAGTTGCAACAGTGTTTTCTTTTGCAACTCTTGCAGCAAGTGCAGTAACTTTGCTACTGTCTTCATCTTGTTCCTTTTTTTCTCCGATTTATGTCAAATTCGAACGCCTTGAGATCAGAAAATAGGTCGAATGTGCTCATAAACTTTAAGTCCATGGAAACTCGCATGGCTGTGGTTTTACTATCCCACTCAACTGGTAGAGCTCTCAAGACCTTCATGTTCTTCTCTTTTTCGAAGTAGCTATTTCCTAGAGATTCCAGTTCATTTACTATTCCAATGAATCTAAGATCCATTTGTTCCAAGGTTTTGAGTAGCTATAGAGATCTTGTTATCCTTTGTGAGCTATGTCCCTTCACAAATTTGTTCCAGCTTATCCCATATTTTCTTTGTTGTTTTGCACATCTTCACATTGCTGAATGTACCCTGATCTAAGTGAGAAACAGTGCGTTTTTGGATATATTGTCCAGGTTGGATCTCTTTCTGTCTTCAGCTGTCCATTCCTGTCTTGGCTTCTCAATGTAGGGCTGTATCCAGGGTTGTTCAGCTTCTGCAACCTCACCCTCATCATCAGCTTCATGTTCACAAGCTTTTTCTCTTCTTTCTCGAGAGAAAATCGGGGATTGTCTTAGTGATCGTGGGTGGCCCTTCTGTGATCACATACCAAATTTCATCGTGCATGGCCGAGAGATGAGTCTGCATCTTGATTTTCCAATCATCATAATCTTCAATAGTAAACATGGGAAGTTTAGCATGCATAGAATCCATGTTTGAAGAAAAGATACAAGTATGCAGATGGTGGTTCTGCTTGCAGCAAATGAGTTACTGCAACCTAGCACTTAAGAGTTTTGCACAACGGAATTGTTAAAGATAGAGAGTTCAGCAGATATACTTAACCTTTTAACTACAAAGTTAATAGGCTAAGTTACAGTTAAGCATGTTAATAAAGCCATATAGATAAGCATGTTGTAGATATGAAAATAAAGAATGTCGTAAGTAAGGAAATAAACAGCAAGACATCAAGACTTTTTATAGGTTCGAAGGTGGTATAATGCTTCTATGTTTTCTTTTCTCCTTCACAAGGAGGATACTGGCCACTAGGAAGTTCTCTTTAGTTTTACACAACTCTTTTCCCTACTAAAACTACCTATGGATTAACACAGTCAACTAAGTCTCTTACTCCCTCTCAAGGTTTCAGCAGACAGACAGGTATCCATACAAGATTTTATCCTAAACTAGGATCAAAACACATAGCAAAGGAATAGCTCCTCTCAACTATGGACACCAAAATAAAACAACCTAAGCACACATCAATAAGATGGTTAAATAAAAGATTTCTCCAACTGTGGTGAAACAAGAACACTTCAAAAGATCTTCAGTGCTGGAATGCTTGTTTCTAGGTTGAGTGGGACTGAAAATACTTGTTAACTTTTTTGCTATGATGATCGCTGTAAGCTTGAATATCAATGTGCGATTCTTGGATTTTCAGTTCCACTCTCCCCTTTTATAGATGGTGGAATACACTAGTTGAATTGTGCACATTCCATGTGCCCTCATTTGAGCTCCTGTCTTCATGTTGTTGCATCCTAATCGTTGATCCATTCACGCTCTTAAAATCTGTCCTTTGGGTTGATCTGGATGGTCAGCATTCTTCGTCCTTGATCCTCTATGATCTTCATCAGGTACAATCATTTAATGCGCTCCTCTTTAAGCTCCAGCGCCAGTAAATGCGACTGTCCTTTATTGCAGTTTATTAGGAGTTGCTCAGGTCAGGTGTTAGCTCTCTATTTGCTCGTCGTCCTTGAATTTTACCTTTTGTAACGGCCATTTGTGCACTGCAGTGAGAATGATTGATGAATCCTTGTATTCTTTCAGCATGCAGTGGATGTTGAATAACATCGATGTTGTATATGAAAGACTGCTTCAGTTGCAGCAACTGAAGCAGTCAATGTTGCATCCATAAAAATTGTGTCATGTAGGTTGCAGCCTCTAGCGTGCAGCATGCAGTAAAACTTTCCCTCTCAAAATTCTTCTAAGTATGGCTTGCTGTAGGCAGACTTCTTCCGATCCTGTTGCTTACAGCTTGAAGCGTTTACTTTCAGTAAAAGATTTCACAGTAGGGTTTTTGCTACTTGTTGGTTACAGCTTGCAATGTTTACTTTCAGTAAAAGACTTCACAGTAGGGTTTTTGCTACTTATTGGATTACAGTGGGAATATTTAATTAATGCAGTAAGATTACAGCGGTTTTGTCTAATCAAAATCTAAAGTTTCTTCTTACAATGATGATGATGATAGAGTTGGAAATGGGGGCAAAAGATGATGACTCGACAGAAAAAATAACTCCTTGAAAAGAGCGTAAACTGTCTGCAAGACTCCTAGATACGAGCAAAAACTATTTGTCTCTTAAATCAAATCTCAAGGACAGCTCCTTGACAAGAGCGTAAACTGTTTGCAATGCTCCTAGATATGAGCAAAAATTATCTATGTCCCTTAAATCGAATTTCAAGGACGGCTCATTAACAAGAGCATAAATTGTTCGATGCTCCTAGATACGAGCAAAAACTATCTAAAGTTTCTAAAATCAAATGTTAAATCATAACTCTTTGACACGAGTATAAAAGGTCTACAAATCAAGTCAAGTAAAGCTCCATGATACACGAGCTTAAAATTGAAGAACTTCTTGATATGAGTATAAACTATCTATTAAATTCAAATTAAAAACTTCATGATATGATTATAAACTATCTATAAAATTCAAAATGAAGAACTCCTTGATATGAGTATAAACTATGTATAAAATTCAAATTCAAATTGAAAGAACTCTTTGATAAGAGTATAAACTATCTATCAAATTCAAAATGAAGAACTCCTTCATATGAGTATAAACTATCTATCAAATCAAAATTCAAATTAAAGAACTTCTTGATATGAGTATAGACTATCTATCATATTCAAATTCAAATTGAAGAACTCCTTGATATGAGTATAGACTATCAATTCAATTCAAAATTAAATTGAAAAACTCCTTAATATGAGTATAAACTATCGATCAAATTCAAATTCTCAAAATTGAAGAACTTATATTGATAAGAATATAAACTATCTGTCAAGTTCAAGTTGAATAAGCAACATGATATGACCATTCATGTGCTTCAAAAAAAGAATTCGAGACTCTTCCACTCCAAGACATGTCGTCGTGAACAATTCTGGAGAGGGCATTTGTAGATAGTCAAATTTTGTTAGCATGATGTCACATGTAAAATAATATATGAAAAATCAATTTTCTATTTGTATTTTAAGAATTTAAATTAAATTAATTCAAAAGTAAATAGATAAATAATTGATATTGTAATATTTATTCTTGAACAATAAAGTGGTGACATATGTCCAAATCAAATTGATTGGCAATCAAGATTAAATCTTGTAAATGTGGAAGTGATATACCAAATTTGGTAATAAAATCATATCATTTGAATAAGGAAAATATATTTCCAAATCATGGATGACCAATCAAATTGCATCCTTTTTTCAACACTAAATGGAAATAGTACATATCCTACACCTATAAATATGTGTCCCTTTTCATAAATTCCACACACAAGCAAATTCAAGAATTCAAGACACAAGACAATTCAAGAATTCAAGAGTTCAAGGTTCAAGGAAGACACGATTTCAAGATTTCAAGACTCAAGAATTTATCTCTCCAAGATTCAAGGAGTTCTTCATAGAAAGTCATCAAAAAATGGCGTTCGATCAGAGATCAATGTGTTAAAACCCTCTTGTCGGTGTTTTCTAAGTTTAAATTCAAGGAGTGCGTCACGCATTTAAAGCGTTCTTCAAGGAGTCTCCAAAATTATTATTGAAGATCCAACCAATGATTAAACTTCAAGACCCGTCTCAATTTGAAGAGAAGACTCATAGGAATCAGAGATTTGTATTCACTTTATTTTAATTCAAATATATTTAATTTGCATCCTTTTGTGTTTAGGCTAAACTTATATTTCACAAAGTTTTAGCAGTGCATCAAGAAATGAATTTTAAAGTTGTGATACAAATTTTAATTTTGTGAAATATAGTCAAATTAGGAAGTTCGTCTGAAGATTGAGTTTAATATTTTGAAAGAACATGGAAAGTGGAGTGTTTTGAAACAAATTTTGTGCATTTTGGTTATGGATTAAGAAACATTAAAGTTTAAGCTCGAAAGTGGTGGTTATTGCAGTTTTCCATTGAAAAGTGAATTTTTTTGACAATTCTTTAAATTATGGGATGTTGAAATAAAAGGTAATTGTGGGACTATTTTCCAAAAAAGGCTAGAATTATGGGACCAAATCAGTTTAATTTTATTACCTTTTTCTCGTCGAAATCTTGTTTTATGGTCAATTAGTGGCAAGTGATAGATAATCACCCCGAATTTCTTGATTTGCGTTAGTTCACGCATATGTGGTAGTTTTTCCTACATGTGTCATTTCTTTTTATATCATTTTTTTAGCTAAAATGTCATATCATTTGCCACATCATTTAACTGCATTAAAAAAAACAAATTTAGATAAAAATATCAAGGAAAAAAGGAAAAAAATTAAAAGAAATTACTCTCTCCTTCCCATTTTCAGCTAGCACTTGCCCTAATACCACCTTATGCTCTTCTTTAATGACTTCTAGCTTCATTGTTCTAACCAACCTGAAAAGTTCCTCTTGATCCATGAAAGAGATGCACAAATCGATTGAATCAATTAGAAAAAGAGTTGTACTAAGACAAAAGAAACTCACACCCAGTAATCTCGATATAGATAATTTTGCATTGTTATTAATGTGTTTCTTTAACATATTTAAGAGAGACAGAGACAATGAATTCGAGTGATTTTTTTTAATCTTTGTTCGTACCAATTGGTTCAGAGGTTCGAGGTGGTGGTGTGTGTGTTGAAGAACCTCTATTTATTTTTTAACTTTTACTCTATCTTTGAAAACTGTTATCAGTTATCAATGTTTGCAACAACTACAGTTGGTTCTGCTTGCAACACTACTAGAATGCAGCAAACGAACACTTATAGTTTGTACGTAGTAGAAATGTTAGATAAAGTTTCAGCATGTATGATAGTCTTCAACTACAAAGTTCGAAAAATTAATTTATAAAGCACATAAGCAGCATAAGCCATGTAAGAATGCATCATATAGGGTATGGATATTAAATGCAACAAGTATGAAAACACATGTTTTTATAGTGGTTCGAAGGTGGTGTAATACTTTTACGTTTACGCGTGTCCTTCTCAAGGAGGAATTCCACTAAGCTCGTTTAAAATACAAGACCTTATCCTAACAAACTCTTGCCTAATAAAAACACTTACTCCCACTCAAGTTTCAGCAAGTTCACAGGTTAACTCATACGGGGTTTTCTTCACCCACACAGGGTGTTAGTACGAAGTGATGCAGAGGTTGAGGAGGGAGAGTGAATGAACCTCTACCTATTATCCAATTTTGAACTCTATCAAAGTGTTCTGCTGCAAGTTATCGATACTTGCAAAAAACTCGCTCTATGAAGTGTTCTGCTTGCAACAATGATCACATGCAGTAGCAAAACACTTATAGTTTTTACACAGTGGAATTTATGGTGATAAAGTTTCAACAAATAAGGTAACCTTTTAACTACAGATTTAAAACGTTACTTCACATGTAAGCACATATAACATAAACCCAACCAAACAACATACAATAAGATATATATGAAAAGAAAGTTGTAAATGCAGAATGTAAATGTACAAGGGTTTATACAAGTTCGAAGGAGGTGTAATCCTTCTACGTCCTCTCTTCTCCTACATAAGGAGGGAATCCACTGGGCCAAATGATTTACATGACTCATTCCATACATGTTTCGCCTAAGGATACAACTTACTAAGATTCTTACTCTCTTTTTAGGTTTCAACAATCAAACAGGGACAAACACAAGGTATTATCCTTCTCAAGGACTGAAAACAAACAGTGAGGTATTTTTCCTCTCGACTGTGGACACCTAAAACAACCTAAACACACAACTAATAATAGTTAAAGAATGAAAGAAAATTTTCAACTAAAACGGGCTAAGTCTTCAATGGATATGATCGTTGTTGAGGGTTTTCTCCTAGGTTGAGTGAACTGGAAGAATACTATTTCTTTGTAAGTGTGATTTTTGTTGCATGCTCCGGGATATGAAAGTGAGAGCACTTAGCAAGATTAAATTCTTCAGTTGCCTTCTTCAGCTTCACTCTTCCTCTTTATATAGGTGGTGAAATGCACTTGTTGAAGGAAGCACATTCCACATTCCATTTTGATCTTCAAATCATCCTTGTTGATCCTCTAGGGTTAACTCCTTGATCCTCTTGATCTTCTCGGGTACAGCCTCATTAATGCAATTTCGCAGGTTGTATGCTATGTCGTTTTCACCATGTTGCGGCTTCATTAAATGCGGGTGTACTTTTGTCACATAATTTGCAGTCGCTTCAAACACATGTGGTAACTTCTCGTTGGTACATGCCATATGTTATTTGTCGCTATGCTCAACTGCCCTGATAGAACTACAGTGACAATTGAAGTCTTGATGATTCCTCGTATTATTTGATCGTGCACCTTTTTTCCTAATTGATCCTTAGTTGATCTTCTGCACGTGACTTTAGTTGCTGCAACTTATTGGCGGTGCTACATCTTAGGTGGCTTTATGATAAAATGCGCAGCTCAGCGTGCTACATCCTTTCTTCCAAAATTCCTTCTAAGTATGGTGCGCTGTAAGAAGACTTATTCTTATTCATGTAGCTTGCAGTACTTCAATTCAGAAGAAGGTTTCATGATCTCTAAATTTGCTACTTATTAAACAAAAAAATGGGGTACTCTAACTTCCTAATACTTACAGCAGGTTTGTCTAATCAAAATCTAACTAGACTTCTTCTTACACAGTGTATGGTCATTTTACTAAGGTTAAAAACACTCAGCAAGGAACAATTTTCTATCAACTAAGGACACTTAAATCAACATATGCACATAGCAAAATATGGTTAAAGAAATAAAAAGGTCTCTTCAACTGTGTGTAGCTAGTTTTCTTGATCTTCTTCTTTGAATGTACAGACTTACTACTGAGGTTGAGTGACTGAAAACACTTGAGCTTTGTAAGCTTGAATTTGCACTGTAAGCTTGAAGAAGTATATATGTAAATGTAGTTTTCAGTAAAAAATTCATTTGCACTCTTTTCTCCTTTTATAGGTGTAGAAATGCAATAGTTGAAGATAGCACGCTCATAAACATCCTTGTCTTCCTGATCCTCTTTGCTAACCAATCTTGATCTTCATTAACTTAAATTTATCTTCAAATTTACTTTGTTGATCTTCTTGGTCAGCTTATTGATCGGATTTTATCTTCAGGGTACAACCATTAATGTGCACCTGCAAGCTAGAAATAAAATTTTCATGTCTTCTTCTACCAGTATCATTATGGTGGTTGTCCTTGTTTGTCACAACTTAAGGAGTTTGTTCAGCACTAAGTGTAGGCATCGGATTAGTCCTCCATACCTTTTAGTTTGTCGTTACCTTCAACGACTTGATTTGACTTTGTTTAACTGCAGTGACAATTGAAGTTGTTCTTCCTTGTATGCTTGACTTACAACAGCCTTTTGATGATCTCATAGATGATCTTCTGCAAGTTGTCTACACTTGCTACAACTTATCGTGGTGCTGGAACTTCACTTCTGTTGTAGCTTTCTTTATGCAACATGCAACGTGCAATCTATCTTTTCTTCTATCTTTTCTTGTCTATCTTTCAGTGCTTGTAGTCTTTCAGCATTACTCTTGAGTACATACTTGGAGGAGTAACTTAGATAGACATATTCAGATATTTATAGTGCACACTACTTATTGAAATATATAAAAGGTGTGGCATTCTAACTTCCTAACGATAAAACTGCTTTGTCTCATCAAAATCCTCAACATTGAGCTTTTATAATTTATCCCTTTTTTATGATGACAAAACCTATAGAAAATTTGTTGTATTGCAAGTTCCCCATAAGATAAACACTTCGAAATTTTATTAAAAGACTTATATTTTTGCTTAATATATTATTTAGTCTTCCGTTGTTACTTTTTGAGGCTTTCCATTCCCCACCATTTTTTTTATTGAGACTTATTTTTTGCTTTTTGGAGGTTTTCTGTTTTTCACTTTTTTTTTTCTTTTTTCTGAAACTTATCTCTTTGCTCTTTTTAAGGTTTTCTATTTTTTCTCCTTTTTTTTCATTTTTCAGTATGGTTTGAACTTGGTAAAAACAAAAGAGGAAACAAAGAAAATATAAGGAAAAAGAGAAGAGGAAATGGCCATACCTACCATAAAACATATAAGCTTTGTAAATTACCATCAAATATAACTTTTGTATCTTTTCTACCCAATTTTTGAAGGCAAAAACTTTTATGCACCAGTTGCACGGATCTGGGATCCGTGCAACCGGGTCGACCTGTTCACGCTCCCAAAACACCCTTCCACGCGCCTCCCACGTGCCTGAACACTTGTGCTGAAGCTCACCCAAAATTCACTCCAATAGACCAACATTTGTGTATAGTTAAACCAACATTTGTGTTATGTTAAACATACCTTATGTAGGTATGTCTAACTATATACAAAGGCATGTCTAACATATATAAAGGTGTGTCTAACTATATGCAAAGATATGTCTAATATATATAAAGGTATGTCTAAGTATACATAAAGGTATGTCTAACATAACTTAGTGGTATGTACCAAAATTCAAAAAATCAAGCCCAAAAAAGACAAGGTATGAAATCTGGGCAGTATGGTATGTTTAACATAGTTTAAAGGTATGTCTAACATAACGTAAATGTATGTCTAACATAACCTATTGATATGTGAATTTTTTCAAAAATCATACACGAAAAAAAAAAAGACGGTCCCCCCTAACCCGGATCCGACCCGGGTGCATGGATCTAAGATTCATGCACCTGATTCACAAGAGACTTACTCATTTTTGAATGATTTTGACCATAATGATTACATCATGAATACTTATAATAATTTGTCCTTTTTCCCTCTAATAAATCTTGCTTACAATTCTTTTTTTTATTCTGATTAATTTTTGTTTGTTTTTATATTTTATAATATATGCTTAAAATTATAAAACTTCACTTTATATTCTTTAATAATTTTTGTTTACTAGTCACTATTGGTATTATATAATTACTTGATAATTTTGTAGTACACCTGGTATATTAATACACCAGAGTTTTTTACCGCAGTAACGTTTTTAAAGATAACTTTTTGAACTTTGGACTATAGGAGTTGTGGGCTTTGTAATATGTATGGGTTGTGTAACAACTTTTGATACCTTTGGACAATGGGCTGCAATGTCTTGATTTGTGTATTCTGGGCTATGAAATACATTGTGTGTTTTACATTTAATTTTGGGTGTATTTTGGGCTATGAATACATTTTGTGTTTTACATTTAATTGTGGGTCATACGAATTGTAAGCTGTAGAATGCTCATTTATATAAAATATAAATCTTTGTTACAAACTTATTTCATTTGCATAGATCATACCTAATTTAATAAATGATAAAACATTAACAACCATTGTGATGAAATTGAAATTAAATATTTAATATATTTGAGATATACTAATATGTTTTGATCATGGAGTTAAAATTAATTTTATTACGTGGTTTTTTAACGATGGTAACAAATCCAATTCATGGGACATTGGTTACATGCTATTTTAACAATTTGATGTAAGTGCAACCATTATAACCTTGCATGGTTTTTTAAACAGGGACAATAGTTACATGCTATTTTAATAATTTTCATATCACTGCAACCATTTTAACCATGTTATACACTGCAAGCATTGTCTGTGCAAGCATTGTATTTCAATCATACACTATTATATATTTTGACCCTGCAAGGCTGCAACCATTAGATTGAAATATTTAATATATTTCAGATATATTAATAAGTTTATTGCCCCACAATTTTAATTTTAATTCACGAATGTTTTAATTGTATATTAATTTATATATTTACATATTACCTCACAATTTTGGATGTAATTATTGTAATATATGAATAGTTCATATACTGCTTTGCAACCAATTTTATGAATTGTAGATGCCCCACAATTTTTATTTTAATTCACTAAGTGTTATCATCGTATATTGTATATATTTATATATTACCCCACAATTTTTATTTTAATTCACTAAGTGTTATCATCGTATATTGTATATATTTATATATTACCCCACAATTTTTGATGTCATTAACCTTTGTGTGATACCATGCAACCAATGTTATGAATTATATATTGCCCAACGTTTTTATTTGAATTCATCAATGTATACATTTGAATGTCATTAACCATTACATGATGTCATTGATAAGATACAAACTAGTTTGTAAATATTGCATATCCCTCACAATTTTGGATGTCATTAACGCATTCTATTTTATCTTGTAATATATGAACGGGTCATAGGATATTGCTTGCAACCAATGTTATGAATTGTATATTATCCCACAATTTTTATTTTAATTCACCAATATTATCTATGTTGTATATATTTGCATATTATAGTTTGTATATTTTACGTAGTATACTAACAATTAATGATTTGCAATGCATATTCCAAGTGATATAATGCAATGCAATTTATAACATTGGTTGCATAGTATCACACAATTTATATAATATAAAGCATCGTAGTATGTGTGATGTTATTGCAATGCATCATACTAACAAAAATAAAAATGTATACAAACCATTTTAACCGTTCACAATGGACTATGCATAATAATTTTTTGGATGACTTGCAGCAATGCTTAACTTTGACATACTAATCTATAAAGTTGTTAAGTTTTTTTTTGTATCTCATTATATCTTTTTAGATCTTGAAGTGTATTATATATATTAGACTTTATATCAATAAAATACAAGTTCCTAATTCTTCTGTCAGTTTTATACGCAATAAGGAAATATCCTCTCATATAGTATTATATTGAGCCATTCTCTCACTGAGGAAATATCCTCTGATATGGTATAATATTGAGCCGTTCTCTCCTCAATAATTTTAGTGAAGAAATATCCTCTAATATATTATTATATTGTGCCGTTCTCGGATTGCATACGCACAATAATTTTAGAGGGCTATTTTACCGTTCAATTTTGGATGACTTGTAGATGCAATGCTATAATAATTTTAGAGGTCTATTTTACCGTTCAGTTTTGGATGACTTGTAGATGCAATGCTAGCGTGATAGTTTGCAGCTAGCATGTATTGCATATTTAACTGTTTACAATGTGACTAACCTGATGCATAATGCTAACATGAATGCTAACCAAAATAAAAGATCTGTACAATGTGTATTGCATATTTAACCATGCCCAATTAATGTGTACAAATCATTTTAAAAAATAAAAGATGTGTACAATATGTATTGCATATTTAACCCGTGCCCAATTAATGTGTACAAATCATTTTAAAAAATAAAAGATGTGTACAATGTGTATTGCATATTTAATCCATGCCCAATTAACGTGTACAAATCATTTTAAAATATGTAATAGAATGCTAACCAAAATAAAAAATGAAAAAATGTGTACGTGTCATTTTAACTTGCAATTCATGGAGTGATACATTGCAATATTGATGACATTACAATTGAATGAGATGTGAGCAAAATAAAAAATGTGTACAAACCATTTAACCCTTGACTTGCACAATAATAATTTTGGATGACTTGCCATTGATGAAATGCTAGCGTGATGCATTATAATTGAATGGAATTCAAACAAAAATAAAAAAAAAACGTGTACAAACCATTTTAAAATATGTACTAACGATTTTAACCCTTCACAATGTTACCATGCACAATAATTTGGATGGTAGAAGGTAATTAATAAAAAAACATTAATCAAAATTAACTCTCATGTATTTAACCACTAATTCAACAAGAGTAGGTCTCTTGCGAATCAGATGCATGGATCTTAGATCCATGCACCATGGTCGGATCCGGGACGGGGGACCGCATCTTTTTATTTTTTCGCACATGATTTTTGAAAAAAATTACATACCAATAGTTATGTTAGACATACATTTACCTTATGTTAGACATACCTTTAAGCTATGTTAAACATATCAGTTATGCCCAGATTTCATGCCTGTCTTTTTTTGGCTTGATTTTTGAATTTTGGAACATACCACTACGTTATGTTAGACATACATTTACGTTGTGTTAGACATACATTTATGTATACTTAGATATACCTTTGTATATGTTAGACATACCTTTGTATATAGTTAAACATACATTTATATATGTTAGACATACTTTTGTATATAGTTAGACCTACCTACACATGGTTGGTCTAACTATACACAAAGGTTGGTTTAACTATACACAAAGGTTTGTCTATTGAAGCGAATTTTGGGTGAGCTTCAGCACAAGTGTTCAGGTGCGTGGGAGGCACGTGGAAGCACGTTTTGGGCGCGTGAACGGGTTGACCTGGTTGCACGGATCCCAGATTCGTGCAACCGGTGCATAAAAGTTGCCATTCAACAATTTATGAAATTAGACGACCATGGTATATTGCATACCATTTTTACTCTCATGTATTTAACCATTAGTTAAACAATTTAAGAAAGTTTGGTTATTGATAAAATTGAAATTAAATATTTAATATATTTGGAATATATTTATATGTTTCAGCCATGAAATTAATTTTACAGTTGCAACCAATCAACAATATATATCAGGAGCAATTATATATATATATATATATGAATGTATCCCACAAAAATAGGCAGTAGATAATATATTTTAATATGCATAATTAAGTTTATACATAATATATATTGTGATAATTAAGTTTATATACATTAATCTCAATTAATGTATATATTATGATAATTAAATGTATATGTGTGTGTATATATATAAGTAATTTAGGATCATATTTTAATTAATTAAGTAAAAGACTAAAGTAGTAATATTACAAGTAAAATAATGCTTTTAATTTGTTGTTGGGTGTGTAAAATAGTAAAATTAAATCATCACTTCAAATTATTCAATCAAATAATTATTCAAATTATTTAGTTAATGATTTAATTACGTGTTTTTCAAATTATTCATGTTAAAATTACAAATTTTTATTTATTTATTTTTATTTTTTAAATACGGGGCAGGCGGGGCGGATCCGCCCCGAACTGGGCGGGGCACGGGAAGAAAGCTTCTGACCCGCTATGTGCTATGTTTTTTGTGTTTTTAATAAATTTTTTCTTTCTAAATAATCAATTTAGGTTATAGTCCTTAAAAAATTTCGTTTAGGGGTTAAAATAATATTATTTTTTACAATTATTGAAATATCAATTTTAAACAATAATTTAAACTAAAAAAAATGAAAAAAAAAAACATTTCAAACGAATTTTTTTAAAAAATTCATGTATATTCAATGTTTTTTGTGTTTTTAATAAAAGTTTTCTTTCTAAATAGTCAATTTAGTCTATATTCCTTAAAAACTTTAGTTTAGGGGTTATAATTATATTTTCTAACACCTATTTGAAATATCAATATTAAACAATAATTTAAACTAAAAAAATTGAAAAAAATCACTTCAAACGAAAATTTTAAAAAAGTTCATGTATGTGTATGTTTTTAGTGTTTTTAATAATTGTTTTCTTTCTAAATAGTCAATTTAGTTTATACTCCTAAAAAATTTCGTTTAGGGGTTAAAATCATATTTTCTTAACAGTTATTGAAATATCAATATTAAACTATAATTTAAACTAAAAAAATTAAAAGAAAAAACATTTCCAACGAAAATCTTAAAAGAAATTTCATGTATGTGCTATGTTTTTTTGTATTTTAATAAATTTTTCGTTCTAAATAGTGAGTTTAGCTTATATTCCTTATAAATTCTCGTTTAATGGTTATAATTATATTTTTTTAACACTTATTTGAAATATAAATATTAAACAATAATTTAAAATAAAAAATTGAATAAATCACTTCAAACGAAAATTAAAAAAAAAATTCATGTATGTGCTAAGTTTTTTGTGTTTTTAATTAATATTTTCTTTATTTCTAAATAGTCAATTTTGTTTATATTCCTTGAAAATTTTCGTTTAGGGGTTAAAATCATTTATTTATACACTTATTGAAACATCAATATTAAACAATAATTTAAACTAAAAAAATTGAAAGAACATTCCAAACGACAATTTTAACAAAAATTCATGTATGTGTTATGCTTTTTGTCTTTTAATAAATTTTTTCTTTCTAAATTGTCAATTTTGTTTATATTCCTTAAAAGATTTCGTTAGGGGGTTATAATTATTTTGTGTAACACTTATTGAAATATTAATATTTGACAATCTTTTAAACTAAAAAATTGATAAAAAAATCATGTCAAACGAAAATTTTAAAACAATTTCGTGCATGTTGTATATATATGTTTTTTGTTTACCGTAATATAAAACGATAATTTAAAAAAATTCTTTTAATTTTTTTTAAATTATCGTTTACCATGGTTTTTTCAATTTTTTTATTTTAAATGATTGTTTATTATTGATATTACAATATGTTTAAAAAAATTAATTTAAATTTTTTTAAATTATCGTTTACCATGGTTTTTTCAATTTTTTTATTTTAAATGATTGTTTATTATTGATATTACAATATGTGTTAAAAATATAATTATAACCCCTAAACGAATTTTTTCATTGAATGTAAAGTAAATTCAATATTAAAAAAGAAAATAAAATATTTGAAATACAAGAAACATATAAGCTTACACATAGCTGCTCACAGCTGCATGCCTACTCTCCTAACTGACCCACACAGGATCCTCTCTGACCCCTCAGGATCCTTGCTTTCTCCTTCAGAAAGCGATTATCTTATCAGGATCCTAGTCCTGACTAAGCACTCCGAGACAGTCTTTAAAAGGTTTGTCTTCTTTTTCTTCAACTGGATGCAACAAGCTTTAGCTTCTTTTGCAGGTTACTCTGCTGTAGATTGCTTCCTAGACTAAGTGACTGAGTACTCTAGCATTCTGGGGTGTGGAGTGTTTGAGCTTTCTCTTTTCTCTCTTTTTCTTTTTCTTCTTCTTTATTCCCCCACTTTGCTCTCTTTTCTTCTATAAGGTCTTCCCCCTCTTTTCTACGCTCTCTCTTGTGTTCTTCTATTTTCTCTTCTCTTCTTCTATTTTTTCAGTCTTCTTCCATTTATAGATTAGGAAATCTGCCCGATGAAGGTAGGTAGGTTTCCATCATTAAATGCGCCGCACTCTTTCTGATACACGCCAGCTTTTCACTTTCCACGTGTCTTCATTTGATTGGCTCCATTCCTCTTCTCTCTACCGGTAACTTCTAGCTTCCTTCTCATGCTTGCTTTGTAACTCTCTTCCTAGCCTCACTCTCAAGTGGCTTCAGGATTCTGTAGCTTGTTACTTTGCAGTATGCTCGGCATGGTCTCTTCCAGGTAGCTTCCTGTCAGGTAGCTTGAGTCTTCGGTAGCTTGCTGCATTGCAGTATTCTTTAAGCATAGTCTGTTCCAGGTAGCTTCCTGTAGTAAGTAGTATCCTTTTTAATTTACCAGATTCCTTTCACCATTCTCTTCAGTATCGTTCTTCTGAAGCTTTCTCTGTCGTATCTTTCTGCAATAACCTCGTTGCAGTAACCTTTCTAAGATAGGTTATGCTTATAGAATGACTGTTACTATTCTATGGTTTTGTCTCATCAAAACATACTTAAATATGTTTTAACAGAGTGTTTTCATAAATCCAGCAACAGTGTTAGATTTCTCTCTAAATTCTTCTTTCATCTTGTCAAAGGATCTGTAGATTGCCTTTCTCAGGCATTTTACTGTCTTGGCCTCTTTCTTACTTGGATTTGATGTAGGAGGATTTAAATATTTCTGTTGTGATGGTAAGGTGGTGACTTCAGTTCTTTAGTTTTTTGTGGTGTTAGCTGTTGGAATGATTGCTTTGCTGCTGCCTTGATTGTCATCGTTCTCATCCTCCGAGTCACTGCTGGAAACGGAGATTGACTTGTCACTCGAGCTGTTGGATCCTTTATCCTTAGATCCAGAGCTTCCTTCTCCTGCGTCTTCTGTATCTCGCATAGATGCATCAGGTTTCTCGACGGCAGCGACTTCTACAGTTAGCTCAGCAGGCAAGCTTTACTCAGGATTAGCAGGCTCAGATTGCTCAAAAGTAGGTTGTTTCTCTGCCTTTTCATCCTGGACAACTTATTTTTCGATTGTCTCCTCACCAGCTACCATCTCTGCTACAAACTTTTCAGCAGCTTGCTCCTTTAGCATGACCTGCTCTCCTTCTAGATTCTCAACAGATTGCTCCTCGAGCACAACTTGTCCACATCCGTCTTTTGTGGGTCGCTCCAGCAAGGGTACCTGTGGAAGAAACATAAAAACAGCTTGAACGACACAATGGCACGCTCTAGGTTAGATTGTTCAAAGGTTTCTTTTTCACAGCAAGTTAATAGCTCCTCAATCTCAACTGCTATTTCTTCAACACCCACCATGTCAATGTTCAACAAAGATTTTTTTTAAGGTTCCTCTTCATTCTGCACAGTCCCATGCCTGTATCTCAGCCTTATCATCCTCTGATGCTTCGAGAATATGGTCTGGGGAATGACTATAATCCAGCATCTATTATTCGGGAACATCAAATTCTGGGGGAGGAGATTTGCATTGAGGGAGCTCAACCTGCAAAGGGACCTCTGAAATTTCTGGTCTTGAAGAGGAGGTACCTTCACCAATCTGTAATAAGGGCAACAGAGGTTGACCTCTTCATTCTCTGAAGCTTTCTTCCAAGGCTACTCTCATCATCCTTTCAGTGGCTTCATCAACACCAAATACTTCAGTTTGTGTGGATGTAAAAGCCTCTTCATCTCCTTTTCTAATTGCATCAGCAGCAAGATCCAAGATCGGGAGCTCAGTCTCTTGTTCAATGATTTGCATCACTGCTTTCCTTTTAGGGATCTCGGTGAGGGAAGAGTAGGCTCTGCAGCAGCCTCAGGTTGCTCTTTTCTTTTCTTAGCAGCAAGCTCAGCTTCTGCCTTGGCTGATTCTAAAAACTCTTTCCGCATCTTCTTTTCAATAGACATCAAAAGCTTTTTCTCAAGCAGAATATGTAGATTGTTTTCTCTTACCCAACCTACAGCATATGCTTCATCTTCACTAATACTAGGGCACTGTATCATGACATCATAAGGTAAATGTCTCTTATTCAACCATTCAGTGAACTTGTATAACAGTAATTAAAAGTCACTCTTGACTTTCTCAACATCTACCTCCACTTCCTCTTCTCTCCTTCTTCCTCATGCTCCTCTGCAGCAGCTCCTCTACTGCTGCAGATACATCCTTGGCTACATCTAGTACCATTTTTATGATCTCATCAGGTAGAGCTTCCTTAAGGCTGGGTAAAGATAGGGTTGGGGGTGATGGTTTAGGTTCTTCTTCAGTTACAATAAGCTATTTCCTCAGGCTTCTTTTGGTGGCTCTGTGGATTACTCGAGGTTTCTTTTGGGTTTGAGGGAGTGAGTCTGTTATTTAAACAACTTCTTTTTCAGGCTGGGGTTTCTTTGGTGGCTGTTTTGTGTGTTTTGGCTGATTTTTTTTTCTGTGGCTGCTTTGGTTGGGGGCTTACTCTTCTCCATTTCCTCCTCATAGGAGCTATCTCCACTCTCATCTCTTTCCTCCACAACAACCTTCCTGACCCGCTTCATCCGTGCAAAAATCCTTCCTCCTCCAAGAAACTTTCCTCTCAAGATTGGTTTTCACTTCCCCCGATTATAACCTGGAGATCCCAAGAAGGTGTTAAGGATCAGTCTAAAAGATTTATTTCCTACTTCCTTCACAACCTCCTCCCCTATCCTTTCCAGAACAAACTGTGCCCAGTTAACCTTCTCCCTGTTAACTATGACCATCATCATCCTAAATCCAAGGTTTGTACATTTATCAAAAGAACCAGATCTGTTCTCAACAATATGACGACAAATATCATGCAACATTTCATATTCATACATGAATACCTTTTTGAAGCACCGGCGAGTCATCCCTTCAGCAGTCTTTCTCCCAGTGAACTTTATCCACATGGCCTCAATCTCTTCCTCTTTATAGTCAATGAGGTCACTTGGCATCATTCCTTCAGTGGGAAGATCAAAGATTGTTAGGAAATATATGAATATGTTTTGATGAGACAAAAACCTTAGAAAAACAACCTTCAAGTAATCTGTATAATACATCTCTATCTTATAAGGTTACTGCAGGAAGGTCACTACAGCAAGATGCTTCAGAGAATGGTTCAAAGGAAGGACACTGCAGAGAATGATGAAGAAGACTGGTAAACTAAAAGGACACTGCTTACTGCAGGAAGCTACCTGAAGAGACCACATAAAGCATACTGCAAAGTAGCAAGCTACAGAAGCTTCAGTTACTTGACAAAACAAGTACGAGGAGGAAGATAAAAGTTACCAGTAGAAAAAAAGGGATTGGAGCCAATCAAAAGAAGACACTTGTAAAGTACAAAGTTGATATGTATCTAAGAAGAGCGAACGCATTGAAAACAACCGTTCTATAAGGATCAGAAAAAGTACTACGAGGATCAGAGTAATATGGCAACATGTCATCCTTCATCCTTAGGATTATCGATGTAAAACACTTGCTTATCTTGAGAAGCCAAAATGAAAGGTTCTTTGTGGGCCTCAAATATGATAAATCAACCATGGTAAAGCCATCTTCCTTTACTCTATTTCCTTGATAAACTCGATCACAATCAAGCAAAACTACTTTTCGATCAAAAGAGTATTCTAATTCACTAATATTCTTCAATATTACAACTGTCCTTAAGATTTTGGTCCTCGGTACTTGAAAAACTAAATATTGTTGCATTAACAACTACACCACTGTTTTGTATTAATTTTTCTTCTTAATTCCAACTTTTTGGTGTGAAATCTAAAACCATTTATCAATATTCCATTGTAACATATTCTAATGGAATTTGAACCCCTTCCAAGCAATTTCAAATAAGTTGAAATGTGATCATCATCTTGTAAGTGTTGAATTCATTACATTAAATCAAAACAAAATACGTTACAACAATCTCAATACATAAAAGCAAGTTTAGTAATTATTGTTTACTCCCTCCGTCCCATGAAAATTAGCCTACTTGCCATTTTCATTTGTCCCACTTAAATCTGCCAACCCCAAAATGGCAAAGAAAATTTTACTCTCTTACCCCTCAATTTCTTTCATTTTACAACTTTTGCACTCAAAAAGTTGGTTTCAATTACAAAATTGCCACTCAAAAATATTAAAATAACACATCCAATCAAAGTCAACAATTTTTTCTTAATATGTGTGCCAGTCAAAGTAGGCTAATATTTGTGGGACGGAGGGAGTATCATTTACCCTTCGACAAACCAGGATGCATATTGTTCACTGTGGATCCGCTCTATTTCACCCTTAAAGATACAAGAATGTTTAATCTTCACAAATTCAAAGTGTTCACTCAGAATGATAATGAACTACTCACTAAAATGACACAAATATAAAGACGCTTTAATAAAGTGTCATTAAAATGGAGTGTTTAGTGACACTTTTTTTGAAAGTGTATTTAATTTGTAAAAAGGTTGTGGCGTTTTTATAAAATGTAATTAAATTTGTACATTTAGTGACCCTTTTACAAAAGTGGCATTAATTTAGTGATATTTTTACAAAAGTGGCATCAAATATAAAAAAAGATGTTGACTATTTTTTAAAAAGAGTAGATTTTGAACTTTTAGTGATAGAAATTTCATGACATTTTTTTTAAAAATGTCATTCAAAATAAGTGTTTAGTGACGCTTTTTTAAAAGTATAGTAAATTTATTAAAAATTGTGACACTTATAATCACTGTTAAATTATATTATTTAACTTATTTTAAAAAATAAGATCACTTTAAATTAAATTTGTTTTTGATTTTTCCATTCAAAGTTGTTAATAAAAAAGGTCTACTGATTGTGCTACATATTTGGGGTGTACGTAAACTAATACAGTTATAATACTAATTTAATTATCATACATTATTATTGTGTGAATTAACTATTATAGTGTATTTTATATTGTTTATTTCCATCACTTTTAGGCTACGTTTACATTGAGGGATAACCTAAGATAGTTATATTTTATCTAACATTATCTAATGTCTACTTTGATGGAAACAAACTAGTGGGTTATCCTTCCAACCCAAGATAACATACAAAGATTCAGATAATAGTTTGGATAACTATCTCCACCCTCTTCATAGGTTAGTTTACCTAAAACTTGGGATAACATTAGTAAATTACATTTTTATCCCAAATAAACATTGAACAATCATGTTTTTTTTATACCAAAACAGACATTTATGTAATATCACTCTTATCCTAACCTCCATATATTACGTAGTAAACGATGGATAAAGATAATTAATATCTTTATCCAAATATTATATGTTAAAGTAAACATTGGAAAAAGATGACAATTTTTATCTTATCCTATGAAGTTATCTCATTATTTTTCATATATACTAAAGGAATAACCATTAGAGGACACATGTCACTTTATGGTTATTCCAATTTTTCATTCAATTTTTTAAATTTATATGTCTTTAATTAATAATTTTATTCAATTAATTCTTTTAATGATAAATGCTAGCAATTTGTAACCTATGAGTTCACCTAATTCCCTTAATGGCATGATGAGATCTTCATTTTAATGTTTGCTAAATGTCAGTGTTTAATGTAATTAAAAAAGTTAGGGTAAATGTATATAATAAAATTATATGTTGATAAATATAATCATTATAAATTGCAAAAAAATATTAAATCATGCATATAATGGATACGAATATTATATACATATATTTTTTAGGTAACGTGAGTATACAAATATAGTTTTAAGAAAAATAAATATTAGTAAATTTATGAAATTTTTTATTTATTGCTATTAATATATGCTAATAATAAAGTTTTTGTGAAATATATATTAATAGTAATATACATATATTGAATATTAATATAAAATGAGATGTTAATTTATGCTAATCCAATTAATAAAAATACTATATATATACATATTATGTTTTATATATTTTAATTCTATTTTAATTTAAATTTAAAAATATTGCTAATGTATATGTATTATGTATAAATTGACGTGCGATACAGATATTTTTTAAGCTATCTTATGAATATGAAAATAATTTTCGATAATTAACAATTTTGATCTAATATATGTATTCAATGCATTATTATTTTTTATTCAAAATATATTACATTTTTATATTAACTTGTTAATAATATTAATTTTAACAAATTTCGTGTGGTACACAGATATATACTAGTTTTAGATAAATAAGTTATCCTTATTAATAAGGGGTTTTAGGCATGATTGGATTAGACTACAATTTATATACAACCTAACACGACACCGTTTCGGCTTCCCTTCCCCAATTCACCCCAACCTGTAACCTAACGTTCCCTGTTCACAAATTTCAACCCCACACTAAACCCTAATCCCAATGACCTCAGAGAAATTGGGCATGGTTCCAACCCAACAAATTCACAACGGCCTCAACCCGCACCCCCAGCTGGTTTTTCCAGAAGCTTTCGTGTGTGCTCCACAGCCTGGGAATCGCCGTCCCGCCGCCACTGGTGATCCCTGCCATAAAACTGCCACCCGAGAGCTCACCGCCTGCTTCCTCGATCACCATCACTATTTCCACCCTCAGCCCCAGCAGCCGCCGCCGCCGCCGCCACAACCTTCCCATTTTCGCCCCGAATGGAATACCAGAAGCCGTGGCTCCGGCGGAGATGGGTCGGACGATGACGACGCCGAAGATGACGACGAGGATGATGATGATGATGATGATGAGGACGAGGAAGAAGTTGAGAACAATGTGGAGAATATTGCCATTGCCGCTAAAACATGTGACAGTAATCAGAAAGATAGATATAGTGCCAACAGTAGTAATCACAAAATGAAGCACATTTCGGCATTAGGTGATTTTCTCACACTTCGCAAGTATGTCATAGTTTTGGATTATGTTGCACTTCATTCATTTTTTGTTGCACTTTAGGTTTCAAAAATGGGAATATGGCTAGTGGAAATGAAAACATCATTGGATGTGACAGAAGTGGTGAAATGAGAAATGCCAGTGGTGGTGAAATGTACTACCCGCAGTATTTGAACGGGGTTGAGGGTCCTAGCTCGTCTTCAGGACAGAAGGATATTCCAGTATTGGAGAACGATTTTGGTTTCCGTGGAAGTAAGGAGGGCTCATTTCTCAGTGAATCTGGGGAGTCCTTGAGAGCCATTCTGTCAGACCCTATAACGTACGTATGAATTTTCCTACTAACTTTGTTTTGTTTTCGGTTTGATCAAGTATTTTTGTGACTTGTCCACAATTTGTTTACCCTTTTAATGTCTATGTGACTTTTGGTTTTGAGGTGAATGCTGTCAGTTATGTCTGATAGTAGTTGAATCGAAAATGTGAAGACTATGTGGTTTTATTTGCTAAGTTTGCTGCTACTGTCTGCCTGTCAAGAGATTTAAATGCATTGAAGTTGTTTCTAGTATTCAAATGATTGAAGTGTGAACCGAATTATCTGGTAGTTTCTAGCAGCTCTCTTTTCTGCCTGTGGAGGTTAATTAAACTGAAGATACGGATTATGTTAAGATAATCACGTTCTAAATCTTTAGAAAAGAACTGTCTTTTTGTGAATGAGTGCAACCGCTGCTAGCAAAGTATTCTGCAGTTGGGAGTACCTGATCTTTGAAAGAATTTTAATGTTATTGTTCTGTAATATATATGAATTGAGGGAGTGATCTACACACCCTGAAGGAGGATATCTGTGCGTGTGCAGCACTTTGAATCAGCTAATTTGAAGTATGTTACTTATTGAGCTTCACAATAACAATTTATTAAACTTCATCTTCATGGTAAAATTAGGTAAAGTCATACATCCTTGGATAAAGACAGGATGGAAATTAATAACATGTAGGCTAAGGCCCATGAGTATAAATGTGTATAGACACTTATGCATGTGTAGACAGGATTGCAATTATGCATGTGTATAAATGTTTAATTATCGCTTTACAGAGGGACACTTATGGAAGATGCTATGATATTGCCTTGTGGACATTCCTTTAGTAGAGATGGAATACAGCAAATTGTTAGAACGGTAAGTTTTCACAATGCTATGAATTCGGTCTTCGGAAGGAATACATTTCTCATGTTGATCTATTGTACTCTTAGTAGTGTTGCCAATGTTTTTCTTATATACCTGTCAACTATACTTTCAAGGAATGGTTACAAGGGCTAGCCTGGACATTCTCACCTCCATCTAATTATCCGATATTCCTGTTTTCATCTTTCATCAAGTGTGCATTCAACATGATCAAAATAGTTTTTAAGAGTTGAATATAATTTTTCACATAAACTTAACTTGGTACTTAATTCAGAATTCTCTCTATTACAAATATTTTGGTTGTGATGAAACTAAATCTAGGGTTCTTTCCTAGATGTTACTATTGCTGAGGTCTTACAAGGTTTTGTGATGTTACTTCTTGCTAATTCAAAAAATCAGAATTACTTGAATTAGTGTTTCAATGGAGTTACCTCACTTATACTGACTATTCTGCGTCCTTTAGTAGCCTACACTGACTTTTTCTTTGTACTCTTTGTTTGGACTTATCAACTTATTAAATCCATGATCTGCCATTTATGTTAGTATATGCATTTTCAGAAAACTTGTTACACATGCTCACAACCAGTGTTGGAAGACTCGATTGCTCCAAATCTATGTAAGTTGAAATATTCTACATTAAATAAAGGCAAAAAGAAAAACAAAAAAAAGGTTAAGTATGTTGTGTCTATGCTGTAACAGAGCTGGGGATGGCTTGTGGGTGGGTATAACCTTCACGCCTCTTTCAAATTTTAAAAATCTTCAGTTTCTATGTGGTAAAACTTTTAAAATGTTACCCCTTTTAAATAATTAAAAAATATTTAGATGTTGTATTGTCCCCCTTCCCCAACCAACACACATGCACACACATAAATAATATGAGTTTTGTTAAGTTTTATTTCTGCCATGTAAATATTTCTTAAAGTTTTGAAAATCCCATTTTTGAGTTATTTAAGTCTCTTAATAAAGGTAAAATATCTAAGTTTTCCATATTTTCTTCTAATTTTCTGATAAAATGAATTATCTTCTTTAAATTCATCATCCATTGCTGTACTCAATCAAAATTGGTTCTCACTTTTCTCAGGGGGCTTATGTTTTAGGTGATTACATGCACAAATATGATGTGAATATCTATGTCTATGTAATAGATTTAGGGTGGGACTGCAGTTGGCCAATCCAGATTTTAGATAGACTCGGTCCATGTTTGGACAAGGATTTGCAAAATCCTATAATCCTACCTTACTTTTTCTATTTTTTTCTATAATTCTCAATAAAAGCATCTAGTTTTTTTGTTTTTTCTACGACTTCCAACACAAAACATCTACTTTTTATACAATTCTTAATGTAAAAATGATGTTTTAACTATAATCCTACCCTACAAAATTCCAAACCAAACACAAATTTTTTAAAATCCATACTCACAAAATCCTTTGTATATATTTATTTGTAATTGGTATTGTTAAGAAACCTAATGTTGGTTATCTATGAAACCAAATTCAACTCACATTACCTGTAATTTGTACAACAATACTAGTAATTTGTATCAGCTACTCGTAATTGCAAGGGTTTTGAAAACAGAGTATATATGGGGTAAGTATAAATCAGTTCACTCTATATAAATATGGGGTAAGTATATTTACATATTTTTGTGTGTGTGTGTGTGTTAATTTTTAAATTTCCGTAATTATCTTCTTTGAGTATTGAATCTTTCTCCATGTTTTCATTGTACTGCTAATCCAAAGTTGTAAATTGAATTAATGAATTGTGGTTTTGATGTTCTGCAAATAATGCACTTTCTCTTGTGAAAATCTGGAATTTATCTTAGTCACTTCTTTGGCTTTGTTGTAATGTAGCACTACGCCTAGCTGTACAGGCATTTATGAAAGAAGAAGAAATGCAAGTCAACAATACATCAAAAAGACGAAGGGAAAGATATGACCTGGTTAGTCGATGTCTCTATTCTGCTTCTGTAATTTAAATTAATAATTGCAGCCACCTTCCATTTATGTAATAAAAGCGGTTTTAATTAATTGATAAACTAATATTTTATAAATATGTACGACTAATGTATAAAATATGTTAAGAAAACCGAATATAGAAATTTAGGATTGTAAATATGGTCATAATAGATTCTCTTTTTTTTTTTTTAAAGAGCCATACTTTAATCTAGGAAATCATAATTAAATAACACCCCTAATCAGGAAATTCTAAAGTAATATTACATGATTTGGTTTATTTCTTTTCTTAACAAAAGTCGAAGTATGTGGATGATAATTTCTATCTCAACATATTATTGATGGCGAAGTACGTCTCACACATCTCATTCCGTGAGACAGATTAGTTAGGGTCGGGTTGGGTTGAGCATAAAAATATGTAATATTTTTGTGTATATATTAGGTAATACCTTTTTGTATATAGGTAGTACTTTATATTATAGGATGCGTTTTGAATTGGGTTAGTCTATAAGAAAATATGTAATATTTATATGTCGATAATAATTAATATTATTATCAAACAATATTTTTTGTATGACCCGATTGGATCGGGTCACTCAAAAAACAAAAAACATGCAGTATATAACCTGCCTGTCTAAGCTCTGTCTGTCTCGTGCAACATGTAATATTTTTGTGTATATTAGGTAATATTTTTTTATATATCAGGTAATACTTTTGTGTAATACTTTTGTATTATGTACACAGGTTGCATATAATACAAAAGTATATATGATATATGAAAATATTACCTAAATACATCCAAAAGTATTACATAATTTATTATGTACGATCCAATCGGACCTGTCTCACAAAATGGAATGAGATAGCCGGTCTCAAGACCTACTCATTATTAATATCAACGGGACCTATAAAGTTGTATGAGGGTTTTCCCAAAGAAGTATTATTGTATTATTCAATCGAAATCAACTTATTGGCCCTCGTATAAGGTTATAATCGATTTAGTTATTTAGAAATGTTTTACTGTATGAAACTAAAGGATCCTCATTAAGAATAAAAAAGGATTAAATTACGACGTCATGGTTTCTTTTAGTTTCTTACTTTAATTTATTGCATTTGATACCCTATGGTTTAACTTATCATTTCATCAAATCTAACTTTAAGTCTCTTTTTTGCATCATGTAGCACAAGTGCACATTTTCTGATTCTATGATCTCGGATCAGCCGAGGGGAAAAGGAGTTCAGTTTCCATTTTCCGTTACAGATCGAGTAATCATAAAGGTATGGCAAAGAACACCAGAATTTCCCATCCACAACTTGGTGAACTTGGTGGTATTTCTAATCATGATTAACTATATCAGGGTAACAAAAGAACACCTCAGCGTTTTGTGGGACGTGAAGCTATTGTTACCACTCAGTGCTTGAATGGATGGTAAATCTTGTTCTTATGATAGTTAACTTCTATCTTTATTTGATAAAAGCCCTGAACATTCAATTTGAATGTGTCCGATAAATCATCATAATTCCTGCCTTCTCTATGTGCATATGTTAGAAATCTTTGATTGAGCTAATATGAAAGTACCCAATTGAATTCTAACCCGTTTATAAGAAAATTTTGGGAGATTATAAGATATCAAATGTTATTTATTATCTATCTATTATTACATACATAAAAGTATGAATATTTATTACAAAATATGGATTGTCTAATATATTCTTATTAAAGTTAATATTTAAGGTTATAATAGTAATTTTGGATTTTAATATTTAAACAATTTTACATTAGAATTCTAAACAAAATTACAGAGAATTTTATTATGATTAATACTCTATTATATTAGATCTAGTTTAATATAGATTATATATCCTTATAAAAGAATCTTTAGTTAAGATCATAATGGTAATTTAATACTTTTGATGTAAAAAATTCATCCCCACGTATGACGTATGTGCTTTATACTCGTATATATATAAAAAAAAAAGAATTGTTACTTGTCAAGCTTCTACTTTTTATAAGATATTTTAAAAAATACTCTATTGAAATAGTTCGTTGAAGTAAGTTAATGGTGCTATGAAGTATCAACAGTAACATTGAAGGAGTTGTTGAAATTAGGTATTCTTACTTCTCCAAGAATGGCTTGTGAATCCCTACTACATAATTTCCATTGCTTATAAGATGTTTAACAACTTATTGTGCTTTGCATATATAAAACGTGCTAGGTACGTGGTGAAGACTTTGGACAACGCAGAAAGTGTGAAGCTTCAATATCGGTCTTTAGCCAAAGTCGGAGAGAACACACCTTCGAAGAAGACATCACCGAACAAGACAACACCCAACTGGCTATAGTTACATCGTATTTTAGTATCAAGCTCATGTAGTGTAGTGCAATAATCATATTACTCCATGCCACTGTTGTAATTATAGAGAGGTCGTAACTTGGGTAAGCATGTCACATTGGTGTGATTGTGGAATAGGTAATGAAGCATGTATCCTTTTGGCTTTAGTAATGTAAATATAAAGTTTTGAGGTATATAAGTTTATTTTCTTTTCTAAAGCTGCTGGAAACCACATATTTTGTACCTATGCTTTTTCAGTTTTCTCTCTTTTGCCCCATTTACTTTTAAACTTTGTAATGCCTTGTGCTTTCAATTTTATTTGTTTTTTATTTTGCCCTCAATGCTTTCTTTTTTCACTTGTGCTCCATATTTTTATTTGTGCATTTTCACCCCTTGTATTTTTAAATTATTTTATTACTTCTGATTTGACTAGTAATCTTTCAGCTCTATATTTTTAGGGATGAACTAAGGGCACCAACACATATTCAAGAGCACCACTCCTTCTAAGAACACCACACAAAATATTAAACTTGTTCAAAATTTTACCAAGAGCACCACATTTATTACCAATAATACCCTTAATTTTACAAAAGTGAAAAAAAAAAAAAAAGAGAAATCAAAGCAATTGCAGAGAAACGAGAGAGAAGTGGAGAGAAAGAAGGAAGAAGTAAGGTACAATTTCGGTTGATTCGTCCGAAGTTCGACTAAAATGGAACCAACTCATCCAACTCCAACAACTAGATCAATACTCTTCAAAGGTTAGTTCATTTGAAAATTTTGTTTGAAATTTGCAAATTTGTGAGTTGATTTTTGTAGAAATTGATGTATATTAGCTTTTGTTATGGGTTTAGGGTTTAATGCTCTAATTTGCTGAAATTGTATGCAAAAACGAATGAATTCAGACCAATTTGTAGGATTTTATTCTGTAAAGAAGAACTGCCGCGCGACACTGGTTGGCCGAACGCGCAGCGCGCGGGACGGCCGAACGCGCGGCGTGCGGAAAGGCCGCCAGTGTCGAGTGCCTTATGTGTCTTTCGGCCGTGCTTGCCGATCGAAAAGCTTGCGCCCTCGGCTGGACTGGCCGAACGGTTATGCACGCGCACGGTCGGTCTAGCCGAACAACTGATTTATTTTATGTCTTGTCCATTATTTTGATTGTTGTGTTAATTATTCTTCTTTGTAATTCAGGAATTACATATTGGAGGAGGAACAGACCCACTGCTTCAGAAAGGAGGCGTCGAGAAGTTCTACGTGGCGAAGGTTCGGGCACGCAAGAAGCGGACGTACCCATGCCGTTTGCTTATGTGGAGCCTCCACAGGATCTCCCACAAGATTTCCCACAGGATTTCCCACAGGATCTCCTACAGGATCTCCCACAGCATTTCCCACAGCATTTCCCACAGGATATCCCCCAGGATTTCCCACAGCATTTCCTACAGGATCTCCCACAGGATCTACCATAAGATCTACCACAGAATATTCCTGTTGAAACTGAAGCAGATTATTATCCCCTTGAGCATGACCAGAATGAAGAAGTTGAGGAGCAGCCGGTGGCCCAGGGAGAGAATGAGTCTAAGGTACTTACTGGACCTTTTCCTGGTGGACCGAGCGATCATCGTCTATTGCCAAGTTTTAAGACGCATGTGGCTGCTAAGATATGGTTCGGTGAGGAACGTGGCATAATGAAGTGTTTATGTCACACAACAAAGCTAGAGTCGTGGAGGTCAGGGGGTGACTTAGCCCAGTTTCGAAAGCTATTAAGGCGTTTGAAAATTGCAGATCTCCGGCATGTTTCGTATAAGAACCCCAACAAGACCCTCATTTGTGCTTTCATCGAGCGGTGGCATCCGGAGACAAATAGCTTTCATAATGCCTAATGTTGTTTGTCCAGGCTGAGACAAATCTCTCTTTGTATGGATCGAGCCAATTGGAGATGACATAATTAACGACATTTGGATGGTCATGGAAGTCGTCCTTCAATCTCCCGACGTACTCATTGAACTTCACTTCATTTTCAGCAAGAACCAATGTGTTCCATGAGTAGTTAAATAACTCCCACTTCGCTTGTTTGTGAAATTCTTTCTTGCACTAAGCAAAAATATTTTTACTAATATGCCATCGACACAACATGTGTTTAGCTTGAGGGAACATCACTTCAATCGCATTCATCATAGCTAACTCCCGATCAGTGACAATGACATGTGGCAAGAAAGATTGATCCATCAATCCTTTCAAAGTCGAGAGAGCCCATCTATAATTCTCCTCACGTTCAGCCTCAAGATAGATGCATGCTACAGAAAATGTGATATCCGTTGATGTAATGCCAACCACTTCCAATAGCGGCATCTTGTATCGATTGGTCTTGTACGTACAATCCATCAACAAGACATTTGAAAAGCACGCAACAGGTCGACACTAGTCGGGTGGGACATAGAAAAGATCTTTCACCCTATCGGATTTCTCGCATCTTTTCACAAGGTAATAATACTTGTGTGTCTCCAGTTTCCCTAACAAATATTGCATTTGAGATCGACCACCATGCTCAACAACTCTATGCTTATGACGGGCATTATAAATCGTCTTCAGGGTGGAGGCATTTTCAACGAATGTCTCTTTCAACGTAGACAATATTTCCTTCGGGGCAACCTTGTTTCTGGACAGGTCAGCCACAAATTGATCTTCAACGGGTGTTAGTCGGCCAGTATATGAATGACCAACCAAGGTCCTACCCATTGGATGATTGTGAACTCCTGAAACGACCGATAAAGACCATTGTCCGCTCTCGTTCAATTGAAATGCCCTTAGAAGAAACGGACAACCACACTTCTTCGTGGCTGTGTTTCTCCTACTTTTCTTCTGAATGATCTCTAGACTGTCAATCTTTTCAAGTACATGTTTGACCTTATTGCGTACACGATACACCCCACCTCTTTCACATCCCAAATCAACCCGAGGTCGACGACCTTGATGACCAGCAAGATCAGAGCGTACGACTAATATCACCATATTGTGTCTATGAGCTACGACGTTAATCCAATTCATCATCGAAGTCCCAGATTCAAATACTTGATCTGTGGTGAACTCCTCAGCAACATCAATCTCAAGATATTGAGGATCTACATCGTCCGAATCCATTGCTTGTCGAATATCCATTGGGTTCGAAAGGTATCGATTATCGTCGTTTTGCATATGTTCCTGTTATAAACGAGTAAAGAACATTATAAGAATATAAAAAATTGAAATTGAAAATTTTTATGTGTCAAAAAACGCGACTGTTCGGCCAGGTGACCGAACGAGCTTCAAAACGTTCGGCCAAGCCTGTCGAAAGCCTTACAAAAGATGTCGGCCAGCCTGGCCGAACACACAGTCTTTCGTTCGGCCGACTCGGCTGCATGCGCCCTTCCAACTTCGGCCAGCATGGCCGAACTTCCTATATATTATTTGGTCTGTGTTGGCCGAACGGATACCCTTCTGCGTGAATTTTCAAATTCAAAAAAATGAAACTTGTTTGCTATCTAAATTTATGTCAAACACTTACATTGTTTGTACCGAATGAATCTTCACTAGCCATTGATGATTTCTTCACTTACTGATGAGGAAAAGGATGAAATTTGTAAGAGTTTTGTTGTAAATTTTTTTTCAAAGTTTCTTTCATAAGTGTTAATGGAGAAGAAGGTTTGAAGAGAAGAAGAGGGAGAGTGTGTGGTGCCCTTAGTATTCTTAGTATCCAATTTAATTTTTTGTGTGGTGCCCTTAGTATTTGATGTTTTAATAAAGGATATTTTAGTCTTTTCATAAAAAAATTTTATATAATAAAAATGTGTGGTGCCTTTAGTTCTTCCCTATTTTTATTCTTATGGGCGGAACTAACAATAATTTTGGAAGAATAGGAGGTACAAAAGGAAGAAGAAAAAAAACGTAGGAAAAAAGTTCAAATAAGCCACTAATGTTTACCCTTAGGTTCAATTAACTCATTGAAGTATTTTTAGGTACAAAAATGCCACTAATATTCACTTTTTAGTACATATGACCCCCCACTTAACATTTATTTATAATATAATATATAAATAATGTTTTAAATTTAAAATAATTTAAACACTTTAATTTATTTTCTTTTTTGACCTCATATTTTAACATATTTTACAATAAAACAACTATTTCATGAAAACATTAATATAATTAGATTATTATATGTACATATGAATACATATTATTATTATTAATAATTATCATTTACACTACTAAATTATTAAACAACTAAATTTATTTGATAATAAGAGATATTATTATTTTATTTAAACACAACTTAAATCTCTATATATAAATAAAAACTAAACTATTAAACAACTAAATACATTAGATAATAATTTCACTATGATATTATGGATATTATTTTTTAATTTAAATACAACTTAAATCTTTATATTTAAATAAAGACTAAACTATTAAACAACTAAATTTATTAGATAACAATTTTACTATGATATTAGGGATATTATTTTTAAATTTAAATACAACATAAATCTCTATATTTAAATACAACATAAATATTAATTATTATTAATAACAACATGTATTCTCACACACATATAATAAGCTATTATATTTACATAATTTCATGAAATAAACCTTTTACATGTCTTAGAATAAAAAAAACTATTTCATGAAAACGTAAATATAATAGCTTATTGTGTGTGTTAAGAAAAATAATTATTCAAATATATATGTTATTATTAATAATAGTTAATATTTACGTTGTATTTAAATGTAGAGATTTAAGTTGTATTTAATTTAAAAATAATAATATCTTTAATATCATAGTGAAATTGTTATCTAATTAATTTAGTTGTTTAATAGTTTACTCTTCAAAAGTGAAAAAGTGCAAATGATAATTATTATTAAGAAAAATATGTATTCACACCTATATATAATAATCTATTATATTTATGTTTCATTAAATAGTTTTTTTTATTCTAATATATGTTAAAATATGAGGTCAAAAATGAAAATAAATTAAAGTGTTTAAGTTATTTTAAATTTAAAACATTATTAGTATATTATATTATAAATAAATGTTAAGTGAGGATCATATGTACTTAAAAGTAAACATTGGTATTTTTGTATCTAAAAATACTTTAGTGGGATACTTGAACCAAAGGGTAAATATTAGTGGCTTATTTGAACCTTTTCCCAAAAAAGTATGGGAACGAAAGCGAAATATGAAACTAAATTGAGACAAAAAAAATATAACATAGTACGAAAAAGCTAAAATAGAATGGAAAAGAAGAGAAAATGTAGGGACTAGATACACCACTTGTAATTCATAGTCCAAAGTTCGGTGGGGCATGAGTTAGATATGTAACTAAATATTACCGCTATCCTACCCATCATGATGAATATATTAATATGTATCAACCACTAACATGTTAGATATATTATAAATTAAGGATGAACATTATTCATTCAATCATTTGTATTCTATTATGACCTTTGGAGTCTATTACATTTTATATTTAATGAACACAATTGTATATTGATGGGTTGATGCATAAAATTTTCATATTCCTCTATTTATCTTCTTTCTATCTTGTTCATTTATATCCATAGAGATTAATGTAATGTAACGACTTGTTTACAACACGTTCTTAGTATGAGTCTCTACTTAAATCTGAGTGTTGCCCTAATTAAGAAAGAATCGTGTCTTTCTTGTAAGGTGTTTTTATTTGAATCAATCTAAATATCTAATTTATATTGTTATGATTACAATCTAATACAATAGTCCTAAAATCATGATTTTACCTTGTAGTTTAGTAATCTTCTGTATTAGGCTCAATATAATATAAAAGTATGTCTAACATAACATAAATGTATGATGAATATTACGTAAAGGTACATATATAAAAGGTGCAAAGTTGAGTTTTTTTTTTTTTTTTAAGTTAAAGGTATGAAATCTGGGTATAAAATGTATGTCTAACATAATATGAAAATATGTCTAACATAACATAAATGTCATAACAAAAATTAAAAAATCAAGTGCGAAAAGAAAATAATAAAAAGAAAAACGAACAAATGGTCTAGATCCGACCGAGAGATTCATGCACACCTGCTGCACTGGAGATCTACTCTTTGATCTTATGGCCATTTCCATTTCATAAATGCTTCTCGCCTAGTTATCAGTTCTTTTGTTATGTATAAAAGAGTAAATAGTTATTGGTAAAATTCATTGATTTGTAAGTAGTCTCAATTAGTTCCTATATTCTATTAAATTGTTAGCTTTAACAGTTTAATTAGTATTTTTGTTATGGAGGTTTTTGATCGACTTGATTTCTCGTTTCCTTCAAGTTAGATGGTAATCTTTTTTTTTTTTAATGATTATAATTATTTGAATCCCAAAATCAAGCCAATAATAAGTTGAATATCATGGTCTATGATAAATAATTTTCCTAATGTTTGGTGTATATGCTTATAGTTTCTGTAACGAACATTATGTAAGATTTTGATGAATGACAAAACATGTAATAGAATAGGAGCCTAGGATCCTGTGTATTAGATTCCGTTGTAATATTCTATAAATTAGGATCAGGAGGCTTGAAGATCAAAGACCAGAATTGAAGACCTTGCTGCACAAAAACCGCGAAGACAAAAATAATACAGCAGGCTGCTTCGGGTAAGATGCTGGTTGCAAATTAACCAAGGATGCTGAGATGAATGAAGAGGAGACTGAAGCATTAGGAAGTTACAGCTACCTGAGGAGTAGCGGTTATCTCAAAGAACGTGCACAAAAGTTTACGGTAGGCACAAGCCGCAGTTGCAACCAACCAAGAAGTGTCATGTATCAAAAGGCAAAAAGGAAAGTCAGAAGATGTACGATCAAATCAAGAAATGTCACGTCACTCCAAAAAGGCAGCAGATCTGATCTTCTCTCCAATGGACAAAATTCAAATCACCTATAAATACGAGAAGACTAGGACTTGGAAGACACCTGAAACTCTCGCAATCTAAATGCTCAAAGATATACACTGCAGATCATATACAAACATCAAAGAAGTTTCAAGTCCAGCCACGCAGCAAGCTACTCTCAGCTTAAAGAGCTCAACTGCTTTAAGCTTGCTGCCTGTGTTACTAGAGTTTTATTCTCTTTGTTAGACTGTGTGGAGTTGCTTGATCAGAGGGTGTCCCTGATCAAGTATTTTCGCTCTTGGTAGAAGAGCAAGAGTCTTGTGTGGGCTAAGGGTTTCGCTCTTGGTAGAAGAGCGAGAGTCCTGTGTGGGCTAGAGGATTAGTCACTGTGCAGTAACCCTTGTGTGGCAGAGACTGGCAGTAGTTCTCGTTAGGTTTAGGTTGTCTAAGCGAGGCTTATTTAAATCAACCGTTTTACCTAACGAAGGTCCCTCCTTGTGTAGGAGAAGAGAGAACGTAGAGGGATTACTCCACCCTCGAACCTCTATATATTGTTGTGCTCTTTACTGTTTATTACCTTGATCATAATATTGCATATCTGAATCTATCTGCTGTATATCATCCTTAAGCATAGTCACGGTCTTCAGAAAAACAAGTATTCTTTTGAAAAAGTATTTCTGTTGTGCATAACACTCTTTTGTTTCAATCTTAAAGGTAACTGCTCAAGCAGCGACCTTCGAAGTAAGATTTTTTGAAAAATTGAGTAGGCTTATTCACCCCCCCTCTAAGCCTACTACCACTTGGGACCAACAAGTGGTATCAGAGCAGGTTGGATTAAGAACATCCGATCTAACTGATCAATCTTAGATCCTCTTTTCTGAAACCCTTGTTTTTAAAAGCATTATCATCATGGATTCTCATAAAGTACCTATGTTTTCCATTGATGAATATGATGATTGGAAGATTCGCATGCAGGCACATTTATCGGCCATGCATGATGAAATGTGGTACGTTATCACTGAAGGACCACCGAGGATTACTAAAGTCAATCCATTGTTTGCTAGAACCGCAGATGAAGCAGCTGATAGGCAAGGAGATGCAGGAGCCATTCCACATCCAGCCGTTCTGGACAAACCAAAAGAGGAATGAACTGCCGATGAAAGAAGAAGAGCAAATCTAGATAATGTAGCAAAGAACGCTCTATTCCTTACTCTTGACAAAGGAACTTTCATCAAAGTAAAGACTTGCAGAACTGACAAAGAGATCTGGGAAAAGCTTGAGCAAATATGCGAAGGCACTGAGCTTACAAAAGAAAACAAAGTCTCAACGGCAACACAAAAGTTCGAGCTGTTCGAAATGGTACCTAGAGAAACCCTAGAGCAAATTGATCTAAGGTTTACAGCCATTATCAATGAGCTCGAGTCCCTGGATAAGGTCTACACTCGGAAGGAGAAAAACATGAAGGTATTGAGAGCGCTCCCTGCTGAATGGGACAGCAAGACAACAACCATGAGGTGTCTATGGACTTAAAGTCTATGAGTACATTCAATCTCTTTTCAGACCTCAAAGCCTTTGAGTTCGACATCAACAGAAGGAAAATGGAAATTGAAGGAAGCAACTCAAGGGTCACTGCACTAACAGCAAGACAACCTCAAGAAGTAAGGAAGTCTAAAGATCAACCAACTGATCTGGAAGCCACTGCAGAAGAAGACATGTCACTACTTCTGAAGAGATTTCAAAAGTTCATGAAAAGAAACTCAAGAACCGATGGCTTCAGGAGAAAGCAAAGTGAAACCGGCACCCGTGAGCAATCACCTCATGCAAACTCCAAGGCCACTGACCTCTACTACAACAGTAGAAAGCCAGGTCACTATGCCAGAGAATGTCCATATCCAGAAGTCCACAAATATCCAGAAGATGAGCGGAAAGTGAGAAAAGAAAGAAAAAGACAAGAACGTCAGAAGTTGAGGGCGCTACTTGGTGAGGCAGAATCTTTTCAGGTAGCTACACCTGATAAGACACCTAGGAAGGATGAATTAACTATCAATAGTGACTTAGAGGACTCATCATCAGACGATGAAGCTCTGATCTGCCTCATGGCCAAAACCGACGACTCTGAAGATGAGGTAATATATTTAAACTCTCCTGTTCAAATAAATGAAAGAATGAATATGATATGTACCTTTAAACAAATCATGAGTGACTTTGAACAAATCACTTCGACACATGAGGAGTTAAAATTAGAGAACATAGAACTCAGGAACAAGCATGCTACACTAGAAAGAGAGTTAGTGATAGAAAAATCAAAAATTCAACCATGCAGTAACCACAAAGCTGAAATCTATGAACTCAAATTACAAGTCACTAAGCTAGAAAATGAAAAGAAGGTTCTTATTGAGAAAATTAATACCTTCAACAAATCATCCAAAGACTTAGATGTTATGCTAAGAAATAGAAAACTAAAAAATTATTCTGGTATAGGTTACTGTGAAAAGGACTCTACCTTAGTTGCTAGTACCTTAAAGTAGGGCTGGGGAAAAATATCGAATTACCGAAATACCGCACTTATCGTATCGAAAATTACCGAAAAAACCGAAATTTTCGGCGTACCGAAATTTTCGGTACGGTATCGGTATGAACTTTTTTGAAATTTCGGTATTTCGGTATATACCGAAATACCGAAATATAATAATAATAATATATATATATATATTATATCAAATATAAGAGTAGGGTTTCCAAATTAGAATCTCATTTTCCCCCAAAATACACAATCTCACCTCCTTCCCCCAAATCCATCACCCCATCACCACCACCGGACTGTAGCCGCCGCCGCCACCGTCGACTGTTGCTGCCGCCGCCGCCCGCCACTGCAGCCGCCGCCGCCAGGCTTCCCAGGCTTCACAACCTGATACTACGGTATGCTTCTCTGCTTTGTCCACATTTCAAAGATTGAGTAGAAATATAAGAAGCAATCATGGGAAATTTTGACTAAATAGTGTTGATTGAGTAGAAAAAGAAACAAAGACAATTCACTTGCATTAATTAATTTTGGGTTTTTTCATATCTTCTGAATCGATTTGATTTGTAATGAGTTGAGTTAAAAAAAATTGATTCAAGACTTTAATGTTGTCTTCTTCTTTTTTTCCTTCTTTTTCCTCCTTTTGTCTCTCTTTTGTGAAATTGTGGTTTCCTTTAGTGGAGTGACAAATCTCCTTGATTGAGTTGTGGGTCTTCTTTGTAGTTTCTATACTTAAATTTCATTTATGTTACAATAGTCGAAAACCCATCAATTTCTTGAAATTTCTATTCATTTTTTAATTATAATCCTTGTGTTTTTGTGTTGGGTGTATACTTGATGAAATGGGTTTTAGTGAATCTAGGTATACGTATGTGATACTCAATTTCATTACATGTTTTACTTAATATTCAAAAATTATAAAAACCAGACTTCTAGTTAACTACATTTTATAGTATTATATATACTAAATCCTGAAGAAATTAATGTGTCCCAAGGAGCAAAATTAGGAGTAATAGAGGCTTCTCTTCATTATTTTAATCTGGCCTCGACTGCCTCGTCTTGTTAAATTTGTTTTCACTGCTTGTTAAATTTCACTGCATCAATTTTTTCATTAAATGCTGAATCAATCCGTGTTAATTATTACGATGTGGTGTGTTGTACTTGATTTAAACATATTGTTTCATATTATATTTCTTTTATTTCATATCTAATTGTAAGTTCTCTACGAAATGCAGTTCTAATTACCTCTTTGAGAATTGAACATGGAATCAGATTCTTCTCATACTCCTCAAGCGAGTCAATCCGAAACACCAAATACTAATCTATTTTGTAACTTTTACAGGTCATGTGTATTGATTCTTGAGAATTTGGAGGTTCAAGATGAATTAGATTTTTGTATCTAAAGATTAACTTGATTGTTCCTTTTGTCATGTTAATTGCTATTTGAATTGGATTTTTTTGTCATGTTATTTGTTTTGGATTGTTGGGATATGAACTTTAATATATTATGTTCGGTATTATATTGTGAATATAAAGGCACCTACGTTTGTGTCTACAACCATTCCTCATCAAAATGAATTATCTAATTTATGGGGAAGCACAAGCACAAATGTAGAAAGCCCTATAGAAAAAGGAACAAAATACTTTAGAACTAATGAGGAATCTGAATCTGTCAGAAGTTGGCTCCAGCAACCTAGGTATGCTAAAAATAGAAACTATAGACAACGATCTAAGAAGTTTAAAAGAACACAATTGTCATATGTACCAGAGATGTATGGAACCTTCACTTCTAGAAAGCAAAGGAGGGAATCACAAATATTTATGCAGTATCCAAAAGATACTTATGGCAATCCAAGAACTATCAAGACTTGCAACAAAAGGATTATTGTAAAGCAAGTATGGGTTCCTAAAAGGAGAATATAGACTAACAAAAAAGGACCCGTACTTGTATGGGTACCTAAAAGGAAGTGATTTCTCTTGTGAGTACAGGAACATGTGACTGAGAACATCAAAGAAATATGGTATATTGATAGTGGTTGTTCAAGACACATGACATGAAACCAGAAAAGTCTTATCAATTTTAAAGTCTTCAAAGGACCTAAAGTTACATTTGGAGATAACTCCAAAGGAAGTACAAAAGGCACTGGTGATCTAATCAAAGGAAAGATCTGCATCAAAGAAGTATCTTATGTAAAGAGTTTGAAGTATAATCTTCTAAGCATAAACCAATTCTGTGATTAAGGGTATTGTGTGGAGTTCAATCACAACAAGTGTCTCATAAAGGACAACAAAACTCAGGAAGTCAAGCTTACAAGAACTAGAAAAGGAAACGTCTACATTGCTAAATGGTACTCAGTAACCACTGCCACATGTTTTGTTGCCAAAGACACCTCTGAAGCTAGCTGGCTGTGGCACAAGAGATTGAGTCACCTGAACTTCAAAACTATGAACAAGATGGCCAGAAAAGGACTAGTTAGAGGACTACCAGACATTGTCTACAGAGAGGAAGTTGTATGTGGAGCATGCCAAAAAGGGAAACAAGTGAAAAGCTCTTTCAAGAACAAAACTCTTTGCTTTACTGAGAGGGTATTAGATATGCTTCATATGGATATTTTTGGACCTATTGATCCAATCAGTGTATCAGCGAAGAAGTACACCTTAGTAGTAGTAGATGACTACTCAAGGTTCACATGGACAGTCTTCCTTGCAAAGAAGTCCGACACCCAGCAACGTCTACTAAGGTTTTTGAAAAGACTGCAAACAGAAAAACGCCTGAGCATAGTAAAGATCAGAATAGACAGAGGAACTAAATTTACTAACAAATTCATAGAAGACTATTGTTCAAACAATGGAATCAAGCACGAATATTCAGCAGCCAGGACGTCTCAACAAAATGAGGTTGCTGAAAGAAGAAATAGAACTTTGAAAGAAGTCGCAAGAACAATGCTGGTAGAAGCTGAGCTACCAAAGAGATTTTGGGCAGAAGACCAACACAACATGCTACACACATAACAGATGCATGATAAACAAGGATCTGAACAAAATGCCCTACAAACTGTGGTATGGCTACAACCTGTGTTGATTATTTTCACATCTTTGGATGCAGGTGCTTCGTGCTCAACAATGGAAAGGAATACCTTAAAGCCTTTGATACCAAATCTGACGAAGGAATATTCCTTGGTTACTCATCAGTGAGTAAAGGCTTTAGAGTCTTCAACAAAAGAACACTTGTTGTGGAAGAGTTTGTACATGTGATTTTTAATGAATCACACTGTAGTAAGGCTAATATTAAGGAACTCCAAGAAGAATTGAACAGAACTCACATCAACGACATTCATGTTGAATATATTGATGTGAAGTTACCAAACCTTCAAAATGTGGATGGAATCCCACCATCCCGGACCACGTATGTTCCTGACATGCAGATACCAACTCAGAGACAGGAACCTGAAGATGATCAAACTATCAATCTAAACCAGAACCCAATTGAGGGGGAACCCCAGCAAGTCGATGAAGCAAGAAGAAGATGGCTAAAATATCACCCTAGAGATCTAATTATTGGAGATTACACATCTGGCGTAAGAACGAGACGAGCAAAGCCACACGAAGTCATGTTCGCTTGCTTTATATCACAAATAGAGCCAAAACACCCGGAGGAAGCTCTACAAGATACCAACTGAGTTCAAGACATGCAAGAAGAGCTAAATGGATTTGAAAGAAATCAAGTCTGGTACTTGGTCCCCAGACCTACACATCAAGGCATCATAGGAACCAAGTGGGTGTTCAAGAACAAGCTAGATGAAGAAGGACAAGTTGTAAGGAATAAAGCAAGGCTAGTAGCAAAAGGATAATGCCAAGAAGAAGACATATATTTTGATGAAACCTTTACTCCAGTAGCCAGACTTCAAGCAATTAGAATCTTCCTAGCATATGCAGCATATAAGAATCTCACTGCATATCAAATGGATGTGAAGAGCGCCTTCTTGAATGGGATGCTGGTAGAAGAAGTCTATGTTGAACAACCACCTGGGTTTGAAGAAGATGCTGATAAGATGGTGTATAGATTGAGAAAAGCTCTTTATGGACTGAAGCAGGCGCCAAGAGCCAGGTATGACACCTTGTCAAAGTATCTACTGGATAATGGTTTCAAGAAGGGCAAAGTGGATAAAACCCTATTCAGAATCTAGGATGGAGATAACATCCTGTTGGTTCAGATCTATGTGGATGACATCATTTTTGGATCTACCAACAGAGAGCTATGCAGGAAGTTTTCCAACTTGATGCAATCCAAGTTTGAAATGAGCATGATGCGAGAATTAAGTTTCTTCCTCGGATTGCAAGTTAAGCAGCTTGATCAAGGAACCTTCATAAATCAAATGAAGTATACCAAGGAGCTGATCAAGAGATTCGGAATGGAGAATGCCAGCGTAGTAAGCATTCCAATGCAAACTTCAAAGGGTCTAGATAAAGACGAAAATGGTAAAGCAGTTGACATCACCAGATATAGAAGACTAATCGGATCACTGCTCTATCTTACCACAAGCAGGCCAGATATCATGTTCGTTGTGGGAATGTGTGCACGATATCAAGCCGCACCCAAAGAATCTCATCTTACAGCAGCAAAGAGAATAATCAGATATCTTAAAGGAACCCAAGATGTAGGCTTGTGGTATCCAAAAGAAGGTGATATTAAATTGATTGGATACACTGACTCTAATTTTGCAGGTTGCAAAATTGATAGAAAAATCACTAGTGGAACGTGTCAAATACTAGGGAATCGCCTAATATCCTGGTTCCACGACCGAAGCTGAATATGTTGCTGCAGGAAGCTGCTGTGCGCAAATATTATGGATTCAACAACAACTACGAGATTACGATATTGTGGAAAAGGATACTCCAATTATGTGTGATAATACAAGTACAATAGCCATCACACATAATCCAGTTTTTCACTCAAGAACTAAACACATTGATGTTAGACATCACTTCATCAGAGATCATGTCGAAAAAAAAGATATCTTTCTAGAGAAAATTCATACTGATCAACAATTAGCTGACATATTCACAAAACCTCTATGTGAATCGAGATTTTCCTTTCTAAGAAACGAATTAGACATTATTAAATTAAGCTAAACCTACTAATATATTTGTTGAAGTGTCCTACAACTCAGGGGGAAACACAAAAATCACTTTCAGAAAGGACACTGAATAGGATCCTGACAAAGGTCCCTGGTGAAGGAAGCTGATAAAGCCTACTGAAAGATACACCAGCAAAAGCTACCTGGTAACTTAATCATCACAAAGGAACCCACGAAGCACACGATAGTGAGAAATTGTCAATCCCGAGACGTGGCGCATCAAATCAGGGCAGGTTACCCAATAAAAGGCGGCGATATTTGCAGACAAGTCCCTCAAGATCTTTGAAAAGATAAAATCAAATCAGCGCATTTAATGCAAGGATCCTCAACAGCGGGATAAGAGACCTTTCAAATTCAAAAGGATCTACACCATTGATCAAAATACAGGAAGTTCTCCTATAAAACAGAAACTTTACACTTGATCAAATCTTTTACGTCTTCATATCTTCTAAACTCTCTAACCTTCTGCATATTAACAACCTAACAATAGTTCTTGCGATTTTCTCCAATTTTTGCAGAAAACTCACCTAATCTACTATCTCTCGAAATGGCACCCAAAGTCACGCAAGTTATAGATGGTCGTCTCATCGATGAGAAAATCATAGTGAAAGCCATTAGAGATGAGGGCCACTCCATTGATCTGATGCAGACGATTCTAAACAATCTTCACCAGTCCAGAGTCTTAGGCTTATGCTCACGCTACAGAGAACCCTACTGTGAGGACATGATCTGTCAGTTCTACAACAATGCAGAAATATCCAAAGACAAGACGAAGATTATTTCCAAGATAGGAAAGAAGACGGTTGAGATTACCACCAGTCTCCTAAGCAGAATCTTCCAACTACCCACTAAGGGGATAGACAGCAGTGAGTTAGTCACCTATGGGGAGGAAATGGTGGAGGAATACTAGAAGAGATTCACAGGTTCAGAGGACCTGCTGACATTAAACAAGAGCTGCAACAAAAAGCTCTTCCAAATAGAGTACCAGATGCTCCGTGACATCTGCTGCCATATCATCGAAAACCGATCAGGCTCCTTTGACAAGTGTACCAACCTGAGGTACAGGATGATGATGGCTCTGATGGAGGCAGAAGACATAAACTGGGCTGAGTATGTGTTCACTAGGCTCAAGGAAGAAGTGGAGAAGAAGGTGGGTAAGCCAACATAGGATTAGTGATCAACACCATCCTTGGGTTTGCTGGTCATGATTTGTCAAAAGGTAAGCTTATCCAAAAGGGCAAGTTCATAGGATATGGCAGAATTTTTACAAAGAAAGGAACAAAGGGTTCCCCAGTAACAAAAAGAGCTCCTGCAGTAAAAGAAAAGAGATCTCAAAGGAAGGAGGTACAGGAAAGTTCATTTGAGGGGGAAAGCTCAGCAACCATTTCTTCTCCACCAAGGCAGGAGAAGGAAGTAAGGAGTACGAGGGCAAGGGTGAAATAGATGGTGAAAAGAAAGCTGAGGATCTCTGATGGTGAAGTGTCACCATCACCTGTGTTAATGCTCCCTGCTCCCCCAAGGAAAGTTGCTGATGCTGAATCAGAGATTCAAACCACTGAACAAGCAGAAGTGGTCATGCGAATGGTAACTACTGAAATACAAAAACAGTTGGGTATAGATGAAGAAGAGAGTTCAGAGGACTCTGAACCCAATATAGTCCTGGATATTGAAAAGATGAAGGGAGAGCTCAGGAAACAGTGGGAAAGAATCACAACTTGGTGGAATTATCGACACCTTCCCAGTATGGTCTTGGTTCAATAGCAAGAGCTACATACAGAGGAAGATTGGGCACTGAATTGGGTTGAGGTGTCTGACATTGAAGAAGAGAAAGTACTGGACTCAAGCTTTCTAGTAGGATTACGAAATAAGAAATTGAGTGAGTTCAAGGAAAACTATGAAGCAGAGTTAAGAATGGCTGCTCGTGCCAAAAAGAAGAAACAGACAGCACCTCTTGAACTGCCTCCACCATCCCTAAGAACTCTGAAGGAAAAAAAGCCCATTGAGCAACCTGACTTCTATAGGGATGATGTCATTCTAATGGGAGCACCTGAACAAGTGATCGCTGGTGATGACATAGGTTTTGCTGAGAAACAAGCAGAAGCCTTTGGAACTGATGAAGCAGAAGAAAGGATGCTGAAATAGGCTATGGATGCTAGTTTGATGGAAAAGGAGAGGAAGCATAAAGTTGTAATCATACAAATCGGGTGAAGGGTCTTCAACTAGAGCAGCACCCATAGAACATCTTTTGAATGCTCCACTAATAATTTAGAAGACTCCATCACCATCAGCATCCAAAGACGAATCCAATGGAGCCTACAATCAGCTGGTTGACATAGTGATTTTGCCAGATGAAGAGGAAACAAGATCAGAAATTGCTGGAGAAGTTCATATCATGCAAGATATTCCTATCACCCTAGAACAGGCTGACACGCCAATGATGGAGCCATCAGCTACTCCCAGAGGGTGCAAAACTGGATACACTTGCAGTTGCTGCAGCTCTTGCAGAAACTCTAAGAGGAGCAACTCTTGAAGAATGAGAACCTATGTCAAAACTTTCTGCCGATAGAACACCAATGGAGGTTGACAAAACGGCTGAGGAAATTTCACCTACTCTCATACAGGATGTAATCTCTGAGAATCCTGCGAACCATGGAGAGATGGTTGCAGAGGATGACACAACTGAACAGGCTGCTAACAGAGAGCCTACTATTGAGATGATTCCAGAGGAACAAAATCCCCAGAAAAGACCTGCTACTGAAGAAACTAACCCCAAAGAGCCCACTATTATGGCAGATGATGATGATTCAGTTCATTATAGTGCAGATACTGAGAGTTTTATGTCAAATTCTAACAGCGATGAAGGGTCACCCAGTGAACAGGGTGAATCTGGAGCCAAAAAATCCAAGCCTCTAAATCCTTCTTCTTCTGTGCAGAATGAAGAACAAAAATCCTTTGATGATGTTCTCAAAGCAATAGGAGAACTTGGAACATCCTTGAGCAAAGCAAGCAAGTAGATGAGAGCTGAAGCAAGAAAGGATAGATTCAAAGCCACCTTCAAACAGGATACTCTGAATGCAACTTTGGCCAGATTACAGCAGTCTATCTCTTCTCTAACATCCTCTACCACTCTTATTGCCACAATCAAGAGCATGAATGACAAGCTCAATTCCCAAGCAAACAAATCAACTACAATTGAGCTAGAGTAGCAATTTATGTCCGCTTCCCTCAAAGAAGTTTCCAACATTCAGCATGAACATAAGCAAACCTTGGATGATCTTACTGAGATGATAGCTAGCATGCATTCAATGCTCCAGTTTGCAATTGGATCGAACTTTGATGCTGACAAAAAAAGGGAAGAGACAGCTAAGAGGATTGAGCAAAGAAGGCAGCAAGTTCCTCCATCCTCTTGCAAAGATCTAGCAATATTGCCTAAAAGGGATTCAGGTGGCAATGTAGGAAGTTATGGAGGAAGCTCTGGTGGACAACAAGATAGTAGAACTATCAAAAGAAAATCTGATGCTATCTCAGATATCCATCCTGGTCTTCGAAGAGGAGTAGAAGAAAGAGAAGAGAAAATGAGAAGAGTTGAGGAAGAACTTGTTAAAGCATCAGATGCTCACCTTGAAAGATTTGCAAACGAGACCTTATCCAAACTCTTCCCTCCTCAGAAACAACCTGACCTAGAAGCTCTTACTACAGAGGAAGGGAATGCATCAGAGTCACTTCATATTTTCTTAGATGGGAGTCCAAACTGCAGAGATCCTAATTTTCGAGAATGGGAGCTCCCTGAGATTGATCTACCTATCAATCAGTGTCCATCCTTTCAGCAAATCAATATCTTCAAACAGGCAGAATATATGAAATACTACAATCAGCTATGCAATGAATCCATAATTATCAAAGGGAAAAATAATCGCAAAGGACTCAAATGCTTCAGAGACCTTGCTAGTAGAAGAGTTCTTCCAAAACAGATAAGGCTGAAGAGCAGATTAAGCAGAGGAGAAACCATTCCCTTCCATGAAGATTTTTGGCTAAGATATGATGAGATGCCTGAGATTAAACAGAAGATGGAGCCAACCTATCAAGAGTCTCTCCTCAATTGGTGGAAGGGACCAAGAAAATAAAGAAAGAGAGCTTCCTGGTTCAAGCCGTAGTAAACCTCATTATTCTTTATTTATGCATACTCTTCCGTTTATTGTTTTATGCTTTGATCTCGTTTAAACTTACTATGAATATACATCTCTTTTGATTCTATAAAGCTCACTGCTCGTGAACTTGTGTTTATCACTTGATCTGATTTTATGTATTTTGACTATCTAGTTATTTGCTGAACTTATAGTTTTTGATCCTCTTAGAAAAGGTTTTGTCATCATTAAAAAGGGGGAAATTGTAAGGAACATTATGTAAGATTTTGATAAATGACAAAACATGTAATAGAATAGGAGCCTAGGATCATGTGTATTAGATTTTGTTGTAATATTCTATAAATTAGGATCAGGAGGCTTGAAGATCAAAGACTAGAAATTGAAGACCTTGCTGCACAAAAACCGTGAAGACAAAAATAATACAGCAAGCTGCTTCGGGTAAGATGCTGGTTGCAAATTAACCAAGGATGCTGAGACGAATGAAGAGGAGACTGAAGCATCAGGAAGCTACAGCTACCTGAGGAATAGCGGTTATCTCAAAGAATGTGCACAAAAGTTTACGGTAAGCACAAGCCGCATTTGCAACCAACCAAGAAGTGTCATGTATCAAAAGGCAAAAAGAAAAGTCAGAAGATGTGTCAGACTAGAACGACGATTGCAGGTTCTGAGTGACAGCCTGAGCAAACAGTGTACGATCAAATCAAGAAATGTCACGTCACTCCAAAAAAGGCAGCAGATCAGATCTTCTTTCCAACGGACAAAATTCAAATCGCCTATAAATACGAAAAGACTAGGACTTGGAAGACACCTGAAACTCTCACAATCTAAACGCTCAAATATATACACTGCAGATCATATACAAACATCAAAGAAGTTTCAAGTCCAGTCTACGCAGAAAGTTACTCTCAGCTTAAAGAGCTCAACTGCTTTAAGCTTGCTGCCTGTGTTACTAGAGTTTTATTCTCTTTGTTAGACTGTGTGGAGTTGCTTGATCAGAGGGTGTGCCTGATTAAGTATTTTTCGCTCTTGGTAGAAGAACAAGAGTCCTATGTGGGCTAAGGGTTTCGCTCTTGGAAGAAGAGCAAGAGTCCTGTGTGGGCTAGAGGATTGGTCACTGTGCAGTAACCCTGTGTGGGAGAGACTGGCAGTAGTTCTCGTTAGGTTTAGGTTGTCTAAGCGAGGCTTGTGTAAATCAACCGTTTTACCTAACGAAGGTCCCTCTTTGTGTAGGAGAAGAGAGGACGTAGAGGGATTACTCCACCCTCAAACCTCTATAAATTGTTGTGCTCTTTACTGTTGATTACCTTGATCATAATATTGCATATCTGAATCTATCTGCTGCATATCATCCTTAAGCATAGTCACAGTCTTCAGAAAAACAAGTATTCTTTTGTAAAAGTATTTCCGCTGTGCATAACATTCTTTTGTTTCAATCTTAAAGGTAACTGCTCAAGCAGCAACCTTCGAAATAAGATTTTCTGAAAAATTGAGTAGGCTTATTCAGCCCCTCTAAGCCTACTACTACTTGGGACCAATATTTTCTTTTAAATGATTTGCTCTACTTGGAGTGAATATGCATGAAAAAAAAAGTATAGAATTTTAGTGTTCATAATTGTTGGAAATTATATTTTAAATCTTTTAAATATTTCCAGAAAGATCAATATGTGTTGAATATGCATATGTTAATGAGTTGTATTATAGTTTTTTTTAAATGAAGTGACTAAAGATAGAATGAATTTCCTTGAAGCTATATAACTATAATATGTTCATTTATATAAATCTCCCAGTGATACATTGTTTGATGTTGTACCAATTTAGTGATGTGTTTAATTGAAAGAAAATTATCTGTCAATTTGAGATAATAAGTGCATAAAAGCTATGCTTTAGCTAGCTATCTGCATGTGGAGTCTAAAGATGTGTCTGTTGATGATATACATATTATTGGAACACATAAAAATTTGAGGAAGTTAATTAATCTTAAAGATAGAATTTGAAACAATTTTTTTTTGGTAAGATCAAGTATTGTATCGGCCTACAGATCGAGCATCTCATTGAAGGAACTTTTTGTTAGTTCCAAGTGGATGCAGAGGTTGGGGGGGGTTGAATGAACATCTCTTATTTTTCGTTTTTCTTCTCTATCATCTGTAAGTTGTTGAAAGCTATTGCTGCTTACAGCAACTTAACGGTTCTAGCGATCTGCTTGCAGCAAACTGATTGGTGCAGCTTCACACTCAGAGTTATGCACAACGGATTTGTTAAAAATAGAGAGTTAAGATATGTATGCTGAAAGCAGTAAATAAAACACAAAGGCTTTTATAGAGGTTTGTAGGTGGTGTAAGCGTTCTACGTCCTCTCTTCTCCTTCACAAGGAGGATATCCACTAGAGATCCGTGCATCTGGTGCACATCAACATTTGCCCTATTTTAGATTTAAGAAAACACAAATTTGTTATTTATATGCACATGAATAATTTCGCGGATTGAATTATGTGATTTCAAGATACCTATAAATTAGGAATTAAAAGTATCATAGCATTTCAATTGGCGAGCATTGTATATTTTGATATTGCTTGTAAATTATTGGATAATTGATATAATCATATGAAATTTGGCAAAATATTTTATGCAACTGGTGCATGGATCTAGGATCCATGCACCCGGGTCGACCAGCCCCACGCGCCTCTGACGTGCGTTTTCACGCGTCTGGTGGGTGCGCTCAAACCTACCAAGATTCGCTCAGGCAGTCATACCCTCATGTTATGTTAGTGTTACCCGTGTTACCCTAGTGGGCGCTCAAACCCACCAAGATTCGCTCAGGCAGTCATACCCTCATGTTATGTTAGGGTTACCCTCATGTTATGTTAGTGTTACCCGTGTTACCCTCACGAGGGTAACACTAACATAACATGAATGTAACTCTAACATAACATGAGGGTAACTCTAACATAACATGAGGGTATGATTAACATTTTAGTTCAATGGTTTTAAACTAAAGGTATGAAATTTGGATATGGGGTCTCATTAACATAACGCGAAGGTAACCCTAACATAACGCGAAGGTAACTTAACATAACGTGAGGGTAACGACCAAAACACGCGAAATAAGTAAAGGGGCACGGGTTGGGTGGGCCAGCCCAGCCCGCGCGTGGCCTAGTTGCACGGATCTGTCCGTGCAACTGGTGCACAGGAGAGTAACTCATGAAATTTTATTTTATAAATTAGTAACTTAACGAATTCACTACAAGAAAAATGCACATAGACAACGCCCCTAAGACAACGGTTTTTTCAAAAAACCGTTGTCGTAGTCAAATTTAGCGTTGTCATAGACAAAACCGTTGTCTTAGGGCACAAAAATCCACTCATAGACAACGGCATTTTTTTGGCGTAGTCGTAGAGGTGTAGTCGTAGGGTAAAATTCAGCCCTAAGACAACGCTGGTGACTTGACGTTGTCATAATGGTGTAGTCTTAGGTACAAAATGAACCCTATGACAACGCTTATAATACGAGATTGTCGTAGATATGTAGTCGTTGATCCCTAAGACAACGGGTACTATATGAGGTTGTCGTTGAGGCGTAGTCATATATCCCTGAGACAACGACAACTTTATAGCGTTGTCATAACCTTGTCAAAGCTTTGTCGTAGACTAAATAAACTTGATTTAATATTTATTATTACTATTACTATATGTAAATACATTTAAAATTTATCCAGACAAATTATTACCCAAAATCAAAATCCCCAAATTCCCTAGAAATCCCTTCACAATCAATCGGAACCCTAGCTGTCGCCGCCACGATCGCCGCCGCCGGTGAGGTCGCCGCCGCTCTCCCATGCCGCCAGCCGCTGCCTCGCCGCACGCACCCATCCCTGCCAGGCGCTACCTCACCAAGCGCACCCACGCCGCAGCCGTCGCCTCTCCGCGCCCACCCATCCCCTCCAGTCGCTGCCTCGCCGCGCGGCGCTGCCTCTCCAAGCCGTGCACACCCTCGCCTCGCTTCACTTTGGTCCGCCTCCATTCTCCATCCCCCCACCTTGAAATCACGCCGCTGCCATTAGGGTCTGAGCTCCGAATCCATGGCTGAGACTCCTAAAATGAAGAAATCTAAGGTATCCTACTACACAACCCCCAAATCAAAGCAGCTCGATGACCACCTGATTGAACCCCTAACACCCCACATCTCAACGCCCACTCCCCGACGCTCCCTCCGCCTCAGCGCCGCCACACCAGACCCTACCCCTCACCGGAATGCGCCGCCGCCTCTTTCGCCCACCACGATTTCGATCACCCCTGCGTCTCCCCAGCCCACTGAGTATAAGAGGAAGAGGAAACTTCAATAGAAACGGGTCTCTGCAGATTTTGAGAAAAAAAGGGAATCAAGGAGTGGGAAATGTAGCAATGCCGGTGATAAAGTTAAGAAAAGGGTGTATTATAAGAAAGTGGTGTATGATGGAGGGGAGTTTTTTGCTGGAGATGATGTGTATGTGAAGAGGAGGGAGGATGCTAGCTCTGACAATGACGATCTGGAGGTGGAGGAATGCAGAGTCTGCTTTAAGCCTGCTGGAAGGCGGATTATGATCGAGTTGGATGATTGCTTGAATGGGTTTCACTTGAAGTGCTTTAAACCGCCATTGAAGGGGTTCCTGATGGAGATTGGATCTGTAATTTTTGTGAGGCCAAAAAATCTGGAGAAATCGTGAAATTTTCAGAGCCGCCAGAGGGGAAGAGGAGGAGTAGAACTGCTAGGGAGAAGCTGCTTTCCAGCGATTTGTGGGCTGCTCGTATTGAGAAGTTTGTGCCATTAACTTTCCGTTACTCGAAAATTTTGATAATTCTTAATTTTATACTGAGTTTTTAATGGTGTGTTAATCTTATCATGTATTATGTTGTTTGAACTTCTGTAGTTTATGGAAAGCAGTGGATGGTACTTACTGGTTTCGTGCTCGGTGGTATATTATTCCGGAGGAGACTGCCATGGGGAGACAACCTCATAATTTGAGAAGAGAGCTCTATCGAACTAATGATTTTGCTGATGTTGAGGTGCAGTATCCCCTTTTCTTCATTAAAGAATTTTATTTGAGTAATGAATTAGTTAAAAAATATAAGTCGGCAATCTTGATCTGTCTTTGTATAAGAAAATTGGACCTTTATTCTTTCAAGATATTCTAGAAGCAGCAGATTTGAGTAGTGATCGACATAAGTTCACTTGAACTCTTACAAGATATAATATTATTTGATTTTGTTTATTGTTTATCTACTCTTGACCTTGATTAGTTGAAGGCATTCCAGAGAGGCGAAGATGGAAACAAAATAAACATAAAATTAATGAGTCTCCACCAGTTCTTGTACTACTATCTAGTATATACACTCGAATCCCTATTTAGATTTTAGACTGAATGAAATATGCCATGTCTTCTGGTCAAAATTTTCCTACCATTTAGGAATGGAATTAAATTTTGTTTGATTTGGAACGTGTGACCATTGCATTTTCCCTTGTGCAATCTGAATGTCTGTTGTTGAAAGAGTGTACTAACCTATTGCATATCTGTCATATATATAGGCCTATCCAGATAGAATTACTAATGACCAGTTTGCTAGAACAACTGCCCAAATGCATATGTGCAAAGTAACTACTACTTGGTTTGGTTTCCGTCGCATATGGAGAAGAAGCAACCAGGTTTTTGATACTGTGGAGCTGTCTCTTCCTGAGTACTCTTATGAATCTCAGGTACATCATTGATCATTGTAAAGATTTAGTTTTAGGTCTATTAAATGTTCATTTTCATATTGTTCAACTATCTCCATGTTATGAATCTTTGTTGTTTCTATCAATTGGTACCTTATTATTGTAGGCTGTTTGGATTCGAGTTCCAGAATCAGTAAAGACTGCTGTTGAGACTTCAAATCTCTCTTTCCGTGGTGGCTTGCATGCTTCTGGGCATGCTCTTCTTAATGTAGTTCTACTGTGAGTTATAAACATTTCACTATATTAATACTGACAATTTGTTTCATTTCTCTCTAAAGAAGTGTGTAGTTGAATCTGCTAGTTTTGACATGTTTTCTGTTCAGCACCTTTAGAAAATGCTTAAGTTTGACTTCCTCTTGTTAAATTAATTTGTTCTTTACTCTCTTTATAATTATGACCAACTTGATCTTATTGTGTGTGTTCTTTGAAATATATGTTCTTAAATTCATATTTTCCTAATAATATAGGTGAATTTGGAACAAGTAGAGCACTTTCTTCAATCTCTTGCTTCATATGAGGTTGCAATTTTCAAGAAACGGGCAAAGGTATAGTCTTCATGCTAGTGTATCTTTTCAGTTGAAATTGTTTTGGAAATCAATATTTATTGACTTGCACTGAGGTTTGGGATCTAATTTATTTTGTGATTGTCATTTGCTGAGAAACTATGTTGACGACTTGGTTTTGCAATATGTTTAAACTATTAACTGTCATCCTTATGTCACTATTTCATATTAGCACATTCTTCATTTAAGGTGCCTTTAAAATAAAGTGTATGTCATTGTATCCTATCTTACTCATACTCTGATATATTAATTCAAATTTATTACTATGATATTTGCAGAAGCAAAAGGCTGAGAAGATCCGTGCAAAACGTTTTCCTGCCCAAAAGAGTGTAATCTTGCAACCTTGTTAACTATCTTGAAATTCATGATTTACGATGCATCTAATTAACTTTAAAGTCTCATCTTTGCTGCCCTTTGAATCAGTCCCGTAGGATATCCGATGCCAGATTTGTGGTTGACAAGGTTGTCTAACCATCCTTGCATTTAACCTCATTCTATTAACTTGATACAATATTAGGTACTTCATTTCCAAAGGATGACACTTTTTCCTCAGGTCAATCTAGGAGAAGAGGGTTGGAAGGAAAGATACTACACCGAGAAGTTTTAAGTTCAAACTGATGATCACCGTGACAGAGTTCAAAAACATTCTGTAAGAATCTTTTGCTATATTCAACTAGGTTTGGGTTTTTGCAAGCCTTCATTACTGTGTATCTTCTTAACATTTATTATTATTCTTCTTTGGTTTCTCTAGATCTGGGTTGATCATGGTATTGTTCGTTTTTCTCGTTAATAGAAGGTGTCAAAAAATGTAGCAGTTTTAGAGAAGAAGAAATCAAAGAAATCTGATTGATGATCCATCTTTTTACATATGCATGTGGTTTGATACTGTCTTAAGGTAATGTTTTTTCTTCTCTTTTGCCTATGTTAACATTCTTAGATGGAATTTTGGTTTTCTGTGTAATAATTAAGTGCTGATTGAATGTGTAATAAAGCAATGCATGTTGCTTGCATGCATGCATGCACTCATTAAGGAAAGATACTCTGTACAATGTTGCTCACAACTTATTCAGCAATTGTGCTTTGTTGCTTCTTTGATATTGTGAGTAGAGATCTTTCTCAAAAAAAAAAAAAAAGATATTGTGGTATAGAAATGGCAGTCATCTGGTGACTCTCCAATTTGCCTTCCCAATGGTTTAGACAATAGACTAATGTGTCTATTGTGCAAGAAACCCTGAGTCGTTTGCTGAAGTAATTGTTTAAAGGATGCTATAACTATCGTGTAGTCTTTGAAATATATCGAACTGAAGAGAAAGTTCGTCCCTTTTTCAGATTGATGCAAGGCATGTATGCCTTTAACCTCATTCCTCATACCTTAATCTGGAATTCTTGTTTTATATTTTTTTTTCCTTTGGATTGAGGTATATATAATGTATATATGATGTATATTTTCTGTTTAACAGTTCACTAAAGAGAAATACACTGAAGGGATATCAATAAAGTGCGTAAGGAGTGGCAGAACATATTCAAGAACATATTTATGAATATTAGGTAATGGGAGACTTAGTTGATGAGAGGATTGAATCATATACTCATTTGTCATTGGATTTCTTTGTGGGAGGAATGTACGTTACTTGTTTTGATGAACTTATGATAAACTTGTGGGTGATAACTTGTCTATTTTGACGTTAAATTTTTGTTATGAATTCTTAGATGATGAATATTTGTTGTATGAAGTATTAGATGAATTTGGTATGACTATTTTGAGTTGAATGTCTTATTCTATATATTTGAATTTTTATTAGATTTTAATAAATATAACTTGTAAAAGACAACGCTGAAATAAATTACGACAACAGTTTTCAAACTGTTGTCGTAAGGGTCTACAACAACGGTAAAATTAACCTACAACAACGGTATAAAACAGTTGTCATAAGTATCTACGACAACGGTCAAAATAAAGCAAAAGGCGTAGTGTATTTGATCTACCACAACGGCGGGACAACGGTTAAAAACCGTTGTCGTATATACCTATGACAAGGGCGAAAAACTGTTGTCAAAGCGTTGTCTTTCTTAGCAATGACAACGCTTTGACAACAGTTTTTTGCCGTTGTCATAGGTATATACGACAACGGTCAAACACCGTTGTAAAAGCGTTGTCTAATCTATCTACCACAACGGCGGGACAACGGTTAAAAACCGTTGTCATAGGTTTCTAAGACAACGGTTAAAATCGTTGTCAAAGTGTTGTCGTAAGTAGAGAAGACAACGCTTCTTTAGAGCAACATACCTATGACAACGGTGAAAAACCGTTGTCTATGAGTGCCCCAACCGTTGTGGTAGGTATCTAAGACAACGGTTAAAAACCGTTGTCTATGAGAGAAATTTGCTGACCCCCACGACAACGATGGCTACGACAACGCTGTTTTCAGGCCTACGACAACGGTTTTTAACCGTTGTCTATGTGCGAAATTCTTGTAGTGATTAGATAGATTACATAAGATATGGTAACTTCTAACAAATCAAAAAAATCATAGATTTTAATTAGTTGACAGATCTTTTAAATTGCATCTTTAAAATAGCCTAGATGATTTTATTAAATTGAAAGATGGATTTGATAATGCTAAAATCTAATCTTTTCCCAATTTTTAGGAATCTGCAACCCGAGAGAGCATCATAAGTTATGTGGAGAAAACCGAAAGAAATTATTGAAACATTTATATATATATATATATATATAATTTTAATTGAGTACAAATAATTTATTGATTAAACATGAAATAAATTGATTTTTTATTAAGGACTTTTTTCTCACCCAAATGTTGTGCACAAAAACTCATATGAGACGGTCTCACGGATAGTTTCCGTGAGACGAATCCTTATTACCCATAGATTGAACTCATATCCATAAATTTTCATATGAATTACTAAGTGTGGGAAGATCCGTGAGACGGTCTCACACAAGACCTACTCAATGTTGTGTTGCATATAATCTATTCCATATCTATAAAATTTCATTATTAACAGTTAATTTATAAAAATTATTAAAAATATATTAGAAAAATTTATTTCAACTATATATAAAAGACTTGAAAATCATTTTAATATGTTAGAAATTTTATGTGACTTGACAAATAAAAATGGTAATCGTTATACAATATACAAAAACTAAACATCTATATATATATAAAAGCAGAATATTTTACCAAAAATAACTGTAACAAATGTCTCATTTATTAAATATTTCCATATTAAGATATCATTAATAACTTTCATTTTACATTTATTAATAAAAAATAAAAAATATTAATATTTAAGACATTTAATTTTATATTTATTGTATAGAAACTCAAAACAAAAAAAAAAAAATCTTTCTATATATTTCTATACTATAATAATAGAGAAAAAGTTGAAGATATTTACAGAAATATCGTTTTCTTAACAAAAAGTGTCACATCAATAAATTTTTTATTTTGTATTTTTATTATTTAATCCATCCAATTTATAATATAAATAGTGTATCAGTTCTTTATTAAATATTTCCATTTTAAGATATTATTAATAACTTTCATTTTACATTTATTAATAAAAAATAAAAAATATTAATATTTAATACATTTAATTTTATATTTATTGTATAGAAACTCAAAACAAAAAATAAATAAATAAATTTTTCTATATATTTCTACACTATATATAATAATAGAGGAAAAGTTGAAGATATTTACATAAATGTTGTTTTCTTAACAAAAGTGTCACATCAACAATTTTTTTATTTTGTATTTTTATTATTTAATCCATCCAATTTATAATATAAATAGTGTGTCAGTTTATTCTTATTTTATTAATATTAATTAAATTAATTTTTATTGAATAATTTCTTATATACCAACAATAGATATTGTTTAAACAATAATTTCAATAATAAATATTAGGCAAAAACTTATATGAGTTGGACACACAAATCTAGATCCATACATCAGGGTTGACCTGGTCAAAACGCCAAGAAAAAAAAAAGCACTCTCACTCGCGTTTCACGCGCTCGCACGCACCTGATACTCGCGCTCAAGCCCACCCAAACTAACTCCAATAGACATACCTTTATGTATAGTTAGATCTACCTTTGTGTTATATTAGACCTACCTTATGTGGGTAGGTTTAACATAACCCAAAGATATGCCTAACTATACTTAAAGACATATCTAATAGAACGTAATGGTACATGTGTCAAACCTAAGGTTTTATTTTTTTATTTTAGGTTTAAGGTATTAAATTTGGGCAGAATGGTAGGTTTAATATAACGTAAAAATACGTCTAACATAACGTAGTGGTAGGTGCCAAAAATTCAAAAACCAAACGCAAAAAAGAAAATGTATGAAATATGGGCAAATGGGTAAGTTTAATATAACGTCAATGTATATCTAACATAATGTAAATGTAGTTCTAACATAACCTATTGATAGGTGCAAAAATTAAAAAATTATGCGCGAAAAAAAAAAAAGAGAGAGAATAGGAGACTTAGTCTAAATATTAATTTGTTTAGGGATAATTCGATATCATATTTAATATCAATGTAATTAATAGATAAGTGTAACACTATCAAAGATGTGTGTATATACATATATGTATATGTATAATATGTATTTAGTGTGAAATTATATGTCACTCTAAGTATTTTTTAAATTAATATTTGTAAGTATCCCGTCAACAATTTCTTTTTATTTTTACATTTTTTACTATTTAATTTTTTTGATTTAATAATATAAATATTGTATTAGTTTATTCTCATTTTACCGATCTTAATTAAATTAATTTGAATTGAATAATTTTTTAAATACGTACCAATAATAGATATCCAAACAATAATTTCAATAATAAATATTAATTAGCATGGGTATAATTTATATCATAGTTAATATAGATTCATAAATAAATATAATATTATTTAAAATGTGTGTATATACACATATGTATAATATAATATGTCTGTAGTCTGAATTATATGTTATCCTAAATATTTTTTAAATTATAAATATCTCATAATCAAATAAAATTTTTGTCTTTTATTTTACACTTAGGACTTCGTATATTTTTATATGAGAGTGCACGTTTTGAATTTAGATGGCTCAACTGATTATTTAAACTATATGTTTAGTTCCTAATTATTATATTGTCATCATCATGATCACTATTACTACATTTCGATTTTGTGTTGAGCTTAAATTGTAATGATCAATGTCGTACTATATCAATTAATTTATGTGATACTTACAACAGAATAATTATCTGTCATCTTCGATGTTACGCGATATTAATTTTTTTCTAATTCAATTTATTTTAAAATAAAAGGTTGAAATATATAATTGACAGTGCTTCCATCAAGTTCCTACGTAAAATTTCTAATTTTATTTTGTATTGTTTCTATGTATACATACTCACAAACACACGTATTTAATTTAAGTAATTGAATTTGATTTTAAATTCATATTTTTTTATAATTTTTTAGTATATTTAATTTAAGATCATGATTGATACTTTTGTTTTTAATATTAATCATAGATTAGTGAGTTGGATGTGTATAATATCGATATATTGTTATAAATTGAACTATCTTAAGCAAATTTAGATTCTCTTAGTTATTAAATATTACCCTTCTATGTACTAAAATTACTTATACTATATTATCAAATAATTAATATTTAATATAATATCACAAACCGCGCATAGCGCGGGTGCCAATACTAGTTTATTTAGAACATGAAATTAAAAGAGATGGATTGATTTGAATCAAACTAATGACAAATAGTTTTGATATTTTATGAGTTATAGTCCTCTATTTTTATCACAAAATCACAATTAATCATAAAATGATAATAATCAAAAGTTGTCACTAATTTATCAATAACATCTTATTGATAATTATCATATATATAGTGTTGTAAAATATGTTATCCAACGCGTCTTCTTGTATAAAACAATAAATAATCAACAATATAGAAGTAACGAAATATAAAGAAGACAATATTGAGAAGGGAGAATTTTTATTCATCAACCACCAAAACAATATACATGTGAGTACATTATATATGAAATCTAATACACCCCAAAGGTCATAGTAGAATACAAAAGGGTTGAGTGTAGTAATGTCCATATATATTTCTTAATTTATAACACTCCCCCTTGGACATTACGACTTAATGTACATGCCTCATTAAAAACTCGCTTGAAAAACCCGGTGGGAAAAAACTAGACGAGAAAAGAGTACATGAAATACATGTTCGAATGTGATACACTAGCTGTCTCGTTAAAAACCTTTAACTAAGAAAACCCTGTGGGAAAAAACTTAGTTAAGGAAAAAAGAGTACAGCGTTGGTTTTCAGGACCTAACCTTCAGAGTTAAATAAGTATAACTAATAGTCTTCAAGACCCAGCATTTAGGATTATTTAACGCTCCCCCTCAAGACAACAATCTTCCATGCCCACACATTCCAATATCATGAACATATTTTTCAAAAGTAGATGTAGGTAGGGAATTTAGTGAACAAATCTGCAAGATTGTGTCACGCCCCATTTTCAATTCAGCGGAATAAAATATATTTTATGAAAATTATAAATAAACAGAGTAAACGCAGCAGTTTGCAAAAAGGCGTGCAGCGATATTTAACACCCGTCGAAGAAAATTTAGTAAAATATTTCAATTGGTAACCCTTGAAAGACTCAGAAATTACCTATATTTTCTTAAGATAAAACAATTTAACATCATATATTCTAGTCAAAACGTTTAAAAGATTTATATACATACTTCAACAAAAGTATTTAGAGTATGTCGCATATATATATATATATATATATATTGCAAAAGATAGGACATCTCTATTCTTTGTTCCTCGCCTTCAGGGTTTCTGTATATTTAAATATATAAGGGGTGAGTGTGAGAAAGAAACACTCAGTGGAGGTAAAGGCACATACATCAAACATTTAGACATTTAACATCGGAAAACACAACATCTGGAATACATTGCATTCCCTCGGGACTTTCAGCCCAGTGTACTTCGGAGTTTTACATCCGACGTAAACTTTCTTCGGAACTTTCCACATAGACTTTAAGAGGCCATAATTGAAACCTCGAACATAAGAGGCCATATTTGTAACCTCGAACATAGCGGGGCCACGTCTGAAACCCCTACATACGCATACGCATACACACATAATTGATTGAAGAGGAACACTGAACGTCAACGTTCAATTCAATCACAAGTAAGTACAATCAACTTGACCACATTTGGTACATAATTAATTGCGCACATTTTAACAGATAATAAAACTCATAATTTACCCCCACCTTGAATATTCAAAAGTTCGATTGCGGTTCGTGGTCCTTTTCCTTAATTTTGCCTTTCTTTCGTATTTCCTACATAAAGTAGAAGCTAATCTTAATACTTAACTTGATCATCTATAAATGAAATAATCTATCAAATTAACTTTATCTTAAATATCTATAGGATACTTAAAATATTAAATTCCTAATATACGATATTAATCGAAGGTTCGTAATTAAGGGTATAACTTGAACGAATTAGGGTATTTCTCTATTTTGGAGGTTTAATTCGTTGTTCACATCAATCTTGGATTAAATCTATGTCTATAATGTGACATCAATCTTGGATTAAATCTATGTCTATAACGTGGTACAATAATCTAATTACATTTAAGTTTTGGTTTCGTAATATAATTTCGGTGTAATTCTAAAGTTCAATTATAATTTAATCATAATACAATAATTAAAATGCAATATTACATAACTTAGGGTTGAATTGCATAAATCAAAGTCATAAAATTTAGGGATGAAAATACATAAATCAAACATTTGGAACAACTTTGCAAAATAGTCCTTGGTTAAAAATCAAATTGCATAACAATCCCTCCCCCTTCCCTTCCCTTTTCCCCTCCCCTGCTCCCCCCTGCCACCTCTCTGCCGCCACAGCCCACTGCCGGCAACGGGCCCGTCGCTGGCTCAGCCCCTGCACGGCGCCGCCACTCACGGCGCGGCCTCCCCCCGACACCACAACCAACAACACCAAGCACACACTCACACACACACTCACACAACACACACACACACACACAATGCGCCGCCGGCGGCGGCGCTGCTCCCCAGCACCTGCACGGCGCCGTCGTCCCACGACGGCGCCCCCCCGACTGTCGGCAGCAAGAGTGACGGAGAGAGTGAGAGAGAGAGAGAGATGGAGAGATATATTGATACATATAAATACATAAAACAATAGATACAAATACAAACAAGAATAACAATTTGTAAATAAATTTTTACCCCTTCTTCTCAAATTTTCCTACAAGTCGAAGCTAAAGCAAAGAAGAAGAAGATGAAGAAGATGAAATGGGAAATGATGAAATTTTTGGATATTTGTCCAAGTTGATCTAAAATATATATACACGTGTACTATATATATATATATGTGTGTGTGTTGGAATGAAGAAGAGAAGATCAACTTTTCCTTCAAAATTTTTTTTGCTAAGAGATGGCCAAAAATTGGACTTTTAAGAATATGATTTGGATCCAAATAAAATTAAGAATTTGAGCTTAAGAATTTTGGGCTTAAAAATTGTTTTGGATCCATTCAAAATTAAACATTTTGGGCTTAATAAAATTAAGCAATTAAATGCATTTATCTTACTATATTCTCATATATATATATATATATATATATATCTAAAACTATTTTTTGGGTGTTATAAATTGTCACTAGAACGAATTTTTATATAATTTCACAACTCTTCTGGAGTTCATGAACTGTGTTAAATTTCCATTTCACATTCCCGCTACACATTTATGTAACCCAAGTTGCATTATCCTCATAAAATGACTAAGAAAAATATAATATTTACTAATACCACATGACTCACAAATGTGTTTTATCATTATTTTTAATCATATACATTTTCATGAGACATCATATAATAATAAGTGGTTTGAAGAAGTGGTAATCAAAAATTTGTTTAGCATATTTTCTTGAAAATGTAATACATTCATATAGAAAACTTAATTAGTTTGTGTTTTAGCATCACGAAGATCACCAACATGTGAATAGTCCACCAAAACTTATTATAAAGTAAACAAGATAACATGAATTTTGAAAATACCGAAATATAGTTAATGATAATTCAATATATTGGAGGAGCACTAAACCTTTACTAGTAGATTTACCATAATATCAAATCTGATCCATTTTGAAGGATAAATTAGAAGTGAAGAACTTCAGGTCCTATATATACTCAAAAATTTCCTTCATATTTAAATTAGTTCCTGCTCACTTCAAGAGATATCGATTATTTTATTTAGTCGACGAGACATATTCATGTAAAATCTTTCCAAAAACCTTCTTAATTCGAGTAGGTTGATTAGTGTATGAAAATTTCATCAAGGAAATACTCGATCTGCAAGTCGAGACAATAATTGATTTTACCTAAAGTTTTTATTTCAAAGTTGACTTTTAAGTTCGAACTTGCTTCTTCAATTAACATATAAAAATGATATAATATTTATCTAATATTTGCATCATTTTATAATCACTCAAGAAAATGCATCATTATTTGAATATAATCCTTCTTCAGGAAGAATTCACTTATTTGAATAAATATTTGCAATTAAAGATTTCACTTACTCGATTTGTATCGAATTCCACACAATGAATGTAGATCACCTAATGATCTTTATAATTTGATATGTATTACAATTCTCATTTTCCTCATTATGAGATTGTAAAATCTATCAGAGATTCTCACATAAATATTCATAACTAAAGATACAGTAGCAATGTTTATCAGATGCATTTTTCAATTTATATTTGCTGTCAGGGATATTAAGTAGTGGAACGTTATATCATTCATAATAGGAGAATGTGTTTGATCAAACTCAATAACGGGTCTCTACGGGAACCCTTGAACTACTAGCCTCGCTTGTACCTCATTATTCTCATTTATTTTCCGTACAAAAACCCATGAATATCCTACAGGGATAACATCCTTAAGGGTATGCACGACAAATTCATACACTTTTATTTTGTTCAGCGAGTCTAGTATGACCTCAATTGCATCATTTCATCTTACCCAATTTGAGCGCTTCTGACACTCAATCATTGACTTGGGTTCTGGATTTAGATTATCTTTATAGATGATAAGAGCAATTTTGGAGGCAAGTATGTTGTCGACAACAATAATATTTATATATTGAGTTTCTCCTATATCTATAATATTAGTTGCAACTTTGATATTTATATCAACCAGATCCTTACCATTTCCCAAAATATTTTGATATGGTCGTTCCACAATCCTAGTGTTTTGATTATTTTGTGCACGTGCATTATTATTAGGATTTTTCATCTTCGGGATGAATCTCTTTAGGAGATATTTGGAGTGACTGAACATTTTTGTTAGATTTTGTTTTCCGCGGATTTTTATATAGGCCTTTTACGCTTCAGGCGTAGAGTTACGTCGGGTATATTTGTATAGCATATATATATATGATTTTGTCACTCCTTTATGATAAGTAAACACATCTGGCAGATTACTTGCTAAATACTGCAAGTTAATTATTTTCTGAACTTCCAGTTCAGTTTGACTAGTGCGTGAATCTAAAATTTATCGGCATTTTTCTAATCATTGGCTATTATATGTCTCCCCCTAATGCCGATAAATATTTTATAAATTTATATTATATAATGGGCACGCACTAATTGTAGAGTAAAATATTCAAGATATGCAGATGGGCGAACTTGAATTTAGAGAAGTAGCATGCAAAAATGCATGAGTCCAAATGAAATTAGTAAGTTGGACTTTTGTAGTAAAGATCTAGAGAATTGATATGTTTGATCAATGATTCACCTAGACCATATCAAGTGTGGACGTAAGGAATCAAATGCTCCACTTTAATTCCTAATGTCATACAATAATCATCAAATGTTTTCAATGTGAATTCATCGACATTATCCATTATAATGGATCTAATTGGATGAATCAGAAAGTTGGGCTCTAAATTCATAAACTATGACAATGAATCTTGTGGAAACTGTATTTATGATGGATAACAAACACACATGGGTCCACCAAGTGGAAGCATCAATTAAGACCATAAAATATTGAAATGGTCCTGATGTTGGATGAATTGGTCCACAAATATCTCCATGTATCCGTTCAAGGAAAATAGGAAATTCTAATCGAACTTTGGTACGAGAAGGTCGTACTATAAATTTTCCTTTTGCACAAGCTTCACAAACAAATTCATTTACAGAATGAATTCTACTGTCTGACATACTATGTCCAGTAGAGTTAGACAAAATTCGGTGGATTATATTTTATCCTGGATGGCCCAACCATTTATGCCATAATTTAAATGAATTTGGATCATGAGATTCATACCCCCGAGGAGAGAGAAGGGAGCTTTTCGACAATTTGTTTCCGATACCCTATGAAATGAATCATTAAGAGATACTCTACATTATTCTCGGTGTCAGTTTCAATGTGAAACCATTTGATCGAATGTCTTTAAAACTGAGAAGGGTACGTTTAGATTGTGGATATAACAATACATCGTTAATAATTATTTCAATACCCATAGGGAGAACTAGTGAAGCTCTACCGGAGCCTACTATTAAAACATTATCATTTGAAGTTGTGGTAACACTCCCTTTCTTCTCAGTTAAAGTTTGAAAGAATTTTCTATCCTTAAGGATAGTGTAAGTTGTAGCACTATCTACCAAGCAAATAATGGTCTCATTCTCCATATCCAAAGAAATCAACGAAGTACTACAATAATGTAGTAATCTAAAAAATGAAATAATCATCATAGTGCATTAAAAATAACATAGGACATAATATTTTGAAAAGCATATAAACCCACACCTAAAATAGCAAATAATGCAGGTTATGATATGATTGAGAATAAGATCTCATGCTCCAGGAATTATTGCAAGGTAAAAGTAAAAAAAACTTCAGATAATAATGCAAGGTAAGTTTCTTGTGTTTCTTCTTTACACCAGAGATTAAATTTCAGATAATAATGCTAATATTTGATTCAGATAATAGAGCAAACTGACTTTATCCAAAAACACTGAAAATGACTATAAGTAATATTCAATACCGGGATATCTTCAGAATCGCTGAAGCATTTCTGAGAGCCTTTAAATCCAAAAGTAGGATTTTAGTAGTAGCATCAAGGCATTGTGTACTAGAAAGTAAAAGAAGGAAGAGAGAGAGAGAGAAACTAATACTTCCAATGATTTTACCCAGTGTAAATTTTGTCTCTCCAGATTGCTTGAAATAAGAGCCAAAGGCACAAATCATCATTGCTCTTCATAAATTAATGTATTTACCTTTGCTTGAATGAAGCAGCATCTTTTGGCTTTGAATGATTCCTCAGGGAAAAAAAATTCGAACAAGGATAAGTTTTCCCTCTCAAGGGGTCAATACTTACACATTGAACTCTATGAGTGGAGACTAGAACATCATCCTAGTCTGAGGAGAATTTCAACAAAACCCAAACGAGCAGAAGGGAATAGGGATGAGAAAAACAACCTACTACTTTTGACCATGTTAACAAAACTATACCTGAGGATACTCCTCATCGTCATTTATTGTCCATTGACGTTCAAGTGTAAAATGAGGATTACTCTAAGCTTGTTAGCACGAATGCAAAGTTGCATTACAAGGTTGCAGTATTTTAAAACATATTGTACAAAGTGAGTCTAGAATCTGTGGCATTATACTGCAAATTATGTTGTATAACATTGACAAAGAAATAAAAGACCAATAATATAACATTGCTCAAACCATGACACAACTCAGCCATTAAATTGTTCAGAAGTACAGCATTTTAGCACGTCAAAAAACAAGAAAACTATCACAGAAATCATAATAATGCCCATTTTAAAACTCTAAATTATTGTAGTTTTAGTAATCAAGTAACAGGATATGATCCATACTTATCTAATTAATAATCAAGGATTCAGATTGAATCCATAAAAAAAGATAAATTGATTATCTCAATTGGTTCAAGAAAATACTTTGTAGAAAAGACACGATTCTTTCCTAGGGCACAACTCAGGTTCCGATAGAACATTCGTGCTGATAACGTGTTGTAAAATATGTTATCAAACGCGTCTTCTTGTATAAAACAATAAATAATCAACAATATAGAAGTAACAAAATATAAAGAAGACAATATTGAGAAGAGAGAATTTTTATTCATCAACCACCAAAACAATATACATATAAGTACATTATATATGAAATCTAATAGACCCCAAAGGTCATAGTAGAATACAAAAGGGTTGAGTGTAGTAATGTCCATACATATTTCTTAATTTATAACATATAGAAACCATAAAAAAAAAAAAAACCATCAATCCAAAGATTTATTGTCATGTATTATTAAAAAAAAAAAATAGAGACTAAAATCCTTATTGAATACTTTGACAATGATGAAATATATACTGTCACCCCTCTTGATCTTCACGATTCATTTTGTCTCCTCATTGATTAGAGTTACTCTCCTGTGCACCAGTAGGCAACTGGATCGTGCGCGGGCTGGGTTTGCCCACCCATCCCGCGCCTCTTTACTTTTTTTTGCGTGTTTTGGTCGTTACCTTCACATTATGTTAGTGTTACCTTCGTATTATGTTTGTGTTACCTACGCGTTATGTTAATGTGACCCCATCTCCAAATTTCATACTCTTAGTTTAAAACCACTGAACTAAAATAACACGAAGGTAACACTAATATAACATGAAGGTACATTAACATAACATGAAAGTAACATTAACATAACATGAAAGTAAAAAACAATGTTAATCATACTTTCATGTTATGTTAGAGTGACCCTCACGTTATGTTAGATTTACCTTCATGTTAACACTAACATAACATGAAGGTAACCCTAACATAACATAAGGTATGACTGTCTGGAGCGAATCTTGATGGGTTTGAGCGGTGCGGCGCGTGGAGCGGGTCGACCCGAGTGTATGTATCCTAGATCCATGCACAGTTGCACAAAATATTTTGCCCATTGATTATTGTAAGAACCTTATTTTAACTAGGAAGTTCGAACTCTGTTGTTAACTCTTGGCAACTTGCAGGCAATACCAATGTTATTTCAAAGCTTTCCTTTTGTGCAACAAACCTGGCGGCTTGGAGACGTAATACGCCCATGGATTTTAGGAGGGAGATTAAAGAATGTAATTTGCAGATTGAGAGACTACGTCATAGATCAGAGCCTTCTGCGGTGTCACAATATCAGTATTTTCAGGAGAAGCTAGCCAGCAATCTTGTTCAACAAGAAATCTATTGGAAACAACGGGCAAAATGCTTTTGGCTTAAAGAGGGGGACAACGACACTAAGTTTTTCCATAATAGTGCTTGGACAAGGAAGAGAGTTAATCTGATCACTCAATTGCGGGATGATGAGGGAAATGGGATTTCAGATTCTTATGGTCTCTCAAATCTTACAAAGAATTACTTTGTGGACTTGTTTTTATCAAGTAATAGCGATTGTGAATGTGTTCTTGATTATGTTAATCCTATGGTGTTTCACAGTGATAATGATATTCTAAGGAATGAATTTTCGTTAGAAGAATTTAAAGAAGCAGTCTTTCAGATGGAACCTGATAAGTCTCCTGGTCCTGATGGATTTAATCCAGTCTTGTATTAGAAATTCTGGGATATTGTTGGAGTGGATGTTTTTAATGCAGGCCGTTCTTGGTTGGAACAGGTACCTTTCCCCCTTCTCTTGGTGATACTTTTACTGTTCTTATTCCAAAATGCGATAATCCAAGCAGTTTAAAAGACTTGAGACCTATCTCTTTATGCAACGTCATGTATAAGATCATCTCTAAAGTGTTGGCAAACAGATTGAAAAAGGTGCTTCCTGATCTTATATCTGAAACTCAGTCTGCTTTTATCAAAGGGCGTTCAATTGCAGATAATGTTCTGATTGCTTTTGTATTGCTCCATCATATGAAGAACAAGAGGAATTCTATGAAGGGTGGTGTGGCAGTTAAAATTGATATCAGCAAAGCCTATGATGGTGTGGATTGGAATTATTTGATAGGTTTACTGTATGATGTGGTCGAACTAACCACATTCAAACTACCCCGAAAACCCGACCCAGAATTGAAGGTCAATCGGCGCGAACAGAATGAAGAAGTAATAAGAGATCGTGTGAGCGAACAGATATGTTTGGCGTGCCGAGCGAACTGATCCAAATCGCAGGCAAGAATGTCGAGCTGAGAGGTGAAATGCCGAACTAAGACAGACGAACTAATTCAAAATTTGAGATAACTCCCACGATCGCGAGAATCTCGCCACTTTCCAAGTTTTTAGGAGAAATCCCAACTGCCACATCCCACTCCCAATAAATCACGTCTCTTTCAGGGAGTATATATATATCTTTTATTTTTCTATTTACACACACAATCATAATTTTTACACATTAAGTATTATCAAAATCGAGAGGAATATTTTTGATGAGATTACTGACTTGAGCGTCGGAGTCCCTTCACCGGGAAAAACCCCCGGTGTTCTTTGTTTTGCAGGTTTTCTCGATCGGAGAATTCCAATCGACGTCGGAGAATTCCAATTTGGCATCGGAGAATTTCAAACGACGCCGGAAAAGTAAAGGATCAGAGTTATGACAAATCAATTGGCGCCGTCTGTGGGAACTTATTTTCGTAACTTTGAGCATTTAAGACGTAGAGGATTACGAAAATGGTGAATACCAGAGGATCCAGAAGGAGGTTGGATGAAGGAGCACCGTCTGTGCAACAAAACGAGGATCGGAATTCCGCACCGGCTAATCCTCCCGGCACTGTCACGTTGACGCCGGAGGAACTCTCAGCTTTGATAGAGATTGCTGTTCAAAAAGCTTTGGGCAAGCAGAAGGTTGATTCACAACAGGATAACACTGACATGCCTGTTGGAAGGGAACAAGAGGGCGACAGGTCTCGAATGGATGAACAGGAAAGCCAATCTGGTCACCCTCGAGGCCAAAAACGAGGACATGACGAACTATCTGAGAGAGTAGATGGTTTACGAAAGGAGCTGCGGGAAGTTCAGCGAACTGTTCGAAGGATCCCTCGGAGTTCCAGAGGTAATCCTTTCTCTGAGGAGGTGATGGAAGATGAGTTGCCCGCCTCTTTTCGGCCGGTGAATTTTGAATATGATGGTGCTACAGATCCGTGGGATCATATATGTAGATTCGACAATACTGCTCTACTGCATCGGTATTCAGATGGTATTAAGTGTAGGGTGTTCGCCACTACCCTCACCAAGGCTGCTCAGACATGGTTCAGTCAGCTGAATGATGGGACAATTCATAATTTCGAACAACTGTCGGAGTTGTTTTTACATCAGTTCGCTAGTTCTAGAAAGCAGAGACGATCTACCTAGACATTGTTCGGTGTGAGACAGAAAGGGGATGAAACCCTACGGAACTATGTTAAAAGGTTTACTGCTGCTACCTTAGAAGCTCCTGAGGCTTCGGACGATTTGGTTGTAAGTGCTTTCATCCAAGGGTTGAAAGAAGGGGATCTCCATACTTCGCTGGTTAAGAAGACCCCCAACAATTTTGACGAACTGTTGCAAAGGTCTACCAAGTACATTAACTTGGAGGAGGCAGTTCGAATGAAGAAGGGAGAAACTTCCAGTCGCATGAGCAGAACGCAACATGATCATGAAGCGGCCAGAAGGAGAGAGGGGGGCGAACAGCGAGCAAGATTTGCTCCACCCCCTTTAAGAGAAAATAAGACAGGGCGGAGGTATGAACAGTACACGCCCATGACTATGACTCCGGGACAGGTGTTGATGGAAATATGGAACCTGCCCCAGTTGAAGTGGCCGTCGACCTGGAGCCCTAATCCGAAGAAACCAGCTACCTTCGGCAACGGTAAATTGTGTCGATTTCATAATGAATATGGGCATGGAACTGATGAATGTTTACATTTGCGAGATGAACTGGAAAGGCTAATCAGGGAGAACAAGTTAGCTCGCTTTGTTCGTCAGAATCGATCAAACCGCGAGCATCGGAATGATCGAAGAGAGCCAAGACAAGACAGAAGGCAAGAGCAGCAGGAATTACCTCCACCTCCACCGCCCCCAGCACGAGCTAGGCCCGAACAAGAGGAAAGGCCCACTATTCACATGATCATGGGTGGGCCGACAGACGGAGATTCTAATAGAGCCCGTAAGGCGAGACTCAATTCTGTTAGGCACGAACAGAATACAGTTCACTCTATTTTCGAAGAGGTGGCGATCGAGTTCGGAGTTCGCGATCAAGTCGCTATTCAGAGCCCCCAGTTTGATGCTATGGTAATCGTTGCGGAGATAGGGGGTTTCAATGTTGAGAGGGTGTTCGTAGACACAGGAAGTTCGGTGGACATCATATTCATGGACTGTTTCCGAAAAATGAGATCAACAGTGGAGGTAAAACCTGTGGAAACTTCACTTTATGGTTTCGCAGGAGAGTCCGTAACGGTGTATGGCAAAATCCAATTGCCTATAGTCTTGGGAGATGGAGAATGGAGGCAGAACAAAATGATGACCTTTCTTATAGTGGATGCGCCCTCTCAATATAATGTGATTTTGGGTCGACCTTCCTTGAGTTCATATGCTGCTGTTATCTCACCTGCTCATTTGATGATGAAGTTTCCAGTTGAGAATGAGGAAGGGCGAGTGGTTGGAGTAGGAGTCGTTCATGGTGACCAACAAACTGCTCGGCGTTGTTATGTCGCTGCGGTTCGACAATCTGAGTCTCGCAAGCGCCATAGCGAACAGAGGGATGATAGTGATCGCGGAAGGGATAAAAGTCTGAAGAAAGATACTGACACAAGTACGGTGGAGTTCGCAGAGGGCGAACTAATGAGTGTGGAGTTAATCCCGGAACTGCCTGGACATTCGGTTCGTCTCGGAAGTCAATTGTCTGAAAAAACCAGAGAAGAAATTGTGGCTGCTCTTAAAGATAATGTGGATCTGTTCGCCTGGAAACCGGAAGATATGAAGGGTATAAACCCGGAAGTAGCTGTTCATAAGTTGAATATCAAGCCCGATGTTCGACCAGTTAAGCAGAAACTAAGGCATTTCGGGGAACAGTAGAATAAAGTTATCAAGGAAGAGATTGAGAAGCTGCTCGAAATTGGGCACATTGAGGAAATCCAATATCCTCGTTGGTTGGCAAACGTTGTGTTAGTCCCGAAGCCAGGAAACAAGTGGCGGATGTGTATCGACTTCCGAGATTTGAATAAGGCTTGCCCCAAAGATCATTATCCTCTTCCGCGGATTGATAAACTTGTGGATTCTACTGCCGGATGCGAACTGTTGAGCATGATGGATGCAGCTCAAGGATACCATCAAATCATGTTGCATCCAGAAGATAAACCCAATGTGGCCTTTATTACATCATCAGGTACATATTGTTATACGGTTATGCCATTCGGACTAAAAAATGCAGGAGCTACTTATCAGCGAATGGTGAACGAAGTGTTTAAACACCAACTGGGCCGCAATATGGAAGCATATGTCGATGACATGCTTGTAAAAAGCATACAGGCGAACACCCATACAGAAGATTTGAGGGAAACGATGGCAACAATCCGAAAACATGGGATGCGATTGAATCCAGCCAAGTGTTCGTTCGGTGTGAAAGCGGGGAAATTTTTGGGGTATATGGTGACGAACAGAGGAATCGAAGTAAACCCCAGTAAAGTCCGAGCTATACAAGAAATGACACCTCCTCGAACCATTAAAGAAGTACAGACACTAACTGGTCGCATCGTTGCCTTGAGTAGGTTTATATCCAGGTTGGCGGACAGGGGTTTGCCTTTCTTCAAAATTTTAAGAAAGAATGGCCGGTTTAGTTGGGATGTCGAATGCCAAAAAGCGTTCGAAGATTTGAAAGCATTTCTCCTCACGCTCCCTTTGTTAAAACAGCCTGTTAAGGGAAGTGTGATGGTCGTTTACTTGGCAGTCGGAGAAGAATCAGTCAGCTCGGTTCTTGTTCGAGAGGAATATAGGGATCAATTCCCCGTATACTTTGTTAGTAAAGTTCTGCAGGAGGCGGAAGTCCACTATACCGAAGTGGAAAAGGTTGCTTATGCCTTAGTCACCACGGCCAGGAGACTGAGACCATATTTTTTGGGTTATGAGATCATGGTGCGAACGAACCATCCGCTGAGTATAGTGTTGGGAAAACCGGATGCATCCGGGAGATTAGTCAAGTGGGCGATCGAGCTGGGACAGTTCGATTTGAAGTATGAGCCGCGAACTGCTATAAAAGGTCAAGCCTTGGCGGATTTTATTCAGGAAACAACCAGGCTACAGGATAAGAAAGAATGGGAAGTTTTTGTCGATGGATCCTCGTCCCGCCAGGGCGCAGGAGCAGGGATACTGTTGATTAGCCCCGAGAAAGATGAGTTAGAGTTCGCCATAAAATTTCAATTTAAGGCATCTAACAATGAAGCAGAATATGAAGCTTTTTTGCAGGGTTTGAAAATAGCCGAGCAGGCTGGAGCTCGCGCTCTGGTAGTTAAGTCGGATTCACAATTGGTTACACAACAGCTCAAAAGCCAATGTGAAATTAAAGAAGATCGTATGATTTCTTATGTACAAAAAATACGAGAGATGGAGAAACGATTTGAGAAACTATAGATCGAACAAATACCTCGGAGTGAAAATCAGAAGGCAGATTATCTGGCTAAAATAGGGAGTTCGCTGCAAGACTGTTCGAAGAGGAGTATTACAGTCATGGGTGTAGGAAAGGAAAATGAGGTGCTGAATATTGACTTGGCCGAACAAGACTGGAGAACACCTTTCCTGAAATTTTTAGGAGGAATCAGAGATGGATTAGCAAAAGACCTCGAGAAATTGGAGAAACAAGCTCGGTTCTATTACATGTCAGATGGGGTATTGTATCGAAAAACTTTCCTACCAACAGATGCCAGATGTTTATCTGGAGAAGAGGGGCTTAAGGTTTTAAAGGAAGCTCACGAAGGAGGATGTGCCGAACATGCGGGAGCTCGAGCATTGGCCCGAAAGGTCGCACGAGCTGGTTTTTACTGGCCTACGATGAAGAATGACGCTGAAGAGCTAGTTCGGAAATGCAATGCCTGTCAGAAACATGGTTGGCGAATTCACACCCCTGCAACAGATATGCTTACGGTATGTTCGCCTTGCCCTTTTGCTAGATGGGGAATTGACATAGTTGGTCCGCTTGTTAAAACTAGGGGAAACAAGCAGTTCTTGGTAGTTGCTGTGGATTACTTTACTAAGTGGGTGGAAGCCGAACCCTTGGTTAAGATCGCCGAACCTGATATGATCCACTTCATATGGAAGAATATTTGTTGCAGATTCGGCTTGCCCAGGATTTTAGTGTCAGATAATGGAGCCCAATTCAGAGGCAAAAAGATTACATGATGGTGTAAAGAGATGAAAATTTCACAAGTGTTTACCCCAGTGGCTCATCCTCAAGCAAATGGGCAAGTCGAAGTGGTTAATCGAATCATCCTAGATGGAATCAAGAAACGATTGGAATTTGAGAAATCGAACTGGGTGGACGAACTGCCATCAGTTTTGTGGGCATATCGAACTTCACCCAGATCGACTACAGGGGAAACTCCTTTCAGCTTGGCATTTGGCATGGAAGCAGTAGTCCCAGCTGAAATTCAAGGGAAAGCTCTACGAATCACTAACTTCGATCCACAGCAAAATGAAGAATTAATTCGAACCGATTTGTTGTTTCTGGAAGAAATTCGAGATGAAGCCAGAGTTCGCCATGAGTTATACAAGAGACGTATTCAGGCAGCCTTCAACAGAAAAGTTCGGAAAAGAGAGTTTCAAGTAGGGGATCTGGTCTTAAGGCAATCGGACGCCTTGTTGGAGATCGGAAAGCTTGATGCCATTTGGGAAGGACCATACACTGTTACAAGAATCTTACCAGGTGGATCCTATGAGCTCGCTGATGAACATGGAAAGGAACTACCTAGACCTTGGCACATCAATCACTTGAAGAAATTTTACACTTGAAGTCTCAAATCTCAGTATGTTGTTTTTTATTTTTTAAGTTGTTGCTTTTATGAATAATAGATATTTTTCTGCTCCGTGGACGTAGGTCGATTTGACCGAACCACGTTAAATCCTTGAGTCTTTTTATGTCGATTTACTTAACTATATTACGAAACAAAACTATATCGTGGAGCGAACTGACAGTTCCCCCGAAACTCACCGATTAAGCACCTCGAAGAAGTTCCCTCAGAACTTAATGATTAAGCATGAAGAGGTTCCCTTGGAACTAATTGATTAAGCAGTTCCCTCGGAACTCAACGATTAAGCACGAAGTAGTTCCCTCGGAACTCCACGATTAAGCCCGAAGCAGTTCCCTCGGAACTCAACGATTAAGCACGAAGTAGTTCCCTCGGAACTCAACGATTAAGCGCGAAGTAATTCCCTCGGAACTCGGAAAGTTCCTTCGGAACTTAATGATTAAGCATGTTAAAGTTCCCTCGGAACTCATGAATTGAGCATACTGAAGAAGTTCCCTCGGAACTTACTGATTAAGCGTATTACGAACTCAATGTTTGTCGCAAATGGAAGAAATTCCATTGAACTTGATGACTAGACAAAGTAAAGCGAGGAAGTTCTACCGAACTCAATGATTGATGCAAATTAAAGAAGTTCTATCGAACATGTCGTTGGAGATCGCCGTTTGCTGCTCCACGGCGAACTGCTCCTTAGCCAGTAGAAGCTCTTCCTTTTTTGCCACCTCGGAGCGAGCGACGGCTAGCTCCAGTTCTCTCTCTTCCAGCTGAGCGGATAGGTTTTCAGCTTTGCTGGCATGTTCGCTCAGGTCGCTCTCCAAGGTATGCTTCTCTTGAAGAGTGTTCCTCAACCTTTCCCGCCGTCGAAGGGCTCTTTCACCCCTGGCCTCGAAGCGCTTGGCCAAACTGGCAAACAGAGAGAGGTCCTCCTCGAACTCCTTCCTCTCACGGTCTTCTTCCCCTTTCGCCTCCCCCTTTGCCATTGTTTTGCCCGACTTGACTAAGGCTCTAGCCTGCTCAGGCTCCACTTCAGTTCGCACCACCTCTTTCGAGGTGCCCTCCTCAGTTCGTTGTTTTTTGGAGGGTGCCTTCTTTTGCGAGCTGGAAGGCGCCTTTTTCTTCCGTCGAAGAGGAACATCTTCGACTGGTTCCGAGGTGGGGATGGCAACCTCGGTGGCAATGGGAGCAGGGTCGTCCTCGGCCAAGTCAAGGCTGGCTCTGGGTGCCAGTTCGTTCAATCGTCGCTCTTCCTTCTCGCGGAAGGCCGTCGCTTGACGGCTGTTCACCGCATCATCCGCTGGTGAGAAGGTAGCCGACGCTCCGGAATCGAGAATGAAAAAGTTATTCATTTCTCTATCTGCAACATAAAACACGAACAGTTAGTGTACACACAAGATCGATACGTTTGAAAAAGACAGGAAGATAAAGGAAAATTTTCAAGCAACCTAAATTGAACTTGCTGGAAACCGGAGTGTTCGGATAAAACCCCCAAAAGGCCAACAATGGTTCGCATGAACTCATGCGAACAATGTCGAACATCCCTCCCCGAAACAGCCTGGCCAAAGAAGCAAGTTCGAAGTCCCTTACGGGAGCGGGCTTGTTGAGGTTCGAACTCTCAACCCAAGGGCGAGATCGAAAGGTGTTATTATTGGGGGCACGAATAAAAAAATAGTATTTTTCCCAGGAGCTGATTTTTTCATCTCCTGGGGACAAAAATAGAGCTCGTTTTTGTCCGCTTCTAGGGCTCAAATAGAAGCGGAAAGGGTTTGTGCGTTTTAGAACAAAGCACGAACGAAATTGTTCGGCAGTCGGTTCGACCCCCATCCACTTGCACACCATATAAAAACCTACTATGTAGCTTATAGAGTTCGGGTGCAATTGGTTGGGGCATACCCCGAAAGCCGAATCGATCTCAAGAATAAAAGGGTGAATAGGAGGAGTTAAACCTACGCTCACGTGTCTCAAAAACCACGTGTAGCACCCGGGGGGAGCCCGATGAGGTCGATCATCGGGACTGGGAATGACTATAGGGTAGCCCGCTGCTGTTATGAGCGAACTGAGAAGAATAGTGTGTATTGGGGTGGTTTTGGTGGCAGAAAAAACGTTTTGGACAGTTTTTTTGCGAGATCGAGTAGGAGGAGAGGAAAGTGTTTTTCGGCCAGAAGAAGAAGCTTTGGGAACGGGCGAATCAGAGGCAGTTCGTAATTCCTCAAAACCCTCCTCGGATTCACTCTCGTCCCTTAGGATATGTAAAGAAGAAGAAGCCATGAATGTGAAACAAGGAAGAAGAGAAGTACCTGGGTTTTGATTTTGGGGTGAAACTTTGAAAATTTCGAAGGAGGAGAATTCTTGCTTAAGAAAAGAGGAGTGAATTTTTGCAGAAGAGGTTTTGCGAAAATGAAGAAGGGGTATATATAGGCGAAAATTCTTGATTTTGGGGGGAAATCGAAAAGTCACAAGATCTCAGCCGTCGGAGCAGTTCGATCCAACGGCGAAGGCGAAAAGTCGCAAATCCGACCGTTAGATGCAGTTCGATCCAACGGTAGATACGAAAGGATGCGTCTAAGATACGGGGATGATCTCATCCGTTGGATCTAGTTCGATCCAACGGCGGCAACAAGTTACATCTTATCCGTTGGATGCAGATCGATCGAAGGGCGAACACGAAAAGGCGCTTTAAGGATGCAGAACATTCCTAGCCGTGGAATGCAGTTCGATCCGACGGTGAGAATCAGTTGGCGCCTAGGGATTAACATAAACTGACAAGTCTGATCTTAGCCGTCAGATGTAGCTCGATCGGATGGCAGAGACGAAAAGGCACCTCGAAATGGAGGAAAACGTCGCAGGCGGATGATGGATGGGACACGATGCTTCTTGAAGAAGCTTCATAGTTGGCAACAATGCGAACTGTGTTATTGCATGAGCACAGTTCGCACTCTAAAGGGGGGAGTACTGATGTGGTCGAACTAACCACATTCAAACTACCCCGAAAACCCGACCCGGAATTGAAGGCCAATCGGCGCGAACAGAATGAAGAAGTAATAAGAGATCGTGTGAGCGAACAGATATGTTTGGCGTGCCGAGCGAACTGATCCAAATCGCAGGCAAGAATGTCGAGCTGAGAGGTGAAATGCCGAACTAAGACAGACGAACTAATTCAAAATTTGAGATAACTCCCACGATCGCGAGAATCTCGCCACTTTCCAAGTTTTTAGGAGAAATCCCAACTGCCACATCCCACTCCCAATAAATCACGTCTCTTTCAGGGAGTATATATATATCTTTTATTTTTCTATTTACACACACAATCATAATTTTTACACATTAAGTATTATCAAAATCGAGAGGAATATTTTTGGTGAGATTACTGACTTGATCGTCGGAGTCCCTTCACCGGGAAAAACCCCCGGTGTTCTTTGTTTTGCAGGTTTTCTCGATCGGAGAATTCCAATTTGGCATCGGAGAATTTCAAACGACGCCGGAAAAGTAAAGGATCAGAGTTACGACAAATCACTGTACAAACTTTGTTTTGCAGATAAATGGGTGATGCTTTGTGTTTGTTCCATTAAGTATTCAGTCCATTTGAACCATTCACAGATTGGCCCTATTATTCCTAAAAGAGGTCTTCGTCAGGGTGACCCGCTTTTTCCATTCTTTGTACCGAAGGGTTGATTGGGCTTCTTAAGCGGGCTGAACATGATCAACTCATTCATGGTGTTGGTATTTGCAGGGGTACTGCTCCTACTGTTTCACATCTTCTCTTTGCAGATGACATCATGTTTTTGTCGTAGGGCAGAAAGAACAGAATGTACAACTTTGAAGAACATTTTTACAAGCTATGAGAGAGCATCGGGACAGGCCATTAACTTTAATAAATCCGGTATATATCTTCTTCAGTGGATCTGTTGGGATGGATAGACAAGTAGAGATTACAAACATTTTGAACATCAGAGGTACTTTGAATTCAAGCAGATACATCAGAGGTGCTTCCATCACTGATAGGTAGAAGCAAAAAAGCTATCTTCTCTTACCTAAAAGACAAATTATGGAAGAAAATCCAAAAATGGAAGAAACTCTCAAAGGCTGGAAAAGAAATTCTCATCAAATCAATTGCTCAGGCTCTACCAACTTAGAGCATGCAAACCTTCTTACTTCCATCAACCTTACTTGATGAACTACAGAAGATGATGAACTCCTTTTGGTGGGGCTCGGGGAGGAGTGATCATAAAGGGATTAAATGGCTGAAATGGGAAAGAATGTGCACACATAAAAATCAAGGTGGAATGGGTTTCCCGAACCTAGAAGCTTTTAATATGGCATTGATTGGAAAGTAGGGATGGAAATTGATATCTGATCCAAATACTCTGATTTCAAGAATTTTCAAAGCGAGATATTTTCCACATGGTGGCTTTTTAAATGCCAACTTAGGACATAATCAAAGTTTTACTTGGAGGAGTATTTGGAAACCTCAGATGTTACTTAATAAAGGTTGTAGATGGAGGATCTGTAATGGCTTTAGTATTTCTGTGTGGAATTTTGCCATGACTTGGAGATGAGACAATTTTTTGTCTAACAACACTAGAAAGAACGGACTTGGGAGTTGTTAAAGTATGAGATCTAGTGATTCCAGGTTATTATCAGTGGGATTTGGAACTTCTGGAAGAGCTCTTTTGTGAGAGATGTTTTTGTGATTGGGCGTCTGCCACCACCTCGACATAATTTACCAGATAGAGTTATATGACATTACGAGAAAAATGGTTTGTATTCTCTTAAAAGTGGCTATATGGTTTGCATGGATGATTTGTTTCCTAGTAACGAGGAACATGCTGGAGATTGGAGAATAATATGGAAGCTGAAAGTTCCTCCGAAAGTTCGTAATTTCTTGTGAAATGCATGTAGGGATTGCCTCCCTAATAGAGAAAGACTTCGTATGAGAGGTGTTCCATGTCCTGGTTGTTGTACTCTTTGCAATCAAGATTGGGAGAATTGTTGGCATAATCATCTCATGTCCTTTTTTTAGAGAAGAGAGCAAATTTGGGACTGAATGGTTCTCAGAGATGAAAATGGACACTTTGTTACTTGTAGATCTATCTGTTTCTTTGGGGTGTCGGAGGTTAGAGAGGGGGAAGTGATTGGTTTGCTTGAAACTATTTCTTGGGTTCGTGAAATGGAATATCAGAATGTTATTTTTTGAACATGATGCTCAAGAAGTGGTTATGGCTATTAATAAGATTGAGACAAGTTGGTCTGAATTTGGTTTAGTAGTCAAAAAATGTAGGGAGATTGTTGCCAAAAATCTCTTGTTTTCTGTGTCTTTTGCAAATGAGTGTGCTCATAAGCTTGCACGAGAATCTCAGTTGTTCCCATGTCCATCTAGGTGGTTTAGTCCACCTCATTTCCTTATTGATGTAATTTCTTCTGATTCTTCTGATTTATCTATTGAATGATTTCATTTCGTCAAAATTTTTTTATATAAATAAACTTAATAATGTAATACAATTCTAATTCATAATTGATAGAATTATATGCCTTTATTTATGGAAGAAAATTGATTTCCAAATTCAAATTAAAATTTGATGAGTGATAATTAACAAAATCATTAATAAATAATCAATTAGCACAATTTAGGAAAATCAATCATAATATTCCATTTACATCTCCACTTTTAAAGGAATTTTGTTTTTATGACAATATATTAATTTTTTTATCACATAATTAAATTTTTATCTCTTATTCATTATTTCTGAATTTCCATAGTTAGGAAGAGATCTTTAGGTGATAAAATTATTTATGGGAAAATTCTTACCTTATTATTTCAAAAAATATATATATATATATATATATTATATAAAAGGATATGTATATATATGCATATGTCATACACCTATTTATATATTATATTAATAGTATATATAGAACCGTGTCATATATGGGACTACGAAATTAAATTAAGTTTAGTAAATTTAAAAAAATTAATTATTATTTATATAAGAAAAAATATATGGTTTTATACAATGCAGAACATTTAATTTAGCATTAAAAACAACGCAATCTGATTTATGTATTATCTAGTTGAAATAATGTTTCATTAATAAAATAACATGATTATTTTTTCTCTATTATTTAGAAAATTTAAATATTATTATATATATTATTCAAACTGTCAAATTTTATTTTTGATATAATTATAAAAAATGAAAGTCAAATATTTTTAAATAAATTTCAAAATTTATTTTACAACATATATTTCCAAAATTATATGATCTTATTAATTAATTAGTTTGAAACATTTGACTAATTTATTTCAAATCACCCTACATTCATTTTATTTCTCATTATTTATTTATTTATTTATATTTTACTCTAAAAATTTTAAATTAACAAATTTCATATTTATAAGTCCTTTTTATAGTATGTGTTACTTTAACAAATTTAGTTAATTTTTTTATATTATTTACTAATATATATTATCAACATTAATGTAGATATCATTAAATAGCAATATTAATTAATTTTAAATAGACTTAATTTTTAAAAAGAAAAATTAAAATGAGAAAAATTGTTGAATTGATCATAAGTGTCCTCTATGATTATTCCTTTAGTATATATAAAAGATTTTGTATATAATATATATATATTTTGCATATATTTACATGCATATTAAATTATATATATATATTATCATCGAATGGAATATTTTTTTTATTTATATGATATTATATGATGTAAATCACACACACATATATATAATATGTACGTACACATATTGTTTAAATGATATTGTAAATATATGAAATTGAAATTAATAATTAAAGTTTACTAACCATATTGACATGAATTATGTTAAAAAGATTATTTTATCATATCGCTTCCATAAATATACATATCATCAAACATAATTTATCACTTATCATTTATTTTAATAAATAAAATCATTTCCACATTTGGCAAGGTGCTTTAGGCGGGGAAAATTTTAACATTATTATTTGAGAAAATGTTTTGTTTTTATATATATAAAATTATATACCTATTACCTATTTAAAAGTATGAATATTTCTTATACAATATAAAGATAAAATTTAATATTTAAGGTTATAATAATAATTTAGGATTTTTATATTTACACAATTTTACATTAAAATTCAAGACAAAATCATATAGAATTCTATTATGATTAATACTTATTATATTAGAACACTAATTTAGTATCGATTATATATCATTAAAGATTTAATCTTTATTTAAGATCATAATAGTAATTTAATATTTTTGATTTAAAATTTTCATCTCCACGTATGACGTACATGCTTTATACTCGTATATAGATATATAGATTTTAGTGGGTTATATGTACTTGGAGATAAAAATTAGTGGTATTTTTTTACTAAAAATACTTCAATAAAACATATGAATTTGACAATAAACACCAGTTGCTTAATTTAACATTTTCCGAACTTATATTGACCTTCTAGTATCTATATTTAAGTTCTAAACATTTCATTTGAACTATGTTTGGAAAAGAAAGTAAGAGTCCATTTGGATAGGTGGATTTGAGGAAAGATTTGAAATCTATAGTAGCAAATCCGTCGATAGTGTTTGGATGGATATGGATTTGAAATCCATTATTTTCATTTTGAACTAATTTTAGAGTCATTTTGGTGGATTTCAAATCCACTCCAAATTGAGAGGATTTGAAATCCACTCATTTCAAATCACTCTATCCAAACGGAGTCTAAGATTATTTACTAGTGCAAATCCTGCTACCCTACACATCGTGACACATTATGTATCGACTATTGATGTGTCAGACATCTGATATATCAATTAATTTTCTTTTCCATAATTAGAAAATGAAATCATTCTACGTTAGCGGTGCACATATTTTAGCATTTTCTTTTAATACTACCAAGTCTTCTGCCTTACCTACTACATTTTTTCTTTTAATTAAGTAGCCTATCAAGCAAGTCATAAACTTAGCGTGCTGGATCTATTTAAATGGTCAACAATTGAGACCATGACCCAATAAACATCTAGAAGATTTAGTCTCATTTGTAACTGGTGTACATATAATTTGGGTTAAGTCCGGGTTGATCCGAATCAACACTTTTTTTTTTTTCGTTTCAGGCTAGTTGTTATCTTTATGTTATATGAGTGATATTTATTTTATATAAGTGTGACATTTATATATAAATGTAATGACCTTTATATATTCTAACTTAGAAAAAAAGGAAAAATTTTAGCAAAATTTGTATATATTTTACGTTTATGTAATATTAGGTGCACCTATGTTCATCCTAAAAATGCGCTAAATTTTTAAAATTTCCAAATTTTTTTTCAAAGTTATGAGTCATAAAGATCATAATATTTGTACATAAATGTCACAAAAATTGTACATAAAGGTCACAACAATACAACATAAAAGTCTCAATTTGAAGCGAAAAAACCTAAAAATCTTCATTTTTTTCTAAGTTACTGAACATAAAAGTCATAACATATATATATAAAGGTCACACTTATATAACGTAAAAGTCACGTCCTTACAACATAAAGGTAACAGCGTGAAGCAAAAAAAAAAAAAAAAACTCAGGTGCGCGAATTCAGGTCGGGTCATCCCAGTTACATCAATTCAGATCCGTGCACCTGGTGCACAATAGCATTTGCTTGAGATATTTGAATTTTTCTTATTTATTTATGAAAGCTTGTTGAGCAATATTCTGTGAATTGAAATGTTAGTAAAAGCTTCAAAACTTCCAAAGCAAACTTCCCAAAAATGAGGTTAAATAGGAAGAATCAGCACATGAATGCATAGATCAACATGAAATCCAAAATCAAAGTAAGCAGAAGTTGTGCTGAAATCGTAGGTTCAATCGACGATCTCTTAACAGAGATACTTTTACGCCTCCCAATCAAAACACTTATCCGATTCAAATTAGTTTCCAAGAAATGGCATTCTCTCATCAGCAATCTACAGTTGTGTATCCTTAGCAATCCCAATCCATCCATCGGCCTCTTCGTACACGAATCCGACCTTGGTGTTAGTCCCACGTTCGAATATGTCTCCTTCTCAACCAACAAACCAACCACTCCCCCCTTTACAAAACTCACCTTCACCGAAGACCCCACTGGCATCCAAATCCTGCACTCTTGCAATGGCCTCTTGCTTTGTTCCAGCTTCTATCGCGAGAATAACATCGGCTGCACATACTATGTCTTCAATCCCACGACACGAAGATTTTCAAGACTTCCAGAACTAGAACCAGGAAGTACTGATGCAATATATGGAATGAGCTTGGCTTTTGATCCATCTAAGTCTCCTCATTACAAAGCTGTTTGCGTAAGTGGGTGTAAATCGGAAACTTACAAGTATCAGTTACAAATATACTCGTCTGATGAAGGTGGATGGAGGAAACATGGAGAGCCCTTCACAGCAGGCTTAGTGAACTTGGAAAAGGGGGTGTACTGGAATGGAGGCATCCATTGGATCGAAGATTATGGTGGAGATTCACTGTACTTCAATCTTGATGATGATGAGAAGATTCCTCATGTTATGCCATTGCCGCCCCTCCCAGAGGGATGGGTATGGCGAAACAACTATTATTTCGGAGAGTCTTGCGATCATCTGCATTACATAGATTCGGTGGTGGCAACGGTGCATCTGGATGTGTACGAGATGCCGAGAGATTATTCAGAGTGGTTTGTCAAGTACAAGGTTGATCTCTCACCTCTTATTGCTTCTTATCCACTCATGAATCGGGATTATATTGATCAAGAAGACTGGGATTGGTATGGTTTTTCGGTGTTTAGTGTGGTTCGAGGTGAGAAAGATGAAGATTCGTTCATGGTGATTCAAATTCCGGGAAGAGTTGTACGGTACAACCTTGTTAGTGGGTGTTCTGAAACAATACATGAGTACGAGGGTGCTGAGGATGAAGTCGCCCAAGGTTATTTGAGATATCTCGCAACCAATGTCTTCCCACACATTCAGTACGAGGGGTGTAGTGTGTAGCCTTTTATTTTTGTTTCAACTTCTTTTTTATTTTCTCAATAATGCAGTTGTGGCTCATAAAGTAAATAGGGGACAAAAGTCATGTCATTTTGTCTCATTACAGCACTTACATGATTATGGTTAATTATATTCTTCCACTCTACTTATCATCCACATCATCATTTAATAAATTATATAACTCACTTAACTCTTGTCGAACAGTCTCACACACAGTTGTGTGAGATTCAAGTAGATGTTTATATATATGTATAAGCATTTTTCTGTTCAACATTGTATTCAGATGTTTCTCTACTAAAATTAATGTGGATGAGGTTCTCCTCGTGATTATGTATCAAAACTCTTTCTCTTTAGCTTGAAACTTTTGAATTGATTTTGACTTAGCAATTTAGATGATGAAACTTAGAAAGATTATATATTGAGGAAGACTACTAGCTAGATTCTGGACAAATATATAGTACATTTTTTCAATGTATAGATATAACAACATTCTATAAGTTATGTTAGGTTTATGTAAAAATGAATTCTATATTGTACTATATGTAAATGAATAGTATGTTGGATTGCGAATTAGTCCTTCATTAGATATTAAATCACAAACTTATTGATATTTGACATATTACTCTTTTATTCAATAAACCTATTCAAATCCTTATTAATCAGGGAAGGGCTAAATACACCTCTTAAAGTAGTGAGTACACCACCAATTATAAATACACCCACTTGCTAATTATATTTTTATATAATTTACTAAATACACCCAAAAATATTCCTAATCTACCTCTTATCAAAAGAGAAGTCAAATACCATAATTTTCTTCCCAAATCACAACTCCACCATCAATCCAACCATGGTTGTCGGCCTGCAACTCCTTGAAATAGAAACTCACTTTATATTTTTTGTTTCATTTCTAGACATAACTATTGTTCAAATGATCATTAAAGATCAAAATCTAGTTTTAAACAAAATCAATTTTATACAAATTCACTGTATTGGTTCTACCCATTTCATCTCTCCATGGTTGATCAAAACAAGGTTTGTTCAACCAATTGAAGTCGAACATCAATATAGAATTCAACACTGTTTTAATGAACATAACTCTTATGTTCCGTCATGTGTGACCAAATAGGTGAATACAAGATTTTAGAACATTTCATCATGAGTTCGATTTGTTAAATTAACTACGAATTTAGTTTTCTACATATTAAAAGTGAGGAGAATAAATGAAACCCCGATGGTGGGGAAAGGAAATGGAGAAGAACCAGTTCATGTGTAAAATAAGGGTAATTTTGACATTTACAAATATGATAATTTATCATAAAAAGAAAGGGGGTGTATTTGGTATTTAAGTGGATGTATATAGTCTTGTCGTATTAATTTTTTGACGAAGTCCATCTCATACTACTTAAAATTGTGAATGTCTTTCTACTAATATAATTGTTGACGTTGGAATTTGTATGGAACAAACCCCTCAATTTAACACCCAATTTAATTGAATCGGATTGGATAAAACTAAAATAAACTAAATAAATAACCGAAGGAAGAAAACACTGGGCCCGGAGCCTACCCAAGCAAGATTGCTTTAGGTTTGGTTTGACCGACCTGTTTGTAGGGGTCGTCAGAGAGCCTGTATTGATAATATGAGAGTGAAATCTCCCTTTGTGAGTACAATGAAGAAAAATTAAATAACCTGGATTTGGATCTGTTAGAGATCTAAATCACCTTTTAGAGAGAGTTTTCTCTAGAGAGAATGCCCTCGTATGTTTGAAGTGTCTCTCTAATTCTTAAGTGGAGTCCCCTAACCTAAGCTTATTCCTAGAGACCCTATTTATCGAGATACATGGTGGTATACCCCTTGGGTAACTCGAAAGAGATCTCATGATTTGAGGGATGTACATGGAAAGAAATCCAATATTTGTCTATCTTAAAAAGATAATGCAAGATCCTTTGCACATTGTCTTGTTCAGACTTGCGGCCATGCAGCTCGTCAGCTCGTCCATGAGGGTCAACCTCTCTTGTGACTCGCCCTGAGCGGACTCCAGTGCTTGGTCCGGTACATATGTAGCTCGGTTCATCTTAGCTCAGTTTATTCTGGAGAATCGATAATAAAAACTCAGATAATATTTTAGGGTGTAACATTAATCCCTTAGGTTGTGTCGAAATGAAATGAATTTCGGCGGAAACTAACCCATCCGAGCCGCTCTTTCATGACACGTGTTAGCATAAAATAGTTCGAAAAAGATAAGTACATTCTTTTGAATATAAATGATGTTCTATAATTTTAGGACAACATTTTTAATTAACATTGTATTAATTAACTTTATTTTTTCCAAAAATGAAAGGAGCATCTGAAGAAGGTGCAGGAGTGTGCATTTTTGTTTGTAGTTATGAGAAATAATTGAGGAGGTGGCCAAGTTAATTTCAAGCAGAAAGGTCTTGCTGAGGTAAATTTTATTTATTTATTATTCCAATCATTTGGTCAGTTATGTGTTTGTCTTTGGTTTTAAAGGGTAACATATACAACTTTTGATTTAGTTCCATTTTGTATTTATGAATGAATTATATTGCTTTAACAACTGTTATATTTGTGGAAAAAGTGATCCTGATTAGCTTAGTTATGGTGAGAGAAAGATAATAATGATTCTTTCATATGTTGCATTCTATAAGAATTAGTCAAAATGTAGATGGTTTCACAGATAAACTATAATTTATACTTTCTAAAATTGTAATTGAACAACAACAACTATTTAGTTAACATAAACGTGAACAAATGATGATCCATGACAGCTTCAAAACCTAAATAGTACATTATAGCACTCTCGAAAGGGTATGTTTCTTTCTTTAGAGTAGGGTAATCATTAGGTGTTGGCTATATTAATTTTGAGCCGGTGTTGCTAGGGTAAATTTGTTTTATATATTAATTTATGGGAAAATATCCCCAAATACCCATTTATCTATAAAGGATTAACTTTTCTACCCATCAATATATTTTTTTATCCCCAACTACCCATATATATAAAGTAATAGCCCCAAATACCCATTTTTGACTTTCAACTTGTACTTTGCTTTGCTCATATGTACTTTGCTTTGCTCATATGTACTTTGCTTTGCAGAGATAAAAGAATTTTTTTTTTGACTTTTTTACCCGCTTTTACTTTTATTTTTACACATGTGAATAATAAGACAATATTTGATTTGATATGAAGAAAAAATCTACCTTACTTTTATTTATAAAATTTACAATCGAATTCATTCCAAAAAATTCACATTCACATATTCACTAAGAAGTTCTCTAAAAATTTAGAGTATTCATCAAAATTTAGAGTATTCATCAAGGTAAGTAAGTATTTCAAGCATTTAGTAGTAGTTTATAGTTGGATAAACTACTTTTAATTTGTTTAAAGTTGAATTTGTTTATAGTTAAAGGTTAGTTGTCCATAATTTATTTTGTTTGATTATTGTTTGATTTAGTTAGATTATTGTTTGAATGTTGAGATTTTGTTCTTGTTTAATTATAGTTCAGTCTAAGAATGATCCAAAAATTAACCAAAAAAATTATTAAAGAAACAAACTAAGTTAATTAAATTAACGAAATTAAAGAAAATTTTCAAAAAATTTCGTTAACACCTTTAATTTCAGGGGTTAACGAAATTAAAGAAAATTTGCTTCAATTCGTTAACCCCTGAAATTTAAGGGTTAACGAAATTAAAGAAAAATTTCAAAAAATTTCGTTAACCCCTTAAATTTAAGGGGTTAACGAAATTTTTTTGAAATTTTTCTTTAATTTCGTTAACCCCTTAAATTTAAGGGGTTAACGAAATTTTTGTGAAATTTTTCTTTAATTTCGTTAACCCCTTAAATTTAAGGGGTTAACGAATTTTTTTTGAAAATTTTCTTTAATTTCGTTAACCCCTTCAATTTAAGGGGTTAACGAAACTCATGAAAATTTTCTTTAAAGCTATATTTTACTTCTTTCATAATAAAGTTATATTTGATAATTAATTTACTTTTTTTTTATATTTGTTTAGGGTTAGGGATGACTTTTTCAGTGGCAATATGTCATGGAGGTTACTGGTATGGTTTGCAGTATGTGAATGACATTCAATCAATGATCAATCTCGAAACATTTTCATATCAAGATTTATTGAGTTCGCTACATGAGATTATGCTTGCTGATTTGAGTTGTTGGCGGTATTTGATCCATTCTCTAGTAGAAGTGAATGGAAGATTGAAGAAGAAGAAAATCATGAATGATTTTGATTTGCATGAGTGTTTTTCACAGTAGTATGGACTACTAGTTCTGTTTGTTTCGTTGAAACGAATAGACTTAGGAGTATCAGGTGGTTCTTCTTCTTATCATGAAGAACAATGTTCATTAGATGAGGAGACACATGTTGCTGCTCAAAGTTTTGATACATTGATTGAGGAGTCTCAAAATTTGGATTGGTCAAATGTTTCGTTAGGACTACACAAGGACCAGAATTTTTATTCAGCATGGGGTTTAGATGACAATTTGGTTCGAACATCTTCAAATGAGCCAAGTATACCTTGGCCGGCCTCATCTACATGTGATCCACATAATGAGTTGAACTATTTAGACCTAAATGTGGCCCCAACTAATGAGGCCGAAGAACCGCCACTTGAAGAAAGACGGGAAGAGGAAGACCATGATCCTCGAACAGGTAATCCAGTACTATCGTACTGATCATATGTGAATATTTGTATATACAATTAACATATCACTGATATATATATTTATTTATTTTGGTAGATCCAATTGATGCAGAAGATGACTTTGTGCTGGATGAAGATGTGGAGACAAACTTGGATGAGGAGCAACGAGCTGCATATGAGCAATTCTGCGATGACACAATGAGAGCTGAGTGGCACATTCCAGACATACCTGATTTTGATGACCCAACTGCAGATGAGATTGAGCATGCTCCAAGCGGTATGAAAAAAGGAGCTACATTTGGGTCTAAGGTTGAGTTGAAGAATTTAGTAGGGTATTATCATCTGGAGAATCAAGTCCAATTTCGTGTGGACCACTCTGACAAACACCGATGGCAAGTGAAGTGCAATCAAAAAGATTGTCCGTTCTTACTCAATGCACATGAAAAAACACGGGATTTGGAAAATATCCAAAGTTGTCCTGCCCCACACCTGTTCATATCAACTGAATGCTAGTGCACCCCGCAGACTTCCGTCCACATTGATTGGAGATTATTTTGTCCAGAGGCTCCGGAAAGATAGGACTGACATCACTCCTAGGGAGATTATGCGAGAAATGAACGAGAGACATGGACTTAATTTGAGCTACAAGCATGCTAGGAGTGCAAAACGTCGTGCAATGAGAGAAGCATATAGTGATCCGAAGACGTCATTCAACATGTTGCCAGCTTACTTACAGGTTTTGAAGGAACGCAATCCGGGTACATATACCGCATTAGACACCCACAATAATGGGAAATTTAAGTATGCGTTCTTTGCGTTGGGTGCATCCATTGCCGGATTTAGGTTATATTCCAGACCTGTTATCGTGGTCGACGGTTGCCATTTGAAGGGGCAGTACAAGGGGATTGGATTCGTTGTTGTGACTAAAGATGGAAACGATCAAATTTTTCCCCCGGCAATTGGGATAGGGAGTGTCGAGAATGATGAATCTTGGACATGGTTTTTGCGTAATGTCCGTAATGGGTGACCTGCTGCTGAAGACCATCGAATCGAGATCCCATCCAGTCCGTCAAGCGATTGTATAGCTCGTCACTGGTCTCCGATCTCGGCCTCGGATCTTGCTCATCGAAGTGAGACTCTGAGTAAGGGAACCTCTGGGCTAATGGCGATACAGGTATCGGTGCTTCATGATAGGACGGGTGCTGGGATAACGCGTCGTCATCGTCCTCACGCACCGGGGGAATGGGAACTGTGGTCCTGCGTCGCTCTCCTGGGACCGCACGTGGCCTCGACGGACCGGCCTCAGCAGCTTCTCCAATGGGTGCAGAAGGTCTCGAAGGATCAGGAGCAGTAGCATCACGACCACGTCCACGTCCTCTCGAACGAGTAGGAGCACCACGACCACGTCCACGTCCTCTCACAGGGAGTTGGACCCCCATCAGGATGTCGTCATCGATATCCTGCCAGTACGGCTGAAGCAATTCGTCGTCTGTAGGTGTTAGTGTTGTGTAACACTCGACCTGTAACAAAATTGTAGAAGTCAAGAATAAAGGATGACAATAAATGGAAACTTACGGTGTTAAATAAATATATAGTAAATACCTCGCCCGCGAGCACTTGTGAAACATCCGACTCCGATTTCTTCAAGCTCCATTTCATACAACGGGGCATCACGAGGGGGTAGTCCAATCTATACCCGGCAAACTGAGCGGTAATGGGGATCGCCTCAAAAGCCCATATCTGAAGAGGCCAGATTCGGAAATTATTTTAGCACTAAAAACATTAAAAAAACGTAAACATACTTTAATGAAATTTCGAAAAACTATTTTGTAGGGACATACTAGGAGGGCTGTCGAAAAACCATAGAAATGGTAATGCGGTATGTAGGACCGTTCAGGAATTTCAGTCGGTAACTTATCAATGTACTTGAGCAGGGTGATGAAGCTGTACTTTCCCCATGGAAAGCTCTCCCATAAGGCTTCATCCTCTACCAAAGTCCAAACCCATCTGTCAACAGTTGTCTTACCGGCGTCCAACCCGAGCAAAACGAGGTGGAGGATCAAAATCTTCGCAATCTTGATAGTGTCGTCCGCACTATCAGCAAACTCGCCGGCTGTGAATCGAGAACGGAGTTCAGACACTGTGACTCGAGATGAATCGACGTGCACCCTCTATTACACTGCTCCGTCAGGTGGGGTGTGAACTGCGGCCGGATTGAAGGTCGAGTTGCCGAACTTCAACCCCATCACTAGGGCAAACTCGCGCTTACCGAAGCGACAAATTCTACTTTCCTGCCCTACACGGAACCACCTCTCGTCTGCAGGTACAATATCACCACGCACCTCATATGACATGAGGACGTGTAAGAAAGCCTTGCAAGACTCTCTCTCCGTCTTCCACTGTAGGAAATGGCCGAAACTCGTGTTCAGGCAAAAGTCCTGGAGAATGGGACGACCCAGAGATCGGAGCTGCGCCTTGACCTCATCAAATACCGCAAGGCGAACATATCCATTTATATATGCGATGGTTCGCTGGCATGCCTCACGAACGTACTCAATCTGTATATTTCAAAATAGGGCTTCATTAATTAACAAATTTAAAAATTAATCAACAAGAAAACTCATTAACAAATTAGCTTAATAAACTAATTAAAAGTAGGGATTAACTAATTCATAAACTAACTAATTAAAAGTAGGGATTAACTAATTCATAAACTAACTAATTTAAAAGTAGGCCTTAACAATTACAAAATTAATAAACTAATTAACTACTTAAAAAGTAGAGCTAATACTAATTAACGAAACAAAAAGCTTCGAATATTAAGGGGTTAACGAATTAAAAGAAAATTGGAAAAAATTCGTTAACCCCTAAAATTAGTGGGATTAACGAATTAAAAGAAAAAATGGAAAACATTCGTTAACCCCACAATTTTAAGGGGTTAACGAATTTTTAAGCAAAAATGGAAAAAATTCGTTAACCCCACAATTTTAAGGGGTTAACGAATTTTTAAACAAAAATGGAAAAAATTTGTTAACCCCACAATTTTAAGGGGTTAACGAATTTTTAAGCAAATATGGAAAAATTTCGTTAACCCCACAATTTTAAGGGGTTAACGAATTTCACAAATTTTCTGAAATTCGTTAACCCTTAAATTTGTGGGGTTAACGAAAGCTATTGATTGTTTCCCCTAAATTCATTCGTTAACCCCTTAATTTACGGCATTACGAAAATTTCACTTTGTTTTTTGGTAATAATTCCTATTCTATTTTCAAATAATTCCTATTCTATTTTCTACCAAACAATGAATCAAACAATCATACTAAATAATAAGAGAATATCAAACAATAACATAAACCAACAACTAACTAAAATCAAACAACTAATACTAACCTGTTCGTCGGCCATTGAAAGGGGAAGAGAGCTTTTTGGAGAAGTGGGCGCCGCTGGAGGAAGAAAAGGGGAAGAGAAAGTGGAGCAAGAAAAGGAAAAGAGAGAGAAGGAAAGGGGTTTGGTTTCGTTAAAACCTAGAATTTAATGTGGGTGGGTGTGGCTAATTACCTAAATATTAATTTCTTTTAAATTATGCTATTTATTTATTTTTTTCGTTAAGTTGTTGCATTTATTTTATTTAATTATTTGGTTAAGTTTATTTGGTTAAGTCTTAAAACTTTTTTTAATTAATATGTAAACTTTTTTGAAATTAATCATTTTTTTACTTTCCTTAATTCTTCAAATATTTTAAAATCTATTTTGTTACTTCATTAATTAATTGAGCATGCTTTTTTAACTTTGTTAATTCGTTAAATTTATTTAGTTAATTAGTTATTATATTATGCTTTTTTTTCGTCATATTCGTTGATTATTGGAATCAATCAATATATTATATATATATATGTATATTTTAAGTTATTCGAATCAATTAATATATATTATAATATAGATGATCTAGTACTCGATTCTGACACTGAAATTCTGATCAAAGTCAGAGTAGGCCAGTATATATGAAAATGGGTATTTGGGGACAATATTTTAAATTTATGGGTATAGTGGGTAAAAATATTATAATGGTGGGTAAAATTGTGCACCTTTATATGAAAATGGGTAATTTGGGCTAGGGACTCTTAATTTATTCATCCTATAATTTTAACTTATGTGTTTGTCGTAGGTTATAAAACTTAATATATAAAAGTATTGAAACAATTTGCAAATTATATGACAACTCATATATGAGACAGATGAATCATGTCTGGGTAGCCCATCAAAAGGTAAATGCTGCTGTGTAACACCCCGTTTTCAAGAAAACCTACATTGCATATTTTACAAAATTTCTTTTACCTTTTAAATCGAAAAAATGATTCGAGATGTATTATTATGTTATTTAAAGTTATAATTTACGTGTTACGTTATGCTTCATGATTCTTAAGCGTTATGTAGTACGTGTTATGTTATGCTTCATGATTTTTAAGCATTATGTGGTACTCGATGATTTTTACGTATTTTGTGATCTGATATTTCTTTCGAGATTTTAAAGTATTTTGCAGGATTGCTTATGGAGGAAACCGAACTTGATCTTAACTCACTTGACAATCATGGATAAAAGTAAAAAGATAAGATATAGATAAATTTAAATGAGGAAAAATGATATTAGATTTTTATGCAAATATTATTCGTTTGTGTCGTAAATGCTTTTATTTAATTAAATTTATTCGTGATCTTTAAATGTGATTCTATGTGATAAAATAATTTACGTAAATTGTACTTAGTAAATACTTGTGTATAAATTATGTTGTTGTAGTATTATTATTATTATAATTAATGTTATTAATTTTAATCATGTATATATATATGTGGACGTGTGTATATATATATATATATGTAGATTATGAAAGTACATCTATTATTTACCTAAAGCATATATATGTATATTATTATTTATTGAATGTAATAGATAAGCTTTGATCAATTTTGGAGTGAAAAGTCAAGGTAATAACCTTTCTTACACTTACATGTGTAAGTTATATATATATATATATATATATATATATATATAATTACACGTGTATATGTATATAGTTTGGGATAAAAACTTAGGACAAAATATCTAGATTTTACACTTTATCTTTCCATTTTCATCTTCTTCTTCTTCTTCCTTCAATTGCTTCGACTCGGCAGGTTTTGAGAAGGGGTAAAGATTTTATTTGCTTTCAAATTCTTCCCAATTTTGTGATTTTAGATGTATATGTATGTGAATAAGTGCAAGTGCATATATATATTTTAAGTGTATGCTGTTGAGATGGGGAAGAAAAAACAGGGGAAAAGATGGGAAGAAAACAGAGGAGAGGAAAGAAAGAAGAAGAGAGGGAAATAGGGAGAGACGGGAGGAGGCGCCACCGCACGGAGCGGCGCCGAGCGGAGACGAAGAGGGTGGTGCCGCTCACGGGCCGCCGTGGTGTGTTATGTGTGTGTTTTGTGTGTATTTGTGTGTGTATCATGTGTATATATATATGTGTATATTGGGTATATGCTGTAGTTTTGGAAGGGGAAAAGTGGGGGAAGGAGGAAGCGCCGCCGTGAGGAGAGAAGGCCGGCGACGAGGCTGTCGCCGGCAAGGGGCGGCGGCCGTGCTGCAGAAGCAAGAGAGAGGGCGACGGGCTGTTGGGAGGAGAAGGTTGCTACTGTGTGTGTAGTGTGCCGTGTGTGGTGGTGGCCGGCGACGGGTCTGTCGCCGGCAGGGGAGGAACGGCGGCGGCGAACAGGCGGCGGCCGAGAGGAGCAGCGACGGGGAATGGTGTTTGGAGACAGGGGTGACTTTGGTGAATTTGATTTAGTCTGGGGGCTATTTTGCAAATTTCCAATTTTGCTTATTGATTATTTAAGCCTCTAACTTCTATGAAATTGCTTTTTGGTCCCTACAGATTATATTAATTTTAGTTTAGCCCCTGAACTTAATTTAAATTACAGATTGACCCCAGAACTTAAAGAACTAATAGATTGACCCTCAAACTGTATTTTTATGTGTCTTTTTAAGACTAAAATTACTAATTAGATACCTAAAGTTTAAATAATAAGTATATTTGTTGTTTATATGTGAATCATGTTCAATGATTTTTAATTCTTTGTACAAGCAATTAAAATTTATGAATTTTAAGTATGTTAACCTAAATGAAAATATATGATCATATAAATAATATTGTGATTTTAGGAATTATATATGAAGTATTAAATTTGTTACATCTTTATATATTATGAGTATGTGGATTTCTTGTAAATGCTAATCATGTTTAAATGATTCTTATATGATAATGTTATCATCAAAATTTATATATATGAGTCTAATGTATGTGTATTTTTGTATGATGTATAATTTATATAAATGCTTAATTTATGTATATGGAATCATGTTAATATTTATGTTTGGTATGAAGTCTTTATATTTAATTACTAGTGATTATGCTTTAGATTAAATAACCTAATATAAAATACTAAAGATCATGTTGAAACTAAATGATTAAGCATGTCGAGTGCAGTTGAGACGAGCGGTGATTCCAAAAGCAATTCTCGAGCTGTCAGTTTAAAGTGGGTAACTTCTAATCTCTACTATACGTTGATAATTAAATTAGTGTGTATGAAAATCTACGGCTGAAGCTCCGTAGCTATAACCGGTAGTTGTTTCACTATCGGGCGACGACCATAAGGGTGAGCGTGCCCGGTCTATGAAAGGCCCAGGGTGAGCGTGCCCAACAGACAAAGTAGTATGTGCTTAATGATTTAATTATTTCAATATATGTTAGAGTGGGTAATTTCTACACTCTACTATACGATGATGATTAAATTAGTAAGTTATGTACGACGGTCTACGGTTGAAGTTCCGTAGCGGTAACCGGTAGTTGCTTCACTATCGGGCGACGACCATAAGGGTGAGCGTGCCCGGTCTATGAAAGCAAGGTTTAGTGGGCGAGCGACTCTCACATTCCTTTATGATATGTATGGTCCAGGGTGAGCGAGCCCAATGGACATGTAGTATGTACTTAATAATTTAATTGTTTCAATGAATATTAGAGATTACGGTTATCCCACTGGGATTCCTCTCCGGAGGTGTCTCATGATTCCACTTTTAATATTTTTCAAGTTCGGCGTATGATGACGTGGACGTGTAGTGAGCTGATCTGTCTTTCCATCAATGTTGGTTCTATTATGTTATCTCTTATAAGAGCCTGTTTCAACGTTTAACCTAGAAATGTGGGTAAAACACGAGTTTTGGGAATAATTGTTTTATGTTTAAAAAAAAAAGTCTCGTGTTTTCCTTTCAGTCTTCCGCTGTAAACTATTTTATGAATTCTTTAAGTAAGGAAATGGTGACGACCTGATTTCCAATTAATGGGGATTGGGGCGTTACAGAGTGGTATCAGAGCCGAGGTTTAGGGATTTTCACCTCGGACTCTAGGTCAAATGTTTTCAATTGGGTCTTATGTTTTCAATTGTTATTTGATTAATCAAATCAAATTATTATTAAGTTCACAAATTTAATATGTTACGTCATATGGAACTTTTACATCAAGCTATGGTTACAATATGACATCATGTTTAATTATAATCACGTATGATGACAATGTGAGCTTCTTGGCTATATATTATTCTTTTTGTGGTATGATGTTACTACTATCTACACACTGCGTACTGGACGCCGCCACTGAGCCGCTGACTGCAGCAGTAGAGCTCGTGTGCGTAAATGGCCGTTTACAGGAGTTGGTGTAGTATTATGTGGTATGATTATGCTATGGTGATGATTGAATGATAAAGTTTAAGAATTAAATATGTTACGTGAATGGAAAGTCAGCAGCCAACTACCGTTCGGATCATCGCCGAGTAAGTGCTTTATGCTATGTTTCAGAGATATTTTTTTATGAAGAATGATATGTTTAATGGAAGATGTTTGAATTATGATATGAGACAAGTAAGAGATTGTCAGATACAATCTTATGATGAGATGAAAAGTTATGAGAATGTTCTGAAAGATGTTTTATGTATATGATATAAAGGAAATGTTTATGATGAACATGAATGATGACCATGAGTCAATGATAAGGAATGAAAGCATTAATGATGATATGAAAGAGAATCATGGATGAGGAATGATATGATGAGGTGTGAAATGAATTACTTCAATTTGAGTGTTATAATTGTTGTTCTCTTTCATGTTTAAATCATTTACGTATGCTAATATCAATTACTTCTTATGCTTATCTTTATGTTTTGAATGAAAAAGGTTGTTTTATAAAAATGCATGCATTACCCTTTAGAAACGTACCTTGAACTGTGAGACTAAGGTTTAATGTAGAGTTGTTTTGTCGTTCGATGATAATTTTACTTAGGATGGATCGTGATGAGGTCCGTAAGCAGCAATTAGAGAGGGAGTATAAGGATTGCTACCAGGTGGGATGGGAAGAAATACGTGAGTTCATAGCTAGGATTACTGACTGCCGTATGAGGGCTCGTATGTATGGGATGGTCGACACCGACGTTGAGGCGGCCAAACATCTTAGAGCTAGAGTTCTTCCGATATACAGGACTATAGCGCAGAAGGTGTTCACGCGTTTGATAGTTTACGATTGTGAAGTCGGTGCTCAGATGGAGTTTCGAGCCTTTTGCTTGAGCCTGCAGGAGGCAGTGGAACATTATGAGGCACATTTACAGGAGGCGGTTGAGCTAGAGACCGAAGCACATCGCTGTGTAATTCGAGCGATGAACTGGCAGGTTCGCACTCATACTCTTGAGAAGAGTCTAGCTGAGGCAAAAGCTGAGCAAGAAAGGCTTAGTAAACGCAGCCAGGAGTTGATGGAGAGAGCTAGGTCTCTTAGAGTATCATTTGGGATGGAGGAGCACCCCGCTACAAGACAGAATGAAGGCCCAAGTGCAGCAGGATCACACGATCGTCTGTTATATATACACCCGCCTTTATCAGCGACTCCAGTTCAGGATGGTGGATGGCTAGTTGAGGATGAGGCAGGTCCTAGTAGCCAGCCTGCAGACGATGGAGGGCGTGCGTCAAAACGCCCCTGCTATGGATGGTTGGAGGAGGAGGAAGATTAGGACGACTTTTAGTTGAAGCTGGGAATTGTAGTTTTTGTTTCACCGGTAGGCTGGTATAGTAGAGCACCCCGGTTAGTAGCATAGCTTGCACATCCGACCTTTTGACATATATACAATCAGGATGTAGTGCTTGTCTTTGACCTTTTAACAGTTAGTGATGCTTATCTTTGACCTTTTGATGGTTAGTAGTGCTAGTCTTTGACCTTTTGACGGTAAGTAGTGCTTGTTTTTTTTTGAAAAGGGGACACTGAGATCACGAAGTTTTCCTTGTATATATGTTACGCTCCTCAGGTACACCAGCTTATGTTCTGTTCGATTCAGGAGCATCACACTCTTTTATATTTGATACCTTAAACTAGATTGCATAAGAAACTCGTGAAAGTGACATTCAGGATGAGTACCCCAAGTTATTCCTGTAGCCAAACCAAATTTCGGGACGAAATTTTTAAAAGGTGGGGGGATTGTAACACCCCGTTTTCAAGAAAACCTACATTGCATATTTTACAAAATTTCTTTTACCTTTTAAATTGAAAAAATGATTCGAAGTGTATTATTATGTTATTTAAAGTTATAATTTACGTGTTACGTTATGCTTCATGATTCTTAAGCGTTATGTAGTACGTGTTATGTTATGCTTCATGATTTTTAAGCATTATGTGGTACTCGATGATTTCTACGTATTTTGTGATCTGATATTTCTTTCGAGATTTTAAAGTATTTTGCAGGATTGCTTATGGAGGAAACCGAGCTTGATCTTAACTCACTTGACAATCATGGATAAAAGTAAAAAGATAAGATATAGATAAATTTAAATGAGGAAAAATGATATTAGATTTTTATGCAAATTTATTCGTTTGTGTCGTAAATGCTTTTATTTAATTAAATTTATTCGTGATCTTTAAATGTGATTCTATGTGATAAAATAATTTACGTAAATTGTACTTAGTAAATACTTGTGTATAAATTATGTTGTTGTAGTATTATTATTATTATAATTAATGTTATTAATTTTAATCATGTATATATATATGTGGACGTGTGTATATATATATATATATGTAGATTATGAAAGTACATCTATTATTTACCTAAAGCATATATATGTATATTATTATTTATTGAATGTAATAGATAAGCTTTGATCAATTTTGGAGTGAAAAGTCAAGGTAATAACCTTTCTTACACTTACATGTGTAAGTTATATATATATATATATATATATATATATATAATTACACGTGTATATGTATATAGTTTGGGATAAAAACTTAGGACAAAATATCTAGATTTTACACTTTATCTTTCCATTTTCATCTTCTTCTTCTTCCTTCAATTGCTTCGACTCGGCAGGTTATTTGCTTTCAAATTCTTCCCAATTTTGTGATTTTAGATGTATATGTATGTGAATAAGTGCAAGTGCATATATATATTTTAAGTGTATGCTGTTGAGATGGGGAAGAAAAAACAGGGGAAAAGATGGGAAGAAAACAGAGGAGAGGAAAGAAAGAAGAAGAGGGGGAAATAGGGAGAGACGGGAGGAGGCGCCACCGCACGGAGCGGCGCCGAGCGGAGACGAAGAGGGTGGTGCTGCTCACGGGCCGCCGTGGTGTGTTATGTGTGTGTTTTGTGTGTATTTGTGTGTGTGTATCATGTGTATATATATGTGTGTATATTGGGTATATGCTGTGGTTTTGGAAGGGGAAAAGTGGGGGAAGGAGGAAGCGCCGCCGCTCACGGCGGCGCCGTGTGGAGAGAAGGCCGGCGACGAGGCTGTCACCGGCAAGGGGCGGCGGCCGTGCTGCAGAAGCAAGAGAGAGGGCGACGGGCTGTTGGGAGGAGAAGGTTGCTACTGTGTGTGTAGTGTGCCGTGTGTGGTGGTGGCCGGCGACGGGTCTGTCGCCGGCAGGGGAGGAACGGCGGCGGCGAACAGGCGGCGGCCGAGAGGAGCAGCGACGGGGAAGGGTGTTTGGAGACAGGGGTGACTTTGGTGAATTTGATTTAGTCTGGGGGCTATTTTGCAAATTTCCAATTTTGCTTATTGATTTTTTAAGCCTCTAACTTCTATGAAATTGCTTTTTGGTCCCTACAGATTATATTAATTTTAGTTTAGCCCCTGAACTTAATTTAAATTACAGATTGACCCCAGAACTTAAAGAACTAATAGATTGACCCTCAAACTGTATTTTTATGTGTCTTTTTAAGACTAAAATTACTAATTAGATACCTAAAGTTTAAATAATAAGTATATTTGTTGTTTATATGTGAATCATGTTCAATGATTTTTAATTCTTTGTACAAGCAATTAAAATTTATGAATTTTAAGTATGTTAACCTAAATGAAAATATATGAGCATATAAATAATATTGTGATTTTAGGAATTATATATGAAGTATTAAATTTGTTACATCTTTATATATTATGAGTATGTGGATTTCTTGTAAATGCTAATCATGTTTAAATGATTCTTATATGATAATGTTATCATCAAAATTTATATATATGAGTCTAATGTATGTGTATTTTTGTATGATATAATTTATATAAATGCTTAATTTATGTATATGGAATCATGTTAATATTTATGTTTGGTATGAAGTCTTTATATTTAATTACTAGTGATTATGCTTTAGATTAAATAACCTAATATAAAATACTAAAGATCATGTTATATGACGTATGAAACTAAATGATTAAGCATGTCGAGTGCAGTTGAGACGAGCGGTGATTCCAAAAGCAATTCTCGAGCCGTCAGTTTAAAGTGGGTAACTTCTAATCTCTACTATACGTTGATAATTAAATTACTAAGTATGTATGAAAATCTACAGCTGAAGCTCCGTAGCTATAACCGGTAGTTGCTTCACTATCGGGCGACGACCATAAGGGTGAGCGTACCCGGTCTATGAAAGGTCCAGGGTGAGCGTGCCCAACGGACAAAGTAGTATGTGCTTAATGATTTAATTATTTCAATATATGTTAGAGTGGGTAATTTCTACACTCTACTATACGATGATGATTAAATTAGTAAGTTATGTACGATGGTCTACGGTTGAAGTTCCGTAGCGGTAACCGGTAGTTGCTTCACTATCGGGCAACGACCATAAGGGTGAGCGTGCCCGATCTATGAAAGCAAGGTTTAGTGGGCGAGCGACTCTCACATTCCTTTATGTTATGTATGGTCCAGGGTGAGCGAGCCCAATGGACATGTAGTATGTACTTAATAATTTAATTGTTTCAATGAATATTAGAGATTACGGTTATCCCACTGGGATTCCTCTCCGGAGGTGTCTCATGATTCCACTTTTAATATTTTTCAGGTTCGGCGTATGATGACGTGGACGTGTAGTGAGCTGATCTGTCTTTCCATCACCCCTTTCATGTTAAAGTACCAAAACAGTATTTACTTTCAGAAACAATGTTATATTTTGGATATGTAAATTATGGTAGATGATGGGCCTAGACTTATATTTTGGTATTATATGTTGGTTCTATTATGTTATCTCTTATAAGAGCCTGTTTGAACGTTTAACCTAGAAATGTGGGTAAAACACGAGTTTTGGGAATAATTGTTTTATGTTTAAAAAAAAAAAAGTCTCGTGTTTTCCTTTCAGTCTTCCGCTGTAAACTATTTTATGAATTCTTTAAGTAAGGAAATGGTGACGACCTGATTTCCAATTAATGGGAATTGGGGCGTTACATGCTGTGCACCAGGTACACGGATTTGGAATTGTGCAAATGGGACGACCCGACCCGGATACGCGCACCTGGATTTTCTTTTTTTTTTTAATTTTTTTTTCGCTTCAAACTGTTACCTTTATGTTATAAGGATGTGACCTTTATGTTATATAAGTGTGACCTTTATATATAAATGTTATGACCTTTATGTTCAATAACTTAGGAAAAAATGAAGATTTTCAAGTTTTTTCACTTCAGATTAAGACCTTTATGTTGTATTGTTGTAACCTTTATGTACAATTCTTGTGACCTTTATGTACAAATATTATGACCTTTATAATCTATAACTTTGAAAAAAAATTGAAATTTTCAAAATTTAGTGCATTTTAAGAATGAATATGTGTAGCTAATATTACATAAATGTAAATATGTACAAATTTTGCTAAAATTCTTCATTTTTTTCTAAGTTAGAGTATATAAAGGTCATTACATTTATACATAAAGGTCACACTTATATAACATAAATGTCACATGTATATAACATAAAAATATAAACTACCTGAAGCGTAAAAATAAAATTAAAAAAATTAAAATAAATAAAAGTGCGCGGATCCGGGTCGACCCGGACCCGTCCCGAATTGTATGTACACTAGTTGCACAGGAGACTAACTCCCATCAAAATTGCAATATAAGAAGAAAATATTTTCACAAAAGACCAACTAAGTAGATACCACATCAATTCGAAACTAATTAACATGATCTATGACTACTATAGTATCTGTGGAACAATATAAGAAGAAATTACTGAAAAGTGAATTGAATACTGTTGAATCTATCCCCGCCTAGGGCCACTTCGGCCGAATAGGCAAAATTCAATTTGGCTAGGGGCGGTCTAAATGTGGAATGCCTAACAAATGAATTAATACAATATACATATTGAATTTTTATTAGAATATATACATAAAAAAAGGAACATTCATACTTAAGTACATAATGACAAATGCATACGAATATAGTCCATAATAATCAAATGATAAAAGATGAATTATGAATCCCTTGCTACAAACATTCTATTACTTAATTAGTTGGCAATAAAGCAAGGTATTTTTAGTGGAAATTGTTAAAAGTTATTTAATTAAAAAATATATATTTAAGGGATTCTACAAATCAGTAAATAACATGATTATGATATTACTCATTCAATAAAATAGATAAGTATTATATGATTTTTAATCATGCAAATCTAATAAATAACATGATTGAAATTTTTTTTCATCCAAAATCAGAATGGACATAACCAGTCCAAACAACCTCTTAGACCATAAAATGTTTGTATAAAATATTACGGCATCACATATAATAAGTTTTGAATTGCAATATAAAGAAGAAAAAAAAAGAAAAAGAAAAAGGAAGTCTGAATACAAATAAATATACTATATAAGCTAGGCAAAATAAGTTTTTTCGACCCGCCCCAAGCGCCTTTGACGCGCATTTTTAGGCGCCCCAACGCGCTCTCACACGCCCCCACTCGCCTGGTGGGTGCGCTCAAACCTACCAAGATTTGCTCAGGCAGTCTTACCCTCATGTTATGTTACGGTTACCCTCATGTTATGTTAGTATTACCCGTGTTACCCTGGTGGGCGCTCAAACCCACTAAAATTCGCTCAGGCTGTCATACCCTCATGTTATGTTAGGGTTACCCTCATGTTATGTTAGTGTTACCCGTGTTACCCTCACGAGGGTAACACTAACATAACATGAAGGTAACCCTAACATAACATGAGAGTAACTCTAACATAACATGAGGGTATGATTAACATTTTAGTTCAGTGATTTTAAACTAAGGGTATGAAATCTAGATATGGGGTCACATTAACATAACGCGAAGGTAACCCTAACATAATGCGAAAGTAACCCTAACATAACGTGAGGGTAACGACCAAAACACGCGAAATAAGTAAAGAGGCACGGGCTGGGCGGGCCAGCCCAGCCCGTACACGGCCCGTGCACGACCCAATTGTACGGATCACAGATCCGTGCAACTAGTGCAAAGGAGAGTAACTCTATAAGCTAATAAAAAAGAAGCAATCAAAAGCAGTATCAAAACAAAGTACATGTCAATAAGCGATAAAGGTGGTATCTGTTTTATACTTTGCAAAAAAATCAAACAATTCACGTTCTCATCATTTATTTTAGAAATTGAAAGAGAATAATCAACTCAAGTTTTGGCCATTTCACACATTAAATATTTGGTTCAAATATAAATAATAATTGTTTTTTCAACATTCCAAACAATTACAAACAATAATGCTTTTACAAAAACAATTACATTCACAAAGAATAGGTATAAAACGTCAAAAACTTTTGTGTATAGGAAAACAAATATTGTAAATTCATATATTTAAACTTCACTTTTAAATTTCATTTAAAAATAATTGTATTATTATATTCTCTACAATACACTGATAAAAAAATTTAATGAAAAAGATAAAAAAAATAATAGACGAAATATTTAAAGGATATAGGATAAAATAGTTAAGAATAAATAAATAAGAGAAGGACTTGGGTGCCCCCGGGGCACGGATCCTAGATCCGTGCCCCCAACCCGCTCCAAGCCCATCTATATACATATAAATATATTTTTTCAACTTCTCTTTTACCCTAATTGTACCGCTGCTTCTTCTTCTTCTTATCTTCTTCCTCTTCCTTTTCTTCTTCTTCTTCCTCTTCTTTTTCTTCTTTGCTGCTTCTTCATCGCTGCCTCTTTCTTCTTCTTCTTCTTCATCGCCAAGCCAAGAAACGACGACAATGGCGTTTTCGTATGAATCTCTCCCATCTTCCGACAAGCTCGTCACCACCGCCGCTTCCCTAATCGGAACCGCCATTCTCCTCAAATCCCTCGCCAACGAACTCCTTCCTCAACAATTCTCCACCTTTCTCTCCTCTTCTCTCCTCCATTTCTCCGCCCGTTTCTCCTCTCAACTCACCCTCGTCATCGACCAGTCCGACGGCCTAACACCCAACCACCTCTTCGAAGCATCCACCGCTTACCTCGCCACCGTTGTCTCCCCCACAACACACCGAATCAAAGTCACCAAACCCCACAAGGAGCACCACTTCTCCCTCACCGTGGACAAAAACCAGGAGATCGTCGACGTCCACGCCGGGATCAAGTTCCGGTGGCTCCTCCAATCTTCCGTTATCAAACACAAGGACAAAAACGGAAGCTCACCGACTCAGCTCAACTTCTTCGAGCTGAGCTTCCACAAGAGGCACAAGGACGAGGCGTTGAAGGTCTACTTACCTTATATACTGAGGAGAGCAAATGAGGTGACAGAAGAGACGAGAACGGTGAGGCTTCATACCGTGGACTACAACGGGACGGACTATTGGAGCTCAGTGGTGCTGAATCATCCGGCGAGGTTCGAGACGATGGCGATGGATGGTGACGCCAAGGAGGGGTTGATTAGGGATTTGGACAAGTTTGTGAAGGAGAGATGATTGTTTGGATTGGACATTTGTGACCCATGGATACATATATTCTCAGCGTTTGCGTTTGCAAATTGTGTTTTAATTGATAGAGTGGTAGGATTTATTGTCAATATTACAGATTACATGATTTATATTGATAATTGATTTCATCCAAATTATGAATACCATTACTCACTCATGCTGCTGAAGAATTGCTTGATATATTATGTAATACCACAAAAGCTTACACATAATACCTTAAAGGTATTTATGTAATACCTGAAAGATCAAATATCTTAGATGTAAATATAAATATGTAATATCATATAGATAAAAATGTAATACCTGAAACATATTTTATGTAATACTTTAAGGATAAATATGTAATACCTTAAACTATAAGCAGTAATACCTTAAAATTGAATATGTAATACTTTATACTCAAATATGTAATACCTTAAAGTTGAATATGTAATACCTTATACTCAAAAACAGTAATACCTTAAATGTGAATATGTAATACCTTATACTCAAAAACAGTAATACCTTAAAGTTGTGTATGTAATACCTTATACTCAAATATGTAATAGCTCAAAGGTACATATGTAATACCTTATGCTATCACTTTAATACCTAAAAGATAAATGTGTAATACCTTAAGAGTATACACGTAATACCTTAAGAATATGTATATAATACTTATCACTGAATCACATAGTACGGAATTTGGTGTGCGTTGGCGCACACCAGCTTAGCTAGAGGCGCGCGTGGGGGCGCGTGGGCGCGCTTGGAGGCGACCCACGCGCCGGGTCGGGTTGGGGGCACGGATCCAAGATCCGTGCCCCCGGTGCACACAAGTTTTTGCCAATAAATAAACCTATATATTCAATAATACTATTCATAAAATAAAATAAATAAAATATTTCCTTGCCCGTTATCATTCTTGTTTTAGCTTTTACCTACCCACTCCAAGAAATACACACCTGTATCGATCGGAATTTTGGAAGAAAGCATATGAAATTTTTTTTGAAAATTAAAATTTTGGTCCTGGTTCACTATTTCCATTCTCTATTGTTTGACCAGAAATTATCGAACTCAATCAAAATATACCGATCAGTTGAACTGGGAGGAGATTTTTTGGCTAGAAGTGTCAACTTGGTTGTGGTACGAGCAACCGATAGTGGTTACATTCTTCCATTTTTTGTTTTTTTGTTTGAAGAAAGTTTTGAATATTGATATTGGTGTAATTGATGTTTGGAGTTTGAAGGTTGAAGTGGAAGAAGTTTGCAATGGAGTTTGAAGGTTAGAAGAAGAAGAAGATGGAGTTCCAATTTTTTTATTTAATTACTAAGGATAATTAGTTCTTTTTGTATATATTTAATTTTTACATATTCCAAATGGGATGTGTTTAGAGCATCTCCAACAGTGCGCCATCACAATTTGATGGCGCCTGTTTTCATCTCCAACAATAAATCTTTTCTCTGCGCCATCTCACATTAACCGCTGGTTCTGCGCCAACTATCCACAGGTTAAACCTTGTGCCATTTTTTTTTCTTTTCTTATTTATTTATTTATTTATTTTGTTCATTTTATTTTCTTGTTTTATTTTATTTGTAATTTCTTTTTCTATATTCTTACTTTGTATTCATTTTTTTCATTATTTATTATTTATTTTATTCTTTTTCTTTTCTTATTTTATTTTGTTTTTAAGTTCTTTTTTATTATTTTTACTTTGTATTCATTTTTTCCTCATTTTTTATATTAAGTGCTATTATAATCATTCCGTTTTTGGAAAAAAAAATACAATACAACATATTAATAAATACATATAATATCTAGACATTAAACTAATTTTAATATAAAAATTGCATAAAATAATGTAACAAAAAATTATTGATAAATTAAAAAAATTATCAATAAGAAATACAATAATTTTCTTAATAATCTGAAAGATCACCATGAGATCCACGAGATCCTCCAGCATCGGAAACTTGTTCACCACCAACATTTGGAAAACATTGTCCTCCAACATGCCCAACTTGTCCACCATCAATAATTGGAAAACATTCGCCACCATCCAAAACTTGTTCAGATCCTCCAGCATCTTGAACTTGTCTGCGACTAACATTTAGAAAAGATTGTCCAAACAAAGAAAATGCATTACTTTGTTGTTGTTGTCCAAACAAAGAAAATGCATTATTTTGTTGTTGTTGTTGGGCTTGTTCTTGCTGTTGTTCTTGGGTCCGTTTTTCCAAAATTTTTTGTTTTTCCAATCGAAAGAACTCACGACTTTGGGGATCAACAATATTATCTAAATTAACCATTAAAATGTTATCTTCTCTCAATTGTTTTTTTATCTCTATTTTGCGATTTTGAGCTTCAACTTTAAGCTTTAGAACCTCAATATGTTGTTTTGTTAGAATTGCATTGCGGTTCTTTTGAGCTTGTGATTGTACTAATATTTCTCTAAGTTTCTCGTTTTCCTCTTTGACCATGTTTAGAAAATTAGAGGCTTCTTCCATTTGCTTTCTCTTTAGTTTAGACTTTTTTACCCCATCTGGTCGGTTGGATAAAGATGGTGGGTTGGATAAAGAGTTGTCACCACCAGCTGCTGCACTTGGAGTTGTTGAAGTTGAACCTAATTCAAGATTGGAATGAATGACTCTTGGAGTTGAGGTTGAACCTAACTCAAGCTTGGAAGGAATGGGAGGTAATGAAGATTTTTGGGTATGTACATCTGCTTCCACAAAATCTTTAAGCATGAGCCATACATGTTCAAATTTAAATCCATCCTTGAAGCCTTGTTGTATCATTAAATCTTTTGCACGTTGTAGCTGTATATATAAAACAATATTAAAATTAATAATATTATTATAAAAAATTAAAATCATTTAATAACTACTTACAATTATATGCTTATCATCACACAATATTAAAATTAATAATGTTATCATAAAAAAAATTAATCATTTAATATATACTTACAATCATATGTTCATTAACACCACTAGGACGCGAATATTCAATTTGATGAATACATCCGTTGAACTTTTTGCATTCTTTGATAATGTCCTTCATCCGACATTCCAATGATCTTGAAGTACGGTCTGGTATGGTTGATTCTGGTTTCTCAGAGTTGTATTTGTCTCCAACACGTGACCAAAACATTTTCATGGTTTGATTCCGCCATACAATTGGATCTTGTGTAATATCTAAATAAATACGACACAAATGTCGATCTTCAATTGCCTTGTAACTTTGACCACGAGATATAGACATTGCAAAGAATATGTATAAAAAGAAATTAGGAGTGCAAATGAATGTATGATTTAGACCTATATATAGATATTAGGTAAGTAATTGATAAAGATTTATTAATAAAAAGATTGCTACAAATTTATTGATATTATTGAGGATGAGGATATATATGAACTAGATTTACGAAAATATTTGTAAAATATCCATATTGAATATTATATCTGAACTAGATTTACGAAAATATTTGTAAAATATCCATATTGAATATTATTATAAATATTATTAAGGATGAGGATATATCTGAACTAGATTTACGAAAATATTTGTACATATATTGATATCCATATTAATATGTGATATTGATAAGGTATATGATCGATAAAGATTTATGGATATGATCACCCTTAGATAAGCTTATGTGATATTGATAAGGTATATGATCGATAAAGATTTATGGATATGATCACCCTTAGATAAGCTTATGTGATATTGATAAGGTATATGATCGATAAAGATTTATGGATATGATCACCCTTAGATAAGCTTTTTTATTTGTACATATATTTGATTCATTAATTGTATATATAAATACTATGATCAGTTTATAATACCTTTTTGTTCATCTCAAACATATATCACCTTTGATAACTACTCTAGAAAAATGAGTGATGATGAGTTATATGCTTTCGATAACGAGTTTCCATTTCAAACAAACATTTATGATATAGAAGAAAATATAATTGTTCAACAAATATGTTGTAACAATTTGAGGTTAGCTCAAGTTCTCAACTCTCAAAATGTTGAACCCACCCATGGCGGTTCAATTCCAGGGCACCGAACCATTTTACGTGATCGAGAAGCAGCAGCTGAAAATCTCTACAACGACTACTTTTCTGAAAATCCAACATACAATGAAGAACTATTCCGTCGACGATATCGAATGTCTCGAGCTTTATTTCTTCGTATTGCTAACAGTGTACAACGTCATGATAGCTATTTTGAACAACGAAAGAATGCGGCTGGAAAACTTGGCTTATCTACACTTCAAAAGGTAACTGCAGCATTTCGAATACTAGCTTATGCAGTTCCAGCTGACTCAACTGATGAGTACATAAAAATTGGAGAATCTACCTCAATCGAATGTGTTAAAAAATTTTGTCGTGCTATCATAGAAATATTTGGAGGACAATATCTTAGATCTCCGACAACTCAAGATGTTGATAGACTACTTTATATTGGTAGACAACGTGGTTTTCCTGGAATGTTGGGCAGTTTGGATTGTATGCATTGGAAGTGGAAAAATTGTCCAACATCTTGGGCAGGACAATATTCTGGTCGCAGTGGATCCCCGACAATTATTCTTGAAATTGTTGCTGATTATGATCTATGGATATGGCATGCATATTTTGGAATGCCAGGCTCTAATAATGATATTAATGTTTTAGAAACATCTCATCTTTTTTCTGATCTTGCTACAGGTATTGCTCCTCCGACAAAATATACCCTTAAAGGAAAGGAGTACACCATGGGTTATTATTTAGCAGATGGTATATATCCTAAATGGGCTACTATTGTGCAAACAATTCGTGAACCAAGAGGTCCAAAAAAAATATTTTTTGCAACGAAACAAGAAGCATGTAGAAAAGATGTTGAACGTGCATTTGGAGTTCTACAGAGTCGATTTGCAATTGTTGCAAATCTAGCACGTTATTGGAGGAAACGTGATTTGCAAGATATTATGACGGCCTGTATAATTATGCATAATATGATAATTGAAGATGAACGAGATCTTGATGCTCCAATACAAGACACAACAACAATGCCACTACCAGATGTTGAATTAGTTGAAAATGAAGATGCAAGATTTCAAAAGTTTCTTTATAGATTTAGTCAAATTAGAGATGTAGATGCTCATTTCGAACTTCGCAATGCATTAATTGATCATTTGTGGGAAGAATATTCTAATTTAGAAAATTAATCCGACATTGTACTTTAGTATTGCAATATTATTGATTAGTGACTCACATTTTTATTTTAAATTGTTTTTATTTTGTTTAAACTATAATTTAAAACTTAATTAATGTGAAAAAAATTAAAAAATTGCTAAAATATTATATTAAATAAGATTTGAATATATATATAATTTGTTTACACTTTTAAAATAATAAAGATGAAAAATAGATTATTTAACAATAATAACGAATATTTATAATAAATAAAATGTTTAATTAATTAATTAATAAAGAATATTATGGAATATTCTTTTTTGGTGCAGAGAATAATGTCAACTGTTGGAGATCATTGGCAGTTATTACATAAAAATTGTGTAAGATTAACAGGAAAATCCTGTGCACTGTTGGAGATGGTCTTAGGAATAAGTGTGGTGTGTATAACCCCAACTATAATTGATACATGTTGTTGACTTTAAAACATTTTAAATGAATTTGAATATGTCCTTGATAGCTGATTAATGAATTAATAAAGAACATTAAATTGTTTTTTAATTAATTTTCATTTAAAAACAATTTAAATGATTTGTTCGATCCATTTTAATAATTCAAATTTAACAAATAAACAGAACTATACATTAATTGTACGTAACTTATGATATATATATATACACACACAAATATATATACACACACAAATACTACCTTAATCGCTTATTGACATAAATTAAGGTGATGATTGGAGGTCCCTCTGTGATAACGTACCACATCTCATCGTGCATTGCAGAAAGATGTGTCTGCATTCTTATCTTCCAATCATCATAATCTTCTATGGAAAACATAGGTAACTTGTGATGAGATGATTCCATGCTTATGCTTTTAAAAATGATGTTTTACTTTTAAAAACAAAAAGGGATCTCGGGAATGACCAATGCAGATCGGTTTTTAGTCTAACCTGCTCTGATACCACTTGTTTTTTTTTTTTTTTTAAATCCAAAACAAAAGACTTAAAAAACAGTGTAAAAAAAATTGTAAAAAAAACGACTTCTAAACTGCCGAACGTCATCCCCATCAAGAACTCGAAGTCTTCTTTTTGCCAGAGCCTGAAGAAGTCAAAAAACCTTTCTTAACAAATGGGTGCAAGGAAACTGAATCCTCAGATGCGGACTCCACTTTGGATTTAGGAGGTTGAAGTCGAAAATCATGCCCCCAAACAGTGTTGTCACCAAGACACTGCAACTCATAAGCCTCAGCAGATTCAGACCCAAATTCTTCAAACTCCTCAGCAAGCATAGCATTTATAGAAGGAGTGGAATCCGGTAACGAATCATATAAAAAATCATCAAGCTCCTCTGATCCTTCAAAATCCACCTCCGGATATATCGTAGAAATCGGGGTAGGAAAAGGAATTCGATAATCCTTCGATGATGACGAAGACTTACCCAAACGTCTACTCCGACGAAGGCCCCCATCCTGCTTCAAGAACCCCGAAGTCGATTGCACCCCAAGAGCCTTCAACTCCCGTTTGCCCGTACTCATCTTCGCATTCTTCTTTCGGGTGGCCGAAGAAGTAACGACTTTAGAAGATGGAGTGACCATCTTCAACTGCTGCTTCTTCCCATCATGGGCGTCGACCTCATGGCCCAAATCAGCAAGATGGCAAAGCCCAAAATTCTGAATTGGGCCCGCATCATCCAAACCCCCATTATCCAATCCAAGATCAAGGCCCAATTGCTCCCCTTCATGCAAGCCCAACACACTAACCTCCAGCCCCAAACCATCGTCCAGCCCAACTGGTTCAGGCCCGCCATCAAAGCCCACATCACCTCCAGCCAACCCAATACTCTCGATCACATCTGGGCCAAGAGATGGCCCAGCCAGATGCCCATCAACCTCCATCTTCGGCCCATCATCCAGCCCACCATCCTCTGGCCCAACTGGATCAAGAGAAGGCCCAACGAGCCCAACCACGAACCCAGCCCGTAGCCCAGATTCAGAACCCACAGCCACCCCCAACTCCAACCCAAAACCCAGCCAATTCTCCAGCCTAGACCCCTCGACCACAACTGGGCCGAGAGATGATCCAACCTGATGCCCAGCCACCCCATCATCAACCCACATTCCAGCCCCACCTCCAGCCCATCTTCCTCCAGCCCCACTGGATCAGGATGAGACCCAACCAGCCCAGCCACCATCCCAACCCCTAGCCCAGAATCAGAGCCCATAGCCACCCCCGACTTCAGGCCCAACCCCAGCCCCACCTCCAGCCCATCATTCAGCCCAAACCCAACCCAATAGCAGGATCCTCATCGCCCTCCTCCATCGCAACAACCTCCGACGACGACGCAAGCCCGTTCGCCTCAGCGCCGCCCTCCAACTGAGGCGCAAGCCCAGCCACAGGCCCAACAACGGGAACCCTAGCACCCTCGTCCGCTAGGTCAGTTCGCCTCCAATTCCGTAAACCTGTTCGTCAGACGGATTCCGGCCACACCTTTTGGCCGAGAAAAAGAGATCTCCGGTGAAGGAGAAAGAATGGCACGAGCCTGGGCCAAAGTGGCCTTGCACGTCCCAAGCATATCCGTCAGATCCACTCTCCTCTCCATCTGACTCCGATGCGTGATTGGTGCAACCATGGCCAAACCCGCAGCCCCTCCGCCCCCTGAGCCTTCGGCCTGCACATCGTTTCCATGCGTCGTGATTGGCCGACTATCGAAACCCACAACCACCTCCCCTGAACCCCACTTCGCCATGAAACGCCGATCCACACAACCATCACCCCCATCACCTGCAACCTGCCCAGACGTACGCGAGGAAGACACACCCGTTGCAGCCTTGGCACGCCACTGCCGAACGGCCTTCTGGCGCCGAGAACGCAGCCGCCGCCAAGCATCTTTCCCCCCGAAGACCCACATCCTGGTCCGCAATCTCTCGGCAATGTGCATAGTCGTGACCCACACGGTTGCATGAGGAACAATAATATGGTATATGTTCATATGAGACCTCTTGTTCAATCTTTTCCCCAGAAATAAATAGATGTACCATAGGAATCCTAGGCTTAGAAATATCCAATTCCATACAAACCCTTGCCATAGTAATTCGTCTTCCTAAACAATAATTCGAATCCATAAGGAGGGGCTCACCAATGAGTGAAGCAACCGAGAACAATGCATCACGATCGAATAAATGAACCGGCAGCCCTGGAAACCGTATCCAAACCAGCATAAGAGATACGTTTGTATGGGGTGTGAAGCTTGGAGTCCACTTAATAATACGTGCGTTACATCCGGCAATCGAAATCACCGAATCTAACCACAACTTAACATAATCGGCATGATCATGCAACCAAATTAAAAGAATTCTCGAACTAAAATAACTCCATGTAAATGATCCTTGAAAATTAAGATTCTCCAAAGCTCGATCAATATCCAACGATGAAGGAGTACGATCAGAAAATATCGCCAACAAAGTTAATCGAAACTCCTCTGCCAGCTTCGAAGTATCTTCATGTGAGAAACGAATAATAGGCACGCCATCTACAATATCAGATTGTCCAATCTTAGAGTAGCGTGGCTTATCCGATCCGAAAGAGTGTAATTTTTGATTGGTGACATCAGCAAACATATCCGGTAATTTGCGTTTCATAGCCATGTCGTGAATGTCTGATACCACTTATTGGTCCCAAGTAGCAGTAGGGAGGGGGAATAAACCTACTCAAATCTTTTAAAACTTTTTACTCCGAAAGCTTAAGTTCAAGGGTGAGCTTTCTTGCCTCACAGCTTGCTTCTCAGAAGCAGCTTGCTTGAACAATAAAGTTTTATATGCAGCGGAAAAATCTTAAAGCAATGTCTTTAAAAGCAATTTAATGCAGTATGACAAGTATATGAATGCAACATGATAAGATAAGGTAAAGTAAGTAGATTAAGGAGACATACAATGTGTAGTGGTTTGAGGGTGGAGTAATCTCTCTACGTTCACTTTACTCATTCTCAGAGGAGAAACTTTGTTAATGGAGTTTGATTTACACAGCTTAACTATTACAAACAACATAACAAATGATAGACAACCTTCACACAAGTTGCTGCTTTATCCGACCAAGACCCACACAGGATCGACTTAGCCCACACAGGACTATTACTCTTTCTTCAAGAGTGAAAGACACTAACTAGTCAGTTCTTAACCTTCCATTAGGTACTCCTCACAATCTAAGATAAAAAGATATAAGTTTTCTTCAACGATTCTGCAGTTAGCTTCTTTGAGGCTCTAAGTTTTGTAGCTTGCTGCACTTAGATTGAGTGACTAAATTGAGAGCTTTTGAATGATATGATAGTAGGCTTGTAAATATTCAGTTGTTCAATCTTTCAGTCTTTTGCTCAGTTCTCACTCAATCTCAATTTATAGAGTTTGGAAATCTGCCCATTGAAGTGTGGCAGTTCTAGCATTTAATGCGCTGATCTTCCTGATATCGATTTGATCTTCATAGTACACGCATTTAATGTGCCGTGTAGCAGGTATGTTCTCCGTCAGTCGGCTTGTCGATCTCTGATTGGTTCTCGAAAGAATGTCTCTACTGGTAACAGAGTATGTTCCAAATTAGGTGACTCTTCTTAGGACATGCTGCTGTAATTTCTTTTGTTGGAAGTGACTTTGTTGGGTGACTTACTTGCTCCTGATGGTTGCTACTTATTCCTTCAGCGACCTTACTTCCTGTTGAAGCGAGCTTACTGCTTGCTGTAGCGATCTTGCTTCTTGCTGTAGCGTTCTTCCTGCTTGCTGTAGCAACCTTCCCACAGTTAATAAATATTACATTTCAAGCCTATATACAAGGTTGCTTCTCTCCTGAAGCTTGCTACTACAAAGTGTTTATCTCATCAAAACTAAAATAAATCCTAACAATTTCCCCCTTTTTTGATAATGACAAAACTTTTACAAGATATTAGAGCAGAAAAAAACAACTTTGCTACTCACTGCAAAACAGATAAGATATGCATATAACATAAGGCAAGTTAGGTCAGAGTAAGCATAAAATAAAGAGCATGCATACAAAGATCACAAGCAGTGAACTTCCAAACAGATATCAACAGATCAAAAACCATAAAATTGTTTTCTGCAAACCACAGACCATCATCATCAGCACAAACATAACAAAGTAAAAGTATTCACGAAGTGAGAATGTTTTCATCAGCATCAAAACATAAATGTAAAAACAACATAAAGAAACTATTCATCTCCTCCAGATAGTCGATCTTCCAGCAATCTCGTGAGAGTTCCCCTTCCACCAGTTCTAAATTGATTACTGGTAACTCCTCGCTATCTGTTCCTTCATCGGCTTTGTTTAATCATACCGCAACAAAAAATCTTCTGGAAAGGGAATGAACTCCCTTCTTGCTTCATCATCTTGGATGACTTGTTGGTTGATCACATGTTGCTCTTTCTCAACTGTCTGCTGAGTTTCCATGGATTGTTGATCTATTTCATGTTCATGTACTTCTGTAGGATGCTTGGCCTTTACTGCTGGTTGATGTACTACCTCAATCTGCTTACTGTTTGATATGGGATCACTGTCTTCATTCAGTAAATTGGGTTGAACCACATCTATATTTGAACCTTCTTGCTATTGATGTTGGTTTTGTCCAACACTTCTCTTAGTTATTCAACATCAATTTTGTTGTTGCAATGTGGTTCATCAAAAATCACATACATAAACTCTTCCACCACCAAGGTTCTCTTGTTGAAGATTCTGAAGACTTTGCTTACAGAGGAGTAACCTAAGAAGACACCTTCATCTGATTTAGCATCAAAAGTCTTTAAGTATTCTTTCTCATTGTTTAGTATATAGCATGTGGAACCAAAAATGTGGAAGTAAGATACATTTGGTGAATAACCATACCACAATTCATAAGCAGTTTTATTTAAATCCTTATTGATTAAGCGTTATTTTGTGTATAGCATGTTATGTTAGTTGCTTCAGCCCAAAATCTCTTGGGTATTCCAGCTTCTGCTAGCATGGTCCTTGCCGTTTCCTTTAGTGTTTGTTTCTCCTTTCAGCTACTCCATTTTGTTGAGGTGTCCTTGCTGCTGAGTATTCATGCTTGATTCCATTGTCAGTGCAGTAGGTTTCAATGAATTTGTTTGTAAATTCAATTCCTCCATGTGTTCTGATCTTCACTATACTCAAGCTTTTCTCAATTTGTAATCTCTTTAAAAATTCCGTCAGCCTTTGTTAAGTATCTGAATTCTTGGTTAGGAACAATGTCCAAGTGAATTCCGAGTAGTCATCTACTACAACTAAAGAGTATTTCTTTCAACTTATGTTGATAGGGTCTACTGGTCCAAATAGATTCATGTGGAGTAAGTCTAGTATTCTGTCTGTTGACTTCCAGAGTTTGCTCTTGAAGGTGCTTTGGACTTGCTTCCCATTCTGTCATATTCCACAGATGCTCTCCTTCTTGTAGACAATGTATGGTAGACCTCTGACAAGGCCTTTTTTACTAATTTGTTGATTGTCGTGAAGTTTAAGTGACTCATCTTTTTATGTCATAGCCAGCTCACTTCTGGTGTACTCTTTGCAATGAAGCAGGTTGTTGTCTTGACAGAGTTCCAGTCTGCTATGTAGATATTTCTTTTTCTTGTTCTTGTGAGCTTGACTTCCTGAGAGTTGTTGTTTTTGATGAGACACTTGTTGTGGGTGAATTCTACTGAGTACCCCTTGTCACAAAATTGGCTTATTCTTAGCAAGTTGTACATCAGTCCTTTCACATAGGATACTTATTTAATGCATGTGCTTTCTTTCACTAGATTGCCAATTCACTTGGTGCTGCATTTGGAGTCATTTGATGGCTTGGAAACTTGTCAGCAGTTCTTTGTTGCCAGTCATGTGTCTGGAGCAGCCACTGTCAATATACCATACTTCACTGCTGCTCCTTGGCAAAGGTTCCTGCAAAATATCATTCAGATTTAGGTACCCATAGTTGTATGGTCCTTTCAAGTTAGTTTTATTTGGAACCCAAATCTGCTTCATAACAATTAATTTGTTATGAGCTTTCTTAGTTTACTTTCTTCTGTTAGTCACCTCAGGAAACTGTGAAGTGTGGGTGTATGTTGTACTTTCTTGGAGCACTTGCTCTCTTAGATTTAGACATGTAGGTCTTAGTACTAGAAGGTGGAGGTTGCTTCCTCCAAAACCAACCTTGATGTTGCTGCTTGCTACAACTTGCAGCATATTGACTTTGTTGCACCCGTTTGCTTCCTGCAGGCTTACTTTATCTGGTTTCAGAGAGGGGTCTCTTTCCCTTATCTGTAGAGCTTCCTGGGTTTGTACTAGAGGTTCCCCATATCTCTATGACCTCTTCTTCAAGGTGGAGGGTCTCTCCCAGTGCAAACTTAGACGCTCCTATTCTTTCTGAATATGAGGTAGAAGCTTCCTCACTATACCCTAGTCCAGTATGCTCGTTAAAGATTCTCTGGATGTTTAAAAGAGCATCCAGGTCTCTTGAGGGCTTGTTGAAGGTATTGATAGTGGCAACCAAGCTTCTCTTATCATTTTCTAGCTTAGTGACTTACAGTTTGAGCTTGCTTACTTCTTTTCTAAGGTCACTGCATGCTTGTGTCTTCAGTTTTTTTAAGTCTAGATTAGTAGACATAGAAGCATGCTCTCATAGAAGTAACTGGTTTTGTTTCTTAAGCTCCTTATGAGCTGAGTTTAACTGCTAAAAGTCACTAATGATCTATCTAAGGGCAGTGATCATGTTCAGTCTTTCCCTTTCTTTTCAAATAATAATTTCAGAAGTTACCTCGATGTCACTGTTGTGTTCTTCAATGTTGGCCATCGAGCAGATAAGAGCTTCCTCTTTAGATGTAGAGTTGTCTGAGTCACTGTCTGAGGAGGTTACTTCGCTTGCTTCCTCCTTTTCAGCGCTTGCTGATTTAATAGATTCTGACTCACTTATCAAGGCTCTCATCTTCTGCTTCTCAAATCTCTTCTTTTCCTTCTCTTCGCTCTTTCCTCTTCAAGATATCTATGAACTTGTGGTAGGGGCATTCTCTGGCATAGTGACCTAGCTTCCTGCAATTATAACATAAGTCAGTGTCACTTACAGTGAGTTTGCTTTCTGTGCCAGCTTGTACTTGAGGGGTTTGCTTCTGTAAGGAACATTGTATAAGATTTTGATGAACGTTAAAACATGTAATAGACTAGGGGCCTAGGATCTTGTGTATTAGATTCCTTTATAATATTCTTTAGATTAGGATCAGGAGGCTTGAAGATCAAAGACTGGAAATTGAAGACATTGCTGCATAAATACTTTGATATACATAGACCTATCTATTATAACCCACCCTTAACAAGTAAGTAGCAAACCTTCACATAGATACTTTCCTACTTTGCCTGAATCACACAGGATCCTACTCTACCCACCCAGGGTCCTCACTTTCTCTCCTAGAAAGTGGTAAACTCAGCAGGACATTACTCCTCGCACTGAGTACTCCAAGACAACCTTTTAGAGAGGTTTATCTCCTTCTTCTTCAACTGGGTAGAGCAAGTTTGGCCTTCGTATACAGACTGATTCTGCTTGAAGCTTGCTGCTGACTGGTAGACTGGGTGTGCGTCTACTTGGGGTGTGGAATATCCGAACTCTTCTTCTTTTCATCAGCTCTCCTTGAACACTCTCTTTTCTAAGGCTTCCCCCTTCTTCTGCGCTTCTCTCTTTTAAGCTCTTTTCTCTTCTTTTGCGCTTCTCTCTGTGAGCTTGGATATTCTGATGTGCTCACTTCTTTTCTCTCTTGCACACTCTGTGCTTCTCTCACACACGCCCCCATTTTCAGTCTTCAGTCCTCCTCTTTAAAGGGTGTGAAATATACCCGTTGAAGGTAGACATATTTTCATCATTTTTGTGCCGCACTCCTGACACACGCCAGTTTTTTGCTTTCCACGTGTCTTCTTCTGATTGACTCCTCTTCTCTGTTCTCTTTACCGGTAACTTCTTGTGTCTACAGGTAACTTTGACTTTTCTCCCTATGCCTGCTTTGCAACTTCCTCCTCTGGCTTCACTCTGGAGCTTTCTCTTCCGGCTTGCTCATTCTAATGGGTCGAGGCTTCTGTAGCATGCTGCCTATGCAGTATGCTTTCGGCATGGTCTTCAAGGTAGCTTCCTGTCCCGCTGTGTTCTGCTTTAGCGAGGTTCCTTCCAGTAGCTCCCTGAAGTTAATAGTATCCTTATTAGTTCATCCGATTCTTTATAACCATTCTCTTCAGTATCCTTCCATTGACACTTTCTCTGTTCTTTTAATCTTCTGCAGTAACTCTATTGCAGTAACCTATCCTAAGATTGGTTATGCATATTAGAGTTACTTTAAGGATTTGTCTCATCAAAACATTCTACAAATGTATCCAACAATTTTCCCCTTTTTGATGATGACAAAACCTGTACAGAAGATCAAAAGAATATAACCTCTTAAGCACAAAAAGTATATTTAAAGTATGACATTTATTGGGCATACTACTTTCATACACAAATCACATATAAGTCTAAAAGAAAAGGCACAGGAAATGAGCTTTTTTGAAGAACAAGAGACATTTTATAAAGATAAAACGTTTACATTACAATGCAGTAAGCAAAGTTACAATAAACATCCTATCTAGATTCATTCTTCTATTCTTCTTGTTCTTTCCATTCTTTCTTTTCCTCTTTTAGCTTTATGCGAGCTTCTTTCTCGTTTCTTCCTCTATTATGCAAGGTGCTTGCTCCCAGTCGATTTCCTCTTTTGATCGTGGATGAGAGTTGAGGGAGGTGAAGAGGTCACTAGAAGAAAGAATTGAGGTTTATTCTCAAGAGTCGGTGGAAGAGCAGAGAAGTCTTGGTGCAGTAGCTTGCTGTAACCTTTCTTCTCGCACTATTTCCTCCAACTCCTGTGTCTGACCCCATTTCTTCATTCTCCTAGGACACAGAAGAAAGCTCACACAGTGGATGGGCTCACCTCTTCTGTTCTTCACCTTAGGAAGACTTTTGATCTTCCTTAATCCTTTATAGTTCTTCTCTCTTTTTGACATCATCAAAAATGAGCTAAAGCTCTAGGTCAGTGGAGAGAGATTCCCTCATCTCAACCTCTGGACTTCAGGAGGGGATCCTAGGGGCAACACCTTAAGCATCCCCAGGTCTGAGATGAGGAGAGAATGCTAGAAGATCAAGTCTTCTGAGGAAGACTTGCTTAGCAAGTGTTAAGCGTGAGAGATGACTATTAGAGATTGGGGTGTGCTTGGTTGATTATTTGCAGAGAATGTGTCATTTGGAAGAGATGAAGAGAAGGATTTCCAACAATCAGGTTCCATGATGAACATAAGGATGAGAGAATGGGAGAGGATATCTTTTTATGCTTTATGAGAAAAAATGCATGTATTTATAGGGATAGAGATACTCCCTGTTTGCAGTTTAGATCTTCAAGGATCTCATTAACTGCTCCACCGGTTTCCAATAAAGGTGTTGACAGTTTCCACAGCTTTATGTCTTTTCTCCTTTGTTTGAGATGACGTGGTCAACTGCTTGATCTCCACCTTTAGATTCTTCTGATCGCACAGCTGGAATTCTTTTAGGGTTTTTGAAAAGGTAGTCCATTTCTGAAAAAGGTGATCCCCTTTAAATGTACGCAAGTTACTAAGAAATATTTTCTCAATAATTGCTTTTGACTTGTAACATCCAAGAGATCCCTTTATCTAGTGTCATGATGATAAATTCTGATGTTAAGTAACCTAGTATCCAGTACATTGATATCTAGTATCCTGATACCTAGCGACCTGGTGTTCAGCGATCTAGTGTCCAACTTCCTAGTAATTAGCGTCATGTTGCCCAACAACCTAGTGTTCAGCGATCTAGTTTCCAGCTCTTGGTATCTAGCATCCTGATATCTAGTGTCCTGCCACCCAGCGACCTAATTTCCAATCAGCCTGGTATCTAGCATCCTGATGACCAGTATCCTGCTATCCAGTGACCTAGTATTCAATGTCCTGGTATCTAGCGTTTCTCTTTATCAGAATTTTATCTATTCCTTTTGAGTTCTTCTACTTTTTCTATTGACTTAATGACAAGTGCTCTTGATTTCTAGTAGTCTATCATCCAATAGCTTGGTATCTAGAGTCTAGGTGTACAGCGTCCTGTTATCCCATGACCTAGTATCCAGTAGCCGAATGTTCAGCATACTATAGTCAGAGTTTGTCATTTTGTCAATGGTTCCCCCTAAATTTACTAACTCTTTGTCAGATGTACCTGCATAACAACTATCGTGTATAGGTACTCATACAAGTATGAGTCCTTCTTGGTTAGTTTTCTTTCAGAAGCTCAGACTATCTTTACAGCCTATGGTTATTGTAGAGAGAGTTTTGGCTACTTCAAGACTTTTAAAGATCAAGGAGTGATAGTGTGTGCAGGTGTTCTTAAGCATGTCAAGATAGACAAAGATACAGCAAGTAAAGATGTTTTTTTTTTCTTTTCTGGAGTTGTTGTTCTGCTTAATTCCTTATGGAATGTCAGTTTTTGCATACTTATTACAGCATACCCATTTTTGGGTTACTCCAAGGATTTTAACCTCTTTGCCTTCAAAGTTTCCTTGATTTGTACTGGAAGTTCCCCCTTACTTTATAGTTTTCTCTTTTAAGATGTGAGGTTACTGACAATACTGTTCCAGGTTACTTTGAGGCTTTGCATGAGAAAGTGAAGCATTATAATATAAAAATACGCATGCAGGCTTCCTTCTCATTTTTAGAACCAAGTGACAACAGTTTAAAGTTCATTCTTTTGAAAAATGGTCACTTGAGTTCTTTGACAAAAGACATGATTATGACCAGAAGTAGAGAGTACAGAATTAGAACGAGGTACCTGGTCATTATTGTTCTTTTGAAAAAGTAGGTCCTCTTTCTTTTTGTCTGGAGACAGGAGTGAGCTTTTTCTTCTTACTCCTTTGCTTGACATTCTCAGCTTTTTCTTCCATGGTTGTCAGCTTCCTTCTGTATACTCAGCAGCATGTCTTCTTTGTTGATCAGCTCCATGTTTGTCTTCTCCGTGATAGGTAAGGACGTCGCTCCTTGTGCATGGCTTCCTTCTTCATAGTCCTTCTTTTGGTAGCTTGTTGTTCTCCCTCAGAAACAATTCTTCTTCACAACACAGCTTGATTTTCTACATCTTTTAGCTATTTGTTGTCTTCACATCAATCATATCCTTTTAGAGCAAAATGCTGTGAAATGATCTCTGATGTGAGGGTGAGGGTGAGAGAGAGAGAGAGAGAGAGAGAGAGAGAGAGAGATTTTTGAGAGAGAGGTTTTTTCACAGATAGGATCTGGATAGATCGATTAGATCTTTTATTTATCCATCTGCTTTGATACCACTTGTTGGTATCAGATGGACCATTGAACAAGGATGAATAATCCACCTACTTTGATACCACTTGTTGGTATCAGATTGATTAGCAGATGGATGATTCAACCTGCTCTGATACCACTTGTTGGTATCAGATTGATTAGCTGATGGATGATCCAACCTGCTCTGTTACCACTTGTTGGTATCAGATTGATTAGCTGATGAATGATCCAACTTGCTCTGATACCACTTGTTAGTCCGAAAACTACTGTAGGTAGGCTTAGAGGGGGGGGGGTGAATATGTCTACCTTCTTTTTCCCTTTTTCTTCTAACTCTTTCGGCTCACTTCTAAGATCAGTAACCTTTTGGGAGGTTACTGACTAGAGTGGTTTGTGGAAGCTCAATACAGAGCCGAGTAGAAGATGTGCAGCTTATCAGAGAGAATACATGTATGCATGAAGTGCAGTAAGCAGATAAAGACGCAAGGATGTATAGATGTTCGAAGGTGGAGTAATCCTTCTACGTCCTCTCTTCCTCCACACAGGAGGGAACCTTTATTAAGCTGGTTGATTTACATAGACCTATCTATTACAACTCACCCTTAACAAGTAAGTAGCAAGCCTTCACATAGATGCTTGTCTATTTTCCCTGATCCACACAAGATACTATTCTACCCACCCAGGGTCCTCACTTTCTCTCCTAGAAAGTGGTAAACTCAGCAGGACATTACTCCTCGCACTGAGTAATACTCTGAGACAACCTTTTAGAGAGGTTTATCTCCTTCTTCTTCAACTGGGTGCAGCATGCTTGGCCTTCGTATATAGACTGATTCGACTTGAAGCTTGTTGCTGACTGGTAGACTGGGTGTGCGTCTTCTTGGGGTGTGGAATGTTCGAGCTCTTCTTCTTTTCATCAGATCTCCTTAAACACTCTCTTTTCCAAGGCTTCCTCCTTCTTCTGCGCTTCTCTCTTTTAAGCTCTTCTCTCTTCTTTTGGTCTTCTCTCTATGAGCTTGGATATTCTGATGTGCTCACTTCTTTTCTCTCTTACACACATTGTGGTTCTCTCACACAAGCTCATATTTTCAGTCTTCAGTCCTCCTCTATATAGGGTGTGAAATCTGCCCATTGAAGGTAGACAAATTTCCATCATATCTGCGCCGCACTCCAGATACACGCCAGCTTTTCACTTTCCACGTGTCTTCTTCTGATTAACTCATCTTCTCTTTTCTCTCTACCGGTAACTTCTTGTGTCTACCGATAACTTTGACTTTTCTCCCCATTCCTGCTTTGCAGCTTCCTCCTCTGGCTTCACTCTGGAGCTTCCTCTTCCGACTTGCTTCTTCTGATGGCTCGAGGCTTCTGTAGCATGCTGCCTATGCAGTATACTTTCGGCATGGTCTTCAAGGTAGCTTCTTGTCCCGCAGTGTTCTGCTTTGGCGAGGTTCCTTCTAGTAGCTCCCTGAAGTCAATAGTATCCTTATTAGTTCATCTGATTCTTTATAACCATTCTCTTCAGTATCCTTCCATTAACACTTTCTCTGTTTCTTTTAATCTTCTGCATGTAACTCTATTGCAGTAACATATCCTAAGATTGGTTATACATATTAGAGTTACTTTAAGGATTTGTCTCACCAAAACATTCTACAAATGTATCCAATAAGTTATCTCGAGGAATGTGCTCAAAGTTTACGGTAGGCACAAGCCGCAGTTACAACTAACTAAGCAATGCCACATATCAAAAAGCAAAAAGGAAAGTCTGAAGCTATGACAGACTAGGACGACGATTGCAGCTTCTGAGTGACAACCTGAACAAACAGTGTACGATCAAATCAAGAAGTGTCATGTCACTCTATAGAAGCAGCAAACCAGATGTTCTCTCTAATGGACAAAATTCAAATCGCCTATAAGTACAAGAGGACTAGCACTTGAAATGCACTTGAAACTCTTGCGATCAAAACACTCAAGATATCAAATTCAAATCATCCACAGATATAAAGAAGTTTCAAGTCCAGTCAAGCAGTAAGCTATTCCTAGCTTAGAGAGCTCAATCGTTCTAAGCTTGCTGTCTGTGTTGTCTTTTGTTTTATTATCTTTGACTGTTGAGGAGTTGCTTGGTCAGAGGGTTTGCCTGATCAAGTATATACGTTCTTCGGTGAAGAACAAGAGCTCTGTGTGGGCTAGAGGTTTCGCTCTTTGTAGAAGAGCAAGAGTCCTGTGTGGACTGAAGGAGTTTGATCTAGCAAAGTACCTCCTTGAGAAGGAGAAGAGATGACGTAAAGGGATTACTCCACCCTTGAACCTCTATAAATCGTTGTGTTTTTACTGCTTTAATCTATGTTGATATATGTGTTTATCTACTCTCATCATTTGCATATCATCCTCAAGCTCTGTATTGGTTTTCAGAAAAGAATTATTATTTAAAAGTATTTCCGCTGTGCATAAAAACTCTTTCTGATTTTAAAAAGCTTAAGGTAACTACTCAAACAGCTACCTTTAAGATATAAAATTCTTATAACAACCTGCCAGTGTTTATATCAAGAACAAAAAAGTCTGAAAATTTTGAGTAGGCTTATTCACCCCCCCTTTAAGTCTACTACTACTTGGGACCAACAAGTGGTATCAGAGCGGGTTGAATTAAACGTCCGATCTAACTGATCAATCCTAGATCCCCTCCTTCTGAAAACCCTTGTTTTTATAAGCATAATTATCATGGACTCTCATAAAGTACCTATGTTTTCCATTGATGAATATGATGATTGGAAAATTCACATGTAGACACATTTGTCGGCCATGCATGATGAAATGTGGTACGTTATCACCGAAGGAGCACCGATGATTACAAAAGTCAATCTATTGTTTGCTAGAGCCGCTGATGAAGCAGCTGATAGGCAAGGAGACGCAGGAGCCATTCGACATCCAGCCGTTTTGGACAAACTAAGAAAATAATGGACTGCCGATGAAAGAAGTAGAGCAAACCTTGATAATGTAGCAAAAAATGTTCTATTCCTCACTCTTGACAAAGGAACCTTCAGCAAGGTAAAAACTTGCAGAACCACCAAAGAGATCTGGGAAAAGCTTGAGCAAATATGCGAAGGCACTGAGCTCACAAAAGAAGACAAAATCTCAACTGCAACACAAAAGTTTGAGCTATTCGAAATGATACCTGGAGAAACCCTAGAGCAAATGGATCTAAGGTTCACAATCATCAGCAATGAGCTCGAGTCCCTGGATAAGATTTACACTCAAAAGGAGAAAAACATGAAGGTACTGAGAGCGCTTCCTGTCGAATGGGACAGCAAGATAACAGCCATGAGAGTGTCTATGGACTTAAAGTATATGCACACATTCGATCTCTTCTCAGACCTCAAAGCCTTTGAGTTCGACATCAATAAAAGGAAAATGGAGACTGAAGGAAGCAACTCGAAGATCACAACATTAACAGCAAGACAACCTCAAGAAGTGAGGAAATCTAAAGATCAAATAACTAATCTGGGGGCCACTGCAGAAAAAGACATGACACTACTTCTGAAAAGATTTCGAAAGTTCATGAGAAGGAACTCAAGAACCGATGACTACAGGAAAAAACAAAGCGAAACTGGAACCAGTGGGCAGTCTCCCCATTCAAATTCTAAAGCCACTGACCTCTGCTACAACTGCAGAAAGCCAGATCACTATGCCAGGGAATGCCCATATCCAGAAGTCTACAAATATCCAGAAGATGAACGGAAAATGAGACAAGAAAGAAAAAGGCAAGAACGTCAGAAGAAGAGCGCTACTCGGTGAGGCAGAATCTTCTCAGGCAGCTACACCTGAGAAGACACCCAAGAAAGATGAGTCAACTACCGATAGTGACTCGGAGGATTCATCATCAGACGATAAAGCTCTAATCTGACTCAGGGCCAAAAGTGACGACTCTAAAGACGAGGTAATCTATTTTAACTCTCCTGTTCAAATTAACGAAAGGATGAATATGATATGTGCTTTTAAACAAATCATGAGTGACTTTGAGCAAATCACTTCAACTCATGAGGAGCTAAAGATAGAGAACATAGAACTTAGAAACGAGCATGCTACATTAGAAAGACAATTAGCGACGGAAAAATCAAAAAATCAAGCATGCAGTAACCTCAAAGCTGAAATCAATGAGCTCAAATTACAGATCACCAAGCTAGTAAATGAGAAAAAGGCCCTTACTGAAACAATCAATACCTTCAACAAGTCATCTAAAGACTTAAATGCCATGCTAAATCTTCAGAGAAGTCTAAAAGATTATTCTGGCATAGGTTACTATGAAGAGGACTCTACTTCAATTGTTAGTACCTCAAGGGCACCTACGTTGGTGCTTGCAACCAGTTTTCATCAAAATGAATTATCTAATCTAGGGGGAAGCACAAGCACAAATGTAGAAAGCCTTGAATAAAAATGAGAGAAATCCCTTAAAACTAATGATGAATCTGAATCTATCAAAAGTTGGCTCCAGCAACCTAAGTATGCTAAAAACAGAAACCATAGACAACAATCTAGAAAGTTTAAAGAATTCAATTTTCATGTGTACCAGAAATCTGTGAAACCTTTGTTCCTAGAAAACAAAGGAGAATATCACAAATACATGTAGTATCCTAAGGATACTTGTGGTAATTCAGGAACCATCAAGACTTATAACCAAAAGATTGTTATAAAGCAAGTATGGGTTCCTAAAAGGAGAATAAAAACTAACAAGAAAGGACCCGTACTTGTATGGGTACCTAAAAAGAAGTGATTTCTCTTGTAAGTACAGGAACATGTGACTGAGAACAGCAAGGAAATATGGTATTTTGACAGTAGGCTGTTCAAGACACATGACAGGGAACAAAAGTGTCTTATCAACTTTAAAGCGTTCAAAGGACCTAAAGTCATATTTTGAGACAACTCCAAATGAAGCACAAAAGGCACTGGTAACCTAATCAAGGGAAAGATCTGTATCGAAGAAGTATCTTATGTAGAAGGCTTGAAGTACAATCTCCTGAGCATAAGCCAATTCTGTGATAAAGGGCACTGTGTGGAGTTTAATCACAACAAGTTCTTAATCAAAGACAATAAGACTCAGGAAGTCAAGCTTACATGAACTAGGAAAGGAAACATCTACATTGCTTAATAAGACTCAACAACTACTGCTACATGTTTCATTGCCAAAGGCACCTCTGAAGTTAGCTGGCTATGGCACAAGTGACTGTGTCACCTGAACTTCAAAACCATGAACAAGCTGGCCAGAAAGGGACTAGTCAGAGGACTACCAAACATTGTTTACAAAAAGGAAGCTGTCTGTGGAGCATGTCAAAAAGGAAAACAAGTAAAGAGCTCTTCAAAAATAAAACTCCTCGCTCTACTAAAAGGGTATTGGATGTGCTTCATATGAATCTCTTTGGACCAATTGATCCAATCAATATATCTGGAAAGAAATACACCTTAGTAGTAGTAGATGACTACTCAAGGTTCACATGGATGATCTTCCTTGCAAAGAAGTCTGACACTCAGCAACGTCTACTAGAGTTTCTGAGAAGACTGTAAACAGAAAAGCGCCTGAGCATAGTAAAGATCAGAACAGACAGGGGAACTGAATTTACTAATAAATTCATAGAAGACTATTGTTCAAGCAATGGAATCAGGCATGAATACTCAACAGCCAGGACGCCTCAGCAAAACGGGGTTGCTGAAAGACGAAATAGAACTTTGAAGGAAGCCACAAGAACAATGTTAGCTGAAGCTGAGCTACTAAAGAGATTTTGGGCAGAAGCAACCAACACAGCATGCTACATACAGAACAGGTGCCTGATAAACAATGATCTAAACAAGACGCCCTATGAGCTGTGGTATTGTTACTCCCCCTGTGTTGACTATTTTCACATCTTTGGATGCAAGTGCTTCGTGCTTAACAATGGAAAGGAATACCTTAAAGCCTTTGACGCCAAATCTGACTAAGGAATATTCCTGGGATACTCATCAGTGAGTAAAGCTTTCAGAGTCTTCAACAAGAGAACGCTTGTTGTGGAAGAATTTGTACATGTGATCTTTGATAAATCACACTGTAGTAAGGCTGATATTAAGGAACTTCAAGAAGAATTAGACAGAACTCACATCAACAACAATCATGTTGAATATATTGATGTGAAGTTACCAAACCTTCAAAATATGGATGGAATACTACCATCCCAAACCACATATGTCCCTGACATGCAGTTATCGACTCAGATACAGGAACCTGAATTTGATCAGGTACCTCAAGATGATCGAACTGCAGACCTGAACCAGAACCCAATTGAGGGGGAACCCCAGCAAACCGATGAAGTAAGAAGAAAGTGGCTAAAAGATCACCCAAAGACTTAATCATCGGAGATTACACATCTGGAGTAAGAACGAGAAGAGTAAATCCACACGAAGCCATATTCGCTTGCTTTATATCGCAAATAGAGCCAAAACATCCAGAAGAAGCTCTACAAGATACCAACTGAGTTCAAGCCATGCAAGAAGAGCTAAATGGATCTGAAAGGAATCAAGTCTGGTACCAAGTGGGTGTTCAAGAATAAACTAGATGAAGAAGGATAGGTTGTAAGGAACAAGGCTAGACTAGTGGCAAAAGGATAATGCCAGGAAGAGGGCATTGATTTTGATGAAACCTTTGCTCCAGTAGCTAGACTTGAAGCAATCAGAATCTTTCTAGCATATGCAGTATATAAGAAACTCACTGTTTATCAAATGGATGTGAAGAGCGCCTTACTGAATGGGATGCTGGTAGAAGAAGTCTATGTTGAACAGCCACCCGGGTTTGAAGAAGATGCTGATAAGATGTTATATAGACTGAGAAAAGCTCTTTATGGATTAAAGCATGCGCCAAGAGCATGGTATGCCACTTTGTCAAAATACCTACTGGATAATGGATTCAAGAAGGGCAAGGTGGATAAAACTCTATTCGGAATCCAGGACGGAGATAACATCCTGCTTGTTCAGATCTATGTGGATGACATCATTTTTGGATCAACCAACAAAGAGCTATGCAGAAAGTTTTCAAACTTAATGCAATCCAAGTTTGAAATGAGCATGATGGGAGAATTAAGCTTCTTCCATGGATTGCAAGTTAGGCAGCTTGATCAAAGGACCTTCATAAATCAGATGAAATACACCAAAGAGCTAATCAAGAGATTGGAATGGAGAATGCCAGTATAGTAAACATTACAATGCAAACATCAAAGGGTCTATGTTGGATACATTTGTAGAATGTTTTGATGAGACAAATCCTTAAGTAACTCTATATATGCATAACAAATCTTAGGATAGGTTACTGCAATAGAGTTACTACAGAAGATTAAAAGAAATAGAGAAAATGTTAAAATGAAGGATACTGAAGAGAATGGTTAAAAAGAATCCGGTGAACTGATAAAGATACTATTGACTTCAGGGAGCTACTGGAAGGGACCTCGCCAAAGAAGAAAACAGTGCGACAGGAAGCTGCTAAAAGACCATACCGAAAGCATACTGCAGGAGTTAGCATGCTATAGAAGCCTCGAACCACCTGAAGGAGCAAGCCAGAAGAGGAAGCTCCGGAGTGAAGCAAGAGGAGGGAACTATAAAGCAGGCATGGGGAGAAAAGTCAAAGTTACTGGTAGACACAAGAAGTTACCGGTAGAGAAAAGAGAAGAGGAGTCAATCAGAAGAAGACACGTGGAAAGCGAAAAGCTGGCATGTGTCGGGAGTACGGCGCATCAATGATGGAAATCTGTCAACCTTCAATGGGTAGATTTCACAACCTATAAAGAGGGAAGACTGAAGACTGAAAAGTGTGTGTGAAGAGAGAAGAAGTGAGCACATCAGAATATCCAAGCTCACAGAGAGAACACACATAAAGAAAGAGATAAGAGCTCATCAGAGAGAAGGCTTAAAAGAAAGAAGCTCAGAAAGAAGGGGAAGTTTCAGAGAAGAAAAGAGTGTTCAAATAGAGCAGATGAAAAGAAGAAGATCTCGAACACTCTACACCCCAAATGAAGACGCACACTCAGTCTACCAGTCGAGCAACAAGCTTCAGCAGATCAATCTGCAAATGGAGGCCAAGCTTGATGTAGCCAGTTGAAGAAGAAGAAGATAAACCTCTCTAAAAGGTTATCTCGGAGTACTCAGTGCGAGGAGTAAAGTCCTGCTGAGTTTACCACTTTCTAGGAGAGAAAGTGAGGACCCTGGGTGGGTAGTGTAGGATCCTGTGTGGGTCAAGGGGAAGTAGGCAAGCATCTGTGTGAAGGCTTGCTACTTATTTGTTAAGTGAGGGTTGTAATAGATAGGTCTATGTAAATCAACTAGTTTAACAAATGTTCTCTCCTAAGTGGAGGAAGAGAGGACATAGAAGGATTACTCCACCTTCGAACCTCTATACATCCTTGCGTCTTTATATGCTTACTGCATTTCATGCATACTCTCTGATAAGCTGCACATCTTCTAGTTGGCTCTGTAATAAGCTTCCGCAAATGACACTGATCAATAACCTCCCAAAAGGTTACTGATATTAGAAATGAGCCGATAGAGATAGAAAAAGAGTTTGAAAAGAAGGTCGGCTTATTACCCCCCTTCTAAGCCTACCTACAGCAGTTTTGGGACCAACAGTCTAGATAAAGACGAAGAAGGAAAAACAGTTGACATCACAAGATACAGAAGATTAATCGGGTCACTGCCTCTACCTTACTGCAAGCAGACCAGATATCATGATCGCTGTGGGAATGTGTGTAAGATATCAAGCTGCACCCAAAGAATCTCACCTTACAGCAGTAAAGTGGATAATCAGATATCTCAAAGAAACCCAAGATGTAGGCTTGTGGTATCCAAAAGAAGGTGATATCAAATTAATTGGATATACTGACTCTGATTTTTCAGGTTGCAAAATTGACAGAAAAAGCACTAGTGGAACTTGTCAAATTCTAGGGAATCGCCTAATATCTTGGTTCTGCAGGAAGCAAAGATCAATAGCCACATCCACGACCGAAGCTGAATATGTTGCTGCAGGAAGCTGGTGTGGGCAAATCTTATGGATTCAACAACAACTTCGAGATTACGACATTGTGGAAAAAGATACTCCAATCATGTGTGATAACACAAGTGCAATCGCAATCACGCACAATCCTGGTTTCCATTCAAGAACTAAACACATTGATGTTAGACATCATTTCATCAGAGATCATGTCGAAAAGAAAGATATCTCACTAGAAAAGATTTATACTGGTCAACAATTAGCTGACATATTCACAAAACCTCTATGTGAATCAAGATTTTCCTTACTTAGAAACGAGTTGGGTATTATCAAATTAAGCTAAACCTTCTAACATATTTGTTAAAGTGTTCTATAGCTCAGGGGGAAGCGCAGAAACCATTTTTTTTTAAAGGATACTGAGAGAGGATCCTGACAAAGGTCTCTGATAAAGGTAGCTGATGAAGTCTACTGAAAGACATGTCAGCAAAAGCCACCTGGTAAATTAATCATCACAAAGGAACCCACGAAGTGCACTATAATGAGGAACTGTCAATCTCAAGACGTGACGCATCAAATCAGGGTAGATTACCCAATAAGAGGCGGTGATATTTGCAGATAAGTCCCTCAAGATCTTTGAAAAGACAAAAAACAAATCAGCACATTAAATGCAAGGATCCTCAACCGCGGGATGAGAAACCATTTAAATTCTGAGAAGATCTACACTATTAATCAAAACACAAGAAGTTCTCCTATAAAAAGAAAACTTTACACTTGATCAAATCTTTTACGCTTTCATATCTCCTAACTCTCTAACCTTCTGCAAATAAGCAACCTAGCAATAGTTCTTGCGTTCATCTCTACTTTTCACAGAAAACTCACCTACTTTGCTACCTTTCAAAATGGCACCCAAAATCACACAAGTTATTGATGGTCGTCTCATCGATGACAAGATTTTACTGAAAACCATCAAAGATGAAGGTTCATTGACCTGATGCAGATGATTCTGAACAATCTTCACCAATCCAGAGTCTGGGGTTTCTGCTCGTGCTACAGATAACCCTACTGCGAGGACCTAGTCAAGCAGTTCTACAACAATGCAGAAATAACTAAAGACAAAATGAAGATCATATCCAAGTTGGGAAAGAAGTCGATTGAAATCACCTCTAGTCTCCTAGGCAGAATCTTCCAACTGCCCACTGAAGGGATAGACGGCGGTGAGTTAGCCACCTATGGAGAGGAGATGGTGGAAGAATACTGGAAGAGATTCACAGGTTCAGAAGACCTACTAACACTGAACAAAAGTTGTAACAAAAAACTCTTCCAGGTAGAGTATCAGATGCTCCATGACATCTGCTGCCATATAATTGAGAACCGATCTGGTTCTTTTGACAAATGAACCAACCTTAGATACAGGATGATGATGGCTTTAATGGAAGCTGAGGAGATAAATTGGGTAGAATATGTCTTTACTAGGCTTAAGGAAGAAGTGGAGAATAAGGTGGGTGAGCCAACCTATGGACTAGTGATCAACACCATCCTTGGGTTTGCTGGACACGATCTGTCAAAGGGTAAGCCCATTCAAAAGGGTAAATTCATAGGATATGGCAGAATCTTCACCAAGAAAGGAACTAAGGATTCCCAGTAACCAGAAAGGTTCCAGCCGTAAAAGAAAAGAAAAGGGGTCTCAAAGAAAGGAGGTACTGGAAAGTTCATCTGAGGGGGAAAGCCAGAGAACCACTTCTTCTCCACCTAGGCAGGAGAAGAAAGTGAGGAGTACAAGGGTGAGAGCGAAACAGATAGTGAAGAGGAAGTTGAGAATTTCTGATGATGAAGTATCACCTTCACCTATATTGATGCTCCCTGCTCCCCTAAGAAAAAATAAGGATGTTGAATCAGAGATTCAGACTACTGAGCAAGTAGAGAAAGTTGTACAAAAGGTAACCGATCAGATACAAATGATGGAGGAAGATGAGAGTGCTGAGGATTCTGAACCTGAAGTAGTCCTGGACATTGCTAAAATGAAAGAAGAATTCCAGAAACAGTGGGAACGGTTTATGACATGGTGGAATCACAGACATCTTCCCAGTCCAATCATGTTTGAGTAGGAAAGTCTATATACGGAAGAAAAATGGGCATTGAACTGGGCTGAGGTGTCTGACATTGGGGAAGAGAAAGTGTTGGACTCAAGCTTCTTGATAGGACTGCGAAGGAGGAAATGGAGAGAGTTCAAAGAAAACTATAAAGCAGAGATGAAACTAGCGGCTATTATAGAAAAGAGAAAGAAAGTTGCACTTCCTGAACTACCTCCACCTTGTCCAAGAACTCTAAAGGGAAAGAAGCCCATTGAGCAACCTGACTTCTACAAGGATGATGTTATCCTAGTGGGAGCCCCTGATCAGGTAATTGCTGGTGATGACTTAGGTTTTGCTGAGAAACAAGCAGAAGCCTTTGGGGTTGTTGAAGCAGAAGAAAGGATGTTGAAACAAGCCCTAGATGCCAGTGCAGTAGAAATAAGAAAGAGGCATAAGGTTGTACTCGTATACCCAGGTGAAGGCTCTTCAACTGGAGCAGCATTAATCGAACATCTCTTAAACGCTCCGCCAACCAGTCAAAAGAATCCATCACCACCAGCTTCAAAAGATGAATCCAATGGAGCTTACAACCAGCTGGTGGACATAGTGGTCTTGCCGGATGAGGAGGATGCAAGTTCTGATATTGCAGGAGAAGTTCATACCGTAAGAGTTACTCCCCATAAGACATACTGACACACCAATGACGGAGCTACCAGCTACTTCGGAGGGTGCAAAATTGGATGTTCTCGCAGTTGCAGCATCTCTCGAAGAAACAATCAGAGCAGCGATCGTCGAGGAAGGAAACACCGTACCTATGGAAGTTGACAAGACGGCTGAGGAAATTACACCAATGGACACAGAAGGTGTAATCTCTAAAGATCTGAATCGTGGAGAGACGTTTGCAGAGGAGGCTGCAACAGGACAGACTGCTAACATAGAGCCTACTGTTGATATGATCCCAAAGGAACATGACGTTCAGAAAGAGTCTACTGTTGAAGAGACTGCTCCTAAAGAGTCCACTGGTGGGCAGATTGCCATACAAGAGACTCCGATAGATGGTGAGAAAGCACGGGAGGAAGCAGGGCCTTCAAAAGAAAATATACAGAGGTTGCAGGCCTGGAAGGAGAGGTCCCTCAGGAGATGATACTAGCTGATGAAAAGGAGACATTAGCTCATGTGGAGGAAGATAATGATGAATCAACACATGAGGGAGCAGACACTGAAAGCTTCATGTCCAATTCCGGCAGCGATGAAGGATCACCCAGTGAACAAGGTGAATCCGGAGCTGAAAAATCCAAACCACTAAACTCTTCTCAATCTGTGCAGAATAATGAGCAAAAATCTTTTGATGAGATACTCGAAGTAGTAGGAGAACTTGGAAAATCCTTAAGCGAAGCTAGTAAGAGGATGCGAGCTGAAGCAAAGAAAGATAGATTCCAAGCTTCCTTCAAGATGGACTCACTTAATGCAACTTTGTCCAGACTGCAGAAGTCCATCACTTCTTTAACATCCTCTACCATTCTTGTTAACACAATTAAAAGCATGAACGACAAGCTCAATTTCGAAGCAAATAAAACGATTGAAATTGAGCTAGAGCAACAATTTGTGACTGCTTCCCTCGCAGAAGTTTCCAACACTCAGCATGAACAGAAGCAAACCTTGGAAGATCTTACTGATATGGTAACCAGCATACATTCAATGCTCCAGTTTACGGTAGGCACGAGCTTTGATGATAACAAAAAGGGGAAGAGGCAGCTAAGAGGATCGAGCAAAGAAGACAGCAGGTTCCTTCATCTTGTAAACAGCTAGCAACCTTGCCTAAGAAGGACTCAGGAGGCGATGGAGGAGGTCATGGAAGAAGCTCAAGTGGACAACAAGATAGTTGGACAACTAAAAGAAAATCTGAAGCAATCTCACAAGTTCATCCTGGTCTTCGATGAGAAATAGAAGAGAGAGAAGAGAAAAGAAGAAAGTTGAAGAAGAACTCTTTAAAGCATCAGACACTCACTTTGAAAGATTTGCAAAAGAAAGTTTGCCCAAACTTTACCCTCCTCAGAGATTACCTGATCTAGAAGCTCTATCTGCAAATGAAGAGAATGCACCAGATTCTCTTCGTATCTTCTTGGATGGAGTCCAGACTACAGAAGTCCCAGATTCCAAGAATGGGAGCTCCCTGAAATCAATCTGCCTACATCTCATAATCCATCCTTTCCAAAGTTAGACAGCTTCAAACAGACAGAATACCTGAAGTACTACATCAAACTTTGTAAAGAGTCTACACCTATCAAATGCAATACTCATCGTGAAGGGCTCAAATGCTTCAAGGATCTTGCTAGTAGAGGTGTACTCCTAATACAGATAAAGTAAAAAGGGAGAATATACGGAGGGGAAATCATTCATTTCAATGAAGATTTCTGGTTGAGATACGAGGAGACACCGGAAATGAAAAGGCTGATGGAACCAACCTATCAAGAGTCTCTCCTCAATTAGTGGAAGGGGTCAAGGAAAGAAAGAAAGCTTCCTAGCTCACGATATAGTAAAATCTCCTGCTCCCTGACTCTACATATTTCCTGCTTACTGTCTTACATTTGTTATGCTCTATATTCTAAATTTGTGTTATATACATATCCGTTTTAATCTGAAAAAGCTCACTACTCGTGAACTTATGGTTAATCTCTTGATCTGAAATTCGTATGATTAAAAATATGTATTTTGATGATCTGATTATTAATTGTTGAACTAATAGTTTTTGATCCTCTTAGAAAAGGTTTTGTCATCATGAAAAAGGGGGAAATTGTAAGGAACATTGTATAAGATTTTGATGAATGACAAAACATGTGATAGACTAGGGGCCTAGGATCCTGTGTATTAGATTCCTTTGTAATATTCTTTAGATTAGGATCAGGAGGCTTGAAGATCAAAGACTGGAAATTGAAGACCTTGCTGCATAAAACCGCAGAGACAAATATAAATCTGCAGCAGGCTGATTCGACTAGGATACTTCTCGAACATTTTCCAAGGATACTAAGTCCACTAAACTGCTAAGATGAACAAAGAGGATACTGAAGTGTCACAAATCTTCAGCTACCTGAGAAGTAGCAGTTATCTCGAGGAATGTGTTGAAAGTTTACGGTAATCACAAGCTGCAGTTGCAACCAACCAAGCAATGCCACGTATCAAAAAGAAAAAGGGAAGTCTGAAGCTATGACAGACTAGGACGGCGATTGCATCTTCTGAGTGACAACCTGAACAAACAGTGTATGATCAAATCAAGAAGTGTCACGTCACTCCATAGAAGCAGCAAACCAGATGTTCTCTCTAACGGATAAAATTCAAATTGCCTATAAGTACAAGAGGACTGGCACTTGAAATGCACCCGAAACTCTGGTGATCAAAACGCTCAAGATATCAAATTCAAATCATCACAGATATAAAGTAGTTTCAAGTCCAATCAAGCAGCTAGCTATTCTTAGCTTAGAGAGCTCAATCATTCTAAGTTTACTGCCTGTATTGTCTTTCATTATATTATCTTTGACTGTTGAGGAGTTGCTTGGTCAGAGGGTTTGCCTGATCAAGTATATACGTTCTTCGGTGAAGAACAAGAGCTCTATGTGGGCTAGAGGTTTCGCTCTTTGTAGAAGAGCAAGAGTCCTGTGTGGGCTGAAAGAGTTTGGTCACTGTGTAGTAACCCTGTGTGGGAAAAACTAGCAATTCTTGTTAGGTCTAGGTTGTCAAAGCGAGGCTTGTATAAATCAACCTTTTGATCTAGCAAAGTATTTCCTTGAGAATGAGAAGAGAGGACGTAAAAGGATTACTCCACCCTTGAACCTCTATAAATCGTTGTGTTTTTACTGCTTTATTCTATGTTGATATCTGTGTGCTTATCTGATCTCATCATCTGCATATCATCCTCAAGCTCTGTATTGGTTTTCAGAAAAGAACTATTATTTAAAAGTATTTCCACTGTGCATAAAAACTCTTTCTGATTTTAAAAAGCTTAAGGTAACTGCTCAAGCAGCTACCTTCAAGACAGAAAATTCTTATAACAACCTGCCAGTGTTTACATCAAGAAGAAAAGTCTGAAAATTTTGAGTAGGCTTATTCACCCCCCCCCCCTCTAAGCCTATTACCACTTGGGACCAACAGCTTCATATTGTGAAAGTTTGTCCCAGGGTTGTTCTTGAAAAACTCTTTGAACTTCTTCATCAGCAGGGCCATGTCCTCCTCAGCATCAACTTCAAAGGTCACTGTCTGCTTACTGCTGCTTACTTTCCTAGTATCCTTGGATACTTTGGCTGTTAAGCAGTAACCTTTGAGCTGGTTTCTTCAGCTTCATTCTTTCTTCGATTGATATCAAATTCAAAGGCTTTCAGGTATGAGAAGAGATTGAATGTGCTCATGGACTTCAGATCTATTGAGACTCTCATGGTCGTTATCTTGTTGTCTCATTCAGCAGGTAGTGCCCTTAGAACTTTCATATTCTCTTCCCTTTGAGTGTAGTGCTTGTCCAGAGATTCAAGCTCGTTCACAATGTTGGTGAACCTCAGATCTAGCTATTCAAGTGTCTCTCCTGGCTTCATCTCAAATAACTCAAAGATTTGAGTTGCAATGGATACTTTGTTCTCCTTTGTGAGCTTAGTCCCTTCACAGATTTGTTCAAGCTTGCTCCATAGCTCATTGGCAGTTCTGCAAGTCTGGACTTTATTGAAGGTGTCATTGTCAAGTGTGGTGAACAATGTGTTTTTAGCTACATTGTCCAAGTTGGCTCTTTTTCTCTCTTCAAGTGTCCGCTCTTCTCTAGGCTTCTCAATTACTGGAGAGTGAGGAATCACTCCTGTGTCTGATTTGTCTTTTGCAGCATCTTCAACAGCTTTTGCAAATATTGGATTTAACTTGGTGATGACTAGAGGTCCCTCTGTGATAACATAACACATCTTATCGTGCATTGCAGAGAGATGTGTCTGCATTCTTATCTTCAATCATCATAATTATTTATTATGGAAAATAAAGGTAACTTGAGATGAGATGATTCCATGTTTATGCTTTTAAAATGGATGCTTTACTTTGAAAAACAAAAAGGGATCTGAGGAATGACCAGTGCAGATTGGTTTTTAGTCCAACCTGCTCTGATACCACTTGTTGGTCCCAAGTAGCAGTAGGTTTAGAGGGGTGGGGGATGAATAAACCTACTTAAATCTTTTAAAACTTTTTACTCCGAAAGCTTAAGTTCAAGGCTGAGCTTTGCTTGCCTCACAGCTTGCTTCTCAGAAGCAGCTTACTTGAACTACAAAGTTTTATATGCAGCGGACAAACCTTAAATCAATTCCTTTAAAAGCGATTTAATGCAATATGACAAGTATATGATTGCAACATGATAAGATAAGGTAAAGTAAGCAGATTAAAGAGACACACTATGTACAGTGGTTCGAGGGTGGAATAGTCCCTCTACGTCCACTCTACTCCTTTTTAGAGAATAAACTTTGTAAATGGAGTTTGATTTATACAGATTAGCTATTACAAACAACCCAACAAACGATAAACAACCTTCACACAGGTTGCTGCTCTATCCGATCAAGACCCACACAGGATCAACTTAGCCCACACAAGACTCTTACTTTTTCTTCAAGAGTGAAAGATACTAGCAGGTTCTTAACCTTCCACTAGGTACTCCTCACAATCTAAGATAAAAAGATATAAGTTTTCTTCAACAATTCTGTAGCTAGCTTCTTTGAGACTCTGAGCTTTGTAGCTTGCTGAACTTAGATTGAGTGACTGAACTGATAGCTTTTGAATGATATGACAGTAGGCTTGTAAATATTCAGTTGTTCAGTCTTTCAGTCTTTTGCTCAATTCTCACTCAATCTCTATTTATAGAGTTTGGAAATCTGCCCATTGAAGTGTGGCTGTTGCAGCATTTAATACTATGATCTTCCTGGTACCAATTTGATCTTCATAGTACATGCATTTAATGTGCAGCGTAGCAGGTCTGTCCTCCGTTAGTCGGCTTGTCGATCTCTGATTGGTTATCGAAAGAATGTCTCTACTGGTAACGGAGTATGTTCCAAATCAGGTGACTCTTCTTAGGACATGCTGCTGTAATTAGTTTTGTTGGAAGTGACTTTGTCTGGCGAATTACTTGCTCCTGATGGTTGCTCCTTCTTCCTTGAGCGGCCTTGCTTCCTGTTGAAGCGAGTTTACTACTTGCTGTAGCGATCTTGCTTCTTGCTGTAGCGTTCTTCCTGCTTGCTGTAGCGACCTTCCGACACTTAGTAAATATTACATTTAAGCTTATATACAAGGTTGCTTCTCTCCTGAAGCTTGCTACTACAAAGTGTTTGTCTCATCAAAACTAAAATAAATCTTGACATATAGGAACACAAATATTGTAAATTCATATATTTAAACTTCACATTAAAATTTCATTCAAGAATAATTGCATTAATATATTCTCTACAATATATCTATAAAAAGATTAAATGAAAAGGATAAAAAGAAGTAGACAAAATAATTTTAAGGATATAGGATAAAATATTTAAGAATAAATTAAAAACCTATGTATTCAATAATACTATTTATAGAATATAATTTAAACAATCCGGTGCACTTGGTTGTGGTACGAGCAACCGGTAGTGGTCGAACACTTCGTTTTTAATATTCTTCCATTTTCTGTTTTTGTTTGAAGAAAGTTTGGAATATAGATATTGGTGTAATGTATTTTGGAGTTTGAAGGTTGAAGTGGAAGATGTTTTCAATGAAGTTTGAAGATTTGAAGAAGATGAAGATGGATTGTTTTGTTTAATTACTAAGTATAGGTCTTTTTTTGTATATATTTAACTCTTACATATTTTAAATGGGCTGTGTTTAAGAATGGTGGGGTGTGTATAGCCCCACCCATAATTGATACATGTTTTGAACTTTAAAATATTTTAAATGAATTTGAATATGTCGTTGATAGCAGGTTAATGGAATACAGAACATTAAATTGCTTGTTGATTAATTTTCATTTGAAAATAATTTTAATGATTTGTACAACCCATTCAATATTTCAAATTTAACAAATAAATAGAAGTATACATTAATTGTAACTTATGATATATATATATATATATATATATATATTCCCAAATGTAAACAAATTAAACAAATAAAGTTGAAACATAAATACAAAACAAACTTAATATTTGTAAAAACAAAATTGATTGAGACACACAAAGTAACTTTAGAACACCATTTTACTTTCATTACAATAAGTAATTGAAATACACTTGAATATGGATTTTTATTACAATATATACATAAAAAAAGGAACATTCATACTTACGTAGATAATGACAAATGCATACGAATATAGTCCATAATAAAATAAAATAAAATGAACATTCATACATTAAATTGTTTTTACATTCATACTTACGTAGATAATGACAAATGCATACGAATATAGTCCATAATAAAATAAAATAAAAGGAACATTCATACATTAAATTGTTTTTTGATTAATTTTCATTTAAAAAATTAAATGATTCGTTCGATCCATTTAATATTTCAAATTTAACAAATAAGTAGAACTATACATTAATTGTATTTTATTATATATATATATATATATATATATTAACAAATGTAAGATAATTAAACAAATAAATTTTAACAATTAATACAAAAATTTCAAATTTAACAAATAAATAGAACTATACATTAATTGTAAGTTATGAAATATATATATATATATATAAACAAATTAGAAAAATAAATTTGAACAATTAATACAAAACAAAAACTTAATATTTGAAAAAACAAAAATGACTGAGATACTCAAATTACAAACTTTAGATCACCATTTTACTTTCATTACGAATGAGTAATTGAATACATTTGAATAAGTTTTTTTCCGCCAATTGTGACATAATAGTAAGACAACCTATTATGTAAAATAAATTAGAGATAAATATTTATAAATTATATTTTTAGTAGATTAAATCAAAGAACTATGGAAAATTATATTACTTTTCGTGGTCAACATTTTTATATAAAAAAATTAGTTGCAATTGAAATTTATTTATTGCATCACATGGGTATAAAATGTGGTTTAAATATTATTTAAACTTTATTTTAATACACAATAATATCAGTATTCTACACTCATTATAAGTTATTGTTGGTCTCAAGTGGCACAGAGGTTCAGGAGGGTCAATAAATCTTTATCGATTTTTCACTTTATCTTCCGTACTGCTGCATGTTATTGCTACTTGGAGCAACAATCGTTGGTTCTGCTTGCAACACTATTAGAATGCAGCAAATCAACACTCAGAGTGTAACACAACAGAATGTTAGATAGAGTTTCAGTATGCAATATAAACATTTAACTACAGAGTTAGAAGGTTAACATTCAACATATAAACAATCATAAAAGAGTAGGTCTTGCGTGCCCCAAACACTTATTGTAATGCCTTTAAGTAATATGAGTAATACCTTAACATGTAATAAGTAATACCTTGAATAATATCTTCACTAAAACATATATTTCAATTATACACGCAATACCTTATGAATATGCAATTAATACCTTATGAATATACCAGTAATACCTTCAAAAAATATACCACTAATACCTTATGAATACACCAATAATACCTTATGGATATATACCTAATACCAAACTAATATTACCTTTGGGGGTACGGTGCACCGGGGGTACGCAAGTTTTTGCCATCATAAAATAAGTCATGTCAGGTGCAACATGTAAGATACAAAAATTAAAAACGATGCAAATAAGATCAAACTTTTATAGTGGTTCGAGGGTGTGTAATCCTTCTACGTCAACTCATCTTCTTCATATGGATTTATTAGAGACATCAAACAAATTAAAAAGTTGAATTGTAGGTGTATTGAATAAAAAAAAAAAAAACTAACAATATATATTATTTTGAAAGAAAATAAATATGTATTATCCCTTGCAAATGACAATTAATAATTATTTAGTCATTACATGTTATATATATAACACCAAAAAAATTTAAAAATAGCTACGACATAGATTTTTTTTTTTTTGGTTTTGTATGTTTGGATAAAAATATATAGTCTCTTTATTTCTTCCTCCTAAGCCCATTTCCAATTCAAAGTGTAAGCCTAATTATCAGCCCAATTACAAATGTAATTTATTTAAGCGCATCTACAGTCCAATTTCGACGCAAATACCAAATCCATGTCCAGCCGAACTGCATGCCAAAGGATTTCAGCCGAGATTGCCAGCAACCGACCCACTTCTAGCCCATTTGCAAGCCCAAATACCAGCCCAATTCACTTTCCAACCCATTTGCAACTTATCCCAAACCTAAGCCTTGTCACTCTCTCTCCTCCTCACCCTATTTAGACACCTCTCTTTCAAAGATGAATTAACATCTCCTTTTAACCAAGATGGAAATTGAGGAAAGAATTAGGAGAATGAGCAAACTTGGGTTACAAAAACGGTAAAGGACAAACTAGAAAATGGGTAAACTCGTTTCCATTCCTCATTGCTGATTCCGTCGCCCGTCCACCGCCGTCGCTGGTGACGACGGTCGCATCTCTATTTCTTTTCGCTCTACCACATCTCTCCCTCCCGCTCTCTCTCACTCTGCTCCCTTGTCACGAGTTCAACATTGTGGTGTGAGTTTCAACAATCGAGAGAAGAGAGAGAAGAATCTACAAATATGTTACTCCCTCCGTCCCGGTCGAATTTGCCTATTTGTCATTTCGGTTTGTCTCAATCCAATTTGTCAGCCATAAATGACAAATAAATTATATATCAAAAATTATAAAAAACATTTTTTTAATCAAAAAGTAAGCAAAAAGTAAGAGTCAATTGCGTTTTCTTAAGCTCCATGCCCGTCAAAGTGGGCAACTTCGACCGGGACGGAGGGTGTATTATTCTTGTGATGAAATGAATGAGAAGGGTGATATAATCCCCATGAACCAAAATGCAGCCGTTTAACACGAACCAAAACAACACCGTTTAAGAAAGAACAAAAATAAACAAACAACACTTTAATAAGTGGAACATGACTATTAACTAGCACAACCGAAACATGAACGATGAACAGTAAAAATAGAAAATAGCACTCCAAAATCAACATCACACATTGCTCCCCCCTTCATTTTGTCTTACTCTCACAAAAGTTCTGGGTACTTAGCTTAAACATCTTCATAAAATTCCCAGGTGGCTTCCTGATCCGATAAGTGAGACCAGCGAACAAGCAGTTGTGTGGCAGGAGAATTGCCTCTCTTAACCAACCTTCGAGACAAGATCTTAATTGGTTTCAGCAGTACTTTTCCATCAACATCAAAATCAGGTAAAGTATCAGTGACAGTAGTAACTAGCCCTAACTGCAATGACTAGGATCAGGAGGCTTGAAGATCAAGACTAAAGCTTGAAGATGGATGAAGACCCTACTACCTGCAATGAATCAAAAATGACTAAGTATAGGTTACTACAACAGGTTGCTAGAAAGACACTGGGAGGATGCTGATGTGGATAGAACGAGGACCCATTAGATATTACGATCTAAGAACCCAACGTAAAAGAATAAGCAGCGGATCTCCCCAAATCGAGAATCTAGTTTGATCTTACTTAGAGCGAAAGAACCTCGACCCGTTGGCTATTTATATCAGCCAAGAACCTCGGTATGATGAACGCCACAAGATCTTGCTCAATTGACCTTGATAAGTTCTTGATAAAATGAAAACCTCACAAAGAGAGAATTCAACTCACAAAGCTTTAAGCTTAATTTTCAAAAAAGGTTGTCCCTATTTATAGTAGACAAATGACTCTTAAGTACCTACATTAATACCTATCACTAATGTAGTCATTATAAGGCTTTTGTAACTTAAAACTACATTAAAATCAAATTATATGCTTTTGTAACTTAAAACTACATTAAAATCAAATTATATGCTTTTGTAACTACTAAGGAATGCATAGAGTCTTGATCATCCCATGGGCTAGATATTAGCCACGAATTTGATGGCCCATGATCTTCAAACTATGCCTTCAAGCCCAATTTAGCATTTGTGCACCATATTAAGTGATCTCTAGCCTAATAACATTCACCATTGGGCCTTCTTTGGACTTCTCTTGCACATTTTCTTTAATTTCAGCAACAAGGTTCATCAAGGCCTCTTTAAGCTTCTTAGCCTTTGCTCTTGTAATCGGACCTTCATGCACAATCAAAGGATCCCTCTTCCTTGCATGGTTTTGCATGGGTGGCTCTCCATCATTCCCCTCCTCTTCAAAAGGATTCGTCCTCGAATCTGCATCATCAAGATATGGAGATAGATCAGAAACGTTGAAAGTTGCACTTACATTATACTCTCTCGTAAGGTCAAGTTTGTAAGCATTATCATTAATTCGAGCAACCACTTGAAATGCTCCATCTCCTCTTGGCTGTAACTTCGACTTTCTCTTACTTGGAAACCTTTCTTTCCTCAAGTGTAACCATACCCAATCTCCGGGTTCAAAGATGACTTGCTTGCGACCCTTATTTGCTTGTTTAACATATTGTTCGGTTCTCTTCTCAATGTTAAGTCTAACTTTTTCATGCAGCTTCTTGATCAGCTCGGCTTTAGCTTTACCATCAAGACTTGAACGCTCTTCAATAGGTATTGGCACAAGATCAAGTGGACTCAGAGGATTGAAACCATAAACAATCTCAAAAGGAGAATCATTAGTAGCAGAATGAACACTTCTATTATATGCAAATTCAGCAAATGTCAAACAATCCTCCCAATTCTTCAAATTCTTTTGAATCAAAATTCTAAGTAATTGAGATAAAGTTCTATTAACAACTTCAGTTTGTCCATCCGTATGTGGATGACAAGTAGTAGAAAATAAGAGCTTAGTTCCCAATTTACTCCACAATACACGCCAAAAGTGACTCAAAAACTTTGCATCTCTATCACTCACAATAGTTCTTGGAATTCCATGCAAACGAACAACTTCCTTAAAGAACAAATCAGCAATATGAGTTGCATCATCACTCTTATGACATGGAATAAAGTGTGCCATTTTCGAAAATCTATCAACCACAACGAATATAGAATCTTTACCGTTCTTTGTTTTTGGTAAGCCTAAAACAAAGTCCATGGATATGTCTACCCAAGGTTCATTAGGTATAGGTAAAGGTGTGTACAATCCATGTGGCTGCACTCTTGATTTAGCTTGCTTGCAAGTTATGCACTTTGCACAAATGTTTTCAACATCAACTCGCATTTTAGGCCAATAAAAATGATCACACAAGACACCCAAAGTTTTATGTACCCCAAAATGCCCCATTAATCCTCCCCCATGAGCTTCTCTAACAAGTAACTCACGCATAGAACATTTAGGAACGCATAGTTTACTTTCACGAAACAAGTATCCCTCATACCTATAGAACTTCTCAAATGCAGAATGCTCACAAGCCAAATAAATAGAAGCAAAATCAGAATCATTAGCATACAACCCCTTAATAGATTCAAAACCAAGAAGTTTAGAACTCAAAGTAGAGATTAATGCATACCTCCTAGATAGTGCATCAGCAACAATGTTTTCCTTTCCCTTTTTGTATTTGATCACATATGGAAAAGATTCAATGAATTCCACCCACTTGGCATGCCTCTTACCAAGCTTGCCTTGACCCTTGAGGTACTTGAGAGATTCATGATCAGTATGAATAACAAACTCTCTTGTCCACAAGTAATGCTGCCATGTCTCCAACGTTCTCACTAATGCATACAACTCCTTGTCGTATGTAGGATAGTTCAACTGAGCGCCCTTCAACTTTTCACTAAAGTATGCAATTGGCTTTCCTTCCTGCATCAAAACAGCTCCTATACCCACTCCCGATGCATCACATTCAATCTCAAACATTTTATCAAAGTTAGGTAATGCAAGAATGGGTGCGGTAGTTAGTTTCTCTTTAAGGAGATCAAAAGCAACTTGTTGTTTTTCTCCCCAATTAAAACCAACTTCTTTTTTAACAATTTCGTTCAATGGTGCTGCTATAGTGCTAAAATCTTTCACAAACCTCCTATAAAAACTAGCAAGTCCATGAAAACTTCTTACTTCAGAAATGGTTTTAGGAATCGGCCAATCTAGAATAGCCTTGACTTTATCCTTCTCCATTTCAATCCCATTAGCACTTACAACAAAACCAAGAAACACAATTTTATCCATGCAAAAAGAACACTTCTTAAGGTTAGCATACAAAGACTCTTTTCTTAAAGTGTCCAAAACAGCAAGCACATGATCAAAATGTTGTTCCATGCTTTTGCTATATATAAGAATGTCATCAAAGTACACAACCACAAACTTCCCAATAAAGTCTCGCAAAACATGATTCATTAATCTCATGAAAGTACTTGGTGCGTTTGTTAAACCAAAAGGCATAACTAACCACTCATACAAGCCATATTTTGTTTTGAAAGCCGTTTTCCATTCATCTCCTTCTCTTATTCTAATTTGATGATATCCACTCTTTAAATCAATTTTAGAGAAAATGATTGAACCATACAACTCATCAAGCATATCATCTAACCTAGGGATAGGATAGCGATACTTTACCGTAATTTTGTTGATGGCTCGACAATCAGTACACATTCTCCATGTACCATCCTTCTTTGGCACAACAATGACCGGTACCGCACAAGGACTCATGCTCTCTCGAACCTTACCCTTTTCCATCAGCTCCTCCACTTGTCTTTGTATCTCTTTGGTTTCCTCCGGATTAGCTCTATATGCTGGTCTATTTGGAAGTGTTGCTCCCGGGATAAAATCAATTTGATGTTCGATGCCTCTCAAAGGTGGTAAACCATCGGGTTCCTCCTTTGGAAAAACATCTTCGTACTCCTGCAAAAGAGTCGCAAAAGAACTAGGCAAAGAAGAAGTTAGTTCGTTAGTGTTCAAATAAGTTTATTTATGTATCAACACCAACACACTTCTTTTCTCAACCAAAGCTTTCTTTACTTCACTTCCTTTTGCAAAGAAATTCACTCTTTTTGTGTCCTCACTTCCTTCCACCTTCTTTTCTCCCTCGGAGAGACTCACATCAGCCCTCTTGTTTTTCTCTCCACTCTTTTTTTCTCTCGATTCTTGTCTCTCACTCTCATTTTTTTTTCTCTCAATCTCACTAGCTCTCCTTGCTTGAGATAGTTTGAGTTGATCTTCATGAACCTGTTGTGGAGTTAGAGGTATAAGCATGATGGTTTTGTTTTGATGTTTCAACATATATCGATTAAGATATCCATCATAGTTCACTCTTCGATCAAACTGCCACGGTCTGCCCAAAAGTATATGACTAGCATGCATTGGCACCACATCACACATTGTTTCATCTTTATAGTTTCCTATAGAGAAGGAAACCAAAACTTGCTTAGTTACCCGCATTTCTCCACATTCATTAAGCCATTGCAGCTTGTACGGATGAGGATGTTTTGAAGTAACTAATTTTAGTTTCTCCACCATTTCAGAACTAGCCACATTAGCACAACTACCTCCATTAATGATTAACATGCATACCCTTCCATTAACCAAACATCTTGTGTGGAAGATGTTTTCTCTTTGTTGTTCAGCCTCATCAACCTTGGATTGCATGTTTAGAACTCTTCTCACCACCAAAAGTTCTCCTCTTTCAGGTATTGTCTCCTCAAGTTGATCATCATCATTTGATTCTTTCTCACTTTCAGATTCAATATCATCATTGTCTCTCAAAACCATCACCCTTTTGTTTGGACAATCAGATGCAATATGCCCACGACCATAGCAACGAAAACATTTAATATCTCTAGCTCGTGAAGAAGTTGAGATATTACCTTTGCCTTTTTCAGCCTCAGTGAATCTGGTCTTTGGTACCTCATGTTGAGACTTTGAAGTTGCCCTATCATTTGGTTTGGATGCACCTTCCTTGGCTTTGCTTGAGAACTGAAAGTTGTGTGTAGAATTCTTTTGAAATGAACCCTTCTTCTTGAGTTGCTTCTCCACTTTCATGGCTGTATGTACCATGTCCTCAAGCTCCACGTAGTGTTGAAGCTCCACTATATTAGCAATCTCCCTATTCAGCCCATTCAAGAAACGTGCCATGGTTGCCTCACGATCTTCTTCAACATTTGCCCTAATCATGGCAATCTCCATCTCTTTGTAGTACTCATCAACAGATTTGTTGCCTTGAGTCATAGATTGAAGCTTTTGATACAATTCACGAAAATAATGAGAGGGTACGAACCTCTTACGCATGACGGATTTCATTTCTGCCCAAGTAGTAATCGGCCTCTCTCCATATCTCCTTCGATTTGTAACCAATTGATCCCACCAAACTATAGCATAGTCGGTGAACTCAATTGCAGCAAGCCTCACCTTCTTCTCTTCAGAGTAATTATGACAATCAAAAATCAGATCTACCTTCTTTTGCCACTCCAAATATGCTTCCGGATCACTTCTTCCATGGAAAGTAGGTATGTTCATCTTGATACTTCCCAAGTCATGATCAACTTCATCATGTTGCCTTCTTCTACTTCTTCTTCTACGCACTTGGTGAACAGCCCCTTCATCATCCTCTCCTTCCTCCGTTTCCCACTCTTCATGTTGCCTTCGTAGGTTTGCATTAGGGTTTCTATGCTCCCTTGTTGTTGGCTGCTCCAATCTCTCCAATCGTTCGGTCAAGCTCTCAAGAACGTTTCCCATCCTAGCGAAATGTTGTTGCATAGCTTGAAAGGTGAAAGCATCTCCTTGATTTGTAGATGTTTCTTCCATGATTTTTCCTCACAAAACACTCGTGTATCCCTCAAAGATATACCTCACAATTCACTCGTGTTTCACTCGTAGGCTTTTACCTCCCCTCTAATAAACTCACACCACTTTAGCCTTTTACCACTCAAGTCAAGAACAAATAAGGTTTGAACAATGTCCAGCAACGTTCAACAATCCCTTAGTCCTATAATGAAGAAGAATAAGGATCTATTTGTGACTGAAATTTGCAAACTGAATTTTCGAATTTTTTTTTAAATCAATATCTTGCTATGAGGGCAGCAACGAAATGGAAAGAAGATAATGATCTTGGAGTTTTTTTTTTTTTTTTACGTAACAAGAAATGAAAAGAAAAAAAAAATATTCAGATCAATACCAAATTGCTCTGATACCAAAACTGATGTGGATAGAACGAGGACCCATTAGATATTACGATCTAAGAACCCAACGTAAAAGAATAAGCAGCGGATCTCCCCAAATCGAGAATCTAGTTTGATCTTACTTAGAGCGAAAGAACCTCGACCCGTTGGCTATTTATATCAGCCAAGAACCTCGGTATGATGAACGCCACAAGATCTTGCTCAATTGACCTTGATAAGTTCTTGATAAAATGAAAACCTCACAAAGAGAGAATTCAACTCACAAAGCTTTAAGCTTAATTTTCGGATTCAAAAAAGGTTGTCCCATTACAAATGGTCAAAGGCCCTATTTATAGTAGACAAATGACTCTTAAGTACCTACATTAATACCTATCACTAATGTAGTCATTATAAGGCTTTTGTAACTTAAAACTACATTAAAATCAAATTATATGCTTTTGTAACTACTAAGGAATGCATAGAGTCTTGATCATCCCATGGGCTAGATATTAGCCACGAATTTGATGGCCCATGATCTTCAAACTATACCTTCAAGCCCAATTTAGCATTTGTGCACCATATTAAGTGATCTCTAGCCCAATAACATTCACCATTGGGCATTCTTTGGACTTCTCTTGCACATTTTCTTTAATTTCAGCAACAAGGTTCATCAAGGCCTCTTTAAGCTTCTTAGCCTTTGCTCTTGTAATCGGACCTTCATGCACAATCAAAGGATCCCTCTTCCTTGCATGGTTTTGCATGGGTGGCTCTCCATCAGATGCTACTTTGAACAGTCTGAAAAATCGGCTGAGTATAAGAGATATAACAACCTTTGGAAGGTCACTATCACAAAGGAAGCTGGCCGAATAAAGACAATTAGCAGCAGCAACCGTTTCATGAAGCAATTACCTCAAAGTGAGCACACTGAGTTTACGTCAGGCACATCCACAAGGATGCAAAAAGGGCGGAAGGACTATGTTAAGACTGTAAACGGCACCGCAGCAGCAAAAGGCATACGATCTTAACAAACTCTGTACGGGCCAATCCGAAAGGGTCACGTCTCCTCAAGCGCGCTATAGAGGAAGATGCTCTCTTTAACGGGCAGAATTCCTCGCGCCTATAAATAAAAGAAGATCGGCACTTGAAACATACCTGAAACTCTTGCAATCAAAGCACTCAAACTATTCATCGATCAATCTTTTAATTCTTAGAAGTTTCAAGTCTAGTCTATAGCAGCAAGCAAACTCTATTTTAAAGAGCTAATTCTTCAAAGCTTGCTGCACATCTGTTGAAGAAAACTCTATCTTTTATTTTAATAGACTGTAGGAATTGCTTGATCGGAGGCTATTCCTGATCAAGTATTTACGTTCTTAAGTAGAAGAACAAGGGCTCTGTGTGGGCTATTCGAGTTTGGTCATTGTGCAGTAACCCTATGTGGGATTGATTGACAGTTCTTGTTAGGTTCTAGGTTGTTTAAGCAGTGACTTTGTAAACCAACCTTTTTGCTTGACAAAATTCCTCCTAGAGAAGGAGTAGAGATGACGTAAAGGGATTACTCCACCTTGAACCTCTATATATCGTTGTGTTCATACTTTCTATTTAAGCTTACTGTTTGCTGTTCTGATACATCTTGCTTATCTGTGTTGCTTGCTATATTCTCTCTTATAAACATCCTGAAAGGTGATCAGAAAAGAGCATTGTCTTAAAGTGTTTTCCACTGTTCATTAAACTCTCTTTTTGATTAAGTTCACAAGGTAACTGCTCCAGCAAATCATGAGTGACTGAACATGATTTGTGCTTTTAGGCAAATCATGAGTGACTTTGAGCAAATTACCTCAACCCATGAGGAGTTTAAAATAGAAAATCAAAAGCTAAAGAGTGATCATGCTTCGCTCGAAAGACTACTGGCCCTTGAATAGATAAAGAGCCAAGCATGCAGTGACCTCAAGACTGAAATAAGTAAGCTGAATTTGCAAGTCACTAAGCTGGAAAGAGATAAGAAGGTACTCAATGAAACAGTAAATACCTTCAATAAATCTTCAAAGGACTTGGATGCAATGTTAAATATCCAAAGAAGTCTGAAAGATCACACGGGTATTGGTTACTGTGGAGAGGCTTCTACCTCAACAGCAAGCTCCTCAAAGACACCTACATCTGTGCCTGCAGTTGTCCCTCACCAAAGTGAATTACCTAATTTAGGGGGAACTGCAAGCAGAAATGCAGGAAGCTTTGTAGGAAAGGGCAAGAGACCCCTTACAGAGACCCATAACAGTAAGCCTGCTAGAAGTTGTCTCCAGCAACCTAAGTTTGCTGGAAGCACGAGCTATAAGAAACAACCTAGAAAGGGTAAAAGATCTCACACTTCCAATATGCCAAAGATCTCAATGTCTAAATCTAAAGGAACCTATGTTCCTAGAAGGCAAAGAAGGAAACCACTAGCACACAGATCACATATGCAGTATCTTAAGGATACTAGTAGAAACAAAGGAACCAACAAGACTTATAACAAAACAATTGTTGTAAGACAAGTATATGTTATTAAGAAAAAATACACTAACCAGAAAGGACCCATACTTGTATGGTACCTAAACATAAGTAACTTCTTTTTTATTGCAGGAACATTTGGCAGGAAGCAACAAGGACATATGGTACATTGATAGTGGCTACTCCAGGCACATGACAGGGAACCAGAAGATCTTGATCAACTTCAAAGCTTCAAAAGGACCTAAAGTCATATTCGGAGATAACTCCAAAGGAAGCATAAAGAGCACTGGAGACCTGATCAAAGGAAAGACCTGTATCGAAGAAGTATCGCATGTAGAAGTATTGAAATACAATCTTCTGACTATAAGCCAATTCTGTGATAAAGGCTACTGCGTAGACGTTAGCCTTAACAAGTGTTTGATTAAAGAGAATAAGACTCAGGAGGTGAAGCTTACTGGAACAAGGAAAGGAAATGTATATGTTACTGATTGGGAATCAGTAACTACAGTGACCTATTTCATAACTAAAGGAACTCCTGAAGAAAGCTGGCTGTGGCACAAGAGGATGAACAACCTAAATTTCAAGACCATGAACAAGCTAGCAATGAAAGGTCTAGTCAGAGGCCTACCAGATATGGTCTACAAGAAGAAAGCTATTTGTGGAGCGTGTCAGAAAGGAAAGCAAGTGAAAAGCTCCTTCAAAAGCAAGACTCACAGGTCTACAGATAGGATACTAGACATCACATGGACTTATTTTGACCTATTAAACCGATAAGCATAGCTGGAAAGAAGTATACACTAGTAGTAGTAGATGACTACTCAAGGTTCACTTGGATGCTTTTTCTAGCGAAGAAATTGGATACTCAGCAACGTCTACCAGAGTTCCTGAGGAAGCTGCAGACAGAGAAGAGCTTGAGCATAGTGAAGATCAGAACAGATAGAAGAACGGAATTTACGAACAAATTCATCGAAGCCTACAGTTCAGACAACGAAATCAAGCACGAATACTCAGCAGCCAGGACACCTCACCAAAATAGAGTTGTTGAATGGAGAAACTGGACCCTGAAGGAAGCTACCAGAACGATGATAGAAGAAGCGCAACTACCGAAGAGATTTTGGGCAGAGGCGACCAACGCAAGCATGCTATACTCAGAATAGATGCTTAATCAACAAGGATTTAAATAAAACTCCATATGAATTGTGGTATGGTTACTCTCCCAATATAGCTTACTTCCATATCGTTGGCTGCAGGTGCTTCGTGCTCAACAATGGAAAGGAATACCTCAAGATCTTCGATGCCAAATCAGACGAAGGAGTATTCCAAGGATACTCGTCGGTAAGCAAAGCCTTCAGAATCTTCAACAAGAGAACCCTTGTTGTAGAGGAATTTGTACATGTGGTTTTTTATGAACCATACTGCAGTAAGGCTGATATTGAAGAACTCCAAGAAGAATTGGATAAAACTCACGTCAACAACAATCATGTTTAATATATTGATGTGTAGTTACCAAATCTTAAACATGAGGATGGAACTCCACCATCCCAGACCTAACAGGATCCTAACTTGCAGGTACCTACACAGACTCATGAACCTGAAGCCAACCAGGAACTTCAAGGAAATCAGCCACAAACTGCAGACCAAAACCCAACTGAAGTACAAACAGAGGTTTATAATCTTGAAAGAGTTCAACTAGAAGTTCAGTTAGACATTCAAGAAGACCAACCTCAGCAAGCCGATGAAGCAAGAAGAAGATGGCTTAGAGATCACCCCAAAGACCTAATCATTGGAGATTCTACCTCTGGAGTGCGGACAAGAAGATCAAATACTCATAAAGCCATGTTCGCCTGCTTCATTTCTCAAAATGAACCCAAGCACCCCAAGGAAGCTCTAGAGGACACTAACTGGGTTCAAGCTATGCAAGAGTAGTTGAACAGATTTTAGAGGAACCAAGTCTGGTACCTGGTCCTGGACTTAAGCAGGCACCTAGAGCATAGTATGACACTCTGTCAAAATATCTGCTGGACAATGGATTCAAAAAAAAGGCAAAGTGGATAAGACCCTGTTCAGGATCCGGGATGGAGATAGCATCCTGCTTGTCCAAATATATGTTCACGACATCATCTTTGGATCAACCAATAATGAACTTTGTAGGAATTTCTCAGAACTAATGCAATCTAAGTTTGAGATAAGCATGATGGGCGAATTAAACTTCTTTCTTGGATAGATAGCTCAATCAAAGAACCTTCGTCAATCAGATGAAATACACAAAGGAGCTGATCAAGAAGTTCGGAACGAAGAATGCCAGTGTAGTAAGCATTCCAATGCCAGCATCAGGAAGCATGGACAAAGATGAAGAAGGAAAAACAGTCGACATCACCAAGTATAGAAGGCTGATAGGGTCACTGCTCTACCTCACTGCAAGCAGGCCTGACATAATGTTTGCAGTAGGTATGTGTGCCAGATATCAAGTTGCACCCAAGGAATCCCACCTAGCAGCAGCAAAGAGGATCATCAGATACCTAAAAGGAACCCAGAAAGTTGGCTTATAGTATCCTAAAGATGGAGGAATCAAACTAATCGGGTATACTGATTCTGATTTTGCAGGATGCAAAATCGATAGAAAAAACACCAGTGGAACCTGCCAAATGCTTAGAAATCAGTCTAGTGTCATGGTTCCAGTGAGAATCAAACATCTATAGCTACCTCTATAGCAGAAGCCGAATATGTTGCTACAGTAAGCTGCTGTGCTTAAATTCTGTGGATTCATCAACAACTCCGTGATTATGATATCATCGAAAAGGAGACCCCAATCATGTGTGACAACACAAGTGCAATAGCAATCACACACAGCCCAGTTAACATCCGACATCATTTTATAAGAGATCATGTGGAGAAGAAAGACATCCTACTAGAGAAGATTCACACCGCTTAGGGGGAAGAAAGCTATGAAAAGACAACCTTGAAATTGAGCAATAAAAGGTTACTGATAAAGGTCACTGATGAAGGTCCCTGATGAAGGTTACTGATGAAGCACACTGGCGGACACGTCAGATCATGCCAACTGGAAACACAATCATCACGCAGGAACCTTCAAAAGCACACGTTCTGGATAATTGTCAATCCCAAGATGTAGGGCACATCAAATCTAGACCAATTACTCAACAAAAGACGGCAGTTTTTGCAAATTAGTTCTTAAAAAGATTTGAATATCAAAAAGTACAACAGTACATTAAATGCCGGGAACCTCAGTTGCAGGATGCAAAAACTGTTCAGATTCAAAATCAATCTTGACCGTTGATCAGAACGCACAGGGAGTTTTCCTATAAATATGATCACTTACTATTCCCTCTCATATTCTCTGCAAATCAGCAACCTAGCAACTCTCCCTGCACACTTTATTTTCTTTGCAGATTCACATTTCTTCGAACACTCTCTGAAATGACACCCAAAAATTCTCAGATCATCGACAGACGCCTCATCAATGAGAAAATCTTGCTAAAAGCCATCAAAGATGAATGACATTCCACCGATCTCATCAAGTTTGTTGGTCCCATGTGGTAGTAGGCTTAGAAAGGGGGTTGAATAAGCCTACTTAAAATTTTCAAACTTTTCTTCAAGGAAGATACTTAGGCAGTTAACAAAAGAGTTTACTGCACAGAAGGTTATTGATTGAGCAGTTACCTTGAAAGAGCTTTGAACAGAATGAATATTATGCACAGTGGAAATACTTTTAAAACTAAAACACTTTTTCTGAAAACCGATGATATGCTTATGAGAGATATAAAGATGATAAAGACAAATAAGAAACAGCAAGAATGAGATCAATCATAGAGCAATATAAAGAGAATACAACGATTTATAGAAGTTCAAGGGTGGAGTAATCCCTCTACGTCCTCTTTTCTCCTTCTCAAGGAGGGACTTTGTTAGGTTTAAACGGTTGATTTATACAAGTCTCGCTTAGACAACCTAACCCTAACAAGAACTGTCAGTCTCACCCACACAGGGTTACTGAACAGTGACCAAACTCAACTAGCCCACACAGAGCTCTTGTTCTTCTACTAAGAACGAAATACTTGATCAGGAACAACCTCTGATCAAGCAACTCCTTAACAGTCTAAAAATAAAGATTTCTTCAACAACATAGGCAGCAAGCTTAGGGACAATGAGCTCTCTAAGCTAAAGATAGCTTGCTGCTAGACTGGACTTGAAACTTCTAATGATTTATGAGCGTTTTGCGTTTGATAGCTTGAGTGCGTTTGTTGCAAGAGTTTCAAGTGTGTTTCAAGTGCCGGTCTTCTAGTATTTATAGGCGATTAGGATTTTGTTCGTTAGAGAGAGTGAGCCTTCTTTACAGCTTGCATAGAGTAATGTGGCTTCTTCTGATTTGTTCGTATACTGATCTGAGAGTGTACATTTCTGTTCCTGCAATCGTCATCCCTAGTCTGACATTTCTTCAGACTTCCTTTTTCCTTTTGGTACGTGGCATTACTAGATTGGTTGATAATGCGGCTGTGTCTACCGTAACCTTTGTACACGTTCTTCAAGGTAACTGCTGTTTAACAGGTTGTTGATGCTTCATGATACCTTAGTTGACTTCAGCATACATTGTCCATCTAGCAGTTTGTGAACTCAGCATTCTCGGACAGTGTGTGGCCAGTATCCATGATGAAGCAGCTTGCTGCAGATACATATACTTATTTTATTTTTATGATCTTATGCAGCAAGGTCTTCATGCTCTCATCTTGATCTTCAAGCCTCCTGATCCTATTCTATCAGAATTTACAATGGAATCTAAATACATAGGATCCTAGGCTCTAGTCTATTACATGTTTTGTCTTTCATCAAAATCTTATACAAAGTTCCTTACAATTTCCTATTTTTGATGATAACAAAACTTCCATTAAGAGGATCAAAAGATTTTATCAGATTTTATATAAAAACATAAGTTTATGAAAAGATCAGCAAGATATCTACATAATTATAGAGAATTCAGATCAAGAGATTGAGCATAAGTTCACGAGCAGTGAGCTTTTTCAGATCAAAAGAGATATATATATTTTTTATTGAGATAGTAAAACAGAAAGGTATCTGAGCACAACATTAATTTAAACAATTAAGCAAGCAGTATATATATGAACAAGAAGCAGGAGGGTTAAGGGTATTTTGAACTAGGAGGCTCTCTTTCTATCTTTCCTCGAACCTTTCCACCAGTTGAGGATAGACTACTGGTAAGTAGGTTCCATCAGCTTTTTCATCTCAGAGGTCTCCTTGTACCTCAACCAGAAGTCTTCACAGAAATGAATGATTTCCCCTCTGTTCATTCTACCTTTTAGTTTCATCTGGATTGGAAGTACACCTCTGCTGGCAAGATCCTTGAAGCATTTGAGCCCTTCACGATGAGTTTTACCTTTGATTAGCGTGGACTCTTTGCATAACTTGATGTTGTACTTTCAAGTATTCTGCTTGTTTGAAGTTGTTGATCTGTAGAAAGGATGGACTGTGAGAGGTAGGCAGATCGATTTCAGGAAGCTCCCATACTTGGAATCTAGAACTCCTAGAGTCTGGACTTCCATCCAAGAAGATGCGAAGTGAGTTTGGTGCATTCATTTCGTCTGCAGCAAGATATTTGACAGGCTTTTCTTCACTATTCCTTAATATGATCATCTGACGCTTTGCATAGCTCTTCTTCAACTCTTCTTCTTTTCTCTTCTCTTTGCTTTATTCTTCTACGAAGACCAGGATGTACTTCTGAGATAGCTTCAGATTTCCTCTTGGTTGCACTGATATCTTATTGTTATATGGATCTTCCTCCATGGCCTCCTCCATTGATTGTTAGCTGTTTGCAAGAGGAGGGATCCTGCTGTCTTTTCTACTCGATCCTCTTAATTATCTCTTCCCCCTTTTTGTTATCATCAAAGGCCGAGCCTACTCCAAATTTGAGCATTGAATGCATACTGGTTAAAATGTCAGAGGTCTCCTTGTACCTCAACCAGAAGTCTTCACAGAAATGAATGATTTCCCCTCTGTTCATTCTACCTTTTAGTTTCATCTGGATTGGAAGTACACCTCTGCTGGCAAGATCCTTGAAGCATTTGAGCCCTTCACGATGAGTTTTACCTTTGATTAGCGTGGACTCTTTGCATAACTTGATGTTGTACTTTCAAGTATTCTGCTTGTTTGAAGTTGTTGATCTGTAGAAAGGATGGACTGTGAGAGGTAGGCAGATCGATTTCAGGAAGCTCCCATACTTGGAATCTAGAACTCCTAGAGTCTGGACTTCCATCCAAGAAGATGCGAAGTGAGTTTGGTGCATTCATTTCGTCTGCAGCAAGAGATTCGAGATCAGGTCGCTTCTGAGGGAGAAAGATATTTGACAGGCTTTTCTTCACTATTCCTTAATATGATCATCTGACGCTTTGCATAGCTCTTCTTCAACTCTTCTTCTTTTCTCTTCTCTTTGCTTTATTCCTCTACGAAGACCAGGATGTACTTCTGAGATAGCTTCAGATTTCCTCTTGGTTGCACTGATATCTTATTGTTATATGGATCTTCCTCCATGGCCTCCTCCATTGATTGTTAGCTGTTTGCAAGAGGAGGGATCCTGCTGTCTTTTCTACTCGATCCTCTTAATTATCTCTTCCCCCTTTTTGTTATCATCAAAGGCCGAGCCTACTCCAAATTTGAGCATTGAATGCATACTGGTTAAAATGTCAGTATGATCCCCCAGAGTTTATTGTTGCTCATACTGAGAGTTGGAGATCTTGTCGATGGAAGCGGTCACAAATTGTTGCTCCAACTCGATCTCAACCAACTTCTTTCCTTGGGAATTGAGCTTATCGTTCATGCTTTTGATGGTGTTAACAAGGCTGGTAGATGGGGTTAGGGAGTTGATTGACGCTTGAAGCTTGGCCAAGACTGTATTGAATGTGTCAATTCGGAAGGAAGCTTGAAATCGATCCTTCCTTGCCTCAGCTCTCATTCACCGGCTTGCTTCGCTTGATGTTTTACCAATTTTCCCTACTGCCTTGAGGATATCATCAAAATATTTTTGCTCATTATTCTGCATAGAAAGAGAAGGGGTTAGAGGTTTGGATTTTTCGGCTCCGGGCTCACCCTGTTCACTGGGTGATCCTTCATCGCTGCTGGAGCTAGACATAAAATTTTCAGTGTCTGCTCCATCACTAGCTGATATCTCCTCATTAGCAGCTAATATTCCATCCTGAGGTACATCTCCCTTCTAGGCATGCAACCTCCTTATTACTTCTCGAGAAGGCCCTTCTTCTTCCGGCGCCTCATAAACTACTATCTGTTTCATCGAAGTCCTCTGCTAGGAAGACTCCTCAACAGTAGGCTCTTTAGGAGCAGCCTCTTCAGTAGTATACTCTTTCTGAGTAGTCTGTTCTACTGAAATCGTATCAACAGTAGGTTTTATGTTAGTAGCCTATCCTGTTGTGGCCTCCTCTGCAACCGTCTCTCCACGATTCCTAGGATCTTCAGAGATTACACCCTCAATCTCCATTGGTGTAATTTCCTCAGCCGTCTTATCAACCTCCATTGGTGTCCTCATCGACAGAGAGTTCTGGCACCGAGGTCCTTTCTTCAACGACTACTGCTTTAAGTGTTTCTTCAAGAGCCGCAGCACCCGTAAGAACATCCAACTTTTCAGTCTCCGGGGTAGTTGGTAGCTCCATCATTGGCGAGTCAGCTTTTCCCGTAGGGGTATCTTAAATGGTATGAACTTCTCCTACAATGTCTGATCTTGCATCCTCTTCTTCTGGTAAGACCACTATATCCACTAGCTGACTGTATGCCCCGCTAGATTCATCTCTTGATGCAGGTGATGAAGGATTCTTTTGACTGATCGATGGAGCATTTAAAGGATGTTCAATTGATACCGCTCCAATGGAGGAACCTTCACCTGGTTGTATGAGCACCGCTTTATGTCTCCTCCTTGTTTCCACCATACTGGCATTTAAGGCATGTTTCAGCATCTTTTCTTCTACTTCATCTACTCCGAATGCTTCTGCTTGTTTTTCAGCGAAGCCCACGTCATCGCCAGTAGTAACCTGTTCAGCAGCTGCCTTTAGGATAACCTCATTTTTGTAGAAATCAGGTTGCTCGATGGGGTTCTTTCCTTTTAGCGTCTTTGGGGAGGGTGGAGGTAATTCTAGCTGTGAGGCTTGCTTCTTCTTTTCAGCAATGGCAGCCAATTTCACTTCTGCTTCGTAATTTTATTTAAAATCTCCCCACTTTCTCTTCCGGAGTCGTTTCAAGAACCTTGAGTCCAGCACTTTTTCTTCCCCAATATCACACACTTCAACCCAATTCAGTGCCCAATCGTCCTCTGCATACAGCTCACGCCACTGAAACATAAGTGGACTGAGAAGGTGTCGGTAATTCCACCAGGTCATGAACCTTTCCCACTGCTTCTCAAACTCTACCTTCATCTTGGCTATGTCCAAGACTACTTCAGGATCAGAGTCCTCCCCTCTCTCCTTGGCCTCCATTTCTAACTGCTTTTGTAGCTGAGCAGAGACCTTTTGTACAACCACTTCTGCCTGCTCAGTGGTTTGAATCTCTGATTCAACATTCTTACCCTTGCTTGAGGGAGTAGGTAGCATTAGTAAAGGTGATGGTGACGCTTCATCATCAGAGATTCTCAGCTTTCTCTTCACCACCTGTTTTCCCCTTACACTTACACTTCTTTCCTTCTTGTCCTATCTAGATGGAGAAGCAGTAGCCGCCGAGGCTTCCCCCTCCGACATGCTTGCATATACTGGCTCTCTCAGAGTCTCTTTCTCCTTCGCCGCAGTAACCTTCCTGGTTACCGGAGAGACCTTAGTTTCCTCTTGGCAAAGATTCTGCCATATCCTATGAATTTGCCCTTTTTGAATGGGCTTACCCTTTGACAGGTCGTGACCAGCAAACCATAAGATGGTGTTGATCACTAGTCCATAAGTTGTGTAAGGAACATTGTATAAGATTTTGATGAATGACAAAACATGAAATAGATTAGGATCTAGGATCCTGTGTATTTAGATTCCATTGTAAAAAGTCTCTAAGTATAGGATCAAGGGCATGAAGACCTTGCTGCATGAAACCGAAAAGAAAAGAAGAAGTAAATAGGGATACATATATACAGCAGGCTGCTCAAAAAAGGATACTGGCCACACTACCCGAGGATATTAAGGTTACTAACTGCTAGATGGACAAAAAAAGAGCTAAAGATAACTGAAGCATCAGGAGGCATCGGCAACCTGATTTAGTAGCAGTTACCTCGAAAGTCATGTATGAGATTAACGTTAGGCACAAGCCGCATTTGCAACCAATAAAGTTATGCCACGTATCGAAAAACAAAAAGGAAGTCTGAAGGGAAGACAGACTAAGTATGACGATAGCAGCAACAGTCAAGTACAACTTCAACTGTCAGTGTACGAACAAAGCAGAAACTGCCACGTTGAAGGATCACCCTTTTCAATGGACAAAAATTTGAATCGCCTATAAATGTTGGAAGACTGGCACATGAAATGCACCTGAAACTCTTGCGATCAAAACGCTAAGCTATCAAAAATCATCTACAAATACATAGAAGTTTCAAGTCCAGTCTAGCAGCAAGCTATCCTTAGATTTGAGAGCTCAATCGTTTCTAAGGTTGCTGCCTATGTTGTTGAAGAATTCTTTCTTTTATTTCAGACTGTAAAAGAGTTGCTTGATCAGAGGGTGTTCCTGATCAAGTATTTTCGTTCTTAGTAGAAGAACAAGAGCTCTGTGTGGGCTAGAGGAGTTTGGTCACTGTGCAGTAACCCTGTGTGGGAGAGACTGACAATCTTTGTTAAGTTTAGGTTGTCTAAGCGAGGCTTGTGTAAATCAACCGTTTGACCTAACAAAAGTTCCTTCTTGTGTAGAAGAAGAGAGGACGTAGAGGGATTACTCCACCCTTGAACCTCTATATATCGATGTGCTCTTTACTGTGCTGTTTTCATTGATCTTGTTGATATTATTGCTTATCTGCTCTTATCATTTGCATATCATTTATAAGCATAATATATGTTTTCAGAAAAAGAAGCTTTGCCTGAAAAGTATTTCCATTGTGCATAAATCTCATTATGTCTTAAAGCTTAAGGTAACTGCTCAAGCAGTAATCTTCAGGGCAGTTAGTTCCTTAACAAACTGCCTGTGTGTCTTTTCTAGAAGAAAAGATTGAAAATTTTGAGTTTATCTCATCAGCTTCCATTAGGACCATCATCATCCTGTACCTGAGGTTGGTACACTTGTCAAAAGAACCAGACCGGTTCTCAATGATATGACAACAGATGTCATGGAGCATCTGATACTCCACTTGAAAAAGCTTTTTGTTACAACTCTTGTCTAGCGTTAACAGGTCGTCTGTGCCTATGAATCTCTTCCAGTATTCTTCTACCATCTCCTCTCCGTAGGTGGCTAAGTTGCTGCCATCCATTCCTTCAGTGGACAGTTGAAAGAGTTTCCTTAGAAGACTGGAAGTGATCTCGATCATCTTCTTCCCCATTTTCGACACGATCTTTATCTTATCCTTAGATATTTCTGCATTGTTGTAGACTGTCGAACTAGGTCTTCACAATAAGGTTCCCTGTAGAGCGAGCAGAAACCCTACACTCTGAACTGGTGGACATTGTTGAGAATCATCTGCATAAGGTCGATTGAGTGACCTTATCTCTGATGGCTTTCAGGTAATATATTCTCATCAACGAGACGTCCATCCGTGATTTGTGTGTTTTTTGGTGCCATTTTCGAAAAATAGTAGAGGATATGGGTTTTCTGCAAAAGTTGAGATGAGCACAGAGACAATCGCTAGGTTACTTGTTTGCAGAAAGTTAGAAAGCTAGAAGGTATAAGAGCAAAAAAGATTTGCTCAAGAGTAAAATTCCTATTTATAGGAAAAACTTCATGTGTCTTGATCTACGGCTTAGATCTACTCAGATTTGAACAGTTCTCATCCTGCGGTTGAGGGTCCTAGCATTTAATGCACTGATTCACTTTATGACTTTTCAAAGATCTTAAGGGACTTAATTGCAAATATCGTCATCTTTTATTGGGTAACCTGCCCTAATTTTATATGCCACGTCTTGGGATTGACAGTTTCTTATAATCGTGAGCTTCGTGGGTTCCTTTGTGATGATTAATTCCCCAGGTGGCCTTTGCTGACGTGTCTTTTAGCAAGCTTTATCACCTACCTTCATCAGGAACCTTTGGTAGGGACCTCTCTCAGTGTCCTTTCTTGATTTCTTTCAAAAGGTTTCTATGCTTCCCCCTAAGCTGTGGAACACTTTCACAGATGTTTATCAGAAGAGTTAGCTTAATTTGATAATACCTAATTCATTTATTAGGAAAGAAAATCTTGATTCACTGAGAGGTTTTGTGAATATGTCAGCTAGCTGTTGATCAGTGCGAATTTTCTCCAGAGAGATGTCTTTCTTCTCCACATGATCTCTGATGAAGTGATGTCTGATGTCGATATGTTTAGTTCTCAAGTGGAAAATTGGATTGTGTGTGATCACAATTGCGCTTGTGTTATCACACATGATTGGAGTATTCTTTTCGACAATGTCATAATCTTGAAGCTGTTGCTGAATCTATAAGATTTGTGCACAGTACCTCCCTGCAGTAACATATTCAGCTTCGACCATGGATGTGGCTATTGAAGTTTGCTTCCTGCAAAACCAGGATACTAGGAGATTCTCTAGCATTTGACAAGTTCCGCTGGTGCTTTTCCTATCAATTTTGCAACCTGTAAAATCAGAATCAGTATATCCGATAAGTTTGATCTCTCATTCTTTAGGATACCACAAGCCTACTTCTTAGGTTCCCTTTAGATATCTGATTATTCTCTTAGCTGCTGTGAGGTGGGATTTCTTAGAAGTGACTTGATATCTTGCACACATTCCAACTGCAAACATGATGTCTGGTCTGCTCATAGTAAGGTAGAGCAGTGACCCGATTAATCTTCTATATTTTGTGATGTCAACAGCTTTTCCTCCTTCATCTCTATCCAGACTTCCTGAAGTTGGCATTGGAATGCTTACTGTACTGGCATTTTCCATTCCAAATTTCTTCATCAGCTCCTTAGTATATTTCATTTGATTTATGAAGGTTCCTTGATCAAGCTGCCTGACTTGCAATCCAAGGAAGAAGTTTAATTCTCCCATCATACTCATCTCAAACATGGATTGCATTAGGTTGAAAAACTTTCTGCATAGCTCTTTGTTGGTTGATCCAAAGATGATGTCATCCACGTAGATCTGAACAAGCAGGATGTTATCTCCATCCTGGATTCTAAATAGGGTTTTATCCACTTTTCCTTTCTTGAATCATTTATTCAGATATTTTGACAGGGTGTCATACCATGCTCTTGGTGCCTACTTCAATCCATAAAGAGCTTTCCTCAATCTATACACTAACCTATCAGCATTTTCTTCAAAACAGGGTGGCTGTTAAACATAAACTTCTTCTACCAGCATTCCATTTAAAAAAGCACTCTTTACATCCATTTGATACACCATGAGATTATTGTATGTTGCATAGGTTAGAAAGATTCTGATTGCTTCTAGTCTGGCTACTGGAGCGAAGGTTTCATCAAAATCTATGTCTTCTTCCTGGCAGTATCCTTTTGCCACTAGCCTAACCTTGTTCCTTACAACTTGTTCTTCTTCATCTAGCTTATTCTTGAACACCCACTTGGTTCCAATAACTCCTTGATGAGCAGGTCTGGGAACTAGGTACCAAACTTGGTTCCTTTCAAATCCATTCAACTCTTCTTTCATTGATTGAACCCAGTTGGTGTCTTGAAGAGCTTCTTCTGGATGCTTTGGTTCAAGATGTGATATGAAGCAAGCAAACATAGGCTTCATGTGGATTTGCTCTTTTCGTTCTTACTCCAGATGTGTAATCTCCAATAATCAGGTCTCTGGGGTGATCTTTTAGCTATCTTCTTCTTGCTTCATCAGCTTGCTGAGGTTCCCCCTCTGTTGGGTTCTGGTTCAAGTCTGCAGGCTGATTGTAACGCCCCAATCCCCATTAATTGGAAATCAGGTCGTCACCTTTTTCTAATTAAAGAATTCATAAAATAGTTTACAGCGGAAGACTGAAAGGAAAACACGAGACATTTTTTTTTTAAACATAAAACAATTATTTCCAAAACTCGTGTTTTACCCACAATCAATTGTGATGTTAGCAGTACTCACAGTTCAACCTACATTAAGGGAACGAATTATCAAACTTCAGCAGAGTGACAAGTTCCTCAGTCTAATGCAAAATAAAGTTCGAGATCAGAAAATTAAGGACTTTTCAATAGCCTCAGATGGAGCTTTGGAATTCAGAGGAAGAATCTGCATACTAAAAAATGTTTAGTTGAAAGATGAAATAATGAGAGAAGCTCATATGACTCCTTATACTTCACATCCTGGAGAAATGAAAATGTATAGAGATCTCAGGAGTAACTTTTGGTGGAGAGGCATGAAACAAACAATTGCACAGTTTGTTAGAAGATGTCTTACGTGCCAAAGAGTTAAATCAGATCATCAAAGACCATTTGAATTGTTAAACCCGTTAGAAATTCCAGAATGGAAATGGGAGCACGTGACTATGGATTTCATCACAGGACTACCAAGAAGCCCTAAACAACACGAATCTATATGGGTCATTGTCGATTAACAAAGGTTGCACACTTCATACCGGTCAAAATGACGTACTCGATAGATCAATTAGCAAGATTATATATCGATGGTGTAGTTCGACTACATGGAGTTCCGGTTTCAATTGTGTTTGATAGAGATCCACGATTTACTTCTAAATTTTGGAAGAGCTTACAATCAGCAATGGGAACCAAATTGAACTTTAGCACTGCCTTCCACCCTCAAACAGATGGACAATAAGAAAGAACTAATCGAATCCTTGAAGATTTACTTAGGACTTGTGTTTTGGACTTTGGAGGAAGCTGGGAAGATCATTATCCTTAGTAGAATTTGCTTATAACAACAGCTACCAGTCAACTATTGGAATGGCCCCGTATGAAGCATTTTATGGGCGAAGATGTAGAACTCTCATTCATTGGGATGAGGTTGGAATAAGAAAGATTTTAGGCCCAGAATTAATAGAAAGGTCCACAGAAGCAATCACCAAGATTCGAGAGAGAATCAAAATGGCCCAGGATCGACAGAAATCTTATGCGGATTTGCGAAGAAAGGATCTGCAATTTGAAATTGGTGAAAAAGTGTTTTTGAAAGTTTCTCCAATGAAGGGAATAATCCAATTTGGAAAAAATGGGAAGTTGAAACCAAGATTCATAGGGCCGTTTGAAATCTTGGAACGTATTGGGAATGTCGCATACCGACTTGCCCTCAGTCCAGAATTTTCTACAGTTCATGACGTCTTTCATGTATCAATGCTACGAAGATACGTGGCAGATCCAAGTCATCACATTGGACTTGTACCATTCGAAATTAAGAAGGATCTAACCTATGAGGAGCGACCTATGTCCATTATTGGGAAGATGATCAAAACCTTAAGAAATATAGATATACCATTAGTTTTGGTACAATGGAATATGCATGGAAGAGAGGAAGCTACATGGGAGCGTGAAAGTGACATTCAGAATGAGTACCCTGAGTTATTCCTGTAGTCAAACCAAATTTCGGGACAAAATTTTTAAAAAAGGTGGGGGGAGTTGTAACACCCCGTTTTCAAGAAAACCTGCATTGCATATTTCACAAAATTTCTTTTACCTTTTAATTGAAAATGATTTGAAGTGAACTCTTATATTATTTAAAGTTATTATTCTTTTACTCTTGGGCTCATTTAATCACCCAATTTGAAAGCCCAGATAGTGTTAAAATACTGCCCAAGTTAAACACCCTTCAAGCCCAACTTGAGCCCAAGATTTCAGCTCAACAATTTTGATGAAATCCTTGTCATCCTTTCAATTCATTGAGCATTACACGTGTATTTACCTTGCTACATATGTACCAGGAGGTGGGGGAGAACACGTTTTCTTCCTCACTGATTTTCCTCCTCCCTTGATTAACCATTTGTAGAGGATTTTCTGAAAGTAGCAAGGAAATTGATTTTGTGTTGCAAAGGTGAAATAATTTACTTCAATTGTTTTGAAAATCTTCTAATCTTGTAACTGCTTTGTGCGTGCGTTGTGGCTGTGTTGTGTGTGTGTGTTTGCATGTGAGTGCGTGTGTTTGTTGGAGTGCTATAGTGAGCGATCACGTGGGAGAAAGGGGAGTCGCCGGGCGCCATGTGCAGCGGCGCCATGTACAAGGTTGAGCTACAGTGCCGCCAGCGACGGCGCTGCGTAGAGTGTTGTTGGTGTATATTATGTGTGTGTGTGCGCGTAGCTGAAGAAAGGGGGAACAGGGGAGTGAAGGGGGAAGGGCGCAGCCACATCGGGGCGGCGCCGTGGATAGTGTAGGTGTAAGGGTGGGGGCGGCGCCGTGAGCGGCACCGCCGTGCTATGTGTGTGTTGTGTGCGTGTGGCGTGTGTTGAATATGTGTGTGTGCTGCTGTGGTTAGGGTGAGGCGGCGCCGTGCAGGGTTGGAAAAGCTGCCAGCGACGGGCTGTCACCGACAGCGGTTGAGCGGCGGCCGAGCGGAGGTGGCAGTGAAGGGGTGGCGACGGGACTGTGCAGAGGGATAGGAATGGGGTTTGATTTTGGGAATTAGGATTAGTCTCAGGCTTATGTGCAATTACCCATCTTGTCTTATTTATTGTTCAGCCCCTTAACTTCTGCATATTTATTATTAAGCCCTGCAGATTATAATAATATAAATTTAGCCCCTGATCTTTACTGAAATTACAGAAAGACCCCTGAACTTTAATGAAATTGCAAAATGACCCCAGAACTTTTTAGAAACTGCAAAATCACCCTTAAACTTTGCTGAAATTATGAATTGAACCCAATACTGTACTGGATATTATTTTATGACCCCAAACTATATTTTATGTGTCATTTTAGGACTTAAATTACTAGTTTAAAAATCTAAACTTTAAATTATAAGTATATTGGTTATTTTATATGTGAATCATGTTTCGATGATTCTAATATGATAATATCAGCATCAAAACTTCACATATGAGTCTAATATATATATATATATATATATATATATATATTCTGCATGATGTATGATTAATATAAACGTTTGAATAATGTGTCTAGAATCATAATATTTACATTTAGGACGAAGTTTTACCTTAAGTTATTAATGATTATGCTTTAGATTAAATAACCTAATATAAGATACAAAAGATCATGTTATATGACAAAAGAAACTAAACTTAAGTGTGTCAAGTGCAGTCGAGACAACCGGTTAATCCAGAAGCAATCCCCGAGCTGTCATCTTAAAGTGGGTAACTTCTACACTCTACTATGCGTTGATAATTAAATTAGTAAGTTATATATGAAAATCTACGGCTGAAGCTCCATAGCTATAACGGGTAGTTGCTTCACTATCGGGCGACGACCAAAAGGATCATAGTGCCTGGCCTATGAAAGCAAGTTTAGTGGGCAAGCGACACCCACATTCCTTTATGTTATGTATGGTCCAAGGTGAGCGTGCCCAACGAACATATAGTATGTGCTTAATAATTTAATTACTTCAATATATATTAGAGAGTACAGTTATCCCACTGGGATCCCTCTCCGGAGGTGTCTCATGATTCCACTTTTAATATTTTCAGGTACAACATATGATGATGTGGACGTGTAGCGAGCTGAACTGTCTTTCCATCACCCCTGTAATGTTAAAGTACTAAAACAATATTTACTTTCAAAAATCATGTTGTATTTTGATATGTATATTATAATAGATGATGTGCCTAAACTTATATTATGATATATATGTGTGTTCTGTTATACGGCCTCACACGGGAATAAGTTTGAACATTTTACCTAGAAATGTGGGTGAAATACGAGTTTTAGAAATAATTGTGTTATGTTTAAAAGAAAAAAAATGTCTCATGTTTTCGTTCAATGTTCCGCTGTAAATTATTTTATGAATTCTTTAATTAGTAAATAAGTAAAGGGTGACAGCCTGATTTCCAATTAATGTGGATCGGGGTGCAACACTTTTTCTTTTAAAACAAATGTTAAGTCACTCAGACAGGTAGCTATCGAGCTTACTGTCCCAGAGGTTACTGCTTGAGCAGTTACCTTAGTGAACTTAAGAAAAATAGAGTTTTATGCACAGCGGAAATTCTTTAAAACAATGCTTCTTTTCTTAAAACCTTTTAGACGCTTATGATATGGATTTAAACTCAACAGTAGGTAAGCAAGATATATATAGGAACAGAAGTAAGCTTAAACACAGAAAGCTTAACACAAGATATATAGAGGTTCAAGGGTAGAGTAATCCCTCTACGTCCTCTCTACTCCTTCACAAGGAGGAAATATGTTAAGATGATAGTTTGTTTTACAAAGACACTGCACAGTGACCAAACTTAATCCTAACAGGAACTGTCAGTCTATCCCACACAGGGTTACTGCACAGTGACCAAACTCAGCAAGCTCACTCAGAGCTCTTGTTTTTCTACTAAGAACGAAAGTACTTGATCAGGAACAGCCTCCGATCAAGCAACTCCAAATAGTCTATGAAAACAAAGGTTTTTCTTTCACCAACACAGGCAGCAAGCTTCTGATGAAAAGTTCTTTTAAGATAGAGTTTGTTTGCTGCTAGACTAGACTTGAAACTTTCTAAAGAATTGAAATAGTTGACCGTGTTGATAGCTTGAGCGTTTGAATCGCAAGAGTTTCAGGTTTCAAGTTAATTTCAAGTCCCAGTCTTCTTCTATTTATAGGCGATGAGAAATCTACCCGTTGGAATGAGCATCCTTCTTCGTAGCATGCATAGGATGACGTGGCCTTTTCTGGTTAGTCCGTACGAAGTTGTTGAGATAGCATGCCTCTGTTGCTACAATCGTCATACCCAGTCTAACAGTCGTTCTGACCTCCTTTTTGCTTCATTACGTGGCACCTTTTGATTGGTTGACATGTGGATGTGCCTAATGTAAACTCAGTACACTCATTCCAAGGTAACTACCTTGGATAGGTTGTTGATGCTCATTTATCTCTCAGTAGGCTAGCTTTCTTGTCTTTCATTCAGCCTAGCTTACTTGTCTTTTATTCAGCCAGCTTACTTATCTTTTATTCAGCCAGCTTAATTGCCTGAGTAGCATCCTCTCGCAATAGTCTTCCAATGTCCTTTTAGTAACCTGCTGTAGTGACCTCTACTTAGTCACTTTTAATTCTCTTTTTGTGCAGCAGGGTCTTCATTCCTTCTTCAAGCTTTAAGTCTTGATCTTCAAGCCTCCTGATCCTATACTAAGAGATTTACAATAGAAACTAAATACATATGATCCTAGGCTCTAATCTATTACATGTTTTGTCTTCATCAAAATCTATACAATGTTTCTTACAATTTCCCCCTTTTTGATGATGACAAAATTTCCTTTAAGAGGATCAAAAGACTTAGCATATTTTATATAGAAAAGAATCAACAGTAACTAACAGAAAAATAGATAGAAAGGTATCAGAACCATAAAGACAAGTTCACAAGCAGTGAGCTTTTCAGAACTGAGTTTTATATTTACTGAGTTGATAAATCTGAAAGGTATCAGAGCATAACAAAATGGGATAAGCATGAGATACAGAAAACAGAAAGTAGTAAGCAGGATAAGCAGGGAGATCAGGAGCTTTCTTCATCTCTTGAACTAGGAGCTCTGGGTCTTCTTTTAGTGTGAGATCCTTTCCACCAGTTCAGGATAGATTCCTAGTATGTCGGCTCCATCATCCTCCTCATTTCTGGGGTCTCATCGTACCTTAACCAAAAATCCTCATGGAAAGGAATTACTTCCCCTTTGTCTATTCGGCTCTTCAGTCTCATTTAGATCGGAAGTGCTCCTCTACTGGCAAGGTTACTGAAGCACTGGAGTCCCTCTCTATGAGTTATTCCTTTGATTATGATGGACTCCTTGCACAGTTTGATGTAGTACTTCAGGTACTCAGCCCGCTTGTAATTCTCGATTTGAAGGTAGCTTGGATTGGTGACAGTAGGCAGATCGATTTCAGGAAGTTGCCACTCTTGAAATCTAGAGCTTTTGACATCCGGGCTCCCATCAAGGAAAATGATTAAGGATTCTGGTGCCACTTTTTCTCACTCAGCCAATCCTTCAAGGTCAGGATGCTTTTGAGGTGGATATAGTTTTGCAAGGCTTGCTTGGGCCTGCTTCACAACATTCTCGCCGGAAGCCTTGTACATCTCCTTAATCCTTCTTCTCTTTTCTTCCCTTTCATCATGCCCTCTCCGTAGACCTGGATGGACTTCTGAGATAGCATCAGATTTGTGTTTGGTTGATGCGCTATCTGAGTGTCCTTGGGTCCCTCCTCCTCTGCTTCCTCCATCTCCTCCAATATCCGTCCTAAGCAAGATGACGAGTTGCCTACACGTAGAAGGATCCTGCTTCCTCTGCTATATCCTCTTAACTGTTTCTTCTCCCTTTTTGTCATCATCATAATCCCGTCCTACTCCAAACCTTACCATCCAACGCATACTCGTTAAGATGTCAGTATGATCCTCTAAGGTTTGTTTCTGCTGGAACTGAGACTCATCAATTTTCTTTAGGGAGGAAGACATGGACTTCTGTTCAAGCTCCATGTCCAGCAACTTCTTCTGTTGTGCGTTGAGCTTATCATTCAAGCTCTTGATAGAGTCAACAAGGTCGGTGGATGGGTTCTGAGAACTAATAGTCGCCTGAAGCTTAGCCAGAGTAGCATTGAGAGTGTCGATCAGAAAGGTAGCTTGAAAGCGATCCTTATTTGCTTCAACTCTCATTTTTTGGCTAGCCTTGGTCAGGGACTTGCCTACTTTTTCCACTGCCTTGAACACATCGTCTAAATACTTGTCTTCACCATCCTGTACAGAAAGAGAAGGAGTTAGAGTATTAGATTTTTCAGCTTCGGTTGCACCCTGTTCACTAAGTGCACCATCATCGCTGTCGGAAGATGTAGTGAGCTTCCATTCTCCAACTGCCTCCTCCTCATCAATTAGAAGTCCTCATCAGTAGCTCTTATTACTGCATCCTGAGGGACATCTCCCTTCCAGGCTTGCATCCTCCTTATTTCTTCTTCGGAGGGCCTTTCCTTCTCCAAAGACGCCTCCTCCACCTCCTTCAACTTTTTCGAAGTCTCTGTGTTAGCAGACTTCTCAACAGCAGGCTCTGTAGAAGCAGCCTCTTCACCAGTAGGCTTTGTAGGAGCTGTCTGTCCTGCTGGAACATCTTCAACAGCAAGCTCTGTCTTAGCAGCCTGTTCTGTTGCGGCCTCCTCTGCAACCTTCTCACCAAGGTTCATAGGATCCTCAGAGATTACTCCCTCCATCTCCATTGGAGTAACCTACTTAGCCAACTTAGTTTCCTCCGTAGCTGTCTATTCTTCAACTGTTTCTGGCATGGAGGATCCTTCAACAGTTGCCACTTCTAGTTCCTGAGAAACCTGAAGGGTCTCTTAAAGCACAACAACAACTGCAAGGACTTCCAACTTTTCAACCTCCGGAGTAGTTGGCGGCTCCATCATCGGTGAATCTTTTTATCTTTGGTGACAGGAGCATCCTGAAATACTGGACTAGCTCCTACGATATCTACTCCTTCCACCTCCTCGTTAGGAAGGGTCTCGATGTCCACCAGTTGACTAAAAGCCCCGCTGGATTCATCTTTTGAAGCAGGTGGTGAAGGCATCCTCTGACTGATTTGCTGAACAATTAAAGGTTGCTCAGAGGACCCTTTTCCGCATAAGGAATCTTCACCTGGCTGGATGGGCAGGGGCTTATGTCGCATCTTGGTCTCCACCACACTGGCATCCAAGGCCTGCTTCAGCATCCTTTCATCCCCCTCCTCTACTCCAAAAGCTTCAGCCTACTTTTCTGCAAAGCCCACGTCATCGCCAGCCTTAACCTAAGCAATAGCTGCCTCCAAGATAACTTCATCCTTGAAGAACTCAGGTTGCTCGATGGGCTTATTCCCCATCATTATCCTCAGGAAAGGTGGGGGCAGTGCAAGAGACTCAACTTGCTTCCTCCTATCTACAATGATGGTAAAATGCAACTCTTCCTCCATATTATCCTGATACTCCTGCCACTTCCTCCTTTGCAGACCCTTGAGGAAGCCGGTCTCCAGTACGTTTTCTTCCTTGATATTCTCCACTTCCGCCTAGTTCAGTGTCCATTCCTCCTTAGTGATCAAATCCGACCATTGCATAAGATCCTGACATGGAAGGTGCATGTACTCCCACCAGGCCATGAAATGATCCCACAGCTTCTTGAACTCGACCTTCATTTTGGCCAAGTCTAGGACCACTTCGATGTCATCATCCTATTCTTCCACCTTCTACTCTAAACCTAACTTCTCTCTCAACTGAGCAGTGACCTTCTGTACAACTATCTTCGCCTGTACAGTAGTGAGAATCTCGGACTCAGCATCCTTTTTCTTTCTCGGGAGAGCAGGGAGCTGTAACATTATCGTAGGTGGTGGTGATGTGGGTGCTTCATCATTAGAGATCCTCAGCTTCCTTTGAACAACCTTTGTAACACCCCGTTTTCAAGAAAACCTACATTGCATATTTTACAAAATTTCTTTTACCTTTTAAATTGAAAAAATGATTCGAAGTGTATTATTATGTTATTTAAAGTTATAATTTACGTGTTACGTTATGCTTCATGATTCTTAAGCGTTATGTAGTACGTGTTATGTTATGCTTCATGATTTTTAAGCATTATGTGGTACTCGATGATTTCTACGTATTTTGTGATCTGATATTTCTTTCGAGATTTTAAAGTATTTTGCAGGATTGCTTATGGAGGAAACCGAGCTTGATCTTAACTCACTTGACAATCATGGATAAAAGTAAAAAGATAAGATATAGATAAATTTAAATGAGGAAAAATGATATTAGATTTTTATGCAAATATTATTCGTTTGTGTCGTAAATGCTTTTATTTAATTAAATTTATTCGTGATCTTTAAATGTGATTCTATGTGATAAAATAATTTACGTAAATTGTACTTAGTAAATACTTGTGTATAAATTATGTTGTTGTAGTATTATTATTATTATAATTAATGTTATTAATTTTAATCATGTATATATATATGTGGACGTGTGTATATATATATATATATATGTAGATTATGAAAGTACATCTATTATTTACCTAAAGCATATATATGTATATTATTATTTATTGAATGTAATAGATAAGCTTTGATCAATTTTGGAGTGAAAAGTCAAGGTAATAACCTTTCTTACACTTACATGTGTAAGTTATATATATATATATATATATATATATATATATATATAATTACACGTGTATATGTATATAGTTTGGGATAAAAACTTAGGACAAAATATCTAGATTTTACACTTTATCTTTCCATTTTCATCTTCTTCTTCTTCCTTCAATTGCTTCGACTCGGCAGGTTTTGAGAAGGGGTAAAGATTTTATTTGCTTTCAAATTCTTCCCAATTTTGTGATTTTAGATGTATATGTATGTGAATAAGTGCAAGTGCATATATATATATTTTAAGTGTATGCTGTTGAGATGGGGAAGAAAAAACAGGGGAAAAGATGGGAAGAAAACAGAGGAGAGGAAAGAAAGAAGAAGAGGGGAAAATAGGGAGAGACGGGAGGAGGCGCCACCGCACGGAGCGGCGCCGAGCGGAGACGAAGAGGGTGGTGCCGCTCACGGGCCGCCGTGGTGTGTTATGTGTGTGTTTTGTGTGTATTTGTGTGTGTGTGTATCATGTGTATATATATGTGTATATTGGGTATATGTTGTAGTTTTGGAAGGGGAAAAGTGGGGGAAGGAGGAAGCGCCGCCGCTCACGGCGGCGCCGTGTGGAGAGAAGGCCGGCGACAAGGCTGTCGCCGGCAAGGGGCGGCGGCCGTGCTGCAGAAGCAAGAGAGAGGGCGACGGGCTGTTGGGAGGAGAAGGTTGCTACTGTGTGTGTAGTGTGCCGTGTGTGGTGGTGGCCGGCGACGGGTCTGTCGCCGGCAGGGGAGGAACGGCGGCGGCGAACAGGCGGCGGCCGAGAGGAGCAGCGACGGGGAAGGGTGTTTGGAGACAGGGGTGACTTTGGTGAATTTGATTTAGTCTGGGGGCTATTTTGCAAATTTCCAATTTTGCTTATTGATTATTTAAGCCTCTAACTTCTATGAAATTGCTTTTTGGTCCCTACAGATTATATTAATTTTAGTTTAGCCCCTGAACTTAATTTAAATTACAGATTGACCCCAGAACTTAAAGAACTAATAGATTGACCCTCAAACTGTATTTTTATGTGTCTTTTTAAGACTAAAATTACTAATTAGATACCTAAAGTTTAAATAATAAGTATATTTGTTGTTTATATGTGAATCATGTTCAATGATTTTTAATTCTTTGTACAAGCAATTAAAATTTATGAATTTTAAGTATGTTAACCTAAATGAAAATATATGATCATATAAATAATATTGTGATTTTAGGAATTATATATGAAGTATTAAATTTGTTACATCTTTATATATTATGAGTATGTGGATTTCTTGTAAATGCTAATCATGTTTAAATGATTCTTATATGATAATGTTATCATCAAAATTTATATATATGAGTCTAATGTATGTGTATTTTTGTATGATGTATAATTTATATAAATGCTTAATTTATGGATATAGAATCATGTTAATATTTATGTTTGGTATGAAGTCTTTATATTTAATTACTAGTGATTATGCTTTAGATTAAATAACCTAATATAAAATACTAAAGATCATGTTATATGACGTATGAAACTAAATGATTAAGCATGTCGAGTGCAGTTGAGACGAGCGGTGATTCCAAAAGCAATTCTCGAGCCGTCAGTTTAAAGTGGGTAACTTCTAATCTCTACTATACGTTGATAATTAAATTAGTAAGTGTGTATGAAAATCTACGGCTGAAGCTCCGTAGCTATAACCGGTAGTTGCTTCACTATCGGGCGACGACCATAAGGGTGAGCGTGCCCGGTCTATGAAAGGTCCAGGGTGAGCGTGCCCAACGGACAAAGTAGTATGTGCTTAATGATTTAATTATTTCAATATATGTTAGAGTGGGTAATTTCTACCCTCTACTATACGATGATGATTAAATTAGTATGTTATGTACGACGGTCTACGGTTGAAGTTCCGTAGCGGTAACCGGTAGTTGCTTCACTATCGGGCGACGACCATAAGGGTGAGCGTGCCCGGTCTATGAAAGCAAGGTTTAGTGGGCGAGCGACTCTCACATTCCTTTATGTTATGTATGGTCCAGGGTGAGCGAGCCCAATGGACATGTAGTATGTACTTAATAATTTAATTGTTTCAATGAATATTAGAGATTACGGTTATCCCACTGGGATTCCTCTCCGGAGGTGTCTCATGATTCCACTTTTAATATTTTTCAGGTTCGGCGTATGATGACGTGGACGTGTAGTGAGCTGATCTGTCTTTCCATCACCCCTTTCATGTTAAAGTACCAAAACAGTATTTACTTTCAGAAACAATGTTATATTTTGGATATGTAAATTATGGTAGATGATGGGCCTAGACTTATATTTTGGTATTATATGTTGGTTCTATTATGTTATCTCTTATAAGAGCCTGTTTGAACGTTTAACCTAGAAATGTGGGTAAAACACGAGTTTTGGGAATAATTGTTTTATGTTTAAAAAAAAAAGTCTCGTGTTTTCCTTTCAGTCTTCCGCTGTAAACTATTTTATGAATTCTTTAAGTAAGGAAATGGTGACGACCTGATTTCCAATTAATGGGGATTGGGGTGTTACAACCTTCTTCACCCTTGGCCTCACACTCCTCGCACTTTTCTGCTACTGAGGTAGGGAAACAGTAGTCGTCGAGGATTCCCCCTTCGACGAGCTATCATTTTCTAGTTCCCCCTTAGTCTCCTTCTCCTGTACCTCAGTAACCTTCCTGGTTACTGGAGAGACTTTGGTACCCTTCTTGGCAAATATTCTTCCATAGCCTATGAACTTGCCCTTTTGAATACGCTTACCTTTTGACAGGTCATAACCCATATACCATAAGATGGTATTGATTATGAGTCCATAGGTTGGCTTGCCAATCCTCTTCTCCACTTCCTCCTTCAGCTTGTTGAAGACATACTCTGGCCAGTTCACCTCCTCCTCCTCCATTAGTGTCATCATCATCCAGTATCTCAGGCTGGTATATTTATCAAAGAAACCTGACCGGTTCTCTATGATATGGCAGCAGATGTCGTGGAGCATCTGATACTCCACCTGAAAGAGCTTCTTAGTGTAGCTCTTATTCAGGGTCAGCAAGTCATCGGAGCTAGTGAAGTTTTTCCAGTACTCTTCCATCTGGTCCTCTCTGTAGGTGGCTAGTTCACTGCCGCTCATCCCTTCAGTGGGAAGCTGGAAGATCTTTCCAAGGGAGTTGGCTGACAGTTCGAACGTCTTGGACCCAACTCTGGACACTATCTTCGTCTTGTCCTTAGAGACCTCGGCATTGGCATAGAAGAGGCTCACGAGGTCCTCACAGTATAGCTCCTTATAGTGTGAACAGAAGCCTAGGACCTTCAATTTGTGAAGACTGTTGAGAATGCTCTCGATGAGGTCGGAGCTCCTGCCTTTATCTTTCATGGCCTTCAGTAGAATTTTCTCGTCGATGAGACGACCATCCATAACTTGTGAGTTCTTAGGTGCCATTTCAAAGAAATGAGAGGAGGGTTTAGTGATTCTGCAAAACAAACTGAGAGAGCACAAAGAGGTTGCTAGGTTACTGTTTACAGAAAGTTTTGAGAGTGAAAGATAAGAGAGCGTAAAGTTTTTGAAAGAGTATAAGGTTCCTATTTATAGGAAAGCTCCCTGTATTTTGATCAAGGGCTGAGGTCAATTCTGAATGTGAGCAGTTTCACATCCTGTGGCTGAGGTCCCTGGCATTTAATGCGTTGTTTGCACTTTTTTACTTTCAAATTTTTTAGGGACTAAACTGTAATAATCACCATCTTTTGCCGGGTAACTGGTTCGGATTTGATGCGCCACGTCTCGGGATTGACAGTTTCTTCAGAACATGTGCTTTTAAGGTTCCTGTGTGATAATTGTGTTTCCAGTTGGCTCATGTTGATGTGTCCTTTAGTGAGCTTTGTCAGCCACCATCATCAAGGACCTTCTTTAATAACCTTGTCACAGTTCTCTTTCATCTTTCTAATTCCTTCTTTTGCGAAGTTTCCTGACTTCCTCCTTAGTTCCAATGAATCTTTGATGAGTAGTTCTAGGAACCAGGTACCAAACTTGGTTCCTTTTAAATCCATTCAATTCCTCTTGCATAGCTTGAACCCAGCTAGTATTCTCTAGAGCTTCCTTATGATGCTTGGGTTCTATTTGTGAGATGAAGCAGACAAACATGGGTTCATATGGATTTGATCTTCTTGTCCTCACTCCAGAGGTAGAGTCTCCTATAATCAGGTCTTTGGGGTGGTCTCTGAGCCATCTCCTTCTTGCTTCATCAGCTTGCTGAGGTTGCTTTTCAAGTATGTCCAACTATTCTTCTAGCTGAATTCCTTCAGGGTTGTAAACCTCCGTTTGTACTTCAGTTGGGTTTTGATTGGTAGTTGTAGGCTGATCTTCTTGAGGTTCCTGGTTGTCTTCAGGTTCCTGTGTCTGAGCAGGTACCTGCAAGTTAGGATCCTGTTGGGTCTGGAATGGTGGGATTCCATACATATGTTGAAGATTTGGTAACTGCACATCAATATATTCAACATGATTATTGTTAATATGAGTTTTGCCCAACTCTTCTTGGAGTTTTTCTATATCAGCCTTACTGCAATGTGGTTCATCAAAAACCACATGTACAGATTTCTCTACCACAAGTGTTCTTTTGTTGAAGATTCTGAAGGCTTTGCTTACCGATGAGTATCCTAGGAATACCCCTTCATCTGATTTGGCATCGAAGGTCTTGAGATATTCCTTCCCATTGTTGAGCACAAAACAATTGCAACCAAAGATGTGAAAGTAAGCAATATTAGGACATTAACCATACCATAACTCATAAGGAGTCTTATTCAAATCTTTGTTGATCAGGCATCTGTTCTGTGTGTAGCATGTTGTGTTGGTTGCTTCTGCCCAAAATCTCTTTGGTAGCTCAGCTTCGGTTAACATCGTCCTGGTAGCTTCCTTAAGGGTCCTGTTTCTTCGTTCAGCAACTCCATTCTGCTGAGGTGTCCGGGCTGCTGAGTATTCGTACTTGATTTGATTATTTGAATAGTTGGCTTCAATAAATTTATTTGTAAATTATGTTCCTCTATCTGTTCTAATCTTAACTATGTTCAAGCTCTTTTCTGTCTGCAGCCTCCTTAGGAACTCTGGTAGACGTTGCTGGGTGTCTGATTTCTTTGCAAGAAAGATCGTCCAGGTGAACCTTGAGTAGTCATCTACTACTACTAAGGTGTATTTCTTTCCAGATATGCTAATTGGTTTGATTGGTCCAAAGAGATCCATGTGTAGCATATCCAATATCATATCTGTAGATCGGTGGGTTTTGTTCTTAAAGGAGCTTTTTACTTGCTTCCCTTTCTGGCATGTTCCACAGATAGCTTCCTTCTTGTACACCATGTCAGGTAGCCCTCTAACCAGACCTTTCCTGACTAGCTTGTTTATGGTTTTGAAGTTCAGGTGGCTCATCCTCTTGTGCCACAGCTAGCTAGCTTCTGGTGTTCCCTTGGCTATGAACAGATAGTTGTATGTAGTTACTGATTCCCAATTAGCAACATAGACATTCCATTTCCTTGTTCCAGTGAGCTTAACCTCCTGAGACTTGTTGTCCTTGATCGAGCACTTGTTGAGGTTAAACTCCACACAGTAGTCTTTATCACAGAATTGGCTTATACTTAGAAGGTTGTACTCAAGCCTTCTACATGTGATACTTCCTTGATGCATGTCTTTCCCTTTGAATTATCTCCAAATATGACTTTGGGTCCTTTTGAAGCTTTGAAATTGATCAGGCTCTCTTGGTTCCCAGTCATGTGCCTGGAGCAGCCACTATCAATGTACCATATGTCCTTGTTGTTTCCTGCCACATGTTCCTGCAATCAAAGGGAAATTACTTCTTTTCAGGTACTCATACAAGTACGGGTCCTTTCTTGTTAGTTTTCATGATCTTCTCAGGAACCCATACTTGCCTTATAACAATTGTTTTATTAAAAGTCTTGTTGGTTCTTGACTTTCTACCAGTATCCTTAGGATACTGTATTTGTGTTTTGTGTGTTTGTGGCTTCCATCTTTGCCTTCTAGGAAAATAGGTTCCTTTAGATTTAGACATGTGAGTCTCTGGCATATAGAAAGATAGAGATCTTTTCCCCTTTCTAGGTTGCTATTTATAGCTCCTGCTTCCAGCATACTTAGGTTGATGGAGCCAGCTTCTGACAGGCTTACTGTCATGGGTCACTGTAAGGGGTCTCTTGGCCTTTCCTACAATGCTCCCTGCATTTCTGCTTGCAGTTTACCCTAAGTTAGGTAGTTCATTTTTATGAGGGACAACTGCAGGCACAAATGTACGTGCCTCTGAGGTGATAGCTGTAGAAGTGGAAGCCTCTCCACAGTATCCTATACCAGCATGATCCTTTAGACTTCTTTAAATGTTTAAAATTGCATCCAAGTCTTTTGAGGATTTGTTGAAGGTATTTACTGTTTCAGTGAGGACCTTCTTCTCACTTTCTAGCTTAGTGACTTGCAAATTAAGCTTACTGACTTCAGCTTTGAGGTCACTGCATGCTTTGTTTTTTTAATTTTTCAAGGGCCAGGAGCCTTTCAAGCAAATCATGCTTACTTTTAAGCTTTATATTTTCTTGTTTCAGCTCCTCATGGGTTGAGGTAATTTGCTCAAAGTTACTCATGATTTACCTAAAAGCACAAATCATGTTCAGCCGTTTATCAACTTGAACAAGAGGGTTAAGATATACTACCTCCTCTTCTGAATCGTCGTTCTTGGGCATGAAGGCTTCATCATCAAAAGATGAATCCTCTGAGTCGCTATCGGTGGTTGACTCTTCTTTCTTCTGTATCTTCTTAGGTGTAGCTACCTGAGATGTTTCTGCTTCACCGATCAGCGCCCTCAGCTTCTGGCGCTCTTGCCTCTTCTTCTCCTGTCCCATCTTCCGTTCATCCTCAGGATAATGATGTACTTCAGGATGTGGGCACTCTCTGGCATAGTGACCTGACCTTCTGCAATTATAGCACAGGTCAGTAGCCTTGGCATTGGATTGAGGTGTCTGCACACTGGTTCCAGCTTCATTCCGCTTCTTTCTGAAGCTGTCTGTTCTTGAGTTCTTCTTGATGAACTTCTAGAACTACTTCAGGAGTAGGGTCATGTCTTCTTCTGCAGTAGCCTCCAAGATAGCTGTCTGGTCCTTTGACTTTTTAGTTTATTGAGGTGACCTCGTTGTCAGAGCAGTAACCTTCGAGCTTCCTTCTCTATTCTCAACATTTCTTGTATTGATGTCGAACTCGAAGGCTTTAAGGTCTGAGAAGAGATCAAACGTGCTCATGGATTTCAAGTCCATAGATATTCTCATAGTTGTCGTCTTGCTGTCCCATTCAGCTGGAAGGGCTCTTAGCACCTTCATATTCTTTTCTTTTTGGGTGTATATTTTATCTAGGGACTCCAGCTCATTGATGATGGCCATAAATCTCAGGTCCATTTGTTCAAGTGTCTCTCCAGGCAACATCTCAAACAGTTCAAACTTCTGGGTAACTGTAGAGACCTTGTTTTCCTTAATAAGCTCGGTGTCTTCGCATATCTGCTCGAGCGTTTCCCAAATTTCTTTTGCAGTTCGGTATGTTTTCACCTTGCTGAAGGTTCTTTTGTCAAGAGTCAGGAATAAGGTGTTTTTATCCACACTGACAAGGTTCGTTCGTCTTCTCTCATCAATTGTCCACTCCTGGCGTGGTTTCTCTATCACAGCAGGGTGTGGAATGGCTCCTGCATCTGCTTGTCCTTCTGCGACGGCATCAACAACTCTGGTGAACAGAGGGTTCATCTTGGTGATCATCGGTGGACCATCAGTGATGAGGTACCACATTTCATCATGCATGGTAGACAAATGTGTCTACATGCAAATCTTCCAATCATCATACTCTTCAATAGAGAACATAGGCACCTTGTGAGAATCCATTCTCAGTATTATATGAGAGATAATGCAAATGCTGATTTTCAGAAAACAGGGATCAAGGATTGATCAGTTAGATTGGATGTTTAATCCAATCTGCACTGATACCACTTGTTAGTCCCAAGTGGTAGTAGGCTTAGAGGGGTGATGAATAAGCCTACTCAGATTTTCAAGCTTTTTCTTCTAAAACAAAAGTTAAGTCACTCAGTCAGGTAGCTATCCAGCTTACTGTCCCAGAGGTTACTGCTTGAGCAGTTACCTTAGTGAACTTATGAAAAATAGAGTTTTATGCACAATGAAAATTCTTTAAAACAATGCTTCTTTTCAAAAAACCTTTTAGATGCTTATGATATGGATTTAAATTCAACAGCAGGTAAGCAAGATATATATAGGAACAACAGTAAACTTAAACACAGAAAGCTTAACACAAGATATATGGAAGTTCAAGGGTGGAGTAATCTCTCTACGTCCTCTCTACTCCTTCACAAGTTGGAACTCTGTTAAGATGATAGTTTGTTTTACAAAGACACTGCTTCTACAAACTTAATCCTAACAGGAACCGTCAGTTTATCCCACACAGGGTTACTGCACAGTGACCAAACTCAGCAAGCTCACACAGAGCTCTTGTTCTTCTACTAAGAACGAAATTACTTGATCAGGAACAGCCTCCGATCAAGCAACTCCTAACAGTCTATGAAAACAAAGGTTTTTCTTTCAACAACACAAGCAGCAAGCTTCTGATGAAAAGCTCTCTTAAGATAGAGTTTGCTTGCTGCTAGACTGGACTTGAAACTTTCTAAAGGATTGAAATAGTTGATCGTGTTGATAGCTTAAGCGTTTGAATCACAAGAGTTTCAAGTTTCAAGTTGATTTCAAGTCCCAGTCTTCTTCTATTTATAGGCGATGAGAAATCTACCCGTTGGAGTGAGCATCCTTCTTCGCAGCATGCATGGGGCGACGTGGCCTTTTCTGGTTAGTCCGTATGAAGTTGTTAAGATCACATGTCTCTAAAATCGCCATACCCAGTCTGACAGTCGTTCTGACCTTCTTTTTGCTGCATTACGTGGCACCTTTTGATTGGTCGACATGTAGATGTGCCTAACGTAAACTCAGTACACTCATCTGAGGTAACTGCATTGGATAGGTTGTTGATGTTCATTTGTCTCTCAGTAGGCTAGCTTACTTATCTTTTATTCAGCCAGTTTACTTGTCTTTTATTCAGTCAGCTTACTTGCCTAAGTAGCATCCTCTCGCAGTAGTCTTTCAGTGTCCTTTTAGCAACCTGCTGCGGTGACCTATACTTAGTCACTTTTAATTCTCTTTTTATGCAGCAGGGTTTTCATTCCTTCTTCAAGCTTTAAGTTTTGATCTTCAAGCATCCTGATCCTATACTAAGAGATTTACAATAGAAACTAAATACATAGGATCCTAGGCTCTAATTTATTACATGTTTTGTCTTCATCAAAATTTATACATTGTTCCTTACACATGGGCACTTTTTGACAATCCATTCTTAGTATGAATGAAAAGATATACAGATGCTGGTTTTCAGAAAACAGGGATCAGGGATTGATCAGTTAGATCGGACGTTTAATCCAACCTGCTCTGATACCACTTGTTGGTCTGAAGTGGTAGTAGGCTTAGAGGGGGGGTGAATAAGTCTACTCAAAAATTTTCAAACTTTTCTTTCAAACTGATGTTTAAGTCACACAGGCAGGTAGCTAGACAGCTTGCTGATCCTGAGGTTACTGCTTGAGCAGTTACCTTGTGAACTTAATCAAAGAGAGTTTTGTGCACAGCGGAAATTACTTCAAAACAATGCACTTTTCTGAAAACAATTTAGGATGCTTATGGGAGAGAATAAAACAAGTAAAACAGATAATCAAGATAAATGAGAAACAAACAGTAAGCTTAGGCAGATAAAGAACACAACGATATATAGAGGTTCAAGGGTGGAGTAATCCCTCTACGTCCTCTCTACTCCTTCTCAATGAGGAACTTTGTTAAGTAAAAGGTTGGTTTACAAAGTCACTGCTTAAACAACTTACAACTTAACAAGAACTGTCAGTCTATCCCACACAGGGTTACTGCATAGTGACCAAACTCGAATAGCCCACACAGAGCTCTTGTTCTTCTACAAAGAACGTATATACTTGATCAGGAACAGCCTCTGATCAAGCAACTCTTACAGTCTATAAAAAAGAAAGATAGAATTTTCTCCAACAGATGTGCAACAAGCTTTAAACAGTTAGCTCTTCTAAAACAGAGTTTTCTTGCTGATATAGACTAGAAACTTCTAAAGATTAAAAGATTGAGTGATTGATAGCTTGAGTGTTGATTGCAAGAGTTTGAGGTTTCAAGTTTTCTTCAAGTCCTGGTATTCTTCTATTTATAGGCGTGAGGAATTCTGCCCGTTGAAGAGAGCATCCTCCTCTGCAGCGTGCTCTAGGCGACGTGGCCCTTGCTGAGTTTGTTGAGATCATACACCTTTGCTGTTGCGACACTGTTTCTAGTTTGAACACAGTCCTTTCGTCCTTTTTTGTTTCCTTACGTGGAACATTTTGATTGGTTGACTTGTGGATGTGCCTAACGTAAACTCAGTGTGCTCACTTTGAGGTAACTGCTTCAGGGAGCGGTTGCTGCTGATACTTTGTTTTTATTCGACCAGCTTACTTCGTGATAGTAACCTTTTAGAGGTTGTTGTATCTTTTGTATTTAGCCGATTTTGCAGTTTGTTCAAATAAAATCCTATCGCAGCATCCTCCCAGCATCCTTCTAGCAACCCGCTGTAGTAACCTATATTTAGTCATTTTTTATTCATTCCAGGTAGCAGGGTCTTCATCCATCTTCAAGCTTTAGTTTTGATCTTCAAACCTCCTGATCCTAGTCTAAGCAATTACAACTGAAACTAAATACATAGGATCCTAGGCCCTAACTATTACATGTTTTGTCTTCATCAAAATTTAAACAAGGTTCCTTATATACCCAACACCAAAAAACCTCCCAGGAAGCATCAGGTCAAAGCTTCCCTACCGACAAAGAAACCACGGAGGAGCTGGAGCACCCGTACTGGCAAAAAGAGTAGTTCTCCCAAATCGATCGGCGAGGTAGGGGATCGGCGTGAGGATGGATTCCCAACCAGCTCATCCTAACGAGGACGGAATCCCGACCAACAATGTGTTGAAAAGAAGGCTCGCCACAGGGTTCGATCACTTGGGGGATCGATTACCAACACCACCCATACCAAGATCGGAAAAATAGGAGAGGAGAAGGAAATTAGGGAGGAAGAAACCACCCTCGAGCTAAGAAGGAGACATTTCTTAAGAAAAAGCAAGACAAAGGCTTAATGCTGAGAACCAGCGACAATGCCATTTATTTATAGGCAAGGGTTAACTAAGGAAGGGGAAACGGCCAGCATTAATTACGCCATTGAAAACTAAAACATCTCACATCCAACCGATGCCCGAATCAGGAGGTAGGTATGAAAAGTTGAACATACTCTATAGGATGGCATGCTTAGGAAAGGAACATACAGACCTGACCTAATAGAGTTGCAACAGTTTACCTGCAAGATTTAAAGGAAGCAGCAGATAAATCCAACCAATAATAGGTCGGCAGTCATACAAGATAGCAAATATCTACTCAAATTAGCCCAACAAATATAGCTCGGTGAAAAAAGCCCAACGCAGGAAAGGTCATAAATTCAACTAAAAAATAAATATTGTTTCTTCCGGATCAAAAACTGTGACCACCCACATTACACACTGGCCAAAAGTGTCAGGCAGGAAAAGAAAATAGTTCATAAAATGACCCATAAGGGGCAACATCTCCATCGGCCCCAGACCTCGGGGTCTCAGCAGCAATATCCACGGGATCACCATGATGGACGTCAATCACCTCCTCTTGCTAAGCAAGTTGGACTCGTCAGTTCCTGGAAGTCCTTGTGCACCCTCTCGAGATAAGGCCATGTCCATCAAGTCGTCCATCAGGGAATCTTCATCCCCCGGTGTAACCTGAAAGACCTGAACAGGCAAGGTAGAAAGGACCTCATATGCCGGCGCAACCTGGAGAAGATGCTCGGAACCCTCAAGAAGGAATTCCTTTAGATCTTTCAAAAAAGTATGGCCCCTCTCCAGTAAGGGACACCTCTCCAACTCCTCGGCCATGCGGGCCTTGAACAGCCCTAAGTCCATCCTGTGACCCGCTGCTATCTTCACACTATCTAGAAGAGCTGAAAATTAGAGCATAGAGCTATCATACCTTTTTCTTTAGGAAGCTTTTATACTTTCGGATAACCTAGTATTCATGGACAATAGCACCATGAGCAACCTCTAAGGCCTTCTGAGATGCCTTCAGCTGAGCCTTTAAAGTCTCTTTCTCTCTTATCAATCTGCTCTCCCTAAGGAAGACCTCAGACAACCACTCACGATCCGTATGTCCGGCCTTTTGAGCCTCAGCAAGAACCTGTTTCGATGCGTCCAAATCCTCAGTCAGGGACGTCTGGATCTTCTTGCTCTCATCCAGCTCCCTCCGAGCAGCTAGCAAGTCATGTGATCAAGGTTGGCCATATTCACTCCAGCCGCATGGCAGACAAAAACCTCAGCTTGAGCGTGGAGGACCCGAGCACAATTCTCCAGGTCGACAGCAGAAAAAGTCATCGACATAGTGCTCGGGCTCATCCGTCCAAGCACAGATGGGAGTCTCATCAGCCCTGTCCACACCGTTGGGAAGCTTTCCGTTAGCTCTCAAGAGGAGCGGAAAGACTTAACAAAAGTAATCATAAATGGAAGCAATCTCCTCAATGCCTCCTCATCAAGGGTTATCTCAGGATCTGGACCATAAAAGAAGGGTCGGGCGACACCGCAGACAAACTTCTACCTGAAGTAATGGGGGCCGAGAAGGGAACAGGATTGGCAAAAGCTGGGTGAGCAAAAGACTCACCCACTTCTGTAACCTCCCTAGGGCGCTTCCTTAAAGGCACTAAGGGAGCAGAAGCAGCAGTAGCACCAGTGGAAGGAACACGGCGAGCAGAGGCCGGAGAACGACTTGAAAAATTCTTGTCAACCTCAGCAGTTTGGGCTATCAAGCGTGACACTTGATCCATGGTAGGAGGAGTATCTGAAAAGAAAAAGGGAACTCATAAATTGGGTAACAACACCTTACCTAGGGTTGGAGCACGAACAAGAGGAGGAACTAAACCGGTGTCACGCAAATGTTGGGGTACGAGCAGGATCGATACGTGATCCAAAGTTAAAAGGAAAGGAGAAAAAAAGGGAATACCATTAGGTGATCCAAAGTTAGAAAAGCAAGGCTGGAGCTGGTCAGAGTTCGGGATAAGACCACCTTAATCTCCTTTATCATAAAACCACTTGCTCCGCCATTCCTTCACAGAAGTAGAAATCCCAAGGACGGACGGAGGTCTCTCTTTCCTAAGGGAAAGGTTGTAGAATTTCTTATCAAACCCAGGAGAGGCCTTCAGGCCGAACAGCCAATTCATCTTTGAAAAGGACAGCTCGGGAAAACCGTAGGTTTGGAAGAGAACCAGCATACCAATCAAGGCAGATCATCCATTTGGATGGATCTGAGCAGGAGCCAGTTGCCACTAAAGAAGGAATTTCAAAATAATAGGGGTAAGAGGAAATTTAAGGCCAGCCTCGATAGTCTTAGCACTAACGGCAACAGCCCGCGCAGGAGGTCTAATCATCCTATCATCCCGATGAGGGACAACAAGAAGAATGTTTCCCGGGAAGATACAATCACGGAACAACCAAGACAACTCGGCAGCGGTAATGGTAGAAGAAGAATTGGAAGCAGAAATGATCACACCCCTAGCAGGAGAAACCCTAAAGAGAACGAGATTAGAAGGACCTGCCGCCTTTGATGAGCGAAGGACAGGAGATTCAGAGTACCTATCTAACCCCGAGGATGACAACAAAAAAAGTGCGGTATCATCGTATTCTCTAACTCGGTCGGAACTTGAGGAGGACGACATTATGAAGGAAGAAGTTACATGAAACTTTCGAAAGGAAAGCTGAAGACGACAATGGAAGGATGGAGGAGTGAAGCGAATCATCAGTCCTACTTATAGGCGCTACCCACGATGTCCAAGCGCACGACCCAAGTCACATCTCTTCAACTTCCCTAAAGGACAGGACGCTTACACGTGTAACGAAAGGACGGTTCGGATGAGTTAGCTTCCACCGAAATTCATGCCATTTCGACACGGCCTAAGGGGCTAATGTTACACCCTAAAATATTATTCGGGTCAAGGAACTTACTGAGCCGAGCTAAAGATGAAACCAGACCTGTCGCGATGCCCTGATGAGGTATCACAGGTAGCTCGATTAGGCTGAAGGCGCTACGTAAATAAGTCCGAACAAAGCATGGCTCGAGCAGCTCAGCCGAAGAAGCTCGCATTAGGCAACGCATAAGAGATCTTCTATACAAGGAAAATATCTCATTTCTTAGAATCAAATGATCTCTTTCTTGATACCCAAGGGTATACCCTCATATATCTCTATAAATAGGGTCTCTAGGAACAAATGAGGGGACCGGAAAGACAGGGGACTCCTCTCAGCATTAACAAAGGAGACTTTGTCTCTCTAAAATCTCCATGGGAATTTGGGTCTTTACGAGATCCGAATCCTAGTTATTTTTTGCTCGCATTGTACTCAAACACGGGAGATTTATCTCTCACATTATTAATACAGGCTCTCTACCGACCTTTTCACAGGGCGGTCAGACCCAGCCTAGAGCAATCTTGCACGGGTAGGCTCCGGGCCCAGTGTCTTATCTTTAAATCGATTTATTTCTTATTTATTTGGTGTTGGACCGAGAAATTTTACTTCGTACAATTTTCCAACGTCAACAGTACACAACAAATAAATGCTCCAATATAACACCCAATTCAATTATGCATCCTAAAAAACAACATAAACTAGTAATTACAGAAGAAGTAAATGCTCTAATATAGCATCCAATTCAATTATAAATCCTCAAAAACAATATAAATTGTTTTTTTTTTCAAATTTTCAAATTAGTTACTATCAAGGATGAAAATATCGATATCGCATGTCGTATCGCAACTTTGATTTTACGAATATAGCGATGGATATATCGATATCGCATATCGATATCAAAAAAAATTTGAAAAAACAACGGAAATCTTATTAAAGTTCTGGAAATTTAATATGAAATTTTAGGGATTATTTTTACACTTCATTACACATATATTCCACTCAAAATTACATTAAAATAATATATTTTAAACTAACATATAGATAATAAGCATTATAAATACTGTTTTTCGAATGAAAACTGATAATATATTACATAATACAAGATAAAATTACTAAAATTACATACACAATACACTAGTACCTAAAGAATGGTCTATGAGATTCAAACATAGTAGATGAAATGTCATCTTGATCCAAGCAGTACTAATACCAACTCATCACATTAGAGTACTTATTAATATAGTTATGCACATGTCATTCATAATGCTCTATCTCGTCCAACTGCTTCACCATGAATTGGATAGTGTACACTAATCCAATCATATTATTGATACTCATTTTGATTTTCATACGACATTTGAGGAGGCGGGTGATGAAAAACATCTCGAGTACTCTAACCAAATTGTGAACTTTCAAAGGTGTCAGCAACATATAAATCTTGAGACATATCACTATGTTCATTGCTACCCATATTCATGGAATCAAAACTGACTGAAATTCGTTCAATATCAATAGATGAACTTTCTTCTTGATTCCAAGCATGTTTTCTAGTGTATTCTTTTCCAATAGCCCCTATCCCTGGACCTCTTTCTCTGCTTTCATGATCCATATCTTGTGTTGCATGACTAAACTCGGCCTCACCAGTGAATGGACTCAATAACACTTTGTTTGAAACATAATCCTCTTGATTATATTCACCATTCCCACCATCATCATTGACATCATCATTGTCATCATTTCCACTATCACTTCCACTATTTCCTCCATCAGTAGAGTTATTTGATTTTGAAGTAGAAGTTGTATGATCAACTTCTTGTTGTAACACTTTATCAACATCAATGCCATAATCACGAGCCATAGCAGCTACTTTTGGATCAGAGTTTCCTTCGTTATACATGCAATATTTTGATATATATCCACGATATTTCCCAATTTCCATCCAATTTTGTACTACACTGAACCGATATCGAAATCGATATCGATATTTTGCGACATATCCGCGATACCCAGAAAAAAAAACATTAACACCCAATATCCGTATCCACGATATATCCGCGATATATCTGCGATATTTCACGATATTTTCATCCTTGGTTACTATAAAAGGAGTTAAACCTCTATCATCTCTCTACAAATTTGTCTCTCCTCCTTCACATAGAACCCTAACTAACATCTCCCAAACATACGAGTGCTAGCATCGTCCTCTTTGAGGAGGGACAAGATCCGCTAGATCAAGGATCTCCGATGGTGCATCCCCAACACCTCCATCATTGTCACAACCACAAACTTTTGCGCTCCCAACTTCGCAAGGAGTAAGAGAGAAAGAAAAGAACAATAACTACGCTGAAGTTGAGAATAAGAGAATCATTAAAATATATATAGATCCATTTTCTAATCGGGTCGGGTTGGGGGAACAGATCTTATATCCGTGTCTCTGGCATAAGTCTTTGCCCCATATAATTCATGTAATTATTTCAGAACAAAATCTCAAGTTTCTCTAGTTAAGAACTATTCTCTTTTCTACTATGAAAATTTAATTTAATCATTGAATCCAATTAATGTCGTATATTAAAACGGCAGATATCCTTCATAACATAAATAATATTTAAAAACTTTGAATCAAAATCCAAAGTGTGTATTGGTAGGAATCATCAGTACGGGGCTTGCCGGCCAGCCTGCTTCACTGGCCGATAAATTATTAAAAGTTGAAAAAGGAAAACGATAATATTGTGGGCCTGCTATGTGATCGGATATTTATCAGATACTAATAGGCCGAGCATGTGACAAACAGATAATTGCCAAAAAGCTGACAAAATGTTTATCTTCTTTATGAATAATTGCACGTCAAAATTGTGCGTGTATTTTATTATGTACCAATAAAGATTCACAAATTATGATGTTGATGTCAATTTCGTTGCATATTAATTTTTAAAGAACTTGAATCATAAATTCAACGATCCCTCAATTTAAATTTGGACATATATATCCAGTAAAGTGGAAATTGATTGGCAATGGTTATTTATGATCAACGAGTTTACCATATAAATTTGGCAGTGACATTTGTAGCTATATACTGATGTCCAAATCTATCTATCCATCCAGTAACAAAATGATCACTCATTTCCCTCAAAAGTTTAACTTTCAACCTTTTATTTTAGTTTTTATAATAAAAATTGGATTAAGAAAAAATATCAAGTATATTGAAATCTTCAAGTTTGGAAACATTGACAATTAATTGTTCAATCATATACATTTTCATAGTTGTATGGTTAGTTTCATTAATCGAAAAACCAATTTCGTGGCGCATTCTATTGCTAGGGTCTCGAGGCTTTACCCGAGTCCTCATTCATGGATTGAGCCTCCAACTTTTGTGGATGATCTTCTTAATGATGTTTGCATTTCTTGCTATAAATTGAAGTTTTCTTTCAAAAAAAAAAAAATCATATACACATACTTTTGGGAAATTTTACTTTTAGATTTTCTTTTCTTTATCGCACCAAATTTAAATTGAATATTTTTTTCATAATTTTCAGAGCATTAATTATTTTTGGAGATTGATATTAAAAGTTAACTAATTACAATAACAAAAAAAGAAGAGAAGTAACAGTAGATATCAAAATAAGTATCTAATGAAAAGTTTTTTTTTTTTGAAGAAGAATCATACATGGTTAATAATGAAATGAATATCATATTTAATTAATAATGAAATTAATATAATTTTTTATAATGTGATTTTATCTATATATATATATATATATATATATATAAGCTTTATATGTTTATCTTTAACCTACTATTTCATTAAAGTGATATTATATCTTTTCTTTTAAATGTCAATCTAATGGATTTGACAATATACATATTTATCTTTATATATTAGCAAAAATAGATTGAACAATCTTTATGAGATGACTATTGATAAATTTTAGTATTTATTAAATGATGGATTTTCCGTACTCAATGTTATTGTTAGTGAATGTGTCGAGATAAAACAAGAAAAATGTAATTTTACATGCATTATAGGTTTTTCTTAATTTAATTTCTTTATTCAATTTGTACAATATTTTTCGAATGTAAATATAACTAAAATAAAATAAAATGAAAATTGTACTTAAATATATAATTGACTTATCAAAATTTGTATATTTTAACTTTCAATTCACGTATTTTAAGTAAACTATGAATTATATCTTTGAGTATATTATAATTTCACCATTTAAATAAATTTAAGCTCATGCATCGCACGGGTGAAACACTAGTTACAATAACAAAAAAAGAAGAGAAGTAACAGTAGATATCAAAATAAGTATCTAATGAAAAGTTTTTTTTGAAGAAGAAGAATCATACATGATTTTTTTTATATACGTGTTATTGAAATAAGTTTTATATGCGTATGTTTAGTATATAATATGTTAGAATTAATTAGTATAATATATAGAATGTGAGATTAGATAAGATATACATATATATATATATATATTATATATATATTATAGTTTAACAATTATCCTTAAAAGTGGTAATGCGATATATTATTTTCCCAACAATTTTCATCGCAAAAGCAGAAATAAATTATTTATTATTTATAATTTTTTATATTATTTATAGGTTATAAATTATAAATCATAATTATCAATATTACATATGATTTAAGCATATGTAGTATTAAGATCATATATATATATATATATATATATATATATATATATATTGGTCAAATCTTAAATATTATACTCCATTTCGTCTGTAATAAGTGTCCATTAGAGTTTTTGTCATGAATTAAGCAACATACAAATTGATTAATATTTTCTTAACTAATTAAAAAATATTATGAGTTAAGATAGGAAACAGAATCAAAATATTTCTATCATATTAAATTCCTAAATTTTACCTAATGAATATTAGTAGGGATAATATGAGAACAAAATTGTATAAATGTTTATAACGACACTTAATATGAAACAAAATTTGAACTCTGACGTTTGTTATAAATACGGAGAGAGTAATATATATTAATTGTATATACCTTCTAATTTTAATCTATAGTTAAATAATGTACTTAAATGAAAAGTATTTTACTTTCAAAATGAAATAATATCATATTACTCTATACTGGTGTTTCGCCCCTGTGATGCACGGGTTAAATTTATTTAAATGATATAATTATAATATATTAAAAATATATAATTTAATACTTAAATTTGAATAAGTCAATTATATATTTTGCTTGATTGCATAATAAATGTTGAAAATCTTCACTTTACTTTTTTAGTTATATTTATACATTCGAAAAACATACACATTGAAAAAATAGCAAACCAATATAATTTTCTCTATAACCTAAAATGTATGTAAAATTACACTTTCTTATTTTATCTTGACACATTTACAAAAAATAACAATTGGTATAGAAAATTCATCATTTAATAAAGACAAAAGTTTATCAATAGTCATCTCTTTATTGCATATATTTGACATTTCCTATAGATAATAATAGAAAAGTTTAAATTAAATATGAATCAAAGTATTTAATATTTAACAATTACAAAAAATATATATATATAAACAAAGAAAATATTCTCTTGGTTTTCATGAACAATATCTTCATTAATAATTTGACATTTTTTAGGTTTTCATGGAAATATTTTGACATTTCTTTTCTTGATTTTGGGTGGTTGAATAACTATCAATTATCCACATATGTGAAGTACGGAACAAATTTTAATTACTAAAAAAATCAGACATCCGTATTTTAAAGGTATTAGATCAGTGTAACAATTAATATTGATTTAGAACATACTAAACAGTTTACCCTCATTAAAATTGTTAGTTAAAATATTTTAATAAATGTGTAAAAGTATAAAGAGTAATTAGCAATGTATTATTTGAAATTTCTTTCCCAACAATCTCACAAAATATATTAAATTTTACACACACATATTGGGAAGAAAAAAAAAGACAAAATTGAATTTATGGTTGAATAAAGAAATATTGTGAAGCGTGATGTATATTAGACTTCTTCTTTATATTTTCTGTGCCAATTATGGAGTTAAATGCATATCTTATGAGAAGAATATTTTCTCTGTCGATCATTCAGTTGAATTCATATATTTATGCAGAAGGAGTATATTAATAGACGTATTAGTCAATCTTTTAATTGAGTTTGTTTCAATTAATCATTATATAAAGTATTTATAAATAAAAATAGATACAAAAAATTATTTCAACTATGAATTTCGGTAGAAAAATCAAAACAAGACATAGAATAAATTAGAGCAAAATTTAGAAAAAGATACCTTGTCATTGTTATTCTCTTTCACAAAAACTCATGTGAGACGGTTTCACGGATAGTTTCCATGAGACGGATCCTTATTACCCATGTGTTGAATCCATTTTCACAAATTTCAATATGAATTGTTAAGGGTGGGTTATGAGTTGACCCGTCTCACACAAGAAGATCCGTGAGACGGTCTCACATAAGACCTACTCATTCTCTTTTTATGAGTTGGCTTACTGAGTAGACTCTTGCTTCCTTTTGAAGTGTGAGTTGTTTGATGGAGTGTGCTTCTCATCTTACTCCGTTGCATGACTTCTTCAGCACTTTCTTTCAAGGTTACTTGTCTGCTCATCGATGTAGTCTGGAAGCTCCAGTATGGTTCATACTCCCAGTTTTGCTTTGTACTAGCTTCCTCTTCATGCTCAGCAACTTGCTTCACTTGTTGGTCTGCTCTGCATTAAGTAGAAGCTTGCTCCTTATGCACAGCTTCCTGCTTAGCAGCCTGTTCCTCGAGCATAGCTTGTTGTTCACCAGCTTCCTGCTCCTGAGCAGTTTTTCTCCATAATTCATCTTGTTCTTCAAAGTTCTTAGTTGTTTGTTGTCTTCACATCAGTTATATTTTTTTAAGGTCGGCATGTGGTGCTTCTGATCACATGTATCTATGATGTGAGAGAGATAGAGAGAAAAATAGATGTTTTTCCATGATGGGATCTGGATAGATCAGTTAGATCGGATGTTTAATCCAACCTGCTCTGATACCACTTATTAGTCCAAAGTGGTAGTAGGCTTAGAGGGGAGGGGGGTGAATAAGCCTACATGCATCTAACATAAAATATGCAGATAGAACACTAAGCATAAACAAATGCATAGATATACAGAGGTTCGAAGGTGGAGTAATCCTTCTACATCCTCTCTGCCTCTTCTTAAGAGGGAACATTTGTTAATCTTTTTGATTTACATAGCCCTATCTATTACAACACAGACTTGACAAGTAAGTAGCAAGCCAACTCATGGCTGCTCACAGCTGCTTGCCTACTCTCCTAACTGACCCACACAGAATCCTACCCGACCCACTCAGGATCCTTACTCTCTTCTATGGAAAGCGAACAACTTATCAGGATCCTAGTCCTAACTAAGCACTCCTAGACAGTCCTTAAAAGGTTTGTCTTCTTCTTCAACTAGATGCAGTAAGCTTTGGCTTCTTTTGCAGGTTACTCTGCTGTAGCTTGCTGCTCGACTGAATGACTGACAATTAGAGTGTTTGAGCTTTCTACTCTTCTTTTAATATTTTGTACACTCTTTTCTCTCTTCTTCTTATTTTTCTTCTTCTTTATTCCCCCACTTTACTCTCTTTTCTTCTATATGCTCTTTCCCCTCTTATCTGCGCTCTCTCTTGCGCTCTTCTATTCTATTCTCTTCTTTTCTCAGCGCTCTCTCTTCTTCAGTCTTCCGTCTTCTTCTATTTATAGATTAGGAAATCAGTCCATTGAAGGTGGGTAGGTTTCCATCATTAAATGCGCCGCACTCTTTCTGATACACACCAGCTATTCGCTTTCCACGTGTTTTCATCTGATTGGCTCCATTCCTCTTCTCTCTACCGGTAACTTTTAGCTTCATTCCCATGCTTGCTTTGTAGCTCCCTTCCCAGCCTTGCTCTGTTAGGTGGCTTGGCTTATGTAGCTTGTTCCTTTGCCGTTTTCTTTGGCATGGTCTCTTCCAAGTGGCTTCCTGTCAGGTAGCTTTGAGTCTTCGGTAGCTTGCTGCTTTGCAGTATGCTTTGGTATGATCTCTTCCAGGTAGCTTCCTGCAGTAAGCAGTATCCTTTTTAGTTTACCAGATTCATTTTCACCATTCTCTTTAGTATCCTTCCTCTGAAGCTTTCTCTGTCGTATCTTTCTGCAGTAACCTTACAAGATAGGTTATGCTTATAGATTGAGGGTTACTATTCTATGGTTTTGTCTCATCAAAACATGCTTCAAAGGAAGGACACTGCAGAGAATGGTTAAGAAGACTGGTAAACTAAAAGAACACTGCTTACTGCAGAAAGCTACCTGAAGAGACCACATCAAGCATATTGCAAAACAACAAGCTACAAAAGCTTCATTTACTTGACAAAGCAAATAAAATGAGGAAGCTACATGTAAAGTAGATTCCTTTTCTATTCCAGTAGAAAGAAAGGGATTGGGGCCAGTCAAATGAAGACACATGTAAAGTATAAAGCTGATGCATATCTAAGAAGAGCGGGCACATTGAAACCAACCATACTATGAGGATCAGAAAAGTACTGCGAGGATCAGGGCATTAAATGCTGGGAACCTGCCACCCTTCAACGGGCAGATTTCCTAATCTATAAATAGAAGAGACTGAAGATTGAAGACTGAAGAAAGAGAGTGAAAAAAAGCGAGAGCAGAAATAGAGAGCAGAGTGTATAGAGAGCAGAGAAGGGGGAAAAGAAGAAGTGAAAAGAGTGTAGAAGAGAAGGAAGCTCAAACAATCTGAACAAGATTGTTCAGTCATTCAGTCATGCAACAAGCTACAACAGAGTAACCTGTAAAAGAAGCCAAGTCTTGCTGCACCTAGTTGAAGAAAAAGATAAACCTTTTAAGGACTGTCTTTGGAGTGCTTAGTGGTAGGATTAGGTTCCTGCTGAGCTTTACGCTTTCTGGAGAAGAAAATAAGGATCTTGTGTGGGTCGATGAGGATCCTATGTGGGTCAGTAGGAGGAGTAGGCAAGTATCTGTGTGAAGGCTTGCTACTCATTTGTTAGGCAGAGAAGATGTAGAAGGATTACTCCACCTTCGAACATCTATATATCTATGTGTTTGTTGCATGCTTATCTATCTAACTGCATATCCAGATGAAAGCATATTTTCCATACCTGTGTTTTCAATAGAAGAGAGATTATCCGCTGCACAACTCTTAAAACTCCAGAGTAACCTCCCAAAAGGTTACTGCACTTAACTCTACAAGTTCAAGCAAGTTGCTTCTATGAAGCAAGCTGTGAAGCTTAAAGCTCACTCTTAAAATTACCCGTTATTGAGCAAAAAGATTTAGAAAAAGATTTCATTAGGTTTATTCACCCCTCTAAACCTACTGCTACTTGGGACCAACACAATTTATGTGAATAAGTTTTGAGAATAGGAAAACAATTCGACCACTAGAAATTTGGGTAGGATATTTAAAACTCTTGACCCATTACCAAATCACTAAATGGCACTATTCATGAGTTATGTAACAATTTACCATTTCAAGAAGAGTTGGTATTTGCAAGCACATTTATACTTGCTCAAAATTTATACATTCTTTCATGCATGTTAATTGTCGTCTAGGGCATGTTTGGGAAAATTAGAGAGGTGAAAAGAATAGTTGGTGAGCAACAAATAAATTTCTTCCTTTGATTTGATGCATCCTAACCTAAACTAACCACATATATTACTATATTTTATGATATACTGATTCAATTTAAGTGAATAAATTTGAAAACTTAAGAAAACAATCCTAATTCGATTACTTGATAATTTGATAGTTTTTAGAACTTTTTAACCCATATCTTTTACATCAGCACATGTAAAGTATCGATGAGTTATGCAACAAATTACCATTTCAAGAAGAGTTGTTATTTGCATGAACAATATATGCTTACTCAGAACTAGAACATTATTTCATGCATTTAATTGTTGTCGGGGATTGTTTTTTGAGAATATCAGAGAGATGAAACAACAATTGGTGAACAATAAAGTAACTCTCTTGTGCATGGGTCGGATCCGGGCTACCCGACACGTTTTTTTTTTTTTTTTTTTTTTGCGCTACTTTTTAAAATTTTGGTTATGACCTTTAGTTTATGTTAGGGATACCTGTAGGTGATGTTAGAGATACCTTTAAGTTATGTTAATAATATATTTATGCCCAAATTTCATACATTTAGATTATGTTAGGGATACCTTTATGTTATGTTAGAAATACCTTATTTATAACATAGTTGTGTTACACATTTTGTACACAAGGGTATCTCTAACATATCATAAAGGTATCTCTAACATAACCTAAAGGTATCCTTAACATAATGTAAAGGTATGTGACCTGGAGCGAATTAAGGGTATTAAATCATGATTAATTACAAAGGTATTGTTAACATCACATAAAGATATCTCTAAAATCACCTAAAGGTATCCTTAACATAACGTAATGGAATCAGAATTTCAAAGGTATCATTAACATCACCTAAAGATATCCTTAACATAACGTAAATGTATGTAACCTGGAATCAGGATTTCAAAGGTATTATTAATATCACCTAAAGGTATCCTTAACGAGTGAATTTGGGTGCGTAGGACGCGCGTGGGAGCGCGTGAGTGCGTCGACCCGGTTGCACGGATCCCAAATTTGTGCAACTATTGCATAAAAGTATTTGTGTTCTTTAATAGATCCCAACCATAATTAACAACATGAGTTTTAATGATGTGATTCAATGTAACCGAATAAATTAAAAATAGGAAAACATTCCTAATTCGACCACTTGGAAATTGGGTATGAAGAATTTAGAATTCTTGAATCTATTATTTCTCAGTAAAAACTTGAGTAAGATAGTTCCATGAATCACATTTTATGGAAATTAAATCAATTAATGTGGACCAACTCCTAATTTTGATATTAATTGATGTGAATGTCAGACATTAAATCATCAAATTGCATGTAAACATGCTACAGTACGAAAACTCCAAATCTATTCTACGATGATAATTCGAAATTGAGAAAGACGACAATCATAAAATGGAAGCATATGTTTTTAACTGATATGGTTTACCAAACTGTCAGATTCACCATTAATCACAACTGTAGAGAGAATACAGAACGTGGAATGAGAAATCTAATGTTTGGGGACCATATCTATCTCCTTATAATAATAAAGATTCCTTTATTTTTAATTTGGTCCCTCAACAAATTGAAAATCATCTAATGGTATCTACACATAAAAATCCATGAATATTATGATACTCATGTAAGTCCATAGCTTAAACTTTAGTAGATCACTTTAATTGGGTTTCATTTAGACAACTATACATATTTAATTTGACATGTGGAAACCCAACATATATTGGTTTTATCCAACAGTGAAGGCTTTTGTTTTTAAATATATACGTGTATTGATTTTAAGTGGTACAAAGATTAAAGGGGATGAATGAATCTCTCCCCAATTTTTACACATTTGTTGAATTTTCTACGTTAATCGAAAGCTAATGCACCTTACAGCACATGTTGCAGTGCAACTACACTATGAGAGAATGCAGCTTGCTAACTGCTCAGAGTTCTTTTGTAGCGAAATATACCTTTGGATAGGGTTCCAAGATAATTTAAGCTTTTGAACAAAATGAACAAGGATGTGTACTATATGAGATGACCGACATAGGTAAGATGAATGCAACACATGTATGTAAAATGTAGCACAAAATGCACAAAGCTTATAGTTTTTTGGGATGGTGTAATCCATCTACGTCCACTTTCAAGGAGGAATTTCACTAAGCTTTGCTTGATTTAAAGGACTCAACTCCTAACAAACACTCGGCCTAACAAGAACACCTACTAAAACTCTTACTTCCACATAGATTTCAACAACTTTGAAGGCTGACCCATACAAAATCTCTTCAACACACACATGATTGGTTCAACCTACATAGGATTGTTGTCTTTAACACAAACAACTATACTTCTTAAGAAAAACTTTCTAGCAATTGAGGATACCTAAAACAACCAAGCAAACAAAAAAAAGGTAAATAAAAGGAAAATGGTTTCTTCAACTATTGCTAGAAGCAAGTCTTCTTGTGATATGATCTTTGAATGTTAAACTAGACTATTTCTGTGGTTGAGTGACTAAAAACACTTGAACTTGAACTTTTGAGATTTAGAGTTTCTACTTGAACTTTAGAGAGTTTGTAATTTTAGGTTTTTAGTAATTGTTTCAGTCTTCTCATCTTCTATTTATAGGAGAGGAGATATACCTGTTTGAGGGAGATATATATATATTCCTTATCATATCAAATTCATCAAGCTTGCCAGAGTACATACATTAGAGCAGCCCCAGCACTGCGCTGGGCTGCGTGAATGATCTTAGATTTGGACTCCAGCAAGGCGCCACCTTTTGCGCCACATTACATTTGTGAACAGTGCGGTGCCACAAGTGGCACCGCACTGTTCTACGCTACTTTTTTTTTTTTTTTAATTTTTGTATTTATTATATATTGTGGAGCTATTTTATAATATTTGAGATAGTACAATTGTATTTTGTCAACACAAATTGTGATATAAAATTATAATTGAAATGATAATTTGAACAACATGAATACAAGAAAAATTGTACAACACGGATGATCATTTGAACAACACGAATGGTAATTTGAAAAATTGAAATGATCGTGAGTGATCGTTTCTCAACATGGATAGTGAAAATTAGTGAAACGAGAAGCAATTACATAAAATTACTAATAATAAATTAAAATGCAAAAAAATACAACATTACATTACTGAAAAATAAATTACAATACATTTGTAGGAAAAATATTCTAATTCAGAAAATTAAGAATTATGGCTATGTAACATCTATTTCCCTTTCAATAAAAATAAGTTTTTGTTTTTATTTTCATTTTATCTTAAATTTCATTCAATTACTCCTATAACTTTTTATTTATACAATTTGAATATAAATAATAAAAATTGTATTAAAGAACTTGTAGGTGTAAATATGTTAATCAATTATAATATATTTGAAAAATATGATTAAATAAATTCATAATTAAAAATATAATGAAATATTCTTTTTTACTGTAAAAAGTAGTGCAGAGTGCTGGAGATGAAAATACTGTTTCTGTACTACTTTAGTGCAAAATCTGCACTAAAGTAGTGCTAGTGCTGGAGATGCTCTTAATCAGCTCTAGAGTTTGTATGAAGCAAGCTTGTCCTTTTCTCGTAGCTCTATTAAAACGACTTGTACTATTGTCGCAGCTTTTGCAGTTTTTCGAAACTAGGTGTAAACAATGCATTAGTCGATTGTACAACTCCTCTTGTTTTGTCTCTAGTAGCTCTAGCTTAAACTTTTAGGTGACTGGATTTGTGACTGAAGTTGTTCTTCCTATTGATTTCAGTGAGAGATATTGCATGCAACCTTTCAGACTTTTGCAACTTCGAGCCTTCTTTCAGCAACGCAGCATCCAGTCTGCCGCTAAACTTTCAGCATGCAACTTGCAGCGCTATTCTGCATTGTTTTTAGCACTGTTTCTAAAACAGCTTGCAGCTTGAGCTTTCAGCATCTTTTTTTACAGAAACAAACTAACGTTGACACAACCTTATTATAAGGTTTATTTAAACAAAGAGTAAAAAAGAGGTACTCTAAAATCCTATTACAACTGCATTTTATCTCATCAATATCCAAATATGGATATATATATCATGATTATGGATCGATTACAATTTCTAAGATTTGCTTGATAAAGCATTACGAGAAATTAATGCACTTTCCGTTGGAAATTAATTATTAGATTTTCTAGATTTCATTTGTAATTCTAATAGAGTTGTTCTCTTGATACGGTGTCATGTGCGACAGCACCCAAGCCCACGGTGGAAAAAAAACTCATACTGATAGTTCTAAAAGACGACAAAAACTTTTATGCATCAAGTGCATGGATCCTAGATCCATGCACCTAACCCGATCTGTGCATCCCACGCGTCCTCACGCGCTCCCACGCGCCTGGGCGGATGCGATCAAATTCGCTCCTTAAGGATACCTTTTAATTATGTTAAGCATACCTTTCAGTTATGTTAAGGATACATTTTAGTTATGTTATGGATACCTTTGAAATCCTAATTCCAGGTTACATACCACGTTATGTTAAGAATACATTTTAGTTATGTTAAGCATACATTTAGGTTATGTTAAGGATAGCTTTAGCTATGTTAAGAATACCTTTTGATTATATTAATTATACTTTTAGGTTATATTAAGAATACCCTTAGGTGATGTTAAGGATACCTTTGAAATCCTGATTCCAGGTTACATACCATGTTATGTTAAGAATACCTTTTAGTGATGTTAAGCATACATTTAGGTTATGTTAAGGATATCTTTAGTTATGTTAAGAATATCTTTTGATTATATTAAGCATACTTTTAGGTTATGTTAAGAATACATTTAGGTGATGTTAAAGATACCTTTGAAATCGTGATTCTAGGTTCCTTTAAAATCCTGATTTGATACCCTTATAATTCGCTCCAGGTCACATACATTTACGTTATATTAAGGATACTTTTAGGTTATGTTTGTAACACCCCGTTTTCAAGAAAACCTGCATTGCATATTTCACAAAATTTCTTTTACCTTTTAATTGAAATAATTCGAAGTGAACTCTTATGTTATTTAAAGTTATGATTTACGTATTATGTTGTGCTCGATGATTTTTACGTATTGTATGATCTAATATTTTCTTTCGAGATTTTAAAGTATTTTGCAGGATTGCTCACGGAGGAAACCGAGTTTGATCTCAACTCACTCGACAAACATGGATAAAGTAAAAAGATAAGATATTGATAATTTAGATAAATTAAAATGATATTAGGTTTGTATGCTATGCTTGCTTGCTTGTGGCATAAATGCTCTAGATTTATGAAATCTTAAACATGATATTTATATGTGATTCTATGTGTGATAAAATAATTTACTTAAAATGTATTTATGTATCAAAATATGTTCTTTTACACAAGTAAATCATATGAATAAATTACCTTCTTTTGCAATGAAATTTATTTAGTAAATACTTTTGTGTAAATTATGCTATTGTAAACTTTTTTTTAATTTCTTTATATAAATAAAATAAGTATACATAGGTATATATATGTATATATATATATAAGGTTGTGCGTGAGTGGAGCTACATAGATGTATATATATTTATATAGTACAGGATAAGTTAGGAAATATCAATCTAATAAAAATAATTAAGTAAATAAAAAAGGAAAAGGAAAAGAAAAATAATTGAATATATAGATATACACACATGCATGATGGTGACTAAGCTTATGTTAGGCCACCTCCTACTACAATATGCATGACTAATCTAAATTGGTAACACCTCCTCCTACACATCCTGCACCTCATCCTAGATTAGAATACGTTCCCTTGGGTAATGACTAACCAAAAGTGAAATTAAGAAATCACTTCTTACGCTAGCAAACTAGAAGGAGATATCTTCACAAAAGTGCTAAAGCAAAAGCTCTCCCCTTACAATATTGAAGGTATTTTGGGTTAAATCTTCTAAGTTTGTTTTTTAATTCTTATGTTCTCTGCCTTGTGGTATATATTATGCAGTCCAAAGATGTTCTTTAGCACTAGGTTGAGAATATTTTCTTGATAAATTGTATAAATTTGCAAGGAAATGCATATACCATTAGTTGATAGAAACCACTCTGTTCTGTTATTTTCTGGAGGATCTTGGAATTTATTTTAGCTAAATTTTTTTAACACAGTCTAGTATATGAAGTATAGAACATACATGTTAAATTTCAGAATATTTGGAGTTGATCTCAATTTACTATGAATTTTCAAACATGACCCTATTTTGCAGTAAATTCATTCTGTTTTTAGGTCTTAATCAGACAATTTTATTGAACTGTATGCTTTGAATTGTTGTAAGAAATTTTACTATATTTCAGTAAATGTTCTTAGGTACCTACAAAAATTTATTATGAAATTTTTGGAGTTTGGTACGAATTATTCCAAATTTTATAAGATAACATGTTTTCTGCAGAATCAATGGTCTGTTTTCTGTCAATTTCTGAAATTCATAACTATTTATCTACACCATATTCATATGTTATATTCTACTATATTGTAGAAATTGATCTTAGAAACATAATAAAATCTACCTAATCAATTTTGGAGCACAATTGTATTTGTAGGGAATTTTATAAGAAACTCTGATTTCAGCCTATGTTTTGCACTAATTACAGTTAACTTTTAAAATTCATATCTAATTATGTGAACCTTATTCATGCTTGAAAGTTTTATGTGTTATACTTCAGTGTGTTATCTAAACTCTGTTAAAATATGAAAAGTTTTCACCAATCCTATAAGGTAGGATAAATTCTTAATTGAAAGTTGATTTCTAGCTGAAATTCAAGTGGAAAACTAGTTAGATAAATGATTTTTAATTCTTTGTACAAGCAACTAAAATCTATGAATTTTCAGTATGTTAACCTAAATGAAGATATATGATCATATGAATAATATTGTGATTTTAGGAATTATATATATGAATTATTAAAATTGTTACATCTTCATATGTCATTTTAGGACTAAAATTGCTAGTTTGAATATCTAAAGTTTAAATTATAAGTGTTGATTTGTTTTATATAAAATCATGTTAATATTTACATTTGGTATGAAGTCTTTGTATTTAATTACTAATGATTATGCTTTAGATTAAATAACCTAATATAAGATACAAAATATCATGTTATATGACATAAGAAACTAAATGATTAAGTGTGTCGAGTGCAGTCGAGACAACCGGTGAATCCTGAAGCAATCCTCGAGCTGTCATCTTAAAGTGGGTAACTTCTATACTCTACTATGCGTTGATAATTAAATTAGTAAGTTATGTATGAAAATCTACGACTGAAGCTCCGTAGTTATAACCGGTAGTTGCTTCACTATCGGGCGACGACCATAAGGGCCATAGTGCCTTGTCTACGAAAGCAAGGTTTAGTGGGCGAGCGACTCCCACATTCCTTTATGTTATGTATGGTCCAGGGTGAGCGTGCCCAACAGACATGTAGTATGTACTTAATAATTTAATTGTTTCAATGAATATTAGAGAGTACAGTTATCCCACTGGGATCCCTCTCCGGAGGTGTCTCATGATTCTACTTTTAATATTTTCAGGCTCGGCGTATGATGACGTGGACGTGTAGTGAGCTGATCTATCTTTCCATCACTCCTTCAATGTTTAAGTACCTAAACGATACTTACTTTTAAGAATAATATTACGTTTTGATATATGATAGATGATGGGCCTAGACTTGTATTTTGGTACAATATGTTTGTTCTATTATGTTATCTTATGTAGGTTTGTTTGAACGTTTAACCTAGAAATGTAGGTAAAACACGAGTTTTGGAAATAATTGAGTTATGTTTAAAAGAAAAAAAAATACCTCGTGTTTTCCTTTCAGACTTCCGCTGTAAATTATTTTATGAATTCTTTAATTAGTAAGTAAGTAAAGGGTGACGGCCTGATTTCCAATTAATGGGGATCGGGGCGCCACAATGTTAATGATACTTTTATGTTATGTTAGAGATACCTTTGTGTACAAAATGTGTAACACAACTACCTTATGGATAAGGTATCTCTAACATAACATAAAAATATCATTAACATAACCTAAAGGTATGTCTGACGTAAAGTAAATGTATGAAATTTGGGCATAAAGGTATCCTTAATAACCTAAAGGTATCCCTAAACATTACCTAAAGGTATTCTTAACATAACCTAAAGGTATGTCTAACTTAACGTAAATGTATGAAATTTGGGCATAAAGGTATACTTAACGTAACCTAAAGGTATTCTTACACATTACATAAAAGTATTCTTAACATAACTAAAAGTCATGACGACTAAAATTGAAAAAAAGTTAGCGCGAAAAAAAAAAAAAATAGAAGCGGGTCGGATTACCCGGATCCGACCCGGTTGCATGGATCTAAGGTCCATGCACCTGATGCACAAGAGACTTACTCCTAAGAAACATATTTATAAATAAAAATCAGATACTTATATTGACCGTGTCCGGGATATGACATTTCGCCACAAACCGCTGTTTTTTTTCAAGCAAGCCATGGTTGTGTCCAAGTTATATGATTTTATTTCCCCGACCTGATATACCCATGATCTACCTCTATGCATCCCCACACATCCCACATGCCTGTCAATGTGCAGTACCTAAATCTATATGCATGATATCCTCTACGTTTATATTCATTGAATTTAATTTAATTTAATAAAAATGTTCCTTTGTATAACCTTTTTCTTTTTTGCATAAATTATTATAAGGTTTGTGATTGTACTACTTATATTTCTGAGAGTATGACTTGGATGTATACCCAAATGTATTACTTGTTTACTTGAAATTATATATTACTTTGTTTTATTAAAAGATTAATACAATTGGAAGATATTACTTAAGTTTCTTTGAAACATAAGGTAGTATTCATAAAACTAAAATACATTACAACTTAATAGATATCATAATACTTTGACAAAGTCACGTGTGATCGTTTCATATAATGGTGATATTTGTACGTGTAATATTAGATTAAATTTTTTTATAAGGTCATACTTTATATTATAGATACGTTTTGAATTGAATTGGATTATAAGAACATATGTAATAAAATTTGTGAATATTATGTAATATATTTCTACTTTTATATATTATATATACATATACAAAATAGAGGAAATTGGGTAAAATACCACAAACCCTATAAGCAATACATTTTTTACCATTGAATATAATATATTATCACTTTCTACCACTAAATATAACAAATTGTCACTTTCTACCACTTATTTGACTTGGTCTTATTTGAATAGTTACAATTATGAGGAAATAATGATTTTTTCTTACAACATATACGGATGTCAATAAAAGTGGATTCTTTTTTTTTTTTTACTTCTTCATATGCATTATTAGATGAGATTCTTTATTTTTTTTTATTTGATATTACATACATTCACGTGAAAACAGTAAAAAATTGAAAAAAATTTCACTTTGCAATGTGATTTGATATTACATACATTCACGGGAAAACAGTAAAAAATATCACCTTTTAAAGAGAATAGAGATGAAAGTGTAGATTCATTAAAAAAATAAAAATTGAAGAAGCAATCATTGTCACAACCTTCCTCAAGAATCAAGTAAGTTTTTATAAATTATTTTATCCGTTTTAATATTTAGTTAGTGTAGAAAATTGTTAATGGTACAATTAAACTGTGGGATATTATTAATTTAGTTTAATAGAGGGTTTCATGAATTTTTATTATTATTTTTATTACTCGAAAATTAGTGTTGGACACATATATAATGTTAATCGAACATTAGGATTAGTCTGCAAGTATATTTTTTGGTCCACGAACATTTTACTCGAACTTTACAATATGGGTTATTCGAACTTTACACATATATTGCATTGTGTCTCGAACATTGAATTGGGTTACTCGAACATTTTGAATTGGGTTACTCGAACATTTTATTAAGGTTACTCGAACATTTTATTAAGGTTACTCGAACATTTTATTAAATTTACTCGAACATTATATTAAGGTTACTCGAACATTATATTAAGGTTACTCGAACATTATATTAGGGTTACTCGAACTTTGTATAATGTTCGAGTAACCCACTGAAATTTCTGTAATTTTAAATTTTCCTAATTTTTTTTTTACTTATATAGGTCAAATTAATTAGAAGAAGATGGCTTTCTCAGTAGTGGTGTAGTTTGGAGGTTATGGGAAGGTTTACAATATGTAAACGGTTCTCAAACATTGATTCATCTTCAAACAATGACATATATCGATTTATTGAGCTTAGTTCACGGATTTGTTCTAGCCGACATGAATTGTTGGGGCTATTTGATTCATTATCTAGTTGAAATCAATGGAAGATTGAAGAAGAAGAAAATTAAGGATGATTTAGATTTGAAGCAGGCGTTTTCAACCGTTGATGAGGTTCTAGTTGTTTTTATTTCTTTGAAAAGCATGCAAGTCGGAGCATTAGGGGGATCCACATTTTCCGTTCATGAACAATATAATAAAGGTCCTCAAAGTTTTTTTCCATTCACAAACAAAGTGGAGCGTCAAAATTTCAATGTCAACATGGGAGAGAACTGGATTTTTTCAAATATTCTTTTAGGACTACAGAGCGACGAAGGATTTTATTCAAAATGGGGTGTTGGAGATGGGATAGAAGACACTTTTGTTGGAACGTCTTCAAATCAACAAAGGGAGCCTTGGGTGGCATCATCCAGACGAGTTGATGCTATTAATTTGAACAATTTGGAAGATGTTGAGGCACACGGAAATGGACCGCAGCAAGAAGAGCAGGATGATCGAGTCAGTATGTAAACATTTATGAACTTAGCATAATGTATTATTTGTGTTTATTGTGATTAACAATGTTGTGTGTTTTTGTTGTAGATCCAAACAATGAAGAAGATGACTTTGCACTTGATGAAGATGTAGAGGCAATGTTGGATCAAGAGCAACGGGAGGCATATGAACAATTTTGTGATGACGTAATGAGAGCGGAATGGTATATTCCCGACATTCCATCATTCGATGAGTTACCTTCTTGTTCAGAGATTGATCGTGCTCCCCAAGGACTGCAAAAAGGATTGACTTTTGGTAGTAAGACCGAACTAAAAAATGTTGTTGGGTTCTATCATTTGGAGAATCAGGTTGAATATCGTGTGGATCATTCGGACAAACACCGATGGTATGTGAAATGCAGCCACAAAAATTGTCCATTCATACTCACTGCCTCTGAAAAACATGGTATTTGGAAAATCTCCAAAGTTGTCCTGCCCCACACTTGTTCATATGAGTTGAACGCCGGTGCTCCCCGTAGACTTTCATCCACTTTAATTGTTGATTACTTCGTCGAGAGGCTCCAAAAAGACAAATCAGATGTTTCCACTAGAGACATAATTCGAGAAATGAGCCAACATGGCTTGAATTTGAACTACAGATTTGCATTAACTGCAAAACGTCACGCCATGGAACTGTATACGGAGATCCGAAGAAGTCATTCAACATGCTTCCTGCGTATTTACAGATCTTGAAGGAAACCAATCAGGGAACACATACTGCACTAGAGACGCATAAAGGTGGAAAATTCAAGTTCACATTTTTTGCATTAGGTGCATCCATTCAGGGATTTGCTCAGTACTCGAGACCTGTGATTGTGGTTGACGGTTGTCATTTGAAGGGACAATTTAAAGGAATTGGATTTGTTGCTGTTACGAAAGATGGAAACGAGCAAAATTTTCCACTCGCTGTTGGGATAGGAAGTGTTGAGAATGATGAATCCTGGACATGGTTCTTTCGTAATGTTTGAGAAGCATTTGGGTGTCCAGATGACCTATTGATTGCGTCTGATCAACACGCAAGCATCAGTAATGCCATTGAGAATGTATACCCGGAAGCAGCCCATGGACTTTGTTGTTTCCATCTTCAACAAAATTTAGCCAAGTATGGAGCACATTTAGTCGGACTATTCCACAGGGCTGCTTATTGTTATGATGAATGTGATTTTGATAGGTATGTTTTCCTCCATTGTTTTTAAGCTACATTTTTTTAAATAAGTGTACCAAGCTGCCGAGTAAAAAAGTTTATTATTTCTACAGGTACATTAGTTTTGTCCACGACAGTGGAATTTTGGGAGCTATTGAAGCCTTAAAAAAGGCCAAAGCAACGAGGTGGTCTCGCGTCAAATGTCCTGTTCGACGATATAACTTCATGACATCAAATGTTGCCGAGGTTTGGAATTCTCGTCTCGTTTGGGCAAGAAAGTTACCCGTTTGTGCCTTCTTGGAAGGCGCTGCTCGATGGATTATTGAAAAGTGGTTTGCTGAGAGGCGGATAGGGGCTGAAAAAAGAGAACAAACTTTCACGAAGGCAGCACACGACAAGTTAGCCGACCTCATGAGCAAAGGCCTACAAATGGAAGTGGACAGACTTGGTCGAGGTAAATTCAAGATCACAGATGGGCGAAAACTATTTCTAGTTGATCTTACCGGCCTCGTTTGCAGTTGTAAGGTTTTCCAAAGCGAGTTGATTCCATGCGCGCACACATGTGCGGCCATCAGGTTCTATGCACACCAACAATTTCTATCTTAAACTATGTTTTATGTCATTTTGGGAATTAATATGTTTTTTGTACCAGTTATTCGAAGGAGTCAGTCGTATCATATGTGTCTCCTTACTACACGACATCCTGGTTGAGGGGTATGTGGTCAGGAGAAGTTATGCCTGTTCCCGGCCCTGACTGTTTGGGTACTTGATGAAGATACGCGCCTAACTGTTTGTGTTGCGCCTGATCAACCAAAACAGGCCGGCCGACCCAGAACTAGGAGAATACCTTCAAGTGGAATAAATTCGGGGGCACGTCGAAGTACATCCGTTATATGTACTGGTTGCAGGTCAACCTGGTCACAACATTACCACATGTAGTCAGCCGATGGCCCCACCTTCACACCAACATGAAGATTTGGACGATGAAGATAATCTGCCAGCTCAAACTCAAACGAAAATAAGAAGAAAGAAGAAATGTTCTGTTTGTGGCTCAGACACGCACACCAGAAGGAAATGTTCTGTCTATTTGAGTCAACTGCAGGACGCTGGAAATCTTCATTGATTGTGTTTGAGTATGAGTTGAGTCATTAGGGCTTGTGTTGACAAATTGATAGTCTACATATGTATAAAACACCTCAAGTCAAATATTTAAAAAGTTCAATTGTTCAACATAATTTCTACCAGTTATTCAACAGATATGTAAAAAACTAATATGTACCAAAACATCTACTCAAAAAAATCTGCAGGACAAGTGTCTCCGGGGGTGGAGTGTCGGAAAATGGTCAACACTATTAACTTCGGAGAGCTTTGACACCTCGATATTTTGCCAACGTCGATCGAGGCCACTCCCCTGTAAGGGAGCTCTCAACGCCCAATATGGCATACACACCACACGAGATGCAATCTTTCTGCTAATAACAGAATTCCTTCCTATACATGTGGATAGGCCACTCTCCTGTGATGGTCTACGTCCAATAATGACCATGCTCGGCTGTCTTTTGATAAAAACCTGTGTACTCTAACAAAGCTGGCAACACACGACAAAGTGGGAGGGTCTGCCTGGTGCGTAGCTCTTGTATCTCCAGTGTTTCCCTCCACCTAAGGCTGTCCGCCAGAACAATGCGTGCACTTACCAAGTCGATCTCACAAAACACCCAATGCCCGTCTAGGTTAATGATAGTGTATACCTGATGTCAAAAGTAAGGGGGAAAATAAAAAATTAAGTACTTAATGATATCAAATATTATCCTGAACACGAAAAATGATATCGTTATATCTTACCGCCCGGATGTGCTCCCATCACGGCTTCATGGATCTCCACTTAGGCTTCAAACCTCTAACATACAGAGCCAAGCGCTCAAGATCCTGGGGGCTAAAATCCTCCTTCAAGGGACTCTTGTACATGGTGTCCGGATCTCACCTACATGCTTCTTCTTCCATATCTCCTCACAGGCTTCCTGTGCATTTAAACTCAAGAAACATGAGACAACATTACAGAAGGCAAAAAAATGAAATCTTGGCGAAATGACTTACAAAGAAATGTGTATCCACCAACTGGATCCGGGCTGACAGCCTAAGCGGCACACGAACACCAGCAAAGATAGGAATACTCTGAAGTATTCCTAGGTATGCATCAATTGGCTACGAGATGAAAATTAAACGAATTACATGAAAATTAAACGAATTACATAAAAATTAAACGAATTACGAGTGGATGGTCAAATTAAGCGACCATCATTTTTACAAAACAGAAATTACCTCATAATTGAGGTCCTGAGTTGGATCCATAACTGCCCTGAACCAATCCGCACCAATAGGGTATCCCACACCGACATTCCGACTTGAAAAAGAATATATAGTTAAGAGGCGTGAATAATATGAAAATACAGGTTATTCAAATTCCAAGGCTCTTACCTGTCTTTATCGGACTTCCTATCGTCATCATTGACATCAATCCACGCCTTCAAATCCTTCAATCGGAGTTTGGCTACCATCTGCTCCTTTGCACAAATGAATGGACTGCGGGCAACAGCTGATGCCGCCCTGTGTCTCACGTCACGCAGGTGACCATCAGTGGAGTGGATGTGCAAACTCTTGGAACGAAGGTCCTCACCACCTCCCTCGTCCTCCGGACTGTCATAATCGGACAAGTGTTCCGAAGGCGCCTTATCATCTATGTCCGGACCAGAGCCGATGTCAAATGGTACGACACCTGAACCGCTCATACCTGTCTGAAAAACTCGGTCAGCTGGGGTGGACTGATGCTGTGTGGGCTGCATAGCCTCCCACTGGGGTCCACGCTGACGGATCATATGCGGGGCGCTGCCACTGAGGCTGTGAAGGCTCCGGTCTACTATATCTGTCGGAATATGTCTCATGCGGGTGATGGTACGACCATATCTCCTGCTGGATGATACCGGGTATCAATAACTCCAGCCGCTGAGACTCAGCGGCAACCTCGTTTCTGTTGAACCCGTGAACCTGGTTCAATAGATCGCTGAGTCCATATGCCGTTGATTTCTGTAAATCTTTGAACTGAGATCCCATCCAGCGTGTCAGCCGTGAAAATAAGTAGTTGTTTCATCGGGATGACTCCCCATGATCCACCGGAGCTTGATCTCTGGCCTCATGATATGTAAAATCCAGCTCCGGGCACCTCTCCGCAATGGGTCTAGCGCGAATGGGTTGCTCGTCAACGAAACTCTGATGCCCCTGAACGTACGTGTCCTGCTCGGTGGTCTGAATGTCCTGGTCCTCGTCAATGAGACTCGATCGGATGCCCCTGGACCGTCTACCCTCTACCCTCGTCGTGGTGCGTCTGCCTGCACGAGTGTTCGGTCTCGTGGAAGGACCGACTTGATCCGTATCAATCTCCTGTGCACGGCGACGTGTTGTAGGAGCATTAGTGGGATGACGAACACGTCGCTGCTTGACAAGCTGTACTCCCTCGCTGATGTCCTGGTCAATGTCTCTCATATAGGGCTGCAACATCTCCTCAGGTGTGGGAATGAGACGCTCAATACACTCCAGACCCTACGAAGAAAAGACAAATGTTGTGTTCTTAGTGAAAAGTTCTTCACAAGCAAGCGTTCAGGAAAAATATATAATTAACATTAATATAAAATACCTTTTCATCGAGAAGATGTGTGACGTCGACCACAGACCTCATGGTGGACCACTTCAAACACCTCGACATGTATAAGGATGTGGCCATTCTGGACCCGGCAAACTCCACTGTCCTGGGGATTGCTTCAAAAGCTCATAATTGTAAAATAAACAAGATATAATTTCAGGGCTGCAAAATCAAAAATAATATTTTAAGAACAAAAATAATCTTACACATACCATGAGGGCTGTCAAGAACCCAGTAGAAGTGGTATGCCTGGACACCAGATGAACGCTGGGGCATAATAGTTTTCGGATAGTTGTCCATGTATTGTAACAGTATGAGATATGATATCTTGCCCCATGGGAAGGTCTCCCATAATTCAGGCTGCTCAACCAAGTCCCACACCCACATATCAACAAGGGACTTCCCGGCGTCCACACCGAGTACTATACAATACAAAATGAGGATATTGGCGATCTTCAATGAATCAACCGCACTATCCATAAACTCGTCGGCCTGAAATCTTGAACGGATCTCTACAACGGTCACTCGAGAAGTGCCGACAAAGACTATAATAAACTGACCCCTCAGGTGGACAATGATCCCTGGACGGGTCGAAGACCGAATCATCGAATTTCAGCCCAGTGATCAAAGCGAACTCGATCTTCGAGAACCAACAAGGTTGATGGTCTCGACCAACTACAAACCATCTATCATCCAGAGGCGTGCCTGGAACACGTACCTCTCGTGACATAAGCACATGAAGGAGGGCCTTACAAGACTCCCTATTTGTACCCCATCTCAGAAAATGTCCGAATGAGGAAGCGACAAAGTCCTGCTCATATCGACGACCTATAGCACGCAGCTGTGTCTTGATATCATCAAGGACAACGAGTCGGACATATCCATTAATATAGGCCATGCGACCCTGGCAAACCGCACGAACCCACGAGTACTCGAACTATACATTTCAAAGAATAGAGGACAGATTTATATCATATTTCTCTAAAAATACACTTTACAGAAACCTCAACAAAAAATAAAAAGGTTTACTGATTTTCAGATATTCGAACAATAAACGATTTACTGATTTTCAATACTCGAACAAATAAAAGTGTATGCCGAACAACAAAAAGGCTTCCTCGAAAAAAAAAATTCAAGAGTTATAGGGTTACTCGAACAATTTCAAATTCAATAGCAAATTGTTCGAGTAACGTTTAATTAAAGGGTTACGTGAATAATACTCTATTGTTCGAGTAGGGTTCAATTTTAAGTGTTACTCGAAAATTTGCTATTATTCGAGGAACATATAAGTTAAAGGGTTATTCGAACAATACCCTATTGTTCGAAGTACAATTCAAAATGTTCGAGTAGCGTTGAAAGTAAAGGGTTACTCGAACAATATGAATTGTTCGAGGAACTACCAAAATATTGTTCGAGTAGCGTTGAAAAACAGGGTTACTCGAACAATATCAATTGTTCGATGAACGCTCAAATATTGTTCGAGTAACCAAGAATGTTCGAGGAACTTTGAACATTTTTTGCAGATTTCAGCCTAAAAATTTAGATATTTTCCAACAAATTCCTCTAAACATGCGAAGACGAAACATTCACTATAAAAAACATTTAATAGATTTTCAAAATTAACTCTAAACATTCACTCTAAACACACATTAACAAAAATCTATCTCACAGTTTCAAATAGATATTCAACTTCACTAATAGATATTCAAAGTTTCGAATCTAACCTGGTTTGCCATTCCTCGAAAATTTACGTTCCAAGAATCTTCCTTCCACGAATTTGAGGCACAAGGTAATTTTTTTTTTTTTTTTGCTGTAATTTTTCAAATAGGAACTCTCTCTCTCTCTCTCTCTGTAATTTTTCGAAGAACAGGAGGAAGGAAGGTAAAAGTGTGGGGTGGGTGTGGGGTTGGTGGGCCATAATTGCCCCATTAACTCACCAATGATAGGAGAGAGAATCACTTTTTCAAATTTTAGTGGTATTTTGTGGTATTTTGTTATAATAAGTGGTATATTGAGACATTTTTTTATATTAAGTGGTAAAATTAAAACTACTTATATCAAAAGTGGTAATTTTGGTTGCTAACTCTACAAAATATTACCTTATATATAAATATATTAATTATTAATATACACAAAAGTATTATATAATTTATTATATGTAACCCAACCCTCCTCATCAAATGATAGATATGTGTGACGGTCTCATCCAAGATCCTGTCTAATATTGTAGAGGATATACATTAAAATCTAAAAATAGAATTCTTAATTTTCATCATATGTTTAGAACAAGACACCTTGAAAAGAAAACTGAAAACACAAGAGCTCTGTGTTGAGTCGTAAGAGGAAGAGAGGGAGAAAAAAAAAGAAAGGATAATGTATAAAGAGGTCAGGACAGGTCGGGTCGGTGGAGAGTCACTCTATTTAATTTCATTCTCCAAATAGGCAAGTGAGAATAATAAGATATGAGACTAATCAAAGTTAATAAATAGGTGAGGTAGGTCTCCACACAACTACAACTAGAAGAGAGGGAGAGGGAGAGAGAGATGGGAGAAGAGTATGGGCATGATGGGTTGAAAGAAGGAGGAGGAGGAGGAGCACACTTTGTGCTGATCCATGGGATTGGTGGGGGGGCATGGTGCTGGTACAAAATGAGCACCCTCATCCATAATTCTGGCTACAAAGTTACATGCCTTGACCTAAAAGGAGCTGGCATCGATCCTACTGATCCCAACACAATTCTTTCCTTTCATGATTACAACAAACCCCTTATTGATTTCCTCTCTTCCTTGGATCATAATCAACAGGTCCATCTCTATACCTTTCTTTCTTCTTCTTCTTTTTTTTCCCACACCTGCACCTGCACCTGCACCTGCTCCTTATGGATTATTATTCACTCCTTTTCATTTGTATATACAGGTGATTTTGGTAGGCCACAGTGCTGGAGGCCTTAGTTTAACTGATGCTATCATTAAGTTTGGCTCTAACAAAATCAAGCTTGCTATTTTTATTGGAGCCACCATGTTGAAATCTGGCTTTCTTACTGATCAAGATATTCAAGATGTAAGTTTTCTTTCTCCAACTAAAATAGACTAAGTCTCTTGTGAATCATCTGCATGGATCTGATCTTAGATCCATGCACCCGGGTCGAATCCGAGTTAGGAGGAACGGCTCCTTTTTTTTTTGCGCATGATTTTTAAAAATGTTCACATACCAATAGGTTATGTTAGATATACTTTTACATTATGTTTGACATACCTTTAAGCTATGTTAAACATACCGTTCAGCCCAAATTTCATACCTTTTTTTTTCGCTTGATTTTTGAATTTTGACACCTACCACAACGTTATGTTAGAAATACCTTTACGTTGTGTTAGTACATTTGTATATAGTTAGACATACTTTTATATATGTTGGACATATCTTTGTATATGTTAAACATATTTTGGTGTATAGTTAGATCTACCTACATAAGGTATGTTTAACATAACACAAAGGTATGTCTAACTATACATAAATGTAGGTCTATTGGAGCGAATTTTGGATGAGTTTCAGCGCGAGTCTCAGGCGCGTGGAAGTGCGTGAGCGGGTCGATCCGGTTACACGGATCTCAGATCCTTGCAATCGGTGTATAAAAGTTTTTGTAATATTTTTTTGCTTCACTCTGTTTTGACTTTTATATTCCAAGTTGCATCAAAAAAAAAAAAAAAATCTGTTTTTCTTGTCTTGATTTGGTTTTCTCTTCCCTCTATTATGGAATATAGGTACAATTATATATATCTCGCAACTACTTTTTTAATATTTATGAAACCTCACCAGAATACAATTTTTCATTTTCCATAAGTTTTCTAATTATTGGATGGTTGGTAAAAAATACGAAATTCCGAACGAATGTTATTAGAGTGATCCATATCTAAGTGAATAATGCCATATAATTAATTTGATGAAAATGCATTTAATTTGTACCATATGAAAATTAAGGATCAATTTTAATTAGGGAAAATTAGTTGAAGTGCTCAATTACAAGATTAATGAGTCCCCAATCTGTATAAATTCTATGTTAATACTCTATTGAATTTACCTGCATGTGGTCAGACGCACACTACTATATTACCTATTTATTTATTGGCACAAAACAAGCTTTTGCCTCTAAACTGCATGTATTACCAATAATTTTGATATCATATTTCAAATATTTTAAACAATATAGTTTATTTCTGACATTGACATTAGATTATGTTATATATTCATTAATGAAAAGAATATTAGAAAATATCAATTAAAATTATCTTATGTTGTTGTACAAAAGTTATCTTATTTGTTTGAATAATTATAATTGAGTAGGTCTAGTGTGAGATCGTCTCACGGATCTTTTTTCGTGAGACGGGTCAACCCATAAACCACATATCAATTTATATAGAAATCTAGGGATATGAGTTCAATTAATGGGTTTAAAAGATCCGTCTCACGAAAATTATCCGTGAGACCTTCTCATATGAGTTTTTGTGATTATAATTTTAGTTCGATAACTTATCTTGTACAATTTCGGTGCACTAACTTTGTTTTTTTTAAATTTGATCTCTTAATTGTCGATTTTCTCCAATTTTAGTTCTTTTGTGTTGGAATAACGAAAGCTTTTGGAATTTGATTAACACAATTTTCGAAAGGCACATATCAACATTTGTTATTTAGACCAAAAAGGACAAAATTTGGAAAAAAAATATATCAACAATTAAATGACTAAAATCGGAATAGCAAAAGTTAGTATACCAAAATTGAACAATATTGGTATTTGTCCTATTTGTTTTTCCAAATATAGTTCATCAATTTAATTAAATGAAAGCGTGTATTTTTAGAACAAATAAAGAGCAAGTAAATTTGAAGATAATATTAGGAGAGATATGTATAAGAAGAGCTTTTGTTTTGGAAAATAAAAACAAAGTGTTGATACTGACGAAAGGGATGTGTTTAAGTAATATTATTATTATTATTATTATTATTATTATTATTATTATTATTATTATTATTATTATTATTATTATTATTATTATATATTGCAAATATTTAATAAAAGAATATAATATATTGCAAATACTTAATAAAAGAATAAGAAAGAAGTATTGTGAAAGCTGGTTATGTGGTGGGGAAATAGGGAAGGCTAACAACAACATTGGATGGTTCCAGTGTAATGACAACTGTCATCAATTTTCTCTCTCTTATCTATCACCCATCTTTTCCAACATTTCACATCTTCCTGCTATTCCTATTCCTCAATCGTTCTCTACATGGTTTCCATTTAACTTTTCTATTTTGCAATTTAAATTTATTTTTATGTGATTGTTTCCCTTGGATTGAAAGTTTTTCTATATGCAAAATAAGTCTATTTCCCTGTTCAAAGTAGGTTACAAGCTCTAATAATAAAAAGTTAGTATAAAAAACTACTTAAAATATGTTTAGATTGTGCAAGCCACATAATTTGTTCAGACTAGAATTTTGATTACATTTTGGAAAACTGTTGAATTTCCAAATTGGATAGAAACAATTTGGGTTTTTATTTAAATAAAATCATATATCATATTGTTTTTATAAATCAACCTTTAAATAACTTTTTTAAATATTATGAGGGATGAATTCATGAATTTCAAACCAAGAACATGCTATTCCGTTAGAGGACAAGAAAGTCATGGATGATTCCAAATATTGTTCATTGATCAAAGTTAATAAGGGGATGTTTGGAAGTGTTTAATCACACAGAATTTTGAACTTGAACTTCAAAATCCTAATACATGTTTGTTTTTCGTATTCAAATTCAATCATTACTATCTATATAATGATCATCTAATCATTATCAATCAAATACTTTTTTTCATAATAAAACATGAATCAACCTATTTTTTTACAATAAAATATTACATTAAGCAACTTTAACAATAACGCATGTACAACCACCTTTTCCAACTTTTATTTTACATCTAAAATATAAAACCATTCCCTACTAAATCCTTTAATAAAAATACATTTTCATTTCACTGTTTACCTTAGGTACAAAATTTAGGATTTAAGTGACAATATCTCCAAATCCACTAATACCCGTGCCAAACATATACTTGAGAGAGGAGAAAAGCTATACACAATTTAAATAAATATATTATATTCAATTTCCTTTTTTGTGTCTCCGTCATAATTTCATTTTAAATTTGAAAACATTATATATGTTAGTGAGAAGGATGTTTTTTAACTATACCTTTTCTCTTTCATTTGGAAAACAGTGGATCTATGTAGAGTGTTTTATATATAATTCATTTAGTTTCATAGTTTGATGTGAAAATAAAAGAATTGTATATAACAGGGAGTGCCAGATTTATCAGAGTTTGGAGAAAAGGAAGATGTATATGAGATGGGGTTCGGGTTAGGAGAAGCTTATCCTCCCACCTCTACCATCCTTAAAAAGGAACTCCAGCGAAACATCCTCTATCAGTTGTCCCCTCATGAGGCAAGTTTCATTTCCTTGCACTTTTTATTCAAAATCATTACTTTAAAGCCCCATGTGCAATTTCAGATCACATAATTCAGTGTCCACTTCAAATTATTATTTGCCAAGAATAATAATATGAGATTATGCAGGATTCAACATTGGCAAGAATGCTGCTAAGGCCAGGGCCAGTTCAGGCCCTAACAAATGCAAGATTTGAATATGATGAGGATCATGTAGATGATGTGCCAAGAATATACATCAAAACAGCACAAGATAAGACCATTAAACCAGAGCAGCAAGAGGCAATGATCAAGAAATGGCCTCCCTCTCATGTTTATGTTTTGGAAAGTGATCACAGCCCTTTCTTCTCCACTCCATTCTTGCTTTTCGCTTTGTTTCTCAAGGCTATTACTTCTTTCGCATCTTCATCTTAAAACACTTTTTGTGTGAAGACATAATACAAATAATAAAGCATACACTCTATTCATTACCTTACTTTTGGGATTTTCTTTTCAAAATATACATGTTCAAACAAAATGTAATCTAGCAAACTAAAATGGTACTTTATATCTATAGAAACTTATTAAACCCACACAAGAAACTTATTAAACCATATGGTGTAACAAGGTAGAGAGACGCATATGACATTATTTCAAGTCCATCCAAAGCAAACCGATTGACGTAGTTTAGGTTTACCACATTCCAACAACAAAACATAGAAATACCGTATTTAGTGTTCATACTACGGCATCATCATCAAAATATATTTATCCTCTCCAATTATCCTTTAGCTGCCGTATTTTCTGCAAGGCTTCAACAGGAGATTTGCACCCAACTTTCTCCTACACAACCAAGTATTCTCCGATTAAAATCACTCAAAATATCATTTGAAATAAAGTAGATGGATTTTAAACACATTCTTCCACACAGCCTTCAATGATTTAAAATCCATCCACAACATCTTCAATCCAAACACAGCCTTAGCATTCTCCAAATAATGTTGTATACAGTACCTGAATCTCGAGTAGGTCAACGCGCATAAATGGGTTAGTCTCGAGTTCTTCCTCAATAGTTGATGGTACAGTTGGAAGACCAGTCACTCTCTTCTGCTGAGCCCATGACAATTTTTGGGTTATCTTAGCATTATCTGGTTCCACAGTCAAGGCAAACTGCAAGTTCTTCACTGTATACTGCCTCAATTTAAACATCAGTTGGTAACCTCTCATCAGAATACATTACCACTACCAAAAATATCTTCCATATGAAAAGAAAAGGGTAAGAAATATGATCTTAGAAACATTATTATTCCAACTTACATAGGTAAGATAAGAATCAGACAAAAACTCATAGGAATGTGGAGTTGAACCTTATTTTAGATTATCTTCCGATAACCTCCATCACAACTCTTGCAATCTATATATTATATCCCATTAAATTTGCACAGATAAAATCTAAATATATCAGATCTTCTATGTTATACTGATCTATGCCAGGTTTTTTTTTTTTTTTTGCATGAACTACCTTCGAACAGTTGCTTTGAATGCACATAAGAGATCCAAAGTTAAGCAGCAGTTAGTTCGAAGTTCTTTCTTTTTATCATCCTTACTTAGAATCCTCTCATGATCAACATTGAAAATTGATTGAAATCCATAACATTTTAGCACCCAAAACTAGAAGCAGCTCCATCAGCACCTAAGTAATAAGTAAATGTATTGATATAAACATTAGTTGACATGCTCCGAAACCTGAAACCAATATCCATGTAATCAACTTTGAGGAACATCAAGTAACAAGTTTTATGTTTAGACCCTCAAACTACCCAAATTAGAACCACAATCAACTTGTTCTGAAACCCAAAATCCTTCGATTGAGAACCAAAATATTTGGATCAAGTTTAAGATAAAAAAGTTTGGTATAGTTAAAGATCAGAAAAGCCCTTTCTTTATCATTAAGATGAGATAAAGTTTCAATGGACTGAACTCTGTCAGGGGGCAGAATGTGACTGATAAAGTAAGGGGAATGGATAAACTGCACTTCAATGAAAAAAATTAACCGATTATAATACATAATCTGCCCATAACATTGCAATGTACCATCTGCCCAAGCATACCTTGATTCCAATAACAATACTCAATGATAATCCCCTAATATGAATAGATTACTTAAATAATAAATACAAATCCTAACCGAATGCCATGGCCATGGATTCCTACTAACCTGATAAACTCAAAACGGATAAAATTAAATAACAGAAACAACAACAAAAAAAGCAAAACATGTTGTATGGCAGAAAACAGAAAACTGAAACACGTTGCGTATCACTGACGCCCCAATTAATACCAGAGAGAATAAAATAAGTCCAAATGCTTAAAGGTTGATGGACATACTTCCAAGGCCTTGAAACTAGAATATTCATTCTATGATGTCAACACTCTCTTTCTACAAGAGTGCAAAACACATCTAGGATGCCTAGTTAGGATTAGGACAATAAATAAAAAAACGTAAAAATTCAAAAAGAAGAAGGGCAAATGAAAGATTGTCCAGAGAAAGTCTCCTGAATAGTTCAAATAAGCTGCATGAAAATCAGTTGTAGTTGGCATAAAATTTTAGGGAACCCACTTGCAATAAAATATATATGTTTCCATATTACAATGGTATAATATAGATACAACATCTAATGTCCTTTCCACAGCTCTCCATTTTCCATTATAATATGCTTCACAAATATTATCCACTTCCTGCATATTTCATGACACTAATCATATAAGTAATCCAGTGAAAATTAAGAACGTAGAGACGTTTAACCATGGGATTACATGAAGCTAAGGTTGTTCCCAGCTTGCAAGCAGTTCTAGAGAGAATTTTCAATACAAACTAATGGGCAATACTTAACAAAGTAAACCCAATCTGTAATCACATCAATCTAAACATAAATGTCTTCTCTACAAAGTTAATTAACCAATTTAAGCATCAACTTCTTATCTGTATGATATCCCACATCGGTTTCACATGAAAGTGTGAAAGGGTATATAAGTGAGAGTTAACCCATTACCATGGTTTTGGGTAAAGTTAGGCTCTCTAGCTTATATTTCTAACATTATCGTAGTAGGCCTAAATATTTACTAAGAGAAGGCATATCAAAGGGAAAACTTTAAACAAAACAATTATCACTCCTAGGAAGAATAGGAGAGTATGCAAAACCCCACTAAAACCAATATTACCTCATGACCACAATACACTTGAGTTGGCTTCGGCAAAGAACCAAGGGTATTACATAGTGATTGATACATCTGCTCTGCAGTGCCTTCAAAAAATTTTCCACAGCCAGCAATGAACTGTTCAATCATAACCAGGGAGAATTTTCAGAAATCATTACTCTTCTTTTCCTCAACTTAACATATCATGAGAAAGAAAAGTTAAGCACTCAGAATATAACACATCATTACTCCCCTGCTTATTGCAAACACAGCAACAAGAAGCTCCATTATGCCAGAAGGCTTTTCAATTCATGAATATTTGGTTAAATTTCTTCAGAAGTTTTTGCATTCTACCATTTAAGTTTCACAAGTACAATGCAGGATAAAATAATGCCTACCATACCCTGATACCAGTGCGTATTACTTTTAATTATTTCCCTGATAACTTGTTCACAAAATTATCTATAAACTACCACAACCAATCCAATATTGGAAACTCACCAATGTATCACCGGTAAAGACGGCAGGAGCGTCTCCTTCTTTTCCTGTGACATAGTAACTTATATGACCCTTTGTGTGGCTGAAATCAAAACAAATAAAGTCATTAGTTAAAGCCGCAGACACAATCACCATGCCTGGATGAAGTTAATGGCACAGATTGAGAAGCACAGAGACTTTCAGAGGGAAAAATCCCATCTAAAAAAAAGAAATAAAATAGGCAATCGAATGAGGACCACCTTTAAGTTCTATTAATGCTTCAGTGTAAATTGAAGCCTAAACAACATAGGCATTGACAAGCTAGTGATTATTTTTGACATGCTTTGGAGTCTTAATCAATCACCACAGAATCAAATAAAATATATCAATGTACATAACCAACTAGCAAAGAACTGGTATATCAACATAAAATCTAGGAAATAGAACTTATTAAAAAAATAGTAAAATGCATGAATATGAGCTGAAAAAGTCAAGGCATGCACCCCATACCATGGTGTATGCAGACACAAAATATTGATATCACCTCCAAGAGATAACTTAGCACCATTTTCAACAATGTTTGTGCAACCTTGCACATTATCAAGAGAACCTCCGAAAATCTTGATCTCAGGTACCAACTGCTTCATCTTGTCATTTCCACCAGCATGATCCCTATCATACATACAAAGGAACATAGGTTGGTCACGGGATTTACAATCAAATAAATTCTCAATATGCTCAAAAAACAAAAAAAAAAAAATCAATTTTAATGCAAGAATAATATGAAAAGAAAAGGATAACCCTCACCCACCTTCAATTCTAAGAATATGAAATCTAGATACAAAGGTAGGACTAACAGAACATGAAAGTATGCATAACATACATAATATAAAGATATGACACCTGGAGTGAACTTGAATGGATTTGAGCGCATCACCTAGGGGTATGGAAGGGCGTTTTTTGGAAACGTGGGTGGTGCATAAAAGTATTTGTGTTAGGAGAAAAATAATCTATCTTTCCAAATATAAATGCGTCTTCAGCATCGCTTCTCAAAGCATACAAGCATGATAAGTTTAATAACAGAAAAGAGGTTTAATTACAAATCAATTTCGCAAATTATATTGAGCACAATAAATAGTAATACCCTACCCCTATTCACAAGAATTAACTACAGATAACTGTAACAAAGTATTTAGAAAGGAAGATTGAGATTGAATTACCAGTGGTGGTGGGTGGTGAGAACAAACTTGAGGTGAAGCCCGTTTTCTTGAGCTACACGAAGAATCTTTTGAGACTCAACGGGATCAACCACCGCTGCTTCTTTCGTAGCCTCATCAAAAATCCTGGAAGTAGAAAAATCAAGTCAATTCCAGTTGAGAGAGAAAACTACGCTCTCTTATTAAATCTGTTCCGCTACAATTACATGTATGAGTAGTTGTCTTCCAAGCATGGAATCTGAAGAATCTGCATTTTCTTTTTGTGGAGTACGAATTTACGTCGCTCGGTGGATGTAGAAGAATATATAAAGCTCAGGCTAGAGGTAGTTTGACTAAGCTTATGTTTTAGCTTATAAGTCATCGTATCTTAATTTAAGTTTAATATAAATTATTAAAGTGTTTGAGTAAATAAGATGGTGGAGCTTATAAGTTATTAGTAATAATATTTGTGTAAATTCAATAATTAAATTTAAAGGTATTTTGAAAAATAAACTCTTATTTTAGAAATAAGTTGGGATTTCCCAACTTTTTAAAAAATAGCTTATAAGCTCTTTACATCTTATAAGCTCATAAAATAAGACCTTATTTTTAAAAGTTAGCCAAACACTTTTGAGAAACTTATAAGTACTTAACATCTTATAAACTCTTTTAAGGAGCTTATAAACTTAACCAAACACCCTTTTAATTTATCAACAACCCAATCCTTGGTTGTGAGGAAAAAGATAAAAAAGTAGAGGAAAAAGAAAAAGAGAAAAGAAAATTGGAACCCACAACTAAATCATGTACCAAGTGTCATGTTCTTATTGGTTGCATTGAATTTCTATAGATATAATTTAAATTCATGATAAATTATATAATTTTCTTTTATTTTATTTTTTAAAATACTCATAATTCCTTTTTTTTTTTTATCTAAGTAGAGTGTAATATTGACATATTTTGAATCACAATTTAAAACTCTATTTTCTCTCTATCACAATTTTTTTTTTCTTTTTTACATTTTGAAATTCTATAATTTCTTATATAATTTCTTATTATGTATCCAAACAATATTAATTATTATCCATACTCCCAAAGTGATAATTGATTATGTCAATTGTATCTGTAGATAGTCAAATTTTGTCAGCCTATCAAATGATGCCACATGTAAATAGTGTATTAGAAATCATTTTTCTATTTGTATTTAGGAATTTAAATTAAATTAATTCCTAAAGAAATAGATAAATAATTGATATTTTAATATATATTCTTGACCAATCAAATGGTGGCATGTGTTCAAATCTAGTTGCTTGGGAATCAAGATTAAATCCTACAAATATGGAGGTGATATACCAAATTTGGTAATAAAATCACATCTTTTGATTAAGGAAAATACATTCTCAAATCATGGATGACCAATCAGATTGCATCCTCCATAAACCATATATGGAAATGTTTCATATTCTACCCCTATAAATATGAGTCTATTTTCATAAGTTCAACACACAAGACAATTCAAGAATTCAAGAGCTCAAGATTCAAGGAAGACAAGAGTTCAGGATTTCAAGACTCAAGACTTTCTCTCTCCGAGGTTCGAGGAGTTCTTCGTAGAAAGCCACAAAAAACGGTGTTCGATCAGAGATCAAGACACGAAATTTTGTTGCTACAAATTTTTGGCACGCCCGGTGGGACGATCTCTTCCTTTCATCTCTTCTCTCCACCAACTTCCAAAGTATCAATGTCTTCAGTACAAGCTACGATGACCCTTGAAGAGCAAATCGCAAATCTGGTCAAAGCTTTCGAAGAACTCACGAAACATGTCCAAGCACGAGATGCGCTACTTACAAAGTTGATTGACAATGTTGATTCAATGTGTGATGAGCAAACAAATCAAGATTCACAATGAAGTTGAGGAGACAAACAACTCAACTAGAATATTTTCAACTCAAGCGAAGAAGTAACAACATGAAGAGTTGCAAGTCTCGTCGAATGGAGTGATTTCTGCCGATCAACTGAAGGACTTCATCATGGGAACTATCAACAACGTCGATGGAAGCTCCAAGTTGTCTTCAATGTATACCAAGCCATACACCTCAAGAATTGACAATTTGATGATGCCTGAAGGATATCAACCTCCAAAGTTTCAACAATTTGATGGCAAAGGCAATTCAAGACAACATGTTGCTCACTTCATCGAAACATGCAATGATGCTGGGACCTATGGCGATCACTTGGTGAGATAGTTCGTTCGTTCTTTGAATGGAAGTGCATTTGAATGGTACACCGACTTGGAACCAAACTCAATTGACAGTTGGGAGCAGTTGGAGAATGAATTCCTCAACCGTTTCTATAGCACTCGACGAATAGTCAGTATGCTCGAGCTCACAAACTCACGTCAACATGATGAAGAGTCGGTCATTGACTACATCAATCGTTGGAGAAACTTGAGCTTCAATTATAAAGATCGATTATCTGAAACTTCAGCTATTGAGATATGTACTAAAGGCATGCATTGGAGCATTTGTTACATCCTTCAAGCAATTTAGCCGAAAACCTTCGAAGAATTAGCCACTAAAGCTCATGACTTGGAGCTTAGCTTAGCTACAAATGAAGTCAAAGGATCACAAATTCAAGAAGAAGAAGAAGAAGAAAGATGGGCGCAAAAAATGATGACCCTACAAAAAAGAGCTCCTTGATAAGAGCGTAAACTGTCTGCAATGCTCCTAGATATGAGTAAAAACTATCTAAAGTTTCTCAAATTAAATGTCAAAACTCATTGACACGAGTATAAAAGGTCTACAAATCAAGTCATGTGAAGCTCCATGATACACGAGCTTAAAATTCTTGAAACTCCTTGATATGAGTATAAACTATCTAGCAAATTCAAATTCAAAATAACTCCTTGATATGAGTATAAACTATCCATCAAATCCAAATTCAAATTGAAGAACTCCTTGATATAAGTATAAACTATCTATCAAATCCAAATCCAAATGAAAGAACTCCTTGATATGAGTATAAACTATCTGTCAAATCTAAATTCAAATGAAAGAACTCCTTGATATGAGTATAAACTATCTATCAAATTCAAATTGTCAAAATTGAAGAACTCCTTAATATGAGTGTAAACTATCTATAAAATTCAAATTGTCAAAATTGAAGAACTCCTTGACAAGAGTATAAACTATCTGTCAAATTCAAGTTCAATATCAAGTTGAATAAGCTGCATGATATGGTCCATTCACATACTTAAAAAAAAAAAATCGAGACTCGTCCACTCTAAGACATGTCGTCGTGAACAAGTCTCAAGGGGGCATTTGTAGATAGTCAAATTTTGTCAGCCTATCAAATGATGCCACATGTAAATAGTGTATTAGAAATTATTTTTCTATTTGTATTTAGGAATTTAAATTAAATTAATTCCTAAAGAAATAGATAAATAATTGATATTTTAATATATATTCTTGACCAATCAAATGGTGACATGTGTTCAAATCTAGTTGCTTGGGAATCAAGATTAAATCCTACAAATATGGAGGTGATATACCAAATTTGGTAATAAAATCACATCTTTTGATTAAGGAAAATACATTCTCAAATCATGGATGACCAATCAGATTGTATCCTCCATAAACCATATATGGAAATGTTTCATATTTTACCCCTATAAATATGGGTCTATTTTCATAAGTTCAACACACAAGACAATTCAAGAATTCAAGAGCTCAAGATTCAAGGAAGACAAGAGTTCAAGATTTCAAGACTCAAGAGTTTCTCTCTCCGAGGTTCGATGAGTTCTTCATAGAAAGTCATCAAAAACGGTGTTCGATCAGAGATCAAGGTGCTAAACCCCTCTCATCAACGTTGTCAAGTCAAAATTCAAGACATTCTTTACACATTCAAGACGTTCTTCATGGAGGATTCCAAAATCATTGTTGAAGATCCAGTCAAATATTCAACTTCAAGATCCGTATCAATTTGAAGAGAAGAATCATAGGAATCCATAGAGATTTGCATCCACTTTGTTTTAATTCAAAATATATTTAATTTGCATCACTTTATTTTATGTTTATATATTGCAGACACGAAATTTTGTTGCTACAGTATCTTTTATATTTATAATTTAATATTTTATGCATTTTTTTTCCATTTTCATATTCATCCTATTGTAATTTTAATTTAGTTATTGTGTTAGCATGTTATTTTAAGTGTATTGTATAAATAATGTCCTTATTATAATTGAGGAAAAATATAATTTTTTTATCTATACAATTATTCTATTTTTAATGAGTCCCTAAGTTTAAAAGAAATTTCAAAATAATATGCAATTATTATGTTAATAGATTCAAATTATTTTAGTTGTGTATATGATGAAAGAAAAATAAATATTTTATTAAAAAGTTATGTTAGGTTAGGTTGTTGATAAAGTATGAAAAAATTGGAATTGAGTTGGGTTGTAAATTGTATATGTGGATGAGAGAGAAATAAATATTTTATTGAAATTCACTACAAGAAAAATGCACATAGACTACGCCCTTAAGACAATGATTTTTTTTTTAAAAACCGTTGTTGTAGCCAGAATTGGCGTTATCGTAGACAAAACCGTTGTCGTAGGGTGCAAAAATGCGCTTATAGACAATGGTTTTTTATTGGAGTTGTCGTAGAGGCGTAGTCGTAGGGTAAAATTTAGCCCTAAGACAACGGTGGTGACTTGATGTTGTCGTAGAGGTGTAGTCTTAGGTAAAAAATGAACTCTAAGACAACGCTTATGATATAAGGTTATCGTAGATGCGTAGTCGTTGATCTCTAAGACAACGATTATGATATGAAGTTGTTGTTGAGACGTAGTCATTAATCCCTAAGACAACGGCAACTTTATAATGGTTGTCTTAACCTTATAGTAGCGTTGTCGTAGACTAAATTAACTTGATATTTTTTTATTATTACTATTACTATTATATGTAAATAAATGTAAAATAAAAGAATTAGTGTATAAACTATATCTCCAAATTCAATATCCCAACCAAAACCCTAGATATCCCTTCCCAATTGAAATGCTAGACTTCACCGATGCCGTCATCGCCGGTGCCGTCGTCTCTGCTGCCCAGCCGCCGCTTCCCTCGCGCCGCTACCTATTTTTTTCTCTGGCCTTCTCTCATCACCGCCTCCTTGCTCACCACGTCGCCAGCTAATTCCTCTGCCACTGTAGATACTACCGCTTCCCCCTTCTCGTTCTCATTGCCGCTGCTACCCCGCCAGTCTCTCTCTCTCTCTCTCTCTTTTTTACCGCTGCTGCTATCCCGCTGGCGTCCCTCATCTCTCATCCCTTCATATTCAACAAGAGGTCAGATCGACCAAGCCGAGCAAGCAAGCCCTAGATTTTAAATCTGGAGACGGCGCGGCTAAGCGACGAGTGACGAGCGACGAAGCGGCGAAGCTTCGAATCTGGTGAATAATACCTTTCCTAAATTCTCTATCTCTATGTACATAATACAACCAAACTTTTGTGTATATATTTGTTATATGTGTATATAGTTTGAATAGGATCGATATGGAATCATTTCTGTAATGAGTTTTTAATTTACAGGAAAGTGTTGCATAGGAGCTGGATGTATTTCTGTAGACATGAAGAGCAATTTTACGGTTAACTGATTTATATTAGTTGTTTTCATGAGCCATTATCTGCTTCACCATGCTTTTGTGCCCCATTTTGGGTGATTTTGGAGAAGTTTGCAGTTCTGGATTTGCAATTTGACATCATGTTTGAGATTAAGTTGATATGCATGTTATTACAATTATCTGCTATTTTCCACAAGTTGAGTGTATACTTAGCAATTACATTTCATATATTCTTGTTGTTTCTTGAACAAGATTTACAGTATTTGTGTTTCATATATACTGCACTGCACTGCACTGATCTGAGTTCTTGTCTATGAAACGGTTTCTTGTGTCCTAAATTCACAAAGGTGAGTAATAAAGTTTGGATTTTGTTTTTTGTAATCTTGGAGAAATGGGAATGGCAGAAAATGAAGAGAAAATGGAGGGTTGCCATTATTTGATTAGCCACAATCGTATTGGGTTGCAATATTTACGTAAAAGGTATTTCATTCTTGAAGAAAATTGCCTCAAGAGCTTCAAATCGATCCCCACTTCTCAGACACAGGTGTAATTTTGTTTTCCATTGCAAACATGTGAAAACATTTGTGTTTGTAAGAGAGTTTTGTTTTTTGTTTTTACTGTTTTTGGTATAAATTAATGAGTTGCATATTTTCATGTGTGTTTGTCTATTGCATCTATATGTAGCATGTGTGTGTGCATTGTGGGCAATTTAATGATTTACTTTCACTGGGAATGTGAATGTGTGATAGTGAGTTTAGTATGTTTGATTTCAAAGTGTTTTTACGAATTTTGGATTCTGGGATGTTAGATTTAGCTATGTTTATTGAGTATGCTTTCCATGATGAGTGAAATTAGCATCAAACTTCATTTAAATGAGCATCATTCTTGCTTCTCTAGTCATTAACTTTTTTCTAGATTTGGAGTATCTCTGCTTTAGAAAGTGTTACAAGTCCATCAGTTAGGTAATACGAAACCCGATGGCACCCTCGTAAGAGAGCCTTTGCTATACCCATCTAATAGTTTTACCTAAATTATGTTCTTGATGGTTCACAGAAAGAAAGAATAAAACCGAAACTGTGAGTGATCTTGAAGTAAATAAGTCTAATTCTTGATAAGACATGCCTGCTTGCTCGTCTAAATCACATCCTGAAAAGACATGATACTAAATTATTTTCCCTTTTGAAGGAGGTCTCTTTCTATGAGAAACATCTCTTGTAGTCCTCATTTTTTTCATATGATAATGATTAATTATTCTTGTATCAGGAGCGTGTGCGACGTGCAATAATAGACTCTTGCATACGTGTCGTGGACAATGGAAGAGGGAGCCATCATAGGAGAGTATCTGTCGTGAAACTAACTCCGTTCTCCTAGTGATGTTACATTCACAAAGAACATAATACCTACTTTTGCTGATTGTTATATGAATTTTCTCATTGCAGTTATTTTTCATTTTCACACTTTTGAATACTTCCAATCATAACGATCGATGTGCTGTGGAGAGCCGGCGTTAATATTATGGTACGTCACTGATGCGCTTATTTCTCACTGTGAGGATGCTACTTTTGATCTAATCTCTCTTCTGGTAGGATGCCTTTATGTTTTGCTTAGTGCTAGAATGTAATTTGTTTACCTTAAGTTTCAATTTAGTGCTAGTTTCACTCTTGTGTTTTGGGTGGTGTCACTTTGGATTTCGATTAGTCAAGTACTTGATAACCATTTGATCACAATTATTTTTATATGTATATCTCTATGCTTTGTGGGACACATTTAAGTTTGGGCAATTTGTTTATTTAGTTTTAGTTATTAAATTTCTCAAATTTATGTTGCAGGTAGCATGATTAATTGATAAGAGGATTAGACCGACTACAAATCATTGGATCTATTTGTCATGGAACGTAACTTGTCTGTGATGAACTTCTCTTTTGATTATAAATGTGTTATAGACTCTTAAATGAATATTTATTGTATAAATTATTAGATGAATATTTTAATTTGATATGAATATATTTTGAGTTGTCATAATTAACCTACAACAACGGTAAAATTAACCTACAATAACGGTTTAAAACCGTTGTCATAAGTATCTACGACAACGGTAAAAAACAAAAGAAAAGGTGTTGTGTAATTACTCTACGACAACAGCGGGACAACGGTTAAAAACCGTTGTCGTAAGCATCTACGACAACGGCCAAAAACCGTTGTCAAAGCATTGTCTTTCTTAGCTATGACAACGCTTTGACAACAGTTTTGTACCGTTGTCATAGGTCTCTACGACAATGGTCAAAAACTGTTGTAAAAGCGTTGTCTAATCTATCTACGACAACGACCTGACAACGGTTAAAAACCGATGTTGTTGGTCTCTACAACAACGACTTAAAACCATTGTCAAAGCGTTGTCGTAGATAGATAAGACAACGCTTCTTTAGAACAACCCTACGACAACGGTTAAAAACCGTTGTCTATGTACATCACAACCGTTGTTGTAGGGGTCTAAGACAACGATTAAAAACCGTTGTCTATGAGCAAAAATTTGCTGACCCCTACGACAACCTTGGCTACGACAACGTTGCTTTCTGGCCTACGACAACGGTTTTTAATCGTTGTCTATCAGCGATTTTCTTGTAGTGAAAGGTTGAGTTGTGTTAGGTTGTTGATAAAGATAGCCTCACGGGAAAAAAAAAAAGGACAAAAAAGCTGATTTTTATTTTCTTATAAATTAGGGAAATATTTGAAAATTCTAATATACTCTTATTTTCCATTAATTTCAGTATTCAACAAAAAATAAACCATTTCAAAAATGTATAGAGAGTTGAAGTTTGATAATTAGATATCAACAAAATTTATATGCACTCGGGGCACGGATCTTAGATTGGTTGGGAAATATTTAAGAATGTTTTGATGAGACAAAACCTTAGAAAAGTAATCCTCACTCTATAAGTATAACCTATCTCGTAAGGTTACTGCAACAAGGTTACTCAGAGAAAGTGTCAAATGAAGGACACTACAGAGAATGATGAAAGAAATCTAGTTAACTAAAAGGATACTGCCTACTACCAGCCTATTTGGGACCAACAATTGTTGACATTGTACGTCTCTGTTGTTGCAATCGCCATACCTAGTCTGACATTCCTTCAGACTTCCTTTTTGTTTTATTACGTGGCATCTTTTGATTTAATGATATTGTGGTCGTGCCTAACGTAAACCTCGTACACATCTCCCGAGGTAACTGTTGCTTAACAGGTTGCTTGATTCTTCCTCGTCGCTCATTCAGCTGGCTTACTTAGCATCCTTTTGGTAGTAAGCATTCAACTTCCTGTTCATAGCAGCCTGCTGCATGAACTTATCAATGCACTTTTAGAGTGTTTCTTATACAGCAAGGTCTTTATTCTTATTCTTTTAAGATGTCGTATTGATCACCTAGCCTTCTGATCCTATTCTCTAAACAAGAGATTTACAACAGAAACTAAGTACATGGGATCCTAGGCCTTAATCTATTACACGTTTTGTCTTTATCAAAATCTATACAATGTTCCTTACAGTTTTGTCATTATAAAAAAAGGGAAATTGTTGGGAAATATTTAAGAATGTTTTGATGAGACAAAGCCTTAGAAAAGTAACCCTCAGTCTATAAGTATAACCTATCTCGTAAGGTTACTGCAACAAGGTTACTGCAGGAAGATACGTTAGAGAAAGTGTCAAAAGAAAGACACTGCAGAGAATGGCGAAAGGAATCTGGTTAACTAAAAGGATACTGCCTACTGCAGGAAGCTACCTGGAAGAGATCATACCAAAGCATACTGCAAATCAGCAAGCTACCAAAGACTCAAGCTACTTGACAAGAAGCCACCTGGAAGAGACCATGCCGAAGCATACTACAAAGCAGCAAGCTACAGAAGCCTCAAGCCACCTGACAGAGCAAGGCTGGGAAGGGAGCTACAAAGCAAGCATGGGAAAGAAGCTAAAAGTTACCGGCAGAGAGAAGAGGAATGGAGCCAATCAGATGAAGACACGTGGAAAGCGAAAAGCTGGCGTGTATCAGAAGGAGTGCGGTGCATTTAATGATGAAAACTTACCCACCTTCAACGGGCAAATTTCCTAATCTATAAATAGAAGAAGACTGAAGATTGAAGAAAAAGAGAGCAAAAAGAGAAGAGAAGTGAAGAGAATAGAAAAGCTTAAGAGAGAGCACAGAAAAGAGGGGGAAGAGCATATAGAAGAAAAGAGAGCAAAGTGGGGTAATAAAGAAGAAGAGAGAAAAAAATGTACAGAAGATTAAAAAGAAGAGTAGAAAGCTCAAATACTCTAAACCCCATAAACTCTATTATACTTTGTCATTCAATCGAGCAGCAATCTACAGCAGAGCTACTTGCAAAGAAGCCAAAGCTTGCTGCATCCAAGTTGAAGAAGAAGACAAACCTTTGAAGGACTGCCTCGGAGTGCTTAGTTAGGACTAGGATCCTAATAAGCTGCTAATTCGCTTTCTAGAGAAGAAAGTAAGGATCCTGTGTAGGTCAGTTAGGAGAGTAGGCAAGCAGCTGTGAGCAGCTATGAGAAAGCTTGCTACTTACTTTTTAAGTCTGTGTTGTAATAGATAAGGCTATGTAAATCAACAAGATTAACAAATGTTCCCTCTTGAGAAGAGGCAGAGAGGATGTAGAAGGATTACTCCACCTTCGAACCTCTATATATTTATGCGTTTGTATGTGTTTACTATTCTATTTGCATATCTTATGTTAGATGCATGTCTTTCATACTTGGTCTTTCAATGAGAGAAAGTTTCCGCAATATAACTCTAATAAGTCTGATAAGTAACCTCCCAAAAGGTTACTGCCTCTAGACCTAAGCCTTCTGAAGATAAGAAAAGTTTGAAAATACAGTAGGCTTATTCACCCCCCCTTCCTAGCCTACTACCACTTAGGACCAACAAGTGGTATCAGAGCAGGATGGATGAAACATCTGATCTAACTAATCAATCTAGATCCCATCATTGAAAACATCTCTCTCTCTCTCTATATATATATATATATCTCTCTCTCCCACATCATAGATTAGAAAAATTTATTGTCTTCTTTGAAGAGTATGACTGGTGTGAAGACAACATCGGCTAAGAAGAAAACCGTAGAGCAGGCTGAGCTGTGAAGAAAAAGCTATTTAGAAGCAGGAAGCTAGTGAAAAGCAAGCTATGCCCGAGGAAAAGGCTGCTAAGCAGGAAGCTGTGCATGAGGAGCAAGCTTCTACTTTATAAAGAGCAGACCAACAAGTGAAGCAAGTTGCTGAACATGAGGAGGAAGCTGTTACAAAGCAAAGCCAGGAGTATGGATCAAACTGGAGCCTCCAGACGACAACGATGAGTAGACAGTAACCTTGAAAGAAAGTGCTGAAGAAGCCGAGCTGAGGAGTAAGATGAGAAACACACTCCATCAAACAGTCCACACTTTAAAAGAAAGCAAGGACGAAACCAACTCTTGAAAAGAGAACAACAATGACAAGGTATCTCTTTCTAAATTTTTGCTCTAATATATCCTATGTCATGCTAGCTTTGAATTTCTATTTGGCTATCAATTTAAGTGATCCTGAGCGATTATTCAAGAAAGCCAAAGAAAAGAATCTTCAGCTCAAATAAGAGTGATCTGAGGGCAGAAGATAACAGTCTTAAAAAAAAAAAAATCTGGTCACTTAACTTGTACATGGAAAGAGAAGCCTGTACATTGTTTTCAAAAAGAATGCTTTACCTACTCATGCTGAAGGAGTATCTAAATTCGCACTGAAAGCAACCCTACATGTTAAAGAGATAATCATAGAGTGAGGGGGAACTTATATTACAAACCAAGGTAACTCAGTAGGCAAGGGAGGTAAAACCCTTGAAGAAACCCAATGGAAATGAGTATGTTGTAAGATGTTTGCAGCAACCTAACATTCTCTGAAGAAACCAAGCAGACAACAACAACTCTGAAAGGAAAGAAAACCGTCTACCTTACTGGTATCATGTTTTGTCCAATCCATATCTAAAGGAGTTCATACTCCAGAAAGATACAGTTGGTAAACACCTGCACACACCCAATTTCTTTTATCCTATGCTTACTGGCAAAAGTCTTAAAGGAGCAAACTATCTCTTTTGCAACTGTCTGTTGTAAAAAAAAGTTTGGGTTCCTAAAAGAAAACTAACCCAAAAGGACCTATACTCGTATGGGTACCTATGTAAGAATATTCGTTCTGCAGGTACCTTCGACAAAAGGTTACAAGAAGCAACCTTCAGACATTTGATCAACCAATAAGAAGACCTCAAGGCTCAAAAGGGTCCTACAAGAACTAAAGCAAGCTTCAAGGAACATATCTGCAAAATCAACAGGAAGCAGACACAGCAACCCAAACAACAGAAGCAAGATGTGATTGCCAAGGGACACAGAAAAATCCTAAAAGAAGGTCATTTCACCCTAGACAATAGGCTACTGAATTCAGGGGGAAAAACGCTGACGAAGTTAAGAAATGACAAATGGAGTTCTGACAACAGGACGCTAGACACCAGACTAATGGATACTAGGTTGCTGGATAACAGGATGTTGGATATCAGGACACAAGATACCAGGCTACTGGATATTAGGTCACTGGATAACAGGTCGCTGGATATCACGACACTAGATACCAAGTTGCTGGATACTAGGTCACTGCATACCGGGACGCTAGGCACCAGGCTACTGGATACTAGGTCACTGAAGACCAGGGCGCTAGACATCAGGTTGTTGGATACTAGGTTACTGGACAATCAGGACACTTATCATCTAGTCACTGGAAAAGAGGTCACTGGTGGGTTACATCTCATCAAACTTAGCGGTACCAAAAAGCAATCGGTAACGTGTGAGCATGAAAAGCGGACCACCTTTTTCAGAACCCTAGGATATCAGTCGTGCGATCAGAAGATCTAAGGGATGAAAATCAAATGTTTAACCAAGCATACAAGCAATCACCTCATGCAGAGGAGAAAAGAAGTAAAACTGTGGAAACTGCTAACAACTTTATTGGAAACTAGCGAAGCAATTAATGAGATCTCTAAAGATCTAACCCCAACCGTAGGATCTCACAGATCACTCAACATAGGGAGTATCTCGAAACTCTATATATACATGCATTATTTGCACTTATCTTCATTCATATATCTTCTCTCATATATCCTTAACTAACATGGCACCCGATTGTTGGAAATCATTCTCTCCATTCTTTCTTAGCAGCATATTCTCTACAAATAATTAACCAAACATCTCTCAAATCACGAAAAGTCACCTCTCACGCTTGATTCTTGATAAGCAAATCTTTCTCAGAAGACTCGATCTTCTAGCTTACTGCCCTCACCTCAATTCCAAAGGATTTACACCCAAGTTCTCCTCTTAGAGGCCGGAGGATCGAGCAAAGGATCCCTCTCTAGTAACCCCAAAGCTTCAACTTGATGATGATGTCAAAAAGGGGGAAAAAACTGTGAAGGATCTTGGAAGATCAAAAGTTTTCCGAAGGTGAAGGAGAGCAGATTCCAGCCCTTCCATAGGTTGGATGAATTCTGCTTACAAGAGAATGAGAAGGAAGGGGACTGAGGAGTTGGTGAAGTTAGGAGAAGGAAGAAAGGCTGCAGCAAGCTACTGCGCCTAGAGTTCTCTGCTACTTCACTTTCCCCATGTGTGTAACCTCCATTCTCTCTCTTCAAATCTCTTCACCTTTTTGTGCTCATCTCCACAATCAAAGAGGAAAATCAATTGGGAGCAAGAACTTGCACTGAAGAGAGAAAAGCTAGACAGAAGATTAAAACTAGCATCAAGCTAAAAGGGAAAAGAAAGAAAGGAAAGAGAAAGAGAAAGAAGAATGAGTCTAGAAAGAATATTTATATTGTACTTTGCTTACTGCATTGTAATGTAAATGTTTTAACTATATAAAATATCTTCTGTTCTCTAAACTCACTTCTTGTGACCTTACACTTATATGTGATTTAATAAAAGTAGCATGCTCTACGTTTATATATCATACATCTGCTTTCTGTGCTTCAAGGATTATGACCTTTTGATCTTATCTGCAAAGGTTTTTGTTGGTCCCAAGTGGTAGTAGGCTTAGGGGGGGTGAATAAGCCTACTCAATTTTCAAACTTTTCTTTAAAATAGACGAGTGAGTTACTCAGACAGGTAGCTAAAAAGCTTACTGTCCTGAAGGTTACTGCTTGAGCAATTACCTTTTGTAGATTTGCAGAAAGAGAGTTTTATGCACATCGGAAATTCGTTTTACCAGAGTTTCTTTTCTGAAAACAAGTTTGAGATGCTTATGAACAATATGCAGCATATAAGGAGAGATAAGCAATAACAACAAGATAAACAGTAGAAAGCACAACAAAAAAGTAAACACAACGGTTTACAGATGTTCGAGGGTGGAGTAATCCCTCTACGTCCTCTCTACTCCTACACAAGGAGGAACTTTGTTAAGTATACATGTTGATTTACACAAGCCTCGCTTAGACAACCTAACTTAACATGAACTGTCAGTCTCTCCCATACAGGGTTACTGCACACTGACCAAACTCAACCTAGCCCACACAGAGCTCTTGTTCTTTCTACAAAGAACGTAACTACTTGATCAGGAACGACCTCCAATCAAGCAACTCCTAACAAACTAAGAAAAGATATGTTATTTCTATTTCAACAACTCGAGCAGCAAGACTAGAACGATAAGCTCTTTAAGCTGTGAATGCTTGCTGCTTAGACTGGACTTGAAACTTCTAAAGATTTGAAAGAATATGTCGTTGGATATCTTGAGTGCTTTGTTTACGAGAGTTTCAGGTTTCAAGTGTTCTTCAAGTTCCAGTCTTCATCTATTTATAGGTGAAGGAATTTCTGCCCGTTGGATAGAGAGCTTCCTTCTCATCATGCATAAGTCGACATGGCTTCCTCTGATTGATTCGTACATGATTGTTGACATTACACGTCTCTGTTGTTGCAATCGCCATACCTAGTCTGACATTCCTTCAGACTTCCTTTTTGCTTTATTACGTGGCATCTTCTGATTTGATGATATTGCGGTTGTGCCTAACGTAAACCTCTTACACATCTCCTGAGGTAACTGCTGCTTAATAGGTTGCTTGATTCTTCCTCGTCGCTCATTCAGCTGGCTTACTTAGCATCATTTTAGTAGTGAGCATTCAGCTTCCTTTTCATAGCAGCCTGCTGCATGAACTTTTCAATGCACTTTTAGAGTGTTCCTTATGCAGCAAGGTTTTCATTCTTATTCTTTTAAGATGCTGTCTTGATCACCACGCCTTCTGATCCTATTCTCTAAACAAGAAATTTACAACAGAAACTAAGTACATGGGATCCTAGGCCTTAATCTATTACACGTTTTGTCTTCATTAAAATCTATACTATGTTCCTTACAAGTTCCCCCTTTTTGATGATGACAAAACTTCCTTTAAGAGGATCAAAGGCTTTATTAGATTTTATATAGACAGGTAAGCTTGTAGAAGGATCAACAAGTTATATATATATATATATATAGTAAGATATTAGAGAAAAAGCTTTAAGCATAAGTTCACAAGTAATGAGCTTTTTCAGATCAAAACAGATACTTTTATTGAGTTAATAAATCATAGAGGTATCTGAGCATAATATCAATACAGATCAGCAATAAGAAATAAGAGAGATATATATGAGTAGGAAGCAGGAAGGTTTACGGTATTTTAAACCAAGAGGCTCTTTTTCTTTCATTCCTTGAACCGTTCCACTAGTTGAGGATTGACTCTTGATAAGTTGGTTCCATTAGACTTTTCATCTCAGAGGTCTCCTCATACCTCAACCAGAAATCTTCACAGAAAGGAATGATTTCCCCTCTGTTCATTTTGCCTTTTAGCTTCATCTAGATTGGAAGTACGCCCCTGCTAGCAAGGTCCTTGAAGCATTGTAGTCCTTCACGGTGAGTTTTACATTTGATGAGCGTGGACTCCTTGCATAACTTGATATAATACTTCAAGTATTCTGCTTGTTTGAAGGTGTTGATCTGCAAAAATGATGGACAATTAATGGTAGGCAGATCAATTTCAGGGAGCTCCCATACTTGGAATCTGGGATTCCTAGAGTCTGGACTTCCATCCAAGAAGATACGAAACAATTCTGGTGCATTCTTCTCGTCTGCAGCAAGGGCTTCCAGGTCAGGTTGCTTCTGAGGAGGGTAAATATTTGAGAGGCTTTTCTTTGTCATTTCCTTAATATGAGCATCTAACTCTTTGAATATATCTTCAACTCTCTTCCTCTTCTCTTCTCTTTCTTCTACCCCTCTGCGAAGACCAGGATGTACTCCTGAGATTACTTCTGATTTCCTCTTGGTTGAACTGCTATCTTGGTGTCCTCTGGAGCTTCCTCCATGGCCTCTTCCATCGCCTCCTGAATCCTTCATAGGCAAGATTGTTAGCTGCCTGCAAGAGGAAGGATCCCGCTGTCTTCTCTGCTCGATCCTCTTAACTGCCTCTTCCTCCTTTTTGTTATCATCAAAGGCCAAGCCTACTCCAAACTTTATCATTGAATGCATACTGGTTAAAAGGTCAGTATGATCCTCTAATGTTTATTTCTGTTCAAACTGAGAGTTGGAGACTTTTTCGAGGGAAGTGGTCACAAATTGTTGCTCCAACTCAATTTCTATCAGCCTGATTGCTTGGGAGTTGAGTTTTTCGTTCATGCTCTTGATGGTGTCAACAAGGCTGGTAGATGGGTTAGGGAGTTGATAGACTTTTGAAGCTTTGCCAAGGTTGCATTGAATGTGTCCATCAGGAAGGAAGCTTGAAACCTATCCTTCTTTGTCTCAGCCCTCATTCGCCGGCTTGCTTCGCTTAAGGATTTGCCAATTTTCCCCGCTGCCTTGAAGACGTCATCAATGGATTTTTGCTCATCATTCTGCACAGAAAGAGAATGGGTTAGAGGTTTGGATTTTTTGGCTCCGAGTGCACCCTGTTCACTAGGTGATCCATCATCGCTACTGGAGCTAGACATAAAACTTTCAGTGTCTCCTCCCCCACGAGCTGATACCTCCTCATCATCAGCTGATATTGCATCCTGAGGGACATCTCCCTTCCAGGCCTGCAACCATCTTATTACTTCTCCAGAGGGCCCTTCCTTCTCCAGCGCCTCTTCAACTACTATCTGTTTCATCGAAGTCTCTTGCTGGAAAGACTCCTCAACAGTAGGCTCTTTAGGAGCAGCCTCTTCAGCAGTAGACTCTTTTTGGGCAGTCTGTTCTACTGGAATCTTATCAACAACATGCTCTATATTGTCAGTCTGTTCTGTTGCGGCCTCCTCTGTAATCGTCTCTCCATAATTCACAGGATCTTCAGAGATTACACCCTCCATCTCCATTGGTGTAATTTCCTCAGCCGTCTTATCGACCTCCATTGTTGCCTTATCAGTAGAGAGTCTTGGCACAGAGGTCCCTTCTTCAATGATTGCTGCTTTAAGTGTTTCTTCAATAGCTGCAACAACCATAAGAACATCCAACTTTGCAGCCTTCGGAGTAGTTGGCAGCTCCATCATTGGCGTGTCGGCCTTTCCCGTGCTAGTAGGAGTGTCTTCAAGGGCAGAAACTTCTCCTACCATATCTGATCTTGCATCCTCCTCATCTGGCAAGATCACTATGTCCACTAGTTGACTGAATGCCCTGCTAGATTCATCTTTTGATGTGGGTGGTGAAGAAATCCTCCGACTGATTGGTGGAATAGTTAGAGGTTGTTCAATAGATGCTGCTCCAATGGAGGAACCTGGTTGCATGGGCAGGGCCTTATACCTCATCCTTGTTTCCACCACACTGACATTTAAGGCCTGTTTCAGCATTCTTTCCTCCGCTTCATCTACCCCAAACGCCTCTGCTTGTTTTCAGTGAAGCCTACGTCATCGCCAGCAGTGACCTGATCAGCAGCTGCCTTTAGGATAACATCATTCTTGTAGAAATCAGGTTGCTCGATGTGCTTCTTTCCCTTCATCGTCCTTGGGGAAGGTGGAGGTACTTCAAGCTGTGCGGCTTGCTTCTTCTTTTCAGCAGTAGCAGCCAATCTCAGTTCAACTTCATAATTTTCTTGTAAGTCTCTCCATTTCCTCCTATGCGGACTTTTCTAGTATCTTGTCTCCAGCACCCTTTCCTCCTGTATATCAGACACTTCTGCCCAATTTAGTGCCCAATCTTTCTTAACATACAGCTCACGCCATTAAAACATCTCTGGGCTAGGAAGGTGCCGATAGTTCCACCATGTCGTGAACCTGTCCTACTGCTTTTCAAACTCCTCTTTCATCTTGGCTGTGTCTAAGACTACTTCAGGGTCAGACTCCTCAGCACTCTTCTCTACCTCCATTCCTAACTGCTCTTGTAGCTGAGCAGTGACTTTCTGTACAACAACTTCTACCTGCTTAGTGGTCTGAATCTCTGATTCAGCATCCTTATCCTTGCTCGCAGGAGCAGGAAGCATCAACACAGGTGATGGCGATGCTTCATCATTAGAAATTCTTAGTTTCCTCTTCACTGCCTGTTTCACCCTTACCCTTACACTCCTTTCCTTCTTCTCCTGCCTAGGTGGAAAAACAGTAGCCGCCGAGGCTTCCCCCTCCGACGTGCTTTCTTGCCTCTCTTAGTCTCCTTCTTCTTTACCTCAGTAACTTTCCTGGTTACTGGGAAGACTTTAGTTCCCTTCTTGACAAAAAATTCTGCCATACCCTATGAACTTACCCCTTTGAATGAAATTACCCTTTGACAGGTCATGACCAACATACCATAAAATGATGTTGATCACAAGTCCATAGGTTGGCTTGCCAACTTTCTTTTCCATCTCCTCCTTAAGCTTGGTGAAGACATATTCCGCCCAGTTGATCTTCTCAGCCTCCATTAAAGCCATCACCATCCTATATCTGAGATTGGTACACTTGTCAAAGGAACCAGATCGGTTCTCAATGATATGGCAGCAGATGTCGTGGAGCATCTGATACTCCACTTGGAAGAGCTTTTTGTTACAGCTCTTGCTCAGTGTCAATAGGTCTTCTGAACCTGTGAATCTCTTCCAATATTCTTCCACCATCGCCTCTTCGTAGGTGGCCAAGTCACTGCTATCCATTCCTTCAGTAGGAAGTTGAAAGATCTTCCCTAGGAGACTGGTAGTAATCTCGATCGTCTTCTTCCCCATCTTGGACACGATCTTTTTCTTGTCCTTAGATATTTCTGCATTGGTGTAGAACTGCCTAACCAGGTCCTCGCAGTAAGGTTGCCTATAGAGCGAACAAGAACCCCACACTCTGGACTGGTGAAGATTGCTCAAAATCATTTGCATAAGGTCGATGGAGTGACCTTCATCTCTGATGACCTTTAGTAATATCTTCTCATCAATGAGACAACCATCAATACGACCATTAATGACTTGTGTGTTCTTGGGTACCATTTTAGAAAAGTAGTAAGGAAGGCGAGTTTTTTGCAAAAGTAGAGGTGAGCACAAAAACGATCGCTAGGTTAGAGTACTAGAAAATATGAGAGCGTAAAAGATTTGATCAAGAATAAGATTCCTATTTATAGTAAAACTTCATGTGTTTTGATGAACGACTCAGATCTGCTCAGGATTTGAATTGTTTCTCATCCCGCGGTTGAGGGTCTTGGCATTTAATGCGCTGATTCGCTTTTTGACTTTTCAAAGATCTTGAGGGGCTTATTTGCAAAAATCACCGCCTTTATTGGGTAACCTGCCCTGATTTGATGCACCACGTCTTGGGATTGGCAGTTCCTTATGATCGTACGCTTCGTTGGCTCCTTTGTGATGATTATTTTTCCAGGTAGCATTTGCTGATGTGTCTTTTTAGTGAGCTCTGTCAGCTACCTACATCAGGAACCTTTGGCAGGGACCCCTCTCAGTATCATTTCTTGGCTTCTTTGAAGCTTAAAAAATTTAGCATTTTTCAAGGCTTCTTTGCTTCCCTCTAAGCTGTAGGACACTTAATAGGAGTTTATTAGAGAGAGTTAGCTTAATTTAAGGATACCCAATTCATTTCTTAGAGAGAGTTAGCTGCTGATCAGTGTGAATCTTTTCCAGTGAGATATCCTTCTTCTCCACATGATCTCTGATGAAGTGGTGACGAATATCAATGTGCTTTGTTCTTGAGTGGAAAATAGGATTGTGGGTATTGCTATCGCGCTTGTGTTGTCACACATAATCGGAGTATTATTTTCGACGATGTCGTAATCTCGAAGCTATTACTGAATCCATAAGATTTATGGATAGCAGCTTCCTGCAGCAACGTATTCTGCTTCGGCAGTAGAAGTGGCAAGGAGGTTTGTTTTCTGCAGAACCAGGATACTAGGTGATTTCCCAGAATTTGATAGGTTCCGCTTGTGCTCTTCCTATCAATTTTGCAACCTGCAAAATCAGAATCAATATACCCAATCAGTTTGATTCCTCATTCTTTAGGATACCACAAGCCTACTTCTTAGGTTCCCTTTAGGTATCTGATTATTCTCTTAGCCACTGTGACGTGGGACTTCTTGGGAGCGACTTGATGTCTTGCACACATTCCAACTGCAATCATAATGTCTGGCCTGCAAACATAATACCCAATTAAACGTCTATATTTAGTGATGTCAACTGCTTTTCCTCCTTCGTCTTTATCTAGGCTTCCTGTCGTTGGCATTGGAATGCTTACTGTACTGGCGTTCTCCATTCCAAATTTCTTGATCAGCTTATTTGTGTACTTCATTTGATTTATGAAGGTTTCTTGATCAAGCTGCCTGACTTGCAATCCAAGAAAGAAGCTTAATTCTCCCATCATACTCATTTCAAACTTGGATTACATTAGGTTGGAGAATTTTCTGCATAGCTCTTTGTTGGTTGAGCCAAAGATGATGTCATCCACATAGATCTGGACAAGCAGGATGCTATATTCATCTTGGATTCTAAATAGGGTTTTATCTACCTTGCTCTTTTTGAATCCATAATCCAACAGATATTTGGACAGAGTGTCATACCATGATCTTGGTGCCTGCTTCAGTCCATAGAGAGTTTTTCTCAATCTATACACCATCATATCAGCATTTTCTTTGAACCCGGGTGGCTGTTCAACATACACTTCTTCTACTAACATTTCATTTAGGAAAACGCTTTTCACATCCATTTGATACACCGTGAGATTTTTGTGAGCTGCATACGCTAGAAAGATTCTGATAGCTTCAAGTCTAGCTACTGGAGCAAAAGTTTCATCAAAATCAATGCCCTCTTCCTGGCAGTATCCTTTTGCCACTAGCCTAGCCTTGTTCCTTACAACTTATCCTTCTTCATCTAGCTTGTTCTTGAATACCCACTTAGTTCCAATAACTCTTTGATGAGTGGGTCTGGGAACCAGGTACCAAACTTGGTTTCTCTCAAATCCATTCAACTTTTCTTGCATGGCTTGAACCCAGTTGGTATCTTCTAGAGCTTCCTAAGGATGCTTCGGTTCTACATGTGATATGAAACAAGCAAACATGGCTTCATAAGAGTTTGATCTTCTTGTTCTTACTCCAAAGGTGAAGTTTACTATAATCAAATCTCTGGGGTGATCTTTGAGCCATCTTCTTCTTGTTTCATCAGTTTGCTGAGGTTGCTCTTCTGTTGGGTTCTGGTTCATATCTGCAGGCTGATCTTCTTAAGGTTCCTGAATCTGAGTAGGTACCTGCAAGTTAGGAACATGTATAATCTGGGATGGTGGCATTCCATCCATATTTTGAAGATTTGGTAACTGCACATCAGTATACTCAACATGATTGTAGTTGATGTGAGTTTTGTCTAACTCTTCTTGAAGTTCCTTAATGTCAGCCTTACTGCAATGTGGTTCATCAAAGACCACATGTACAGATTCCTCTACAACAAGTGTTTTCTTGTTGAAGATTCTGAAGGCTTTGCTTACTGATGAGTACCCTAGGAATACCCCTTCCTCTGATTTGGCATCGAAGGTTTTGAGGTACTCCTTTCCATTGTTAAGCACGAAGCACCTGCATCCAAAGATGTGAAAATAGTCAATACAGGGAGAGTAACCATACCACAACTCATAGGGAGTCTTGTTCAGATCCTTATTGATCAGACATCTGTTTTGTGTGTAGCATGCTGTGTTGGTTGCTTCTGCCCAAAATCTCTTTGGTAGCTCTGCGTCGGCTAACATTATTCTTGTAGCTTCCTTCAGAGTTTTATTCCGTATTTCAGCAACTCCATTTTGCTGAGGTGTCTTAGCTGCTGAGTATTCGTGCCTGATTCTATTGTTTGAGCAGTAGGATTCTATGAATTTATTGGTAAATTCAGTTCCCCTATCTATTCTGATCTTTACAATGCTCAGGCTCTTCTCGGTTTGTAGCTTCCTCAAGAATTCCGGCAGACGTTGCTGAGTATCTGATTTCTTTGCAAGGAAGATCATCCAGGTGAACCTTGAGTAGTCATCTACTACTACTAAGGTATATTTCTTCCTAGATATGCTAATTGGATCAATTGGTCCAAAGAGATCCATGTGTAGCATATCTAGTATCCTTTCTATAGACGAAGGGTTTTGTTCTTGAAGGAGCTCTTCATTTGTTTCTATTGGTCCTGAAAAGTAACTAGTAGTAGGCTTAGAGGGGGGTAAATAAGCCTACTAAACCATCACACATTTTTCTTCTACATCTATCGGCTTTATCTTATGTCAGTAACCTTTTAAGAGGTTACTGATCAGAGTGAATGCGGAAGCCTTTTTCTACGCCTGGTAGAAGATGTGCGATTTATTAGAGAGAGTGTATACATGGCAGTAAGGAGATAAAGACACAAGCATGTATAGAGGTTCGAAGGTGGAGTAATCCTTCTACGTCCTCTCTTCCTCCTCACAGGAGGGAACATTGGTTAAGCTGGTTGATTTACATAGACCTATCTATTACAACCTACCCTTAACGAATAAGTAGCAAGCCTTCACCCAGATGCTTGCCTACTTTCCCTAGACCCACACAGGATCCTCCTCTATGGTCTTCACTTTCTCCTCGAAAGTGGTAAACTCAGCAGGACATTACTCCTCGCACTGAGTACTCCGAGACAACCTTTTAGAGAGGTTTATCTCTTTCTTCTTCAATTGGGTGCAGCAAGCCTGGCCTTCTTTTGCAGACTCTTTCTGTTGAAGCTTACTGCTGACTGGTAGACTAGGTATGTATCTTCTTGGGGTGTGGAGTGTTCGAGCTCTTCTTCTTTTCTATTGCTCTTTGTGAACACTCTCTACTCTTCTTAACTTCCCCCTTTTACTGCGCTTCTCTCTTTTGTGAGCCTTGAGCTCTTCTCTCTTCTCTTGCGCTTCTCTCTGCGAGCTTGGATATTCTGATGGGCTCGTCTTCTTCTTTCAGGCACACTTGGTGCTTCTCTCACACACTAGGTGTGTTCTCTCACTCACACTCTCACACCATTTCAGTCTTCAGTCCTCAGCTTTATAGGTGGTGAAATCTGCCCATTGAAGGTAGACAAATTTCTGACATTGACGTGCCGCACTCCTGACACAGGACAGCTTTTCGCTTTCCACGTGTCCTCTTCCGGTTGGCTCCTCTCCTTCTTCTCTCTACCGGTATCTTCTTGTGTCTATCGGTAACTTTGACTTTCTGCCCATACCTGCTTTGTCGCTTCCTCCTCTAGCTTCACTCTGGAGCTTCCTTCTTCTGGCTTACTTCTTCAGGTGGCTTCGAGGCTTCTGTAGCATGCTGCTCCCTGCAGTATGCTTTCAGCATGGTCTTCCCAGGTAGCTTCCTGTCTCGCTATTTTCTGCTTTGGCGAGGTCTCTTCCAGTAGCTTCCTGAAGTCAGTAGTATCCTTATTAATTCCAGATTCTTTTCACCCATACTCTTCAGTATCCTTCCTTTGACACTTTATCTTTTTCTTTTAATCTTCTGTAGTAACTTTATTACAATAACCTTATCCAAAGATTGGTTATGCTATAGAGTTACTTTAAGGATTTGTCTCATCAAAACTTTCTTCAAATATATCTAACAGTTTCCCTTTCTGACATGCTCCACAAACAGCTTCCTTCTTGTAAACCATGTCAGGTAGCCCTCTTACTAGTCCTTTTCTAGCTAGTTTATTCATGGTTTTCAAGTTTAGATGACTCATCCTCTTGTGCCACAGCCAGCGACCTTCAGGAGTTCATTTGGCAATGAAACAAGTAGTAGTAGTTACTGATTCCCAATCAGCAACATAGATGTTTCCCTTCCTTGTTCCAGTGAGCTTGACTTCCTGAGTCTTGATGTCTTTAATCAGGCACTTGTTGAGGTTAAACTCTACAAAGTAGCCTTTGTCACAGAATTAACTTATACTCAGGAGGTTATACTTTAAGCCTTCTACATGAGATACTTCCTTGATGCAGGTATTTCCTCTAATTAGGTCACCAGTGCCCTTTGTGCTTCATTTGGAGTTGTCTCCAAATATGAATTTAGGTCCTTTGGAAGCTTTGAAGTTGATAAGGCTCTTCTGGTTTCTTGTCATGTGTCTTGAGCAGCTGCTGTCAATGTACCATATTTCCTTGCTGCTTCCTGTCACAAGTTCCTGCAATCAAAGAAAAATTACTTCCTTTTAGGAACCCATACAAGTACAGGTCCTTTCTTGTTAGTTTCTATCTTCCTTTTAGGAACCCATACACGCTTTATAACAATCTTCTTATTATAATTCTTGTAGGTTCCTGAACTTTTACTAGTGTCTTTAAAATATTGCATGTGTGCTAGTGGTTTATTTCTTTGCCACTTAGGAACATAGATTCCATTAGTTTTAGACACATAGGTCTGTGGTAGATAGGGAACTTGAGACATTTTACCCTTTCTAGGCTACTGTCTGTGATTCCTGCTTCCAGCATACTTAGGTTGCTGGAGCCAGCTTCTGACAGGCTCACTGCCATAGGTACTTGAAAGAGGTCTCTTTCCCTTTCCATCAAAGCTTCCTGTACTTCTGCTTGCTGTTCCCCCTAAGTTAGGTAATTCATTTTGATGGGGGATAACTGCAGGCACAAATGTAGGTGTCTTTGAGGTGCTGACCTTTGAAATGGAAGCCTCTCCACAATAGCCTATGCCAGCATGATCCTTTAGACCTCTTTGGATTTTTAGTATAGCATTCAGGTCTTTGGAGGATTTATTGAAGGTATTGATAGTTTCAGTGAGAACATTCTTCTCATATATCAGCTTAGTGACTTGCAGGTTGAGCTTACTGATTTCAGCTTCGAGGTCACTGCATGCTTGACTTTTTGATTTTTCTAGGGTGAATAGCCTTTCGAACGAAGCATGCTCTCTCTTAAGTTTTACATTCTCTAGTTTCAGCTCTTCATGAGTTGAAGTAATCTGCTCGAAGTCACTCATGATTTATTTGATAGCACAAATTATGTTCAACTTTACATTAATTTGAACAGGAGGGTTAAGATATGTTACCTCATCTTCTGTGTCATCATATTTGGCCATGAGGCAGATTAGAGCTTCTTCATCTGAAGATGAATCCTTCGAATCACTATCAGTAGTTGACTCTTTTTTCTTAAGTGCCTTCTCAGGTGTAACTGCCTGAGAGGTCTCTGCCTCACCAATTAGCGCCCTTAGCCTCTGACGCTCTTGTCTTTTTCTTTCTTGTCTCACCTTTTGTTCATCCTCTGGATAACGGTGGACTTCTGTATGTGGGCACTCTCTAGCATAGTGACCTGGCTTCCTGCATTTGTAGCACAGATCAGTAGTTTTGGCGTTTGATTGGGGTGACTGCCCACTAGTTGCAGTTTCACTTTGCTTCCTCCTGAAGCCATCTGTTCGTGAGTTCCTTCTTATGAACTTTTGAAACTTCTTCAGGAGTAGTGCCATGTCTTCTTCTGCGGTGGCCTCCAAGGTAGATGTCTGATCTTTAGACTATCTAGCTTTCTGAGGCTGTCTTGTAGTTAGTGCAGTAACTTTTGAGTTGCTTCCTTTAATCTCCATCTTTCTTCTATAGATGTCGAACTCAAAGGCTTTGAGGTCTAAGAAGAGATCGAATGTGCTCATAGATTTTAAATCCATAGACACTCTCATGGCTGTTGTCTTGTTATCACATTCAGTAGGAAGGGCCCTCAGCACCTTCATGTTTTTCTCCTTCTAAGTGTAGTTTTGTCCAGGGACTCAAGCTCATTGATGATGGTTGTAAACCTTAGATCCATTTGTTCTAGGGTTTCTCCAGGCATCATTTCAAACATCTCAAATTTCTGGGTAGCTGTAGAGACCTTATTCTCTTTAGTGAGATCCGTGCGTTCGCATATCTGCTCGAGCTTTTCCCAGATTTCTTTGGCGGTTCTTTAAGTTTTCACCTCGCTGAAGGTTCCTTTATCGAGAGTGAGAAACAGTGCGTTCTTTGCAACATTGTCAAGATTTGTTTGTCTCTTCTCGTCAGCAGTCTATTCTTCTCTAGTTTTTCTAGAACAGCTGGATGTGGAATGACTCCTGCATCTCTTTGTCTATCAGCTGCTTCATCAACGGCCCTGGCGAACAATGGGTTTACTTTTGTGATTCTTGGTGGTCTTTCAGTAATGACATACCACATCTCATCATGCATGGCCGATAGATGTGCCTGCATGCGAATTTTCCAATCATCATAATCATCAATGGAGAACATATGTACTTTATGAGAATCCATGTTAGGTATGCTGATGAGTTATACAATAAAAAGAGGGCTTTCAAAAAACAGGGATCAAGGATTTATCAGTTAGATAGAACATTTAATCCAACCTGCTCTGATACCACTTGTTGGTCTGAAGTGGTAGTAGGCTTAGGGGGGATGAATAAGCTTACTCAATTTTCAAACTTTTCTTTAAAATAGACTGGTGAGCTACTCAGACAGGTAGCTAAAAAGCTTACTGTCCTAAAGGTTACTGCTTGAGCAATTACCTTTTGCAGATTTACAGAAAGAGAGTTTTATGTATAGCGGAAATTCGTTTTACTAAAGTTTCTTTTCTGAAAACAAGTTTGAGATGCTTATGAACAATATGCAACATATAAGGAGAGATAAGCAATAACAACAAGATAAACAGTAGAAAGCACAACAAAAAAGTAAACACAACAGTTTACAGAGGTTCGAGGGTGGAGTAATCCCTCTACGTCCTCTCTACTCCTACACAAGGAGGAACTTTGTTAAGTATACGGGTTGATTTACACAAGCCTCGCTTAGAAAAGGTAACTTAACAAGAAATGTCAGTCTCTTCCACAAAGGGTTACTGCACAGTGACCAAACTCAACCTAGCCCTCACAAAGCTCTTGTTCTTTCTACAAAGAACGTAACTACTTAATTAGGAACGACCTCCAATCAAGCAACTCCTAACAATCTAAGAAAAGATATGTTATTTCTATTTCAACAACTCGAGCAGCAAGACTAGAACCATAAGCTCTTTAAGCTGTGAATGCTTGCTGCTTAGACTGGACTTGAAACTTCTAAAGATTAGAAAGAATATATCATTGGATATCTTGAGTTCTTTGTTTGTAAGAGTTTCAAGTTTCAAGTGTTCTTCAAGTTCCAGTCTTTATCTATTTATAGGTGAAGGAATTTCTGCCCGTTGGATAGAGAGCTTCCTTCTCATCATGCATAAGTCGATGTGGCTTCCTCTGATTGATTCGTACATGGTTGTTGTTGGAAACATTTGATGTATGTTTTGATGAGACAAAACCTTAAGTAACTCTAACAAGCATAACCAATCTTAGGATAGGTTACTGCAACAGAGTTACTGTAGAAGAAAGAAGGATCAGAGAAAGTGTCAAAAGGAAGGACACTGAAGAGAATGGTGAAAAAAAATCGGGTGAACTAATAAGGATACTGATGACTACAGAAAGCTACTAGAAGAGACCTCACCGAAGCAGAATGCAGTGAGACAGGAAGCTACCTGAGAGACCATGCCAAAAGCATACTGCAGGAGCAACATGCTACAGAAGCCTCAAGCCGCCTGAAGGAGCAAGCCACAAAAGGAAGCTCATGAAGCAAGTGGAAACATCTATCTGATACCAACAAGTGGTATCAGAGCAGATGGATGAAACGAAAGATCTAATCCATCTATCCAGATCCCATCTGTGAAAAATCTATCTCTGGAAAATCTCTCTCTGTCTCCCTCACATCATAGATCAAATCACTGTCTTTGTTAAAAGGATATGATTGATGTGAAAGATAACAAGCAGCTATGAAGGACATAGAAAATCAAGTTGTATTGTGAAGAAAAAGCTGGTCAGAAGAAGAAAGGTGGTAAACAACAAGCTACTCAAAGAAAGGAGGACATGTTGCTGAGCATAAAGAGGAAGCTAACAGAAGTGAAGCTAGGAAGCAACCAAGCAAAGGATGTTGAATAAGTCAAGCAAAGGAGTAAGAAGGGAACCTCACTCCATCAACCAAACCACCCTCCAGAATGAAGCATGTGATAAAAGATGATCTACTCTTTAAACAACTCCCAAGGAAAAGAATAACGACGACCAGGTATCTCGTTCTAATCGTACTCCTCTAAATTCGGTCTCGATTATGCTGTTATGAAACACAAGTGATCAAACTAATGACCATGAAAGCCAAATGAAAGAATCTTCAAAGGATTGAAGAAAACAGACTTGAAAATTTTGGTCACTTGTCTTGAATGTGAGAAGGGAAGTCTGTGTTGACATTCAAAAAGAGGCTGCTTCACCTACTCATGCAAACCTCAAAGTTACCTAAAATAGTACTGATAGTGACCCCACATCTTAATAGAGAGAATCATATAGTAAGGGGGAACTTCTAGTACAAATCAAGGTAACTTAGCAGGTAAAAGAGTTAAAAACCTTGAAGAAACCCAAATACGGGTATGCTGTAAAAAGTCTACAACAACCTGACATTCCCTAAGGAGATAAAGCAGAATAGCAGCTTCAAGTGGAAAGAATTTTTTTTTCTTTCTACCTTACTGGTATCATGCTTTATCTTTTCTATATTCTAAAGAGATATAGTAAGAAAACACCTGCACACACCATCATTTTTGCTCTTTAAAAGTCTTGAAGGAGTCAAACTCTCTCTACAGCAACCATGGGCTGTAAAGAAAGTCTAAGCTCCTGAAAAAAACATTATCCTAGAAGGACTCATACTTATGTGAGTACCTATACAAGAATACTCGATTTGCAGGTACCTCTGACAAAGGGCTACTAAATATAGGGGGAACTATTGACAAAATGACAAACTCTAACTTTAGGATGCTAAACACAAGGTTGCTGAATACTAGGTTGTTGGATAACAAGACGCTGAAAATCAGGACGCTAAACACCAGATGGATAGATACTAGGTCGCTGAGCATCAGGTCGTTGTATACCAGGACGCTAGACACCGAGCTACTGGATACTAAGCTACTAGATATTAGATTACTTGTCATCAAGTCAGTGGAAAAGGTAGAAGGACTCATCAATATCAAGGAACAAGATAAAGTTCTGACAATAGAATGCCAGACACCGCGACATTGGATACTAGAACGCTAGATAACAGGACGCTATATATCAGGATGCTAGATACCAGGCTAACTGGATATTAGGTTGCTAGATAACAGGACGCCAGATATCAGGATGCTAGATACCAGGTTGCTGGACACTAGATCGCGGAACACTAGGTCGCTAAGTACCAGGACGCTAAACATCAGGATGTTGGACACCAGATCGTTGAACACCAGGTTGCTGTAAACCAGGATGCCAGACACCAATATACAGGATACTAGGTTACTAGACATCAGGACTTATCATCAGGTCATTGGATAAAGGGATCACTTGAAGGTTACAACTCTCAAATCAGAGTAGTTACTGAAGATTTATTTTGGTAACGTGCATGCATAAAAAGTGGATCACCTTTCCAGAAATAGACCACCTTTTCAGAACCCTACAAAAATCACAGTCGTGCGATCAGAAGAGTCCAATGGTGGAAAACCAGTTGTTGACCACGCACTTCAGGAAAAGGAAAAGTTGTGGAAACTGTCAACAACATTATTGGAAAACGGCGAAGCAGTTAATGAGATCATTGAAGATCTAACTGCAACAGGGAGTATCTCAAACTCTATAAAGACATGCACTCCTTATTCTTCATTAAACATACATATATCCTCTCTCTCTCTCTCTCTCTCTCTCTCTCTCTCTCTCTCTCTTATCCTCTATGCGTCATGACACCAGATTATTGGAAACCATTCTCTTCATTCCTTCCAAAGAACACATTTTCTGTAGATAATCAACCAAGTATCTTACAAATCACTAAAAGTCACCTCTCACGCTTAACACTTGCTAAGCAAACTCTTCTCAGAAGATTCGATCTTCTAGCCTTCAGCTCTCACCTCTTCTCCCAAGAACCTATACTCAAGTTCTTCCCTTCAAGGTAGGAGGATAGAGCTAAGGATCCCTCTCCAGCACCCCTAGAGCGTCATCTCATTGATGATGTCAAAAAGGGGGAATAAACTTTGAAGGGTCATGGAAGATCAAAAGACTTCAAAAGGTGGAGAAGAGGAGATTCCAACTCTTCTATGAGGTGGGTTCTCTTTTGCAATGCGAGAGAATCAGAAAGAGGGACAGTTAGAGGGGTGAGTATAGATTGAAGGAGAAGGAAAAGACGGCAGCAAGCTACTGGCGTCTAAACTTCTCTGATTCTTCACGCGTTCTTCTCCAAACGAATTCATTCTCTCTCTCTCGCATCGCCTCTTACACCTCTCACAGTTCTCCTCTCTAGCCGAAGAGAAGAAACTATTGGGAGCAGGTTCCTACATCAAGTGAGGGAGAAGTAAAGCAGAAAGAAGAAGCTCGCAAAAAGCTAAGGGGAAAAGAAAGAGAGGAACGAGCAAGAAGAAAGAAGAATGAGTCTAGATAGGATGTTTATTGTGCATTTCTTACTGCGTTGTATTGTAGATGTTTTATCTAAATAAAACTTCTTCAATTCTTTAAAAAGCTCACTCCTTGTGCCCTTTCTTTTAGATTTATATATGATTTTAATGAAAACAGTATGCTCTATATTGTTATATTATACATCTGCTTTATGTGCTTGAGTGATTATATCTTTTGATCTTCTGCAAAGGTTTTGTCATCATCAAAAAGGGGGAAATTGTTGGAAACATTTGAAGTATGTTTTGATGAGACAAAACCTTAAGTAACTCTTACAAGCATAACCAATCTTAGGATAGGTTACTGCAACAGAGTTATTGCAGAAGAAAGAAGGATCAGAGAAAGTGTCAAAAGGAAAGAACTGAAGAGAATGGTGAAAAAGAATCGGGTGAACTAATAAGGATACTGATGACTACAGGAAGCTATTCCAAAGCTGAATGCAGCGAGACAGGAAGCTACCTGAGTGACCATGCCAAAAGCATACTGCAGGAGCAGCATGCTATAGAAGCCTCAAGGCGCCTGAAGGAGCAAGCCTGAAAAGGGAGCTCCAGAGTGAAGCAAGAGGAGGAAGCTACAAAGCTGGCATAGGAAGAAAGTCAAAAGTTACCGGTAGACACAAAGAAGTTACTAGTAGAGAGAAGAGAAGAGGAGTCAGTCAGAAGAAGACACGTGGAAAGTGAAAAACTGGAATGTGTCAGGACTGCAGTGCATTTATAGATTAGGGAACTTACATACCTTCAACGGACAGATTTCCTAATCTATAAATAAGAAGAAGACTGACGGAAAAAAGAGAGTGTGCAAGAAAGAGAAGATAGCGAGCACAACAGAATATACAAGCTCGCAGAGAGAAACGCAAACAGAAGAGAGAAGAGTTCAACAATGAGAAGGCTCATTAGAAGAAAGCGCAGAAAGAGGGGGAAGACAAAATAGAAGAAAAAAGAGTGTTCAGAAGAGCGGAAGAAAATAAGAAAAGCTCAAACACTCCACACCCTAAGAGACGCATGCTCAGTCAGTCTGTCCTGCAACAAGCTACATCAGTTTAACCTGCAAACGAAGGCCAAGCTTGCTGCATCCAGTTGAAGAAGAAGAGAACAAACCTTTTTAAAGGCTGTCTTAGAGTACTTAGTGTGAGGAATAAAGTTCTGCTGAGTTTTCCACTTTCTAGGAGAGAAAGTGAGGACCCTGGGTGGGTAGAATAGGATCCTATGTGGGTCAGTGAGAAAGTATGCAAGTAGCTGTGTGAAGTCTTACTACTTACTTCTTAAGTGAGGGTTGTAATAGATAGGGCTATGTAAATCAACCAGGTTAACAAATGTTCCCTCTTGAGAAGAGGCAGAGAGGATGTAGAAGGATTACTCCACCTCCGAACCTCTGTATATCCTTGCGTCTATGTGTGTTTATTGCTTAACCTGCATACTCTATGATAAAGCTGCACATCTTCTATACTTGGCTCTGGATTGAGAGAAAAGCTTCCGCACCACTCTGATCAGTAATCTCCCAAAAGGTTACTGATCCTAGAATCGAGCCGATAAAGGAAGAAAATTTTGAAAATATAGTAGGCTTATTCAACCCCACCCCCCTCTAAGCCTATTACCAGCCTATTTGGGACCAACAAGTGGTATCAGAGCAGGTGGATTACTCATTCAAGCTCACAGATGTATCTGATACCAACAAGTGGTATTAGAGCAGATGGATGAAACAAAAGATCTAATCAATCTATCAAGATCCCATCTGTGAAAAATCTCTCTCTGGAAAATCTCTCTCTCTCTCTCTCCCTCACATCATAGATCAAATCACTGCCATTGTTAAAAGGATATGATTAATGTGAAAGACAACAAGCAGTTATGAAGGATATAGAAAATCAAGTTGTGTTGTGAAGAAAAAGCTCGTCAGAAGAAGGAAGGTGGTAAACAGCAAGATACTCAAAGAAAGGAGGACATGTTGCTGAGCATATAGAGAAAGCTAACACAAGCGAAGCCAAGAAACAACCAAGAAAAGGATGCTGAATAAGTCAAGCAAAGGAGTAAGAAGGGAAGATCACTTCATTAACCAAACCACCCTCTAGAAGGAAGCATGTGATAAAAGAGGATCTACTCTTTAGACAACTCCCAAGAAAAGGAATAACGACGACCAGGTATCTCATTCTAATCTTACTCCTCTAAATTCGGTCTCGTTTATGTTGTTATGAAACACAAGTGATCATATGAAAACCAATGACCATGAAAGCCAAATGAAAGGATCATCAAAGGATTGAAGATAACAAGCTTGAAAATTTTGGTCACTTGTCTTGAATGTGAGAAGGGAAGCCTGTGTCGACATTCAAAAAGAGGATGTTTCACCTACTCATGCAAACCTCAAAGTTACCTAAAATAGTACTGATAGTGACCCCACATCTTAATAGAGAGAATCATATAGTAAGGGGGAACTTCTAGTACAAATCAAGGTAACTTAACAGGTAAAAGAGTTAAAAACCTTGAAGAAACCCAAATACGGGTATGCTGTAAAAAGTCTACAACAACCTGACATTCCCTGAGGAGATCAAGCAGAACAACAACTTCAAGTGGAAAGATTTTTTTTTTCTTTCTACCCTACTGGTATCATGTTTTACCTTTTCTATATTCTAAAGAGATACATTAAGAAAACACCTGAACACACCATCATTTTTGCTCTTTAAAAGTCGTAAAGCAGTCAAACTCTCTCTACAGCAACCATGGGCTGTAAAGAAAGTTTAAGCTCCTAAAAAAAACATTAACCCAGAAGGACTCATACTTGTGTGAGTACCTATACAAGAATACTCAATTTGCAGGTACCTCTGACAAAGGGCTACTAAATTTAGGGGGAACTATTGACAAAATGACAAACTCTAACTATAGGATGCTAAACACCAGGTTGCTGGATACTAGGTTGTTGGATAATAGGACGCTGAAAATCAGGACGCTAGACACCAGATGGATGGATACTAGGTCGCTGAACATCAGGTCGCTGTACACCAGGACGCTAGACACCGAACTACTGGATACTAAGCTACTAGATATTAGAGTACTTGTCATCAAGTCAGTGGAAAAGGTAGAAGGACTCATCAATATCAAGGAACAAGATAAAGTTCTGACAATAGAACGCTAGACACCACGACATTGGATACTAGATCGCTGGATAATAGGACGCTAGATATCAGGTTGCTGGACACTAAATCGCTGAACACTAGGTCGCTGGGTACCAGGACGCTAAACACCAGGATGCTGGACACTAGATCACTGAACACCAGGTTGCTGTAAGCCAGGATACTAGACACCAGTATACTGGATACTAGGTTACTAGACATTAGGACTTATAATCAGGTCACTGGATAAAGGAATCACTTGAAGGTTACAACTCTCAAATCAGAGCAGTTACTGAAGATTTATTTTGGTAACGTGCATGCATGAAAAGTGGATCACCTTTATAGAAATAGACCACCTTTTCAGAACCCTACAAAAATCTCAGCCGTGCGATCAGAAGAATCCAAGGGTGGAAAACCAGTTGTTGACCACGCACTTCAAGAAAAGGAAAAACTGTGGAAACTGTCAACAACTTTATTGGAAAATAGCGAAGCAGTTAATGAGATCTTTGAAGATCTAACTGCAACAGGGAATATCTCAAACTTTATAAATATATGCAATACTTATTCTTCATTAATCATACAGATATCCTCTCTCTCTCTCTCTCTCTCTCTCTCTCTCTCTCTCTCTCTCTCTTTCTTATCCTCTATACGTCATGGCACCAGATTATTGGAAACCCTTCTCTTCATTCCTTCCAAAGAACACATTTTCTGCAGATAATCAACCAAGCATCTAACAAATAACTAAAAGTCACCTCTCATTCTTAACACTTGCTAAGCAAACTCTTCTCAGAAGATTCGATCTTCTAGCCTTCAGCTCTCACCTCACCTCCCAAGAACCTACACTCAAGTTCTTCCCTTCAAGGCAGGAGGATAGAGCTAAGGACCCCTCTCCAGCACCCCAGAGCGTCATCTCACTGCTGATGTCAGAAAGTGGGAAGAAACTGTGAAGGGTCATGAAAGATCAAAAGACTTCCAGAGGTGGAGAAGAGGAGATTCCAACTCTTCTATGAGGTGGGTTCTATTTTACAATGCGAGAGAATCAGAAGGAGAGACAGTTAGAGGGATGAGTAGAGATTGAAGGAGAAGGAAAAGACAGCAGCAAGCTATTGGTGTCTAAACTTCTCTGCTTCTTCACGCATTCTTCTTCAAACGAATTCCTTATCTCTCTTTTGCATCGCCTCTTATACCTCTCACAGCTCTCCTCTCTAGCCGAAGAGAAGAAACTATTGGGAGCAGGTTCCTGCATCAAGTGAGGGAGAAGGAAAGCAGAAAGAGGAAGCTCGCAAAAAGCTAAGGGGAAAAGAAAGAAAGGAATGAGCAAGAAGAAAGAAGAATGAGTCTAGATAGGATGTTTATTGTGCATTGCTTACTGCGTTGTATTGTAGATGCTTTATCTAAATAAAACTTCTTCTGTTCTTTAAAAAGCTCACTTCTTGTGCCCTTTCTTTTAGACTTATATGTGATTTTAATGAAAGCAGTATGCTCTATATTGTTGTATTATACATCTGCTTTCTGTGCTTGAGTGATTATGTTCTTTTGATCTTCTGCAAAGGTTTTGTCATCATCAAAAGGGGGAAAATTGTTGGAAACATTTGATGTATGTTTTGATGAGACAAAACCTTAAGTAACTCTAACAAGCATAACCAATCTTAGGATAGGTTACTGCAACAGAGTTATTGCAGAAGAAAGAAGGATCAGAGAAAGTGTCAAAAGGAAAGAACTGAAGAGAATGGTGAAAAAGAATCGGGTGAACTAATAAGGATACTGATGACTACAGGAAGCTATTGGAAGAGACCTCGCCAAAGCTGAATGCAGCGAGACAGGAAGCTACCTGAGTGACCATGCCAAAAGCATACTGCAGGAGCAGCATGCTACAGAAGCCTCAAGGCGCCAGAAGGAGCAAGCCTGAAAAGGGAGCTCCAGAGTGAAGCAAGAGGATGAAGCTACAAAGCTGGCATGGGAAGAAAGTCAAAAGTTTCCGGTAAACACAAAGAAGTTACTGGTAGAGAGAGGAGAAGAGGAGCCAGTCAGAAGAAAACACGTGGAAAACAAAAAACTGGAATGTGTCAGGACTACAGTGCATTTATAGATTAGGGAACCTACCTACCTTCAACGGGCAGATTTCCTAATCTATAAGTAAGAAGAAGACTGATGAAAAGAAGAGAGTGTGCAAGAGAGAGAAGATAGCAAGCACAACAGAATATACAAGCTCGCAGAGTGAAGAGCTCAACAGAGAAAAGGCTCATAAGAAGAAAGCGCAAAAAAAGGGGGAAGACAAAATAGAAGAAAATAGAGTGTTCAGAAAAGCAGAAGAAAAGAAGAAAAACTCAAACACTCCACACCCCAAGAGACACATGCTCAGTTAGTCAGTCCTGCAGCAAGCTACAGCAGTTCAACCTACAAACGAAGGCCAAGCTTGCTGCATCCAGTTGAAGAAGAAGAGGACAAACCTTTTCAAAGGCTATCTTGGAGTACTCAGTGCGAGGAATAAAGTTCTGCTGAGTTTTCCACTTTCTAAAAGAGAAAGTGAGGACCCTGGGTGGGTATTATAGGATCCTGTGTGGGTTAGTGAGAAAGTAGGCAAGCAGCTGTGTGATGGCTTGCTACTTACTTGTTAAGTGAGGGTTGTAATATATAGGGGTATGTAAATCAACCAGCTTAACAAATGTTCCCTCTTGAGAAGAGGCAGAGAGGATGTAGAAGAATTACTCCACCTTCGAACCTCTGTATATCCCTGCGTCTATGTGTGCTTATTGCTTAACCTGCATATTCTATGATAAAGCTACACATCTTCTATACTCGGCTCTGCAATGAGAGAAAAACTTCCACAACCACTCTGATCAATAACCTCCCAAAAGGTTACTGATCCTAGAATTGAGCCGATAGAAGAAGAAAAGTTTGAAAATATAGTAGGCTCATTCACCCCCCCCTTCCTCTAAGCCTACTACCAGCCTATTTGGGACCAACGGTTGTTGACATTGTACGTCTCTATTGCTGCAATCGTCATACCTAGTCTGACATTCCTTCAGACTTCATTTTTACTTTATTACGTGGCATCTTTTGATTTGATGATATTGGGGTCGTGCCTAACGTAAACCTCGTACACATCTCCCGAGGTAACTGCTGCTTAACACGTTGCTTGATTCATCCTCGTCGCTCATTCCACTGGCTTACCTAGCATCCTTTTAGTAGTGAGCATTCAGCTTCCTTTTCATAGCAGCCTGCTGCATGAACTTTTCAATGCAATTTTAGAGTGTTCCTTATACAGTAAGGTTTTCATTCTTATTCTTTTAAGATGCTGTCTTGATCACCAAGCATTCTGATCCTATTCTCTAAATAAGAGATTTACAACAGAAACTAAGTACATGGGATCCTAGGCCTTAATCTATTACACGTTTTATCTTCATGAAAATCTATACAATGTTCCTTACAGTTTTATCATCATCAAAGAGGGGGAAATTGTTGGGAAATATTTAAGAATGTTTTGATGAGACAAAACCTTAGGAAAGTATTCCTCACTTTATAAGTATAATCTATCTCGTAAGGTGTTGGTCCTAAAACTGTTGTAGGTAGGCTTAGAGGGGAGGGGGGTGAACAAGCCTACCTTCTTTTCAAACTTTTCTTCTATCTCTATCGGCTCATGTCTAATATCAGTAACCTTTTGGGAGGTTACTGATCAAAGTCGTTTGTGAAAGCTTATCACAGAGCCGAGTAGAAGATGTGCAACTTATCAGAGAGTATGCATGAAGTGCAGTAAGCATATAAAGACGCAAGGATGTATAGAGGTTCGAAGGTGGAGTAATCCTTCTACGTCCTCTCTTCCTCCACTCAGGAGGGAACATTTGTTAAGCTAGTTGATTTACATAGACCTATCTATTACAACTCTCACTTAACAAATTAGTAGCAAGCCTTCACACAGATGCTTGCCCACTTCCCTTTGACCCACACAGGATCCTACACTACCCACCCAGGGTCCTCACTTTCTCTCCTAGAAAGTGGTAAACTCAGCAGGACATTACTCATCTCACTGAGTACTCCGAGACAACCTTTTAGAGAGGTTTATCTCCTTCTTATTCAACTGGGTGCAACAAGCTTGGCCTCCATTTGCAGACTGATCTGCTGAAGCTTGCTGCTGACTGGTAGACTGAGTGTGCGTCTTCTTGAGGTGTAGAGTGTTTGAGCTTTTCTTCTTTTCATATGCTCTATTTGAACACTCTTTTCTCTAAGGCTTCCCCATCTTTCTGTGCTTCTCTCTTCTTTTGCGCTTCTCTTCGTGAGCTTGGATATTCTGATGTGCTCACTTCTTCTCCCTTGCGCCTTTACACTTTCTCTCACACACTTTCAGTCTTCAGTTCTCCTCTTTATGAGTTGTGAAATCTGCCCGTTGAAGGTTGATAGATTTCCATCATTGATGCACCGCACTCCTGACACACGCCAACTTTTTGCTTTCCACGTGTCTTCTTCTTATTGACTTCTCTTCTCTTCTCTCTACCGGTAACTTCTTGTGTCTACCGGTAACTTTGACTTTTCTCCCCATGCCTGCCTTGCAGCTTTCTCCTCTCGCTTCACTCTGGAGTTTCTTCTTCTGGCTTGCTCCTTCAGGTGGCTCAAGGCGTCTGTAGCATGCTGCTCCTGCAGTATGATTTCGGCATGGTCTTCTCATGCAGTTTCCTATCTCGCTATTTTCTTCTTTGGCGAGGTCCCTTCCAGTAGCTCCCTCAAGTCAATAGTATCCTTATCAGTTCATCCGATTCTTTTTAACCATTCTCTTCAGTATCATTCCTTTTGACACTTTATCTATTTCTTTTAATCTTCTGTAGTAACTTTATTGTAGTAACCTATCCTAAGATTGGTTATGCATATATAAAGTTACGTAAGGATTTATCTCATCAAAACATTCTACAAATGTATCCAACATAAGGTTACTGTAACAAGGTTACTACAGGAAGATACGTCAGAGAAAGTGTCAAATGAAGGACACTGCAGAGAATGGTGAAAGGAATCTGGTTAACTAAAAGGATACTGCCTACTACATGAAGCTACCTGGATGAGATCATACCAAAGCATACTGCAAAGCAACAAGCTACCGAAGACTCAAGCTACTTAGAAGAGATCATGCCGAAGCATACTGCAAAGCAGTAAGGTACAGAAGCCTCAAGCCACCTGACAGAGCAAGACTGGAAATGGAGCTACAAAACAAGCATGGGAAGGAAGCTAAAAGTTACCGGTAGAGAGAAGATGAATAGAGCCAATCAGATGAAGACACGTGGAAAGCGAAAAACTGGCGTGTATTAGAAGGAGTGCGGCGCATTTAATGATGGAAACCTACCCACCTTTAACGGGCAGATTTCCTAATCTATAAATAGAAGAAGACTGAAGACTCAAGAAAAAGAGAGTGAAATGAGAAGAGAAGAGAGGAGAATAGAAGAGCTCAAGAGAGAGCAAAGAAAAGAGGGGGAAAAGTGTATAGAAGAAAAGAGAGCAAAGTGGTGTAATAAAGAAGAAGAGAAAGAAGAAGAGAGTAAAGAGTGTACAGAAGATTAAAAAGAAGAGTAGAAAGCTCAAACACTCTAAACCCCAGAAACGCTATTATACTTAGTCGTTCAGTCGAGCAGCAAGCTACAGCAGAGCTACGTACAAAAGAAGCCAAAGCTTGCTGCATCAAAGTTGAAGAAGAAGACAAACCTTTGAAGGACTGTCTCGGAGTGCTTAGTTAGGACTAGGATTCTAATAAGCTGATTCGCTATCATGAGAAGAAAGTAAGGATCCTGAGTGGGTCAGATAGGATCTTGTGTGGGTCAATTAGGAGAGTAGGCAAGCAGCTATGAGCAGCTATGAGAAAGCTTGCTACTTACTTGGTAAGTCTGTGTTGTAATAGATAGGGATAAGTAAATCAATAAGATTAACAAATGTTCCCTCTTGAGATGAGGCAGAGAGGATGTAGAAGGATTACTCCACCTTCGAACCTCTGTGTATCTATGCGTTTGTATGTGGTTATTATTCTATCTGCATATCTTATGTTAGATGCATGTCTTTCATACTTGGTCTTTCAATGAGAGAAAGCTTCCGCAATATAACTCTGATAAGTAACCTCCCAAAAGGTTACTACCTCTAGACCTAAGCCTTCTAAAGATAAGAACATTTTGAAAAAAGAGTAGGCTTATTCACCCCCCCCCCCTCTAAGCCTACTACCACTTGGGACCAACAGATTGGATGAGTCAGTTCCTAGAAGGAGATCGAAGGATCGGATTTTGGGTGCTCTTAGAAAAGGTTTGGAAAAAGAGGTGAAAAAAGGATCTGGAAAGGAGGAGAAAGATGTTACTGCCAGATATTTTTTATGCACAAATACTTTTATGCATCGGTTGCATGGATTTGGGATCCATGCAACCGGGTAGACCCACCCACGCGCCCCAAATACGCGCTCCCACGAGCCTGAGTGGATGCGTTCAAATCCACTCAAATTCCCTCGTTAAGTATACCTTTAGGTTAAGGATACCTTTGAAATCCTGATTTCAGGTTACATACCACATTATGTTAAGGATACTTTTAGATGATGTTAAGGATACCTTTAGGTGATGTTAATAATACATTTGAATTCCTGATTCCAGGTTACATACCATGTTGTGTTAAGGATACCTTTAGGTGATATTAAGGATACCTTAAGGTGATGTTAACAATACCTTTGAAATCCTGATTCTAGGTTACATACCTTTACGTTATGTTAAGGATACATTTAGGTGATGATAGGGATACCTTTATGTGATATTAACAATACCTTTGAAATCCTGATTTGATACCCTTAGAATTCACTCCAGGTCACATACTTTTATATTATATTGCCAATTCCTTTGGTGCTGCCCTTGGAGTCATCTCCAAACACCATCTTGGGTCCTTTTATGGCCTGGAAGCTTGTTAGTTCTTTGTTACCAGTCATATGTCTTGAGCAACCACTATCAATGTATCATACTTCATTACTGCTCCCTGGCTAAGGTTCCTGTAAAAGTATCACTTAATTTTAGATACACATACTTGTACGGGTCCTTTCAAGTTAGTCTTCTTTGGAACCCAAATCTATTTCACAACAATTGTTTTGTTATGAGCTCACTTGGTTTTCCTTCTTCTGTGAGTAATCTTAGGAAACTGTGCAGTGTGTGTTTGTGAGTAGCCTATACCACTTCGGTATGGTCTTTTGTTGTACTTTCTTGGAGCACTTGCTCTCTCAGATTTAGACATGTAGGTCTTAGTACTAGCAGGTGGAGGTTATTTCCTCTGAAACCAACCTTGATGTCGCTGCTTGCTACAACATACTGATTTTGCTGCAACCGTTTGCTTTCTACAGGCTTACTCCATCTGATTTCAGAGAGAGGCCTCTTTCATCTGTCTTTGGAACTACTTGGGTTTGTACTAGAGGTTCCCCCTTTCTATATGATCTCTTCTTCTAGGTGAAGGGTCTCTCCTAGTACAAACTTAAGTGCTCCTATACTTTCTGAATATGAGGTAGAAGCTTCCTCACTGTACCCTAGTCCAGTATCTCTGGATGTTCAGAAGAGCATCCAGGTCTCTTGAGGACTTGTTAAAGGTATTTATAGTGGCAACTAAGCTTTCCTTCTCATTTTCTAGCTTAGAGACTTGCAGTTTAAGCTTCCTTACTTCTGTTCTAAGGTCACTGCATGCTTGTATCTTTAGTTTCTCTAAATCTAGAGTGATAGACATAGAAACATGTTCTCTTAGAAGTAGCTTGTTTTCTTCCTTAAGCTCTTCATTAGTTGAGTTTATTTGCTCAAAGTCACTTATGATTTGCCTAAGGGCAGTGATCATGTTCAACCATTCTTTTTCAATTGAAATAGAGGTTTCAGGAGTTACCTCTATACCGCTGTTATTCTCTTCAATGTTGGCCACCAGGCATATAAGAGCTTCCTCTTCAGATGTAGAGCTATCTGAGTCACTGTCTGAGGAAGCTACTTCTCTTGTTTTCTCCTTTTCAGCACTTGCTATCTTCACAGCTTCAGACTCACTTTCCAAAGCTCTTAACTTTTGCTTTTCAAATCTTTTTTTTTCTCTCCTCTTTGCCCTTTCATTTTTAGGATATCTATGTACTTAAGGGTATGTGCATTCTCTGGCATATTGGTCTGGCTTCCCGGAATTATAACACAGGTCAGTGGCACTTACAGTGGGTTTGCTTTCTGTGCCAGCTTGTGTTTGAGGAATTTGTTTCTTCTTTTGAAAGTAGCTTCTGAGGTTGTTTTTGAAGAACTTCTTGAATTCTTCATCAGCAGGGCCATATCCTCCTCAACATCAACTTCAAAGGTCACTGTCTTCTTACTGCTACTTGCTTTGCCAGTATCCTTGGATAATCTAGTTGTTAAGGCAGTATCCTTTGAGCTGGTCTCTTCTGCTTCCTTCTTTCTTCTATTGATATCGAACTCAAAAGCTTTTAAGTTTGAGAAGAGATCGAAGGTACTCATGAATTTCAGATCCATTGAGACTCTCATGGCCGTTGTCTTGTTGTCCCATTCTGCATGTAGTGCTCTTAGCACTTTCATATTCTTTTCTCTTTGAGTGTAGTGTTTGTCTAGGGATTCAAGCTCATTCACTATATTAGTGAACCTTAGATCAAGTTGTTAAAAAGTTTCTCCTGGCTTCATTTCAAATAGCTCAAAGGTTTGAGTTGCAGTAGAGACTTTGTTTTCTTTGGTGAGCTCAGTTCCTTGACAAATCTGTTCAAGCTTGCTTCTTATTTCTTTGGAAGTTTTGCAAGTCTTGACTTTGCTGAAGGTACCCTTCTCTAGTGTAGTAAACAAGGTGTTTTTGGCCACATTATCCAAGTTGGCTTTTTTCCTTTCTTCCAGTGTCCACTCCTCAATAGGCATTTCAATCACTAGGTAGTGATGAATCACTCCAGTGTCTGATATATCCTATGCAGCATCTTCCATGACTCTGGTGAAGACTGGATTTGGCTTGGTGATGACTAGGGGTCCTTCAATGTTAATGTACCACATCTCATCATGCATAGCCGAGAGATGTGTCTGCATTCTTATCTTCCAATCATCATAATCTTCTATGGAAAACATAGGTAACTTATGGTGAGAAGATTCCATGCTTATGCTTTTAAAAATGATGCTTTTCTTTTAAAAACAAATAGGGATCTGGGGAATGACCAGTGCAAGTTGATTTTTAGTCCAACCTACTCTGATACCACTTGTTGGTCCCAAGCAGCAGTAGGTTTAGAGGGGGGAGAGTGAATAAACCTACTCAAATCTTTCAAAACTTTTTATTGTGAAAACAGTTAAGTTCAAGGATGAGCTTACAACTACACAACTTGTTTCTTAGAAGCAGCTTACTTGAACTTTGTAGAGTTGGATGCAATGGAAAATCTTTAAGGCAATGTCTTCAAAAGTTGTTTGAATGCAGTATGACAGATATAGAAATGCAACAAGGTATAGATATGCAAGGGTAAGCAGATAAACAAGACAAACGATATAGAATGGTTCGAGGGTGGAGTAATCCCTCCACTTTACTCCCTTACAAGGAGAAACTTTGTTAAAAGGTTTGGTTTACACAGCCTAGGTATTACAAACAATTTACACTACAAGAAAACAGGCGAATTCCAATGGCATAAAAATCCGTTGGAATTTTTCAAAATTCCAACGGCATTTCCAATGCCATGTCTAACCGTTGGAAATTTCCAACGACAACTCCAACGGCAAGTGGAAACCATTGGAATGAACCGTTGGCAATGTCATTAGAATTACTATTCCAACGGCAATTCCAACAATGACTTACCATTGGAAATTTCCAAAACATTTTCCAACAGAAATGCCAACTACAAGGTACTGTTGGAAATGTTCCAACAAGTATTCCAACGGGTATTCCAACCACAAGTTGTCGCTGGATATTTTCCAATAAATATTCCAACGACTATTCCAATGACAACTCGCCATTGGATTTTTTTCAACAATTATTCTGGTAGATCTTCCAACGAAATTGTATCGTTGGAATTTTCTAACAAGTATTCCAATGTAAATTCCAACGATAGGGTGTCGTTGGAATGTTTACAACAAGTATTCCAACGGAAATTCCAATGATACGGTGTCGTTTGAATGTTTCCAACAACTATTCCAACGGAAATTCCAACTACAACTTGCCGTTGGAATCCGTCCAACAACTATCCCAACGAAAATTCCAATGACAACTTGCCGTTGGACTTTTTCCAACAATAATTCCAACGGAAATTCCAATGACACGGTGTCGTTGGAATGATTCCAACAACTATTCCAACGACAACGCGCCGTTGGAATTTTTTCATCAATTATTCCAATGAAAATTCCAACGACATCGTGCTATTGGAATGTTTCCAACAAGTATTCTAACGTAAATTCCAATGATAACGTGTCATTGGAATGTGTTCATTCAATTATTCCAATGGAAATTCCAACAACAATTTGTCGTTGGAATATTTCCAACAATGTTTCCAATGGAAATTCCAACAACAATGTACTATTTGAATTTTTCCAACACTTTATTCCAACGGAAATTCCAACAACAACATACCGTTGTAATGTTTCTTACAAAATTATTCTAACGGATATTCCAACAACAATGTACCGTTGGAATAGTTCCAACAATTTTTCCAACGGAAATTTCAACAACAAATTAATTTTGAAATGATTCTGTTGGATATTCCAACGGAAATTTCATCGATAATGTACTATAAGAATTTTTCCAACAATTATTCCAATACCGTTGGAAATATAAATGTGGTAATTCCTATGATAATACCCCAATAGTATTGCCACTTGAATTAATTTCATTGTTATTCCAACGGAAATCCCATCAACAATGTATCGTTGGAGTTTTTCCAACAATTATTCTAACGGTTGGTAGAGATCGTGCAACTCTGGTCGGTGGCTTTAGGTCGGCTATGATCGTATAACCGCTCTGTTTGCTATGTATGGTCATCTTGAACCGGTGCAACTCGATTAATATGCTTCTGCTCAGTTTTGCTCATGGACCGAACAGAAATTACTTCCCAAAATCGCTCATGGACCGGACAAAAATTATTTGTGCAAATTTCATAGCTCAACAAAATTAAATTAATTATGTTATTTGGTTGTTTATTATTATTAATCTACCCATTTATATTTTCAATAGTACAAAAATGATTCTTCAATATTTTAGGTCCGAAACATAAATAAATAAATATGCTTTTAAATTAAAAAGGTAAACAGATTAAATATTAATTGCTTGAGAGGTGTATCAAAATATATAATAATTTTATAAGGAAATTACATAAAAGTTTAATAAATGTATGAATTATGAATCTCTAATTAGTATAAGAAAAATAAAGGTATGTAAAAAGTAATAATAATTCCTAAGTGTCTAAAACTTAAAATCCCCAAATTGGATTGAAACTCTATCTCAAAAAATCTCTCATTCACGCCCCCGTCTCTCTCTCTCTCTCTCTCTCTCTCAGCGGCCGCCTCCCGCCCGCCGCCCGCCGCCATCTCTTCTCTCTCAGCAGCCGCCCTACCTCACCCCTGTCTGAGATGCTGCGCCGCTTCCACCGCTCCGCTCACCACTGTCGCAGCCCGTCACAGCTGTCCCCTCTCTCTCAGGATAGGGGTGGACGCCCCTACCCCCGCCTCCCCGTCGCTGCTCCGTTCACCACTGTCGCAGCCCGTCGAAGCCATCCCCTCTCTCAGTAGTGGCCGGTAAGTGGAATGTGTTACAACCTCTTCTTTTTCTATTTCAATTAATGGTACTCTTCACGGTCACTTTAATGGAGAGGGACCTTAGAAAAGGGGATCCCATGACTTCAGCTCTCTTTATCCTTTGTATGGAGTATTTTTCTCGTACCATGAAACTCAGAACTGGAAACCAAAATTTTAACTTCTATCCAAAATGTTTTGATCTAAAGATCTCGCACATCTATTCTTTCTGCTAAAATTTTAAGAGATGCTTTTAATGAATTTACTGAGGTATCTGGTCTCAATATAAATCCTGTCAAATCATGCATTCTCACTGTTGGTAATGTCAATCATGAATTGGATGGTATATATGTCTATTGCTAAGAGTACTATTATCTATATATATATATATATATATATATATATATAAAGAAAACCTTCAATAAAAATAGCAATAACTAATTTTCCCTCCCAAATTAACATACTATAAATTGAAAGAAAGTAGTTACAAGAAATTAAATAAATCAAAAATAAAAAGATTTATACTTTTAAGGGTTGTGGGGTCCACTAGGTTAGACTATGTTTATAGGTAGGTAGGTTATGAGGTATATTTTATCTTTTTTCTCTATTTCATATAAATTATAATCTTTAAATTAATTAATTATTTATTTTAAATTTTGTTTTAGTTTATGAAAAATATAAATTTTATATTTACATTTTGGTGCAAAATTGTATTAACAAGATTACAAATACAAAGATAAATGACTAAATTACATTATAGATTAGGAAATTAAAAAAATAATTTTTAAAATAAAAAGTCTTAGATTTTTTGAGAAATTAATAACAATGAAAAACATTGTGGTATAATTGTTTGATATATTTGTCAATATGAATGGGTTGAATAATGAACTAGCTATGTTATTTAAATACATATCAAGATCTTTTAGTTATTTGATGAGATTTATATATTTTCTTTAAATATATCTATAATTGTGAATGCAAAATAATTTTTTACTAACACATTTGTTAATAAGTATGAATCAAAAAATACAATAATATATTAATCAAGATACTTATATCTATATTAATCTGTAACATGCATAACATATCTTTATGAAGTAACATATTTTTTAGATATAAATTATCGTTTACAATAAATGTTTCTCAGTACTAAATTTGATTCAATTTATTTTAATTTACAATATTAATGGGTACGTGTATAAAATTGGTGTTTATTTAACAATCTCATATTTCAAATATAGATTTAAAATTCATTGTTAAATATAGATATATATATATATATATATATTATTGTTTGCATTTTAAAATTATAATATTATTTAAGATGTGATAAATTAAAGATAAAGAATTAAATTCTTATTAATATATAATTTAATTTAAAATAATATTATTACATTATTGTATTAGAAAATTTAAAATTAATCAATCATATATTACAAAACGTGCATCGCACGGGTATTCTACTAGTTATACTAAAAGCAAGCGAGTTGACAATAATTACTAATTTACCACTTTTCCTCCTAAAAATGTCACATCAATTTGATGATGTGTAAATAATTTCTTTTTATTTTAGTTTTTCAAGATTTTATTTTATTTTTTGAAATTAATTTAATAGTTTTAAATTACATGACTTTCTTGATAAGTTATCAAATATTATAATAAAAAATAAAAGGAAAGCATATATAATTCTTGATTAATGATACATTATAATGAAAGAGAGAGAAAAATTATATTTTTTATGTATTATATTACACATATTATTAATTTTTTTAAAATAATTATAAATTATAACAGACTTAGTTAAAAGTTTCTAAAGTAAATAAAATCTACATAATATAATTTATTGTAGAAAAATTATTTTTTTCATATTAACATACTCATGTGTCTTCTTTTTAAAATGTCTTTTTTATTTTAATATATATTTTGTGATAAAATATTTAATAGATCAATTTTGAAATTCATGTACTTAAACATAAATGTTTAAGATAATATAAATATTTAAAGTTTTATGAAGTTATAAGTTAATACGAAAGTATTTTATGTTAGAAGTATATACTTCGTAATGTGAGTATAAATATTCGATGTTGTTTAATATTGCAATATACATAAAAGAATATGAAAAATATAATTATTTAAATTTATATTTATACTATATCTAAAATGACAATAGTTGGTGATTACTACCAATTTATCATTGAATAGCAAAACTATTAGCCAATGGGAAAAAAAGGGAAAAATAAAACTAAAAAAGAAAAGAAAAACTTTTGAGTATCTTATTGGACAAGTTCCTAAAAATTATTGGACAATTTGAGTAATTTTTTTTAAATTTAATTTTGGTTTTCTAAATTAATTTAATAATTTTGAATCAATCTTCCATATCAAGGCATCATGATTAGGCTTTATCTACAAGTCATTGTCTTACTACTATATAAGAAATGCATGAATGGAGATGGAAGTCTCACTAAATGAGGATGAACTAGCTTATTGAAATAGAGGTTTAAAATATCAAAACAAAAAAGAAAAATAATGGAGGCTTGAAATATCAAAAGAAGAAGAAAATTAGTTATGGAAATAAGAAGAAAAATTGAGATCATGAAAGTCATATTCCCATATAAGCAATGTATGTATATATAATTACTCACTTAATGAGAATGAAATAGATGAAATGGAGGTTAGAAATATCAAAAGAAGAAGAAAAATTGAGATGAAAGTTATTGTATAATATAAGTAATGTATATGTAATAACTCTTATGTAATTAGGATGAAATAGCATCAAATGGAGGTTAGAAATATCAAAAGAAAAAAAAAGTGATTGAAATAAGAAGAAAAATCGAGATGAAAGTCATTATACTATATATAAGCAATGCATATATAATCACTCTCACTTGATGAGAATGAGCTAGCATGAAATGGAGGTTAGAAACATCAAAAAAGGAAAAAAAATTGAGATGGAAAGTTTTTTCAGATATAATGAGATATTACCAATTCTAATTTGATTGTCATCTTGATTATCCAAATCTGTTTATAAGTAATTGTATTACAAAAAAAAAATTAGCAGTTCAATAATATAGATTACAAAAAACATTAAAAAAAATATTTAACATTTGAGTAGGACTTATGTGCCCTCGGGGCACGGATCCAGGATCCGTGCCCCTAACCCGACCCGCCCCTATTAATTCAAAAAAAAAAAATTCTTCTTCTTCTTCTTCCTCTTCTTCTTCACACAGCACTTTTTTTTTCTTCTTCCTCTGAAATGCAGATTTCAAGTTTTCTGGCAGCACTTTTTCCACCCTTTCAACCTCGTTCGCAAAATTGTACTCAATCTTGGGACCCCATTTCCTTGTATAGTTTAACCACGGTGGCTCCACCACCATCCCTGCCGCTGCCACCACTGAAAATCTCGCTCCACTGTCCATCACCATACTACTATTCGCCATGTCGTTCCTTAACCCAACACCTACTTCTCCTTTCTTTTCAACCCTTCTCATTCCTTCTTCTTCTTCTTCTTCTTTCGTCCTCATCCACCGCCGACGACAATGTGTCTCTTTCTCGCTCTCCCTTTCTCGCGTCGGTGCTGCCTCGGTGTTGGGCAGCGCAGGGTATGTGTACGCGCGTACATGTGTGTCATGGGTGTTGTGAGCTGCGGTTTTGGGCGAGTTGAGTGTGTTGGTGGGTCTGTAGTGGTCATCGACAACCTGCTCGTCGCCGGCAGTTGTGCAGCGGTGAAGGAGGGGGCTGGGCGATGAGGCTTGGAGAAAGGGGAAGGGAGGAATATTAAATTAAGCATATTATATATATATATCACTTAATCTTAAGAACAGACATTTAACACCTAAAATGTATATATATAACACCTATAGATTATATATTAAACATATCAGACATATAATATGAAAATATTCTAATGGTATTACAAATATACTATATAGGTGATATAAGATCACATGCATCTATAAGATATAATAAATACAATTCTTCCTTCAGATGTTATGAAAATATTTTAAAGGTATTACAAAGATACTCTATAGGTGATATAAAATTACATGCATCTATGATATATAATAAACACAATTCCTTCAGGTATTATGAAAATATTATAACACCTAAAGAACATACATATAACACTTATAGAGTATATATATTACACCTATCATTCAATCATATAATATGAAATCTTCTTTATATGTGATACCTCAAGAACATACATATAACACATAAAGAGTATATATATAACTCATATAGAGTATACATATAACATCTATCACTGAATCACATAATATGAAATCTTCTATATATGTAATATCTCAGGAACATAGATGTAACACCTAAGGAGTATATATATAACACCTATAGAGTATAACTATAACACCTATCACTGAATCATATAATATAACTATAACACCTACAAAGTACATATATAACACCTATAAAGTACATATATAACACCTATCACTGAATCACATAGTGTGAAATCTGGTGTGCGTGGGTGCACACCAGATCAGGTGGGGGTGCGCGTGGGGGCGCGTGGGCGCGCCTGGGTGCGGCCCACTCGCCGGGTCGGGTCAGGGGCACGGATCTAGTGCCACAGGTGCATATAAGTTTTGTTCTTAACATTTTAGATATAATATAGACTATACTATATTATCAACAATAAAAATTATTATATTATATAGCAAGTCGCGCATCGCGCGGATACACTACAAGTTAATATTAGTATTGATATTAAATATATGTTTGTATATATTGATTGTTAAGGAGGGCAGTCACACAATTATATGAAATCATAATTAAAATGCCACTTTCGAAGTGAATATATTAAAAATACTAGCATGATCCATATAACCTTCATGTTTGATTATTTATTAAGAAAACCTTCACCATGTTTGAATATTTGTTTAACTTCCTATATTATCAATGTTGACACTTTTTATAGTTAGGTTTCAAAGAATCTTATGCTTACTAGCTATTATTTATGCTTTTTTAGTTTGACCATATAATTTTCTTTTTAATCTTTATTCTTATTGTGACTTAGAAGATAGAACTCTACACCCTGTTTTTTCTTATGTATTTTAGGGATTTTGTTGGAAACATTTGAAGTAAGTTTTGATGAGACAAAGCATTAAGTACCTCTAACAAGCATAACCAATCTTAGGATAGGTTACTGCAACAGAGTTACTACAGAAGATTAAAAGAACAGAGAAAGTGCCAAAGGAAGGATACTGAAGAGAATAGTGAAGAAGAATCGGGTAAACAAACAAGGATACTTATGACTACGGGAAGCTACTAGAAGAGACCTCGCCAAAGCAGAATGCAGCGAGACAGGAAGCTACCTTGGAGACCATGCCGAAAGCATACTGCAAGGGTAGTATGCTATAGAAGCCTCAAGCCACCTGAAGGAGCAAGCTAGAGAAGGAAGCTCCAGAGTGAAGCAAGAAGAGGAAGCTGCAAAGCAGGCATGAGGAGAAAAGTCAAAGTTACCGGTAGACACAAGAAGTTACCGGTAGAGAGAAAAGAGAAGAGGAGCCAACCAAAAGAAGACACGTGGAAAGTGAAAAACTGGAAGGTGTCAGGAGTGCTGTACATTTATAGATTAAGGAGTCTACCTACCTTCAACGGGTAGATTTCCTAATCTATAAATAAGAAGAAGACTGACGAAGAGCGTGTGCAAGAGAGATGAGAATGAGCACAACAGGATATTCAAGCTCGTAGAGAGAAGCGCTAAAAGAAGAGAAAAAAGCTCAACAGAGAATAAAGCGCAGAAAGAGGGTGAAGTTAAAATAAAAGAAAAGAGAGTGTTCAGAAGAGCAGAAGAAATAAGAAAAGCTCGAACATTCTACACCCCAAAAGACGCACGCTCATTCAGTCAGTCCAGCAGCAAGCTTCAGCAAATCAATCTGCAAACGAAGGTCAAGCTTGTTGTACCCAGTTGAAGAAAAAGAAGACAAACTCCTTCTAAAGGATTGTCTTGGAGTACTCAGTGTGAGGAGCAGAGTCCTCCTGAGTTTTCCACTTTCTAGGAGAGAAAGTGAGGACCCTGGGTGGGTAGATTAGGATCCTATGTGGGTCTATGGGGAGGTAGGCAAACAGCTGTGTGAGTGCTTGCTACTTGCTTGTTAAGCGTGAGTTGTAATAGATATGTCTATGTAAATCAACTAGCTTAACAAAGGTTCCCTCTTGAGAAGAGGCAGAGAGGATTTAGAAGGATTAATCCACCTTCGAACCTCTGTACATCCTTGCGTCTATATGTGCTTATTGCTTTACTTGTATTACTCTAAGCTAAGTTGCACATCTTCTATACTTGGCTCTACAATGAAGCTTCCACAAACCACTCTGATCAGTAACCTCCCAAAAGGTTAGTGATCCTAGAATAGAGCCAAGGAGAAGAAAAGTTTGAAAATATAGTAGGCTTATTCACCCCCCCCCCCCCCCCCCCCCTCTCTAAGCCTACTACCAGCCTTTTTGGGACCAAGAAGTGGTATCAGAGCAGGTGGACTATTCATCTAAAACTTATTGGTCAATCTGATACCAACAAGTGGTATCAGAGCAGATGGATGAACAAAAAGATTTAAGCGATATATCCAGATCCCATCTGTGAAGAATCTCTCTCTAGAAAATCTTTCTCTCTCTCTCTCTCTCTCTCTCTCTCTCTTTCACATCATAGATCAACTCACATCCTTTTGTTTAAAAGGATATGATTGATGTGAAGACAACAAATAAATATGAAGGATGCAAAAAATCAAGCTGTGTTGTGAAGAAAAGCTGTTCAGAAGAAGAAAGATGGTGAACAGCAAGCTACCCGAAGAAAGGACTACAAAGCAAGTAGCGGTGCGGAAAGAAGCAAGTGTTTACCTATCACAAAGTAGACCAACACGGAGCGGATCAAAAGAAAGACTAGTTGCTGAGCATGAAGAAGAAGCTGATAAAGTGAAGCTGGGTGGTATGGACTATATTGAAGTAGCAACGGGCAACCAAACAACCTGGAAGAAGATATGGAGGATGTCAAGCAAAGGAGTAAGACCACTCCATCAACCAGACCACTCACCAGGAAAAAGCAAGAGATAAAAGAGGATCTACTCTTTGGAAATGATGACTAGGTACCCCATTCCACTTTGCACTTTTACTTATTGGTCCTGCTCATGTTTTAGTCTGTTAAAGAAATAAAGTGACCATATACCAACAATCAAAGAAGCCAAAGAAAAGAATCTTCCAGAAAGTGAAGATATTAGGCTTAAAATTTATTATCACTTGACTTGAAAATGAGAAGGAAGTCTGCACGTTTATTTCCTTACTAGAATGCTTCACCTTATCATGCAAACCTCAAAGTTACCTAAAATAGTGCTAAAAGTGACCCTACATTCTAAAGAAAGAGAGTCATAAAGTAAGGGGGAACTTATAGTATAAATCAAGGTAACTCAGAGGTCAAAGAGTCAAAATTCTTGGAGAAACCCAAATACGGGTATGTTGAAAATATCTGCAACAAACTGACATTTCCTAAAGGAATCACGCAGTACAGCAACTCCGAACAAGAAAAGAAAATTGTTTATCTTACTAATATCGTGCTTCACCTTTTCTATATTCTAAAGAGATAGAGTAAGAAAACACCTGCACACACCATCATTTTTGCTCTTTAAAAGTCTTGAAGGAGTTAAACTCTCTCAACAACAACCATGGGTTGTAAAGAAAGTCTAATCTCCTGAAAGGAACATTAACCGTGAAGGACTCATACTTTGTGTGAGTACCTATACGAGAAAACTTATTTTGCAGGTACCTCTGACAAAGGGTTACTGAATTTAGGGGGAATCATTGACAAAATGACAAAGCTCTGACTATAGGATGCTAGACACCAGGTTGTCGGAAACTAGGTTGCTGGATAACAGGATGCTGAAAATCAGGACGCTAGACACCAAATGGATGGATACTAGGTCACTGAACATCAGGTCGTTGTACACCATGACGCTAGACACCGAGCTACTGGATACTAGGTCACTATACATTAGAGTACGTGTCATCAAGTCATGAGAAAAAGTAGAAGGACCAATCGATATTAAGAAACAAGATAAAGTTCTGGCAATAGTACGCTAGACACCAGGATATTGGATACTAGATAGCTGGATAACAGGACGCTGTAAATCAGGATACTAGATACCAGGCTGACTGGAAATTAGGTCGCTGGATGACAGGACGCTAGATATCGGGATGCTAGATAACTAGATCCTGGATACAAGATCGCTGAACACTAGGTTGCTGGGCACCAGGACGCTAAACACCAAGATGTTGGATACTAGATCGCTGAACACCAGGTTGCTGTAAACTAGGATGCTAGACACCAATATACTGGATACTAAGCTACTAGAAATCAGGACTTATCATCAGGTCACTGGATAAATGGATCACTTGGCCAGGTTACAGATCAGAGCAGTTACTGAAAAATCTTTTTGGTAATGTGCACGCATAAAAAATGGATCACCTTTCCAGAAATAGACTACCTTTTCAGAACCCTAAAAAGATCTTAGCCGTACGATCAGAAGAATCCAAGGGTGGAGAACCAGCCGTTGACCACGCACCTCAGGAGTAGGAAAAGCTGTGGAAACTATCAACACCTTTATTGGAAAACGGCGAAGCAGATAATGAGATCTTTGAAGATCTAACTGCAACAGGGAGTATCTCAAAACTCTATAAATACATGCACTCTTTATTCTTCAAAAAGCATATAGATATCCTCTCTCTCTCTCTCTCTCTCTCTCTCTCTCTCTCTCTTATCATCTATGCTTCATGGAACCCGATTGTTGGAAACCCTTCTCGTCATTCCTTCCAAATAACACATTTTCTGCAAATAATCAACCAAGCACACCCCAAATCACGTATATTCACCTCTCACACTTGAAACTTGCTAAGCAAGCCATTCTCAGAAGATTCCATCTTCTAGCCTTTAACTCCCATCTCACCTCTCAAGAACCTGCACTCAAGTTCTTCTCCTCAAGGCAGAGGGACAAAGCTGAGGACCCCTCTCCAGCACCCCCAGAGCATCATCTCATTGATGATGTCAAAAAGGGGGAAGAAATTGCGAAGGGTCATGGAAGATCGAAAGACTTCCAGAGGTGGAGAAAAGGAGATTTAATCTCTTCTATGAGGTGAATTCTCTTTTGAGGTGCAAGAGAATCAGAAGGAATGATAGTTGGAGGGATGAGTGGAGATTGAAGGAGAAGGAAAGGCAGCAGCAAGCTACTAGGGTCTGAACTTTTCTATTTCCTCACTCGATCTCCAACAAACGAATTCCTTCTCTCACTCGCATCGCCTCTCACACCTCCCAACAGCTCTCTTTTCTAGCCAAAGAGAAGAAACTATTGGGAGCATGTGACTGCATCAAGTGAGGGGGAAAGAAAGCATAAAGAGAAAGGAGCCAGCAGCAAGCAAGAAGGGGAAAGAAAGAAAGGAAAGAGCAAGAAGAATCAGAAGAATGAATCTAGATAGGATATTTATTGTACTATGCTCACTGAGTTGTATTATAGCTTATTCTATCTAAATAAAATTACTTCTGTTCTTTAAAATGCTCATTCCTTGTGCCCTTTCTTTTAGACTTATATGTGATTTAATTATAACGACATGCTTTATATTGTTATATATTACATCTATTTTCTGTGCATTAAGTGATTATACTCTTTTGATCTTCTGCAATAGTTTTGTCATCATCAAAAAGGGGGAAATTGTTGGAAACGTTGAGTAAGTTTTGATGAGACAAAGCCTTAAGTAACTCTAACAAGCATAACCAATCTTAGGATAGGTTACTGCAACAGAGTTACTACAGAAGATTAAAAGAACAGAGAAAGTGCCAAAGGAAGGATACTGAAGAGAATAGTGAAGAAGAATCGGGTAAACAAACAAGGATACTTATGACTACAGGAAGCTACTGGAAGAGACCTCGCCAAAGCAGAATGCAGCGAGACAGGAAGCTACCTTGGAGACCATGCCGAAAGCATACTGCAAGGGTAGTATGCTACAGAAGCCTCAAGCCACCTGAAGGAGCAAGCCAGAGAAGGAAGCTCCAGAGTGAAGAAAGAAGAGGAAGCTGCAAAGCAGGCATGAGGAGAAAAGTCAAAGTTATCGGTAGACACAAGAAGTTACCGGTAGAGAGAAAAGAGAAGATGAGCCAACCAAAAGAAGACACGTGGAAAGCGAAAAGCTGGGTGTTAGGAGTGTTGTACATTTGTAGATTAAGGAGTCTACCTACCTTCAACGGGCAGGTTTCCTAATCTATAAATAAGAAGAAGACTGACAAAGAGCGTGTGAAAGAGAGATGAGAATGAGCACAACAAAATATTCAAGCTCGTAGAGAGAAGCGCTAAAAGAAGAGAGAAAAGCTCAACAGAGAACAAAGCTCAGAAAGATGGGGAAGTTAATATAGAAGAAAATAGAGTGTTCAGAAGAGCAGAAGAAAGAAGAAAATCTCGAACACTCTACACCCTAAAAGACGCACGCTCATTCAGTCAGTCCAGCAGCAAGCTTCAGCAGATCAATCTGCAAACGAAGGTTAAGCTTGCTGCACCGAGTTAAAGAAAAAGAATACAAACTCCTTCTAAAGGACTATCTTGGAATACTCAGTGTTAGGAGCAGAGCCCTGCTGAGTTTTCCACTTTCTAGGAGAGAAAGTGAGGACCTTGGGTGAGTAGATTGGGATCCTGTGTGGGTCAGTGGGGAAGTAGGTAAGCAGCTGTGTGAAGGCTTGCTACTTGCTTGTTAAGCGTGAGTTGTAATAGATAGGCCTATGTAAATCAACTAGCTTAACAAAGGTTCCCTCTTTGGAAGAGGCAGAGAGGATGTGGAAGGATTACTCCACCTTCGAACCTCTGTACATCCTTGCGTCTATATGTGCTTACTGCTTTACTTGCATTACTCTAAGCTAAGTTGCACATCTTCTATACTTGGCTCTACAATGAAGCTTCCACAAACCACTCTAATCAATAACCTCCCAAAAGGTTACTGATCCTAGAATAGAGCCAAGGAGAAGAAAAATTTGAAAATATAGTAGGCTTATTCACCCCCCCCCCCCCTCTAAGCCTATTACCCGCCTTTTTGGGACCAACATATTTTATTCTTACGTTTTTAGGATTGTGAAAATGGAGATGCCAGAACATCGTCGTTGGATGTATATTAGAAAGTATCTACAAAAAATAGGCTATTGCGTGATTTTATATTGGGAGTGGAGGAATTTATAAGAAAAACAAGTGAGCTCGATGTCTTTTAACAAGAAGGAAGATTTAGGTGTCCTTGCTCAAAATGCAAGTGTTTGAGGTTTTATGAACCTAATTTGGTAAGACAACACTTGTATAATAGAGGTTTTCAACCACACTACTACCATTGGCATAATCATGGAGAAACGCGACCATCTACATTCGAGAGTCGTTTAGATGTTGATGTTGATGATTTGGATCCTTATGAGAGAATGGTTATTGATGCTGAGGGACATACTTTCTATAATGATCCTCATCCAGAAGAACCTAACCCCAGCTATACACATTTCTATGACTTATTAAGTGCTGCACAGTCTCCATTGTGGGATGGATGTGAAGAACATTCAGTGTTATCAATTGCAGTCAGACTTTTAAGTATAAAGTCTGATTACCACATGTAAGCCGCATGCATTGATGAAATTATCACATTGATAAGAGAGGTATTACCAGTTGGCAATCACTACAAGAAATATGCAGAAAGACAACACAGTAAATTTACAGAAAGACAACGCTTTCTGTTGTCTTTATTAAATTTACAACGGTTTTTACCAAAAGCGTTGTCTTTTTGCATTGGTTGCGCTAAAAGACAACGCAATTTCGCAGAAAGACAACGCTTTTGATAAGGTGTTGTCTTTCAGCGCACTTTTGCGCTGATAGACAACGCTTTTCTGCAACGCTTTCGAGGTGCGTTGTCTTTCAGCGCATTTTTTGCTCTGATAGACAACGCTTTTTGCAACGCTTCTAGGAGCGTTGTCTTTCAGCGCATTTTTTGCTCTGATAGACAACGCTTTTTGCAACGCTTCTAGGAGCGTTGTCTTTCAACGCATTTTTTGCTTTGATAGACAACGCTTTTTGCAACACTTTGTTGGGGCGTTGTCTTTCAGCGCTTTTTTTCTCTGATATACAACGCTTTTTGCAACGCTTTATATGTGTGTTGTAATTGCAGTGTATTTTTCGCTAATAGACAACGTATGTTGCAACGGTATTTGGGTGTGTTGTCTTTTCTCGTATTTTTTCGCTGACAGACTACACTTTTTGCAACGCTTTTTAAGTGGCTTGTGCTTTTTTTCGACGATTTCTACAACCACTACAAGAAATTCGAGTTTTACCCACACATAAATACTCTCACATTTTATGTGCAGTTATTTAATCACACTTAATTTTAATATGTGTGGGTGATAATGTAGACCAAATAAATTAATTTGATGACCGTTATTATGTGTCACTAGCTAATTATTATTTTCTCTTTGGAACATTATTGTTATCAATATTATTTCATAATTAAAGTTATATTTCAAAAAAAAAATATTATTAAAAAATTAGTATTTTAAGGATATATTTAAAATATAAATTAGTTTAATTCAGAATTATATAATATCTTAAACTAAATTGAAATTTTAATAGGTACGTATTATTATTAATATCCACGTTCATTATTAATATTTTGAACTTTACTTTTAACAACATATCTTAAAATACAAAAATTAATATATTCTTAAAAAAAATTGATGTTATGAATATATATGTATGTGAACCTAATACAATCAAAAGTTAATACAAGAAATTAATATATTCTTAAATAATGTGATATTATGAATGTATATGTAGGTGAACCTAATACAATCAAAAGTTAATAAAATCAAATGATAGGAATGAGATTTGAACCTAGGCAAGACTAGAAAATGTATTGTATTAAATATATAATAGTTGTATATGAAATAAAAAAATTAAGCAATTATCAATCAATTGATACATATATCTACATAATAAAAAAACAGTCAAGGTTAAGAAAGTTAATTATATAATATATGACTGATTTTTGGAGAGTAGTGAAATCCCCAATTCGATTTGAGAGAAACAAAACCCTAGCCGCCGATTTGCAGACTCGTCGTCGCACCACACCCATCACTCCCCGCCGTTGCTCCCACCATCCCTCCCCGCCGTCTCTTTCACCATGTCTCTACCATTTCCGTACCGTGTCTCTCCCTCTGCTTCTCTCTCTGTCTCTCTTCAGTCGCCAAGATCGCGAGTCCAAGAGTCTCACCGAGTCAAGTCGGCATGGTGGTCGCCCGACGCTATATGCGACGGCCACCGCTTCCAGCGGTGAAGGTGATTCTATGTCTCTGGTACTGCTGGTACGGCCACCAACATTCTGCACTTCCTCGCCGGAAACCATGGCCGGAGTTTTGAACTTCACTCCCACTCCAATTTTCCGGCCGGCATCAACCCGCAGAGCAACCAACGACAGAGTGTTTCTGGTGAAGTCATCAACAAAGGCTTCAGAAACCCCTTCGGCTTCCATATTGGCGCCGCCCAATTTTAAGGCTCCGAAGCCCAAGCCATTTTCAGTTCGACCCGATAGGGTTTTCGACATTTTGGGGGCTTCTCTTGCTTTGCTCTTTCGCCTTACCACCAGTGTTCTTGTATCAGGGTATTTAATTCGCTTCTTTTTTTTTTCTTCCTTTTTTTCTTCTTAATTTTAGCCTTTTGTCTCTATTATTATGTGGGTGTGGTTGAATCTGTATTTATTTTAGGATTGATGTGGGAAGGATGAGCCTATAAATGTTTTGGAGGAAAAAGATCATGAAAAATGCTGGCACCATTACCCCGAAACACCTAAACTCCTAGAATTTGTAAAATGACAATATGACAAAATTGCCCTCACATAAATGCAGAACTGCCCCTCGGCAGACCTGGAGGCAGAAGTGAATGAGAGAAGAAAGACTTAAAGCAAAGAGACTCTGCGTAACTATGAGTCAGCAGAGCTCATCTAGTGCAGACGCGGGAGCAGAACTGGAGGAGACAGAAAAGGTCAGGAGCAAAATGTTCCACGTGATCATAAGAACAGCAGAACTCCCCCAATGCTGACGCAGAAACAGAAAGGAAGAATAGAGTACCCCGTGATCACAGAGGAACGGAACTTGCAGAAAACAATGAGAAGCGGAGGCAAATACATCACACAACCCAAAGAGGTCGCGAAAGCACTAAAAATCTTACAAGGCAGAAGTGGTGATACCGTAACAAGAGGCAGCCGAACGGATTCCATAAGCTCGAAGTAGAGGATAATAATTCATAGCACAATGATGAGCATCCTAGATGAGTAGCTGACATGGCTATAAAGGACAAAAAGCACAATATCTCCTCCTTAACAGAAAGTAGAAGATTCTGGAGAAGAAGTGGTGTACTCTCAGCAATGAAGAAAGTACCTTGACAAAAGAAATAGAAAATGTAGCTTAACCAACAAGAAATATCTAGGAAAATGACTAAAATGTCCTCCTGAGAGGAGAGAAGTATAAATAGGAGCAAGATTGTACATCCAAAGGGACTTTTCACATGATCTCTGAATACAAAGAACTTTCTAATCTTTTAGCAAGTCTTTTTCCTTTATCTTGTGCATTCTCTTGTGATTGATCTGAATTTCTCATTATCATATAAGCATATACACATTGTGTTCTCCACCTTGACATCAATGGCGCCGTCTGTGGGAACAAGGGGGGAGGAGTGAGTTTCCTTCTTATCCTACCTGTTTTCCTCTGGTTATTGTTCTTGGTATTGTTTCTCTTTTCTTTTGTTTCTCTTTCGTGTTGGTTGGGAAGAAGAGTTGCAGTAATTCGTTCAAAGTTAATCGTGATAATGGCTGATCGGATGATCCGAGATCTCGACGGGGATTTCCGGGAGGTAGCTAGGCCGGAAGCATCAAGGGCGAAGGAGAGAGCGGAAGAGGTGAGGGAACCGGCTATGCCAGGCATGTGGACCTTCACCCCAGAACAGCTGGATGGTCTCATCCATTCCGCCGTGCAGAAGGCTTTAGACAAAGCGGCCGCTGAGCAAGGAAAAGAAGGAGGAAGGCGAGAGTTTCTGGGAACGGAGGCTACCAAGATCCCTACACAAGCAGACCAGCCAGGCCGATCAGGAGCGGCGCTGGAACAGAGTGCAGATAGTCACCCATCCCAATGGAAATACGCTTCTCACGAGGTGTCGTCGGCAGACCTCTCCGCACAACGGATGAAAGATCAGGACGTACAAAGACAGATGGAAGCTATGCAGAGGGAGATACAATTGCTGAGGCAGAGAGTAGGCACCACCAGTCAGATCCAGATGCCAGGAGGAAGTCCCTTTTCAGTGGCGGTCCGAATGGATGAATTACCAGTAAATTTCAAGCCCTTAACCTTCGAATATGACGGGACGGCGGATCCGTACGATCATCTTCTGCGCTTCGAGAATGTGGCCCTCCTCCACCAATATACGGATGGGGTCAAATGCAGAGTATTCTTGACCACGCTTACACAAGCTGCCCAGAGATGGTTCGGGCAGTTAACAGAAGACAGCATCCATTCTTTCCACGACTTTAGTTCTGCCTTCCTCCACCAGTTCGCTAGTGCCAGAAGACAAAGAAGAACATCTCAGTCTCTATTCGCATTGAAGCAAGGGGCTGAGGAGTCCTTGAGAGCTTTCATAAAACGGTTTAGTACCGCTGCCTTGGAGGTACCGTCTGCCACGGCAGAGGTAAAAATCAGCGCCATAGTACAAGGTCTGCGGGAGGGGGACTTATTCCGTTCATTGGCAAAGAAACCAGCTAACACTTTCGAGGAGGTCTTAGCTCGGGCAGATAAGTTTATTAACCTTGAAGACGTCAGTCGTGCCAAAAGAGCAGAGAAACCGGCCCCCAGAGAAGTGAATATGCGGAGACATGGGGAGCCCAGATTTGATGGCAGAAGACGGGAAGAAGATCCCGGCAGAGGAGATTATGCCCGATATACTCCGTTGAAAGCTCCACTGGCAAGAGTGTTCCAGCTCTCCGAGAAGACCGCTCCATTCAGATTCCCTCCCAACAGACCTCAGGCCCCAACGAGACCGAAGGGACGATACTTCTGCCTATTTCACAATGAATATGGTCATGACACGAACGAGTGCAGGCATCTGAAAAATGAGATAGAGCGCCTGGTCAGAGCTGGGGCATTGAAGGGATTCGAAGATAAGAGCAAGACTTACACTGGAGGTTATGGCAAGAGGAATGAGAGATCGGAAGAAAGAGAGGGCGTTCAAGACAAGGAGAGGGGAAACGAGGAAAAAGATCTACCCCCACCCCCGAAAAAGGGATTTATTAACATGATTGCTGGCGGCCCTCAGGGAGGAGACTCAAACAGAGCTCGGAAGTCGGCCCTGAGATATGCGCAGGGATGGCATGACCAACACATGGAGGTGTCGGAGGTTCAACCGTCTCCGGATATCGTGTTCGGAGCAGCCGATGAAACTCCCATGCTTAAACCTCACAACGACTCCTTGGTGGTGACGGCGGAGATAGCTGGGTATGATGTTGCCAGAGTATTTGTGGATACAGGGAGCTCTGCAGGACATCATATATAAAGAGTGCTTTGAGAGAATGGATATCAGAACCCAGATCCGCCCAGTAAACACGGCACTGTACGGTTTTCACGGGAGGAGCAGTCCACCCTTTGGGGGTGGTGACTCTGCATGTTTTGGTGGGAGAGTGGCCAAGGCAGAAGAGATTAATGATGGATTTCCTAATAGTTGATGCTCCTTCCGCGTACAACGTTATATTCGGACGACCAATACTAAATGAGTTGAAAGCTGTGGTCTCCACATACTATATGAAAGTCAAGTTCCCCACGTCTGCAGGTGTAGGAGAACTGAAGGCGAATCAAGTACACTCGAGAAAATGCTATGTTGAATCTGTTAGGGTAGCACATAAGTGGTCTTCGCCAGTAATGAGCAGAGCTGTAGACGAGGAGGTCAAAACGAAACGGCAGAAAACAGATGAGGAAGAGGAAGAAGGGCCCAAGAAAATGACAGCAGATGGAGAACTCCTATCGGTAGAGCTGTATCCAGGAAAAGAGGGATTCTGTACTAAGATCAGCGCAGAAATCCCAGGAGCAGAACAGATGGAATTGATTGAATGCTTGAGGAGGAATGCTGACCTGTTCGCCTTTCAGGCAGCAGATATGAAAGGTATCCACCCGGACATTGCGATGCATCGGCTCAATATCAGTCCCGAAGTGAGACCCGTTAAGCAGAGGCTTCGGAATTTCGGAGCAGAAAAAGACAAAATCATACAAGCAGAAGTCCAGAAGTTATTGGACTCAGGACACATAGTGCCCGTTCAGTTCCCGGAATGGCTATCCAACGCTGTCTTGGTGCCTAAGCCCAACCAGAAATGGCGCATGTGTATTGATTTCCGTGACCTGAATAAGGCTTGCCCCAAAGATCATTATCCGCTGCCTCGCATAGATCAATTAGTGGATTCCACGTCTGGGTGTGCCCGTTTGTCTCTGATGGATGCTTACCAAGGGTATCACCAGATCCAGTTGGATCCTGCGGACGTCAAAAAGGTCTGCTTCATCACAGCTGCCGGGACTTATGGATATGTGCGTATGCCTTTCGGATTAAAGAACGCAGGAGCCACCTACCAACGTATGGTAGACAAGCTATTCAAAACACTGGTTGGCAGAAATATGGAGGTTTATGTAGACGACATGTTGATAAAAAGCAAAGAGGCCGAGCAACACATTGCAGATCTGGAAGAGGCCTTTACGATCATACGTGGCAGCGGGATGAAGCTGAACCAGAGAAGTGCAGCTTTGGCGTGACGACAGGGAAATTCTTGGGATTTGTAGTTACTAAAGAAGGCATAAAAGTAAACCCAGAGAAAGTGAAAGCAGTGATGGATATGAACCCACCCAAAAATGTCAAAGAGGTGCAAAGGCTGTTGGGGAGGATAACCGCACTGAACCGCTTTGTCTCCAAATCGGCGGACAAGAGCTATCCTTTCTTCAAAATATTGAGGAAGGGATGCAGATTCCAATGGTCAGAAGAGTGCGACCAAGCCTTCAAAGAACTGAAAGAATACCTCGCCAGTCTACCCCAGCTCTCCAAGCCTGAGAAGGATGAAACTCTATACATGTACCTCTCAGTTGGAGAGGCAGCAGGTCAGTACAGTTCTGGTACGGGAGAAGGGGCGGCAACAGATGCCAGTATACTACGTCAGTCATATGTTACAAGGGCCCGAAACCCGATATGCAGAAATAGAGAAGCTGGGTTAGCCGTTATCACCACAGCTAGAAGGCTGCGCCCCTACTTCCTGTCGCATAAGATAATCACGCGCACCAATTACCCGCTGGCACAGACCATGGGCAAGGCAGACACCTCTGGTAGAATGGTCAAGTGGGCAGTGGAGCTCGGGGCTTATGACGTGGAGTTTGAACCCCGAAAAGCCATCAAAGCACAGGCTTTGGCAGATTTCATACAAGAATCACAAGCTCTGCCAGAGGAGGAACAGAGCTGGAAAATCTTTGTGGATGGATCCGCTACCAAGGATGGCTGCGGAGTGGGAGTGTTGGTAGAATGCCCAGATGGACAGGACATGCAGTATGCCATCAAGCTCGACTATTCTGTGTCCAACAATGAGGCAGAATACGAGGCTCTAATACGGGGCATGAACATAGTGAAGGAGGCCGGGGGAAGTGACTTAATAGCCCACACCGATTCGCAATTGGTGTTTCAGCAATTTGGAGGGACATATGAAGTAAAAAAGGAGTCATTATCCGAATACTTAAGAGAGATCTCCAAAATCCAACTATCCTTTAACAAATTTGAGCTGAAACAAATCCCGAGAGCAGAGAATGTTCAAGCAGATTACCTAGCCAAGATCGCCAGTTCTTATCCACTCTTGCAGCCGAGAAGAATAACTTTGTTGGTGGCAGAAAAGTCAGCTGGGGTAGCAGAGGTGGCAGAAGTAGAGGAAGCAGATGATTGGAGAACGCCCATCATAAACGAGCTGAGGAAAGCAGAAACATCGACAACCTCGAAATGGACTAAAGAAACTCTGAAGTATTGCATCATAGGGGAGCAGCTCTACCGACGATCCTTCTCACAGGCATACCTACGATGTTTAAATAAGGACGAAGGGTTATACGTGCTGCGCGAGCACACGAAGGATGTGGAGGTGATCATGTGGGATCAAGAACATTGACTCGAAAGATCCTACGAGCGGGGTACTTCTGGCCCACCATGAATGCAGATGCCAAAGAGTTAGTGCAGAAGTGCCATAGTTGCCAAATTCACGCATCTCTGATTCACAGCCCAGCGGAAGAATTGAGAACAATGTGTTCCCCATGCCCTTTCGCTCAATGGGGAGTGGACTTAGTAGGACCGTTGCCCTTGTCCAAAGGGCAGAAAAAATTCCTGATAGTGGCCATCGATTATTTCACAAAATGGGTGGAGGCTGAACCATTGGGGAAAATCGACGAGCAGAATGTCATAAAGTTCCTATGGAAGCAGATCTGCTGTCGGTACGGAGTACCTAGAGTTCTGATTTCAGATAATGGCACGCAATTCTGTGGAAAAAAGATTAAAGCTTGGTGTACGGAGATGAAGATCACCCAAAGGTTCGCGGCAGTAGCTCATCCCCAAGCGAACGGTCAAGTAGAAGTCACTAACAGAACTATCATCAATGGATTGAAAGCACGGATAGAAACCCTGAAAGGCAATTGGGTGGAAGAGTTGGATTCGGTCCTGTGGGCTTACAGGACGACACCAAGGGTAGCAACAGATATGACCCCCTTCAATCTGGTATACGGGGCCAACGCCGTAATCCCGGCAGAGGTGGGTATGGAAACCCACAGGATCATGACGTTTGAGGAAGAACAGAATGAGAGACTTATGAAGGAGGATCTAGATCTGCTTGAAGAGGACAGAGAGGCAGCACGATTGAAAATTGAGAAGTTTAAGAGTAGAGTAAAGGCAGCGTATGACAAAAAGGTGCGACCACGACGTTTGAACAAGGGAGATCTGGTACTCAGGAAAGCCGATGCTTTAAAACCCAAGGGAAAGCTGGAGCCGAACTGGGAAGGACCGTATATTGTGTCAGAGGTGTTAAAAGGGGGAGCTTATCGGTTGATGACAGCAGAAGGGAAGGAAGTAACCCGACCGTGGAACATTGGCAATCTCAAAAGATATTACGCCTAGAAGAAACAAGTAAGAAACACCCCATAAAATTGAAAAAAACTGCCCTAGAAAGCAGCCACCTTAGCAGAGGTAGACCCCCGGGTCCAGCACATCTCTGACTAAGGTCGGTGGGGCCAGAAGTCAAAACTGCCCTAGAAAGCAGCCACCTTAGCAGAGGTAGACCTCCGGGTCTAGCACATCTCTGACTAAGGTCGGTGGGGCCAGAAGTTAAAATCGCCCTAGAAAGCAGCCGCCTTAGCAGAGGCAGACCTCCGGGTCTAGCACATCTCTGACTAAGGTCGGTGGGGCCAGAAGTCAAAATCGCCCTAGAAAGCAGCCGCCTTAGCAGAGGTAGACCTCCGGGTCTAGCACATCTCTGACTAAGGTCGGTGGGGCCAGAAGTCAAAATCGCCCTAGAAAGCAGCCGCCTTAGCAGAGGCAGACCTCCGGGTCTAGTACATCTCTGACTAAGGTCGGTGGGGCCAGAAGTCAAAATCGCCCTAGAAAGCAGCCACCTTAGCAGAGGTAGACCTCCGGGTCTAGCACATCTCTGACTAAGGTCGGTGGGGCCAGAAGTCAAAATCGCCCTAGAAAGCAGCCGCCTTAGCAGAGGCAGACCTCCGGGTCCAGCACATCTCTGACTAAGGTTGGTGGGGCCAAAAGTCGAAACTGCCCTAGAAAGCAGCCACCTTAGCAGAGGGAGACCTCCGGGTCCAGCACATCTCTGACTAAGGTCGGTGGGGCCAGAAGTCAAAACTGCCCTAGAAAGCAGCCACCCTAACAGGGGCGAACCTCCGGGTCTAGCATATCTCTGATTAGGGTTGGTGGGGCCAAGGCCATCTTGCCTTAAAAAACTGACATATTTATTCGATTGATAACACACACTACTCATCTACTTGCAGATATGACTCGAAAGCTGGTTGAGGAAAAGGCGGAGGAGGAAAAACGAGAAGAAGCTTCTGAAATCGATTAACTTGAAAGGAGGGACCGGAAAGCAGGATCTTACTTAAGAAATTGTCTTACAAGTATTGTTGTCTTTGAATATAATTTCTCTCGTGCTTTTCGTTTTGAATTTGCCTCCCTAGATTATCTATTTTGAATTGCATTTTCTGTTAGGGTGAAATAGCGTTGTCGTTTTTTATAAGCATATTAGTGAAAAGGTCACACCACAAGCATGAAGAACAAAATCTTAACAATAATAAAGAGAGCATCGTAGGTATTTGCAACAGCAGATATGGAAAAGAAACATCAAAACATTAAACACAAAACAAATAAAAGACAGTCTAAGCATAAGAAAAAATAAAATTGTTCCAAGCATAAAAATGAAGATTGTTTGTAAAGGCAAGACTCCAGAAGTCAGGAAGTTCAATCTGCTGAAGGGACGGCTTCGGCAGGAGGATCAGATGAGATTGGCTCCTCTGGACCCTGCGGCTCTGGGTGAGTTCTGGAAAGTGGCTGAAGAGGCGCTCCTGTTGCTATCTCAGAGGAATCTCCACTCAACACTATCAGATCTACCACAGGAGGATCAGACAAAGGTGGCGCTGGCAGCAGTGGGAACTTGCAGGAAGCCGGGTCCACAGGAGTGAAGGCGTCGTTGGTTGCAGAACATAGCCGGGCATATGCCTTCTGTAAGACCGGCAGCCACCATGGAGAATCTGGATCCTCCAAAGGGTCACCCTCAAAGAAAGGGGAGGCTGGCAGATCATCCAGAGGAGCGTTAAAATCAAGGACCCCAGAAAAACCTTGGTCCTGCGCCTGTTTCAGGGCCGAATCAAAGCCATAACCATAATAATGGCCTATGTGGGGCCCAAAGTCAACCAAAGAGCTGGTACTCCTGAGATAGGCTTCCTTCAGCCCAGTAACCACCTCCTCTAGAAAGCTCTGCCCCGCAGCCGTCATATGAAGATTCTTCTTGCATGCTTCCACTCCTTCAGAAAACTTCCTAGCCCCGTAATCCCGACTGCGACTCTTTTCCTCGGCAGCCTTCTTCTTCCAGAACTCTGTCTCCTTCCGCTGCTCTTTGAGCTGTTTCTCCTGCTCCACCAGCTTAAATTTCAACGAGGAAATCTCGTTGTCCTTCTCCAAAAGCGCAGGAGCGGGATCCACAGTAGAAGCCGCCCTAGCCTGAAGTCGGCTCAAATGGACCAAGCTCTGCGAAAAAGAAAATTTATGAGACAAGGTGTAAAAGAGCCTAAGACATAAAGAAAAAGGAGAGAACAATAGAATACCCTCAAAGCACAGTGAGCGCTCATAGCCAACTCATTATCCAGAGAGAGTTTGCTCAAAGCAAAAGTATCCGCGGGAGTCAGGCAGAGCTGAAGGAATTGGCGGGATTCCTCTGCAGTAAGCTCCAGAAGAGACTTTGGAAGTTCAAGAGTAAAAGCGTCGTTAGCAGAAGCCCTCACTCGACTCGACCTAGAGCGCTCTCTCCCTTCATGTCCACCTCTGCCAGGAGATTGCAGACGTGGACGCTGGGCATCTGGGGTAGGATCAGAGGTACTCAGAGGACGCTTGCCTCTATCACTTCTGGCAACAACTTGAAGAGGCGCAGCCGCTTGAGCTTCGGAAGTCAACGCCACCTCTGCCTGTGGCCGAGGGGGGGGATTGGAGTCTCTGCGAGGAACAGTCCTCCTCCATGCAGGCTCTGCACCATCAAAATCACTCAACAGTTAAGAACACAAACAATCAACAAGCAAGCAGGAAAAGAAAAAACAACAGAAGAAGAGAATACCAAATTCAGTAGGACAAGAGGTCTCTCCAGGACAAAGACCAAAATATGACAACACAGAGGGCTGCTCTACAAGACTAACTATATCGAAGGGCCCTACTTCATCCACAGAAGTGTTTAAGGCCTCAATTATTTCACGATCAGAAGGAGGACAGCTGACAAAAAATTCCTTCTTTATTAGGGGTTTAGTATACAGCCAAGGGCCCACTGGGAAGTCCCACGTGTCAGACCAGGAAATGAAGAAATAGTCTTCCTTCCAATTCTTATCTCGGCTTTGGGGCTTCCCCAAGAAATGAATCAGACCTCGAGGGTCAGCAGTAACATAAAAGAAAGGAGGTTTAAATTTAAGAGGAAAATTGGAGAAAAAGAGTTCGGCAGTAGGATCTCCCCCATTGCCTTTTAAAATAATGTAAAAGCCAAGCATGAGTCGGATGGCAGAAGGTGTAAATTGGTTTAAGGGAACTTGATAGAAGTAGGATAATCTACAGAGATAAGGATTCACAGGAAAGCGCACACCAGCCTTCATCTGAGAACACCAGAAGGCAAGCATGCGCCCCGAAAGAAAATTGGGTCTCTGGTGACCAGCAGGGCAGTACAAAGTAAAATCCTGTGGAATGTTATACGCCAATCGAAGAAAATCAACACGATCGGGAGAGAAAACGGTCCTATGACTAACAGCATTAAAATTGGGGTCGGATATACTATAATTAAGGGGCTCAGCGCTCGAAGCAGACGGCTCTTCTACCTCCTCTACTGGAACAGAGGGACTCTTAGAGGAACTAGAGGAAGTCTGATCACTAGGCAAAGGAAGGGCAGAAGGAGAAACACCCTCCACCATTTGAACATCAGAAGAAGTAGTCTCTTGACCAGAAGAATCCATAATCACAAGAAAAGATGAAAAGAGGGTTTTTATTAACAAGAATCTTCCCAACACGAGCAACAACCCAAACCCAACAAATGCGACAACTAAAATCTTTCTACGAGCACACAGGCACTGCACAGAAACACAAAAACACCAAAACAAGCAAAAGTCAGAAATTACCTCCTCTCGCCATCAAAGGAAGCAAATGAAGAACAAGAAGAGGAAGAAGAAGAGTCACCGGAAGAAGAATCCCAAACGACTAAAGCTTGAGAACCGCCGGAGAAGACGAAGGAATGGCGACAAAGAGAGAGAAAGACGCGTATGAGCAAAAGGGGGGGAAATGTGAAATTAGGGTAAATTCGAAACGTTTATCGGGATAAAATACGACCCTTTGGAGTCCACCGGGGGATGGTTGACACGTGGATGGAGTAGATCACATGCATTTAATGTGATGTACCAAAAAGTGAAGGTGATAGGACATCTATTGTCAGATTTAAGAGATTCGTTAAGATCTTCGAGAAGAAGAAAAAGACACAGCACATAGGAAGAACTGCGACTCGAGAGGAAAAAAGAACAAGAAGTGCTGCGACCGACCAGCTCTGCCAAACCAGATCTGCTCGACCGCACCAGGGGGAGTAGCTAAGGGGAAAATTAGCTCTCTGTCCGAGAGAAGAAAAACTAGAAGTGCTGCGATCGACCAGCTCTGCCAAACCAGATCTGCTCGACCGCACCAGGGGGAGTAGCTAAGGGGAAAATTAGCTCTCTGTCCGAGAGAAGAAAAACTAGAAGTGCTGCGATCGACTAGCTCTGCCAAACCAGATCTGCTCGACCACACCAGGGGGAGTAGCTAAGGGGAAAATTAGCTCTCTGTCCGAGAGAAGAAAAACTAGAAGTGCTGCGATCAACCAGCTCTGCCAAACCAGATCTGCTCGACCGCACCAGGGGGAGTAGCTAAGGGGAAAATTAGCTCTCTGTCCGAGAGAAGAAAAACTAGAAGTGCTGCGATCGATCAGCTCTGCCAAACCAGATCTGCTCGACCGCACCAGGGGGAGTAGCTAAGGGGAAAATTAGCTCTCTGTCCGAGAGAAGAAAAACTAGAAGTGCTGCGATCGACCAGCTCTGCCAAACCAGATCTGCTCGACCGCACCAGGGGAAGTAGCTAAGGGGAAAATTAGCTCTCTGTCCGAGAGAAGAAAAACTAGAAGTGCTGCGATCGACCAGCTCTGCCAAACCAGATCTGCTCGACCGCACCAGGGGGAGTAGCTAAGGGGAAAATTAGCTCTCTGTCCGAGAGAAGAAAAACTGGAAGTGCTGCGATCGATCAGCTCTGCCAAACCAGATCTGCTCGACCGCACCAGGGGGAGTAGCTGATGTGGGAAGGATGAGCCTATAAATGTTTTGGAGGAAAAAGATCATGAAAAATGCTGGAAGTGAATGCAGAACTGCCTCTCGGCAGACGTGGAGGCAGAAGTGGATGAGAGGAGAAAAACTTAAAGCAAAGAAACTCTGCGTCAGCAGAGCTCATCTAGTGCAGATGCGGGAGCAGAACTGGAGGAGACAGAAAAGGTCAGGAGCAAGATGTTCCACGTAATCATAAGAACAGCAGAACTCCCCCAATGCTGACGCAGAAACAGAAATGAAGAATAGAGTATCCCGTGACCACAGAGAAACGGAACTTGCAGAAAACAATAAGAAGCGGAGGCAAATACATCACACAACCAAAAGAGGTCGCGAAAGCACTAAAAATCTTGCAAGGCAGAAGTGGTGATACCATAACAAGAGGCAGCCGAACGGATTCCATAAGCTCGAAGTAGAGGATAATAATTCATAGCACAATGATGAGCATCCTAGATGAGTAGCTGACATGGCTATAAAGGACAAAAAGCACAATATCTCCTCCTTAACAGAAAGTAGAAGATTCTGGAGAAGAAATGGTGTACTCTCAGCAATGAAGAAAGTACCTTGACAAAAGAAATAGAAAATGTAGCTTAACCAACAAGAAATATCTAGGAAAATGACTAAGATGTCCTCTTGAGAGGAGAGAAGTATAAATAGGAGCAAGATTGTACACCCAAGGGGACTTCACATTTTTTATCTCTGAATACAAAGAGCTTTTTCTTATCTTTGAGCAAGTCTTTTTCCTTTATCTTGTGCATTCTCTTATGATTGATCTGATTCTCTCATTATTGTACACACACGTTGTGTTTTCCACCCACACATCACTAGACGATTCTTGTATTTCCCATTGTAGAAGACTGCTAATGGTGTTACTAATTCTGTTGCTTCTTCTCTTGCCTCGCTTTTTTAATTGTGGGAGTTCAATTGTTATAACTGATTCTATTAGAAAATCAATCAAAGACAAGCTACAAAATCATATCACTATAACAGTTTCATACGAGATTTTAACATCACTGGACTCCTGTGAGACCGCGACGGCACTCGCGTACAGTCGTGTCCTGGGACACGATCGACCTTGCGTGAAAACACATACTTATAGCTCTAAAAGACATACTTATAGATAATAATCACATACTTATCTCGACTGAGTTTTCACGCGAGGCACGGTCGTGGGTGAGGAAAAAAATCACATACTTATAGTGAAAAATCACATATTTATTATTGAAAAAGATATACTTATACACCACAGTCACACATAATTGTGTCTTAGAATACAGTTGGTCGTGCATGAGTACCATAACATGTAAGACGGTTGGATACAGGTATTTGTGTTGAATTATATCTTAAATGTTATATTTTGGTAGATTCGAAATCTCCAAGTGATATGGACAGTTGGTCCAAATTAAAAGCCAATTTCCAAAAGCGTGTTGCTAAAAAGCTTATTTAGTGGCTATGAGTCTATCACAGTTTGTCACTGACTACCTTTTACTTTGACTTTTGAACTGTTCATGAGATATTATTAGATGTTTTCTTTCTAACGTTTTACTTACTTTAATTCATATCAAAACTATTTATATATTCAACAAAACTCGCGTGCAACCGTCGCACATGCGACGGAATTCCAGATCACATACTTATAGCTGAAAAAGATATATTTATGAGTGTAAAAGACATACTTTTAAAACTCATGTTTATACCTGTAAAAATATACTTATAAAACACTTACTTATAGTTGAAAAACACATACTTATACCTATAAAAGACATACTTGAATTTGGTCGCACGTGAGACAGTCTCACAAGAGAACAACTCTTATATATTTCTAGAATGAATGGTAACATAAATTATAAATTTGGAAAGTAAAAAGAAACATAGATTTTTAGAGAAATTCTAGCTAGTACCCTCTTTAATTTTGTAAATCGTACTATATAATGGTTCAATTTGAATATACTTGTTAGTAAGCAGAAAATGATTTAAGAATTTATTTAAAATATAAAAGTAAAAAGAAAATAGGTTTCATGAAAATTTAGCTTTTATTAGTGTGTTTTATTAAAAAAAAAAAACAGTTTTACAAATTACACAACCAAAATAAAATTTTAAATTTATTTGATTGGTGCTACCATACATATATTCAAATCTAAGCATATTATGAATAACAACAAATGTATTAAAACAAATATCCGGTCTCAGGATAATAAAAGCAACTTACTATAAAACGCTTGTGTTTTTCTTACTATATGCAGTTCATAGTTTATATTTCATCGAAACTTACACACATCGTCGTATGTTTATTAATGAATGTTAGTAATGTGTATTCATTTTTCTAAAAATATATAACATGGAACATAAGATGAAATATAAAATCTCTGGTATTCCCAATCACGAAACACCTGTATATATATAAATTTATGCATGAAGTGAAAAATAAACTATTAATACAATTTATAAATATTTTAGGTTTCTTGTCGGGAAAATTTCACATTTGGTACCCGAAAATAGGCTATATTTCAGATCAGATACCCCAAAGTTCAAGTTCATAAATTTAATCCCTCAGTTTTTCAAAATCCATCAAATTTAGTACCCACCGTTAAAAAACTGTTTAAACTGACGGAAGTTAACAACCATGAAAGTTTTTGTGTGAAAATTAGACGAGGAACCCTAATTTTTCCCCAAATTTCCCGAATCCCTAATTCTTCCCCCAATTTGCAACTTCCCCAGCTTCCCCTTTCATCCAAATCATTATTTCTCCCATGATTCACCCAACCCTCGAAGATTCGATACTGACTTGAAGCTCAAGACCTCGAAGTGTATCTATGGCGAGAAGAAGCTCCACTGAATCGATCGAATTTTTAGTAGAGGAGAAGTTGCGCACGATTTGGGGAAAAAATTATGGTTCCCTGTCTAATTTTCACACAAAAACGTTCAGGGTAGTTAACTTCCGTCAGTTTGGACGGATTTTTAACGGCGGATACTAAATTTGATGGATTTTGAAAAACTGAGAGACTAAATTGATGAACTCGAACTTTAGAATACCCGATCTGAAATATAATCTATTTTCGAATACCAAATGTGAAATTTTACCTTTCTTGTCGATAGAATATTAGAATATCTCTTTTCAGTCTTAAGCGTATAGAACTCGTATGCACTGTAGACAAATAGAATATGCTTCAATTTATATCCTTCCTCCCCCTTTCCATTTTAATATATATATATTAATTAAATATTTGGTCAATCCAAAAACCCCGCGTTTTTTGAAACACCTATAAATAGGTCCTCAAACCCCTATAATCTTTCATCCATCAAATTCAAATCTTCAGTTCCAATTTCACTACTCAGATTCTCGATTTCAAGTTTCAACTTTCAATGGAAAAGCACGATCAATACGAGCTTGTTTTCAACCGCTTCGATTCCAACGGCGACGGCAGGATCTGCGCGGCGGAGCTGCGCAGCTGCGTTGGCTCGATCGGCGGCGACATGACGGCGGAGCAGGCGGAGGCGGCGGTGGAGCTGATAGACTCCGACGGGGACGGGCTGCTGAGCCTGGAGGATTTCGTGAAGATCGTGGAGGGCGCGGGCGAGGAGGAGAAGGCCGCCGATCTGAAGGCGGCGTTCGAAATGTACGCGCTGCAGGAGAGCGCGTGCATCACACCGGCGAGCTTGAAGAGGATGCTGAGTCGGCTGGGGGAGAAGAGGAGCGTGGATGATTGCAGGAATATGATCGCTAGTTTCGATCTTAATGGCGATGGAGTTCTCAACTTCGACGAGTTCAAGGTTATGATGTCATGCTGACGTGCCTTCAACACGGCGTAGTTTTATGAGTTGGCTCTTCTCTGGTGGGGTTGGTTATTCATTCCATTGATTGTATTATACGTATATATAGAAACATTTTTTGGTTATTCATTTCATTGATTGTATTATACATAAACATTTTTTACTGGATTTATAATAAATATTGTAGTTTAGTTATGATTTGGTTCAGTTAAATCTAGTTCAAACTAGAGAATACTTTAGTTACTATCAATTATCTAATTCATTCCAAATTACTTAATTTTGATTTATCATGTAAATGTGGATTTCTATTTAACAGAAATTCATTCCAAATTACTTAATTTTGATTTGTCACTTAAAGTAGATGTGAATATTTTGATTTGTCACTTGAAGTAAATGTGGATTTCTATTTAACAGAAATTAACAGAATGTGGATTTTCGTTTAGAAATGACAGACATTTCCGTTTAGAAATTACAGAAGTTAAGTCGATGATATGAAGATTGTAGAAATTACAGAAGCTAATTCGATGATATGGAGATTGTATTTATGGCCCACGCGGATGCATTTATATATAATTAAGACTTCAATTATATCCCCATTTTTTTTTCATATTATTATATAAATGATAACTAATAATGTATCCCAAAATTTTCAAAAAGCTTATATGTCCTCAAATAACTTATGATCACATGATATTAGATTGGATTCTGGTTCTTTCTTTCTTGACAATTGTCTATGAAAGGATAAGTTAGTTTGTAGATATATATATATCAATATATTTCAAAATCATTAGTCCAATAATATTTCTTGAAAAACACTTGTTTTAAATGCAGTAAACGTAGAGATGGATGTAATAGTATGTTTTCCTAATTTGAAGACCAAAAACTAAAAGGTCAAATACAGAAGAGAAAATATAATTCTATTTTTTCTTCATTTTACATATATTAATTAAGGCAAAAACTTATATGCCCCTGAGCACATAAGGACATGGATCTAGGTGTTATATACATATTCTTCAGGTGTTATATATATATTATATATGTGTTATATTTTTTGGTGTTATAAATATATCTTACATGTATCATATGTATATAAGAGTATTCATGTGATACCTGAAGAGTATATACATGATACTTATAGACTTTATATTTAACATCATATGATAATTAATTTGAGGATATCATGCCGTTGGGACACACAAGTGTCACTCATTAATTAATTAGTTGAAAATACTGTAAAAGGTATTTAATTGGGTGGCTGGGTGAGAATGGCACGCCACCGTTGGAGGTGGATTTGGCGGTAATTATTCAACTCATATGGGCCATCTATGACTACAATTAATGGACTTGTTTGTTCTTTTTATATAATCATTAATAATATGAATGTATTCCATTCTTGATTTCAGATTATTTTTAATCTTGTTAAAATCTTGTTTGAGTTATCTATTAATGTAAGTATAAGCTGAGCAAAAGCATGAAAGTTGTAAAAGATTTTAAAAGCAACGGGTCTTTTACAACAGTTTCAGAAAAGCGTTGTTAATCAAGTGTGGTGGAATGGATTTGAGAAGCAAGACATAGGCGTGTTTTCACTTAAAGAAGCGCGCCACGTCAGACGCGCTCTCGTTTCCTATTGGCCAGTAGAAATCGCGTTTTCACTTAAAGAAACGCATTTCAGATTTTGGAGCAATAGGCGTGGATTAGTTCGGCGAATCAGAAGACGACACGTGGCAGCCGTTATTTCCGTTTTCTTGGATCACGAGCCAAGCAACAGATTTGTGCTGCGGTTTTGGAATCGAGGGCTGACATTCAATCGATCATATCTCACTCAATACTGATCGGATTAAGTTGATTCTTTTTTCTATAAATAGCTTAGATGTGGCTCTTTATCGGTATGTATTTTTCAACTTTTGAGATAGAGTGTAGAGAGAGAAATCAGTGAGAGAAACACACAGTGTGTGTGTGATCTTAGCTCTTGTAATTTCTTGTGTTCTTTTCGATTCAATAAGAGTAACCCCGCCCTATTGTTCTCGTGGACGTAGGCAATTGCCGAACCACGTAAATCTTATTGTGTGTTGGTGTTCATCTTTGTTCTTGTTCATAGTTTAGCTAGGATCAAGATTAGGTTTTTCTCTTTAAAGTTAGACATAAAATCTTGAGTGTTTTGGTTGATTCTTGAGTGCATTAACAATTAAATAGGTATTATTAGCCAAACTTGTTTTCACAATTGATATTATATAAATAGACGGCTTGAATTAATCGAGTTTGACTTGTACTTGATTAAAAATGTGTTCATAAACGATTCTACTCGTTATCAAACAAGTTTGAATATAACTATTTGATACAATATTTTAAAATGCTCGACCTGGTTCATTTGCAGTGTTAATCGAGACTTACCAACATATACAAACTTTGAGTATTTAAAGTAGATTAAAGAGAAAAGGAGAAGCTCTTGGTCTTTTGTTTTTAGAATATAAAACACCACATCAAGAATGTTCCAAACTTCATGAATCTTTTTCTCTCTTTCTGATATTGGGTTCAAGAAATTTCTAGAATCTTCTTTTCAAAGTTTATTCCAATCAACATAACGTATTCTCAAATGATATGTTAAAATGAAAGTCAAAGTAAAGCTCATACACAACTTTTTTTCTTTCTTGTTTGTTGGATTCTTACTTGGAATGTAACATAACTGTCACGTTTTGTTTTCAAAGTCGTATTCAGCAGATGAATGACTTTTTATTATTATTCAATAATTGAGGAATTTAACACACGTTTTCCATTTTAAAGAGAAATCAATCAATCTGACGTCAGCAATGACTTCATGCTACACTATCATGCCTACGCAATAATTATTTAGATGTAAACTCATTTTCTTTAATGGTGAAAAAAAGAGGCAAGTTTACTACTATTATACTTATAAAAAGTTAGTGTTTTTATTTTTTTTAGTAATATATATATATATATATATATATCTTAGTCTTGAAATAAGAAGTTGAAAGTCGAAATTCAGAATTAGAAGTGGAGTTATTCTACTGTGTAACTGGTGCACATATATACAATTGCCCACTTTTTTTTTTATTTTTTAATTTTATTTATTCGCTTCAGACAGTTACCTTTATGTTGTATGAGTGTGACTTTTATGTATAAATGTAATGACCTTTATATACTCTAACTGAGAAAAAAAAAAGAATTTTAGAGTCTAAAGGTCATAATTTTTTTACATAAAGGTTACAAGAATTGTATATAAAGATTACAACAATACAACATAAAGGTCTCAATTTGAAGCGAAAAAAACCTGAAAATCTACATTTTTTCTTAAGTTATTGAAAATAAATGTCATAACATTTATATATAAAGGTCACACTTATATAACATAAAAGTCACATCCTTATAACATAAAGGTAACAAGCTGAAGTGAAAAAAAAAATATCCAGGTGACCCAAGTGCGCAGATCCGGGTCATGTCGCCTCAGTTGCACCAATCCAAATCCGTACACCTGGTGCACAGGAGCATTTGCGTTAGAAGTGGGGAGTTTTTTACAAAATTAATTTTACCAAATTAATATCTTAGGTTAAGTGGCAAACTTACCCTTTAAAATTGGATATTATTACAAAAATGTTGAGGTTAAAAGTGTAAAATAAAGTTGGATTAAACTGCAACATTAATTTATTTAAGCAGGATCTTTGTTTGACAAACACTCCAGATTTTTTATGAAATTAATTTGATATATTTCTAAATTTTGAAAAAAAATTCACTACAAGAAACAAAATGTTGTCGCAAAAACCTCAATAATTGTCGCAAATCACAATTTGTGACACATGTTGATGCTAAATTATTGCACATAAGTCATTTTACATTGCTTTTTGTGACAACGTATTATTAAACTTTATTAACATTTTGTACGACAATTTGTTGTCACAAAAACTGGACTTACTACGACAATCTTTGTTGTCGTAAAAAATGCTATCGCAAATACACATTTTTCTTGTAGTGTTGAATGGTTAATATATCTATTCGATTCTACATTTCACAATAAACTCTAGAGCGATACTTAATTGTTGTTGATAGAATATCATTGTATAAAAAGGAAATAAAAATGATATGAAAAAGGAAAGCTAAAAGATACACGTGGGCATATATGTCATCGAAGTCTCATTAATTACAAATTAAATTGAGGGATTAACAAAGTAGGTGTTGAATTTGACTTCGTTTACTAATTACTTAATTATTTTGCAAATATTGTGGTTAATTGGGCTCCAATATTTAATATTAGACTAAACAACAACGTTTAAATTAGGTTGTTGCCCTAGTCTTATCTAGACTTTCTAGGCTTGTAAGAGGTTGTTAGGCTCAAGCTTAGAGTGCCTAATCCTAATTTAATCATTAATTAGTTGTTTAATTAATCATCTAAGGACTTTGACCGGCTTTAAAACGAGTACAAACTTTTGTATGAAACTAGCAAAACATACCCTTTGCTCTATCGATATTAATTGTAATTAAATATATTAAGTATCATCGACGCTACAAGAAAACTTCCCGACAGCGACAGATTTTAGTGACGGAGATATTCTGTCACAAATTAGTTACGGATTATTGACAAAAATGCATATCAAATATTTCTTACGGAATAGCGACAGATTTGTTACCGAATTTATTGACGGTAATTATTCCGTCAGTATTATTTTGTGACAGAAATTTCCATCACTAAGTTAGTGACGGATATAAGTCCGTCATTAATTTATGACGGAATTTTCCGTCACAACAAATAAATAAATGTGAAAATATATATCGTAAAATATCAATATTATTTTATAAACTATAATATATTTCAATTATATTTATCATAATATGAGATAGTTATTGTATTAAGGGACGGAGTCTTGAATTTTCAAAAATGTTACGTTTATATGTAAATTTTTCCGATATTTTTCATTATTATCAATGATTTATAAGAGTTCGATAAAAATGTATTTATTAGATAATTTTACCTCCCTTAAACAGAATTCTAAATCCATCCCTGATAGTATTATCATAACATGAAAATTGAGAATATTTTATACATATAATTAAAAAAATACCACTTTAAAGTTTAATCATTTCAAATTTCAGAAATAATGAAAAAAAAAAAAGGTGAGTTTTACATGTAATGAAATGGGCTCTCAAACGTTTGGGCTTATTGTGAAATTTGTAATGAAAAACTATCAATAGTTTGGTTGGTTTTTGGGTTAGTTTATCGACCAATCATCATTTATTTGTTGGATTTATTTAGGATGTGACTTAAAAGGAAGGGATTAAAAAAAAAAAAAAAACGAGTCGAACTATTAATCATATTTTTTCGTTATCTTAATTTAACAACATATATACATAATGCATCATATTTAACACAAAGAGTCTAACTATTGCCTCGACTTAAATTGTTACTCTATCTACACACTAAATAGCCAAAATTCCATGCACACAAAAAGATTAGAATTTGCAATCCAAAATACATTACATCTCTTTTTCACATGGCATAACAAGAGGCTTGCAAGAACTCTCACACATATTGAATCGATCCGTCTCCGGCGACTCGTCGACTAATCTCAGCAGCTTCTCGACGATTTCTCCGGCATTCGGCCTCATAGACACGTCGTCGTCCACGCAAGATCGAGCAAGATTAGCCAACATCACCGCTCCATCGAATGAATAGTTCTCACCCAACCCACCATCAATCCACCCCCTCAATTCCTCCTCATCCTCCGATCCCAAAACACGCTTTATCTCGTCGCATAGCTTCACGTCGTTCCCACCCTCGTCTCGTGTCATTGGGGGTTTCCCCGACAAAACCTCCAATAACACAACCCCATACGAGAAAATGTCCGTGCTTGTAGAGGTTGTACCTTCGGAAGAACACTCTGGTGCTAAGTAACCTAGACATGACTCGTCCCGATCATCCACCAAATTCGACATACCAAAATTCCCAATTTTGGCGCCAAAATCCTCGTCCAAAAACACGTTACGACTCTTGATGTTTCGATGGACGTAGCTAGGGTTCATAATGTGGTGCATATGTTGCAAAGCCGTAGCAAGATCAAGACAGATTCTCAACCTCTGACTCCAAGTCAAGAAACAACTACAAGAAGCTATGAAATGGCTCTTGATTGCCAATCCACCATGAATCCAATCTTTCAACGAGCCATTTTTCGCGTACTCAAACACTACGAACGAATCAGGACCGTCCATCAAACACGAACCCAACGGCCTAATGATGTTGGGGTGATGATGATGAAGGATCCTTTCTTGAAACATCTGGCTATCAAGTTTGCTCATCATATCCGAAGCAACACGTTTTATAGCCAAGTTCTTACCCTTGAGTCGACCATGAAACACCGAGCCACCAATGAGGCAGCTCGATCCGAAATCCTCTGTAGCCCTCTTTAGATCCTCAAATGAATAGCTTTCAACTCTCATCTTACGAGGGGTTGTTGTGTACATACTATGATCATCGAAATTGCATTGAGACCCCTCGAACGACACCTTATCGCTCGTTGTTCTGGTACTTAAACTCAGCTGTTGAAGCTCCAAATCAGCAACATTGTTCTGGCTCAACTCCTCCACTTTCTTCTTCTTGCAATGAATCAAGAAAAATGCTATCCCAATTGCTATGAAAGCTACAAAACCAACCATTCCAATGGCTATATAAACTCCAATCATCCGTTTCTTCGCCTTTTTTCTCTTCTTGACTCGAATGCTCGGAGCTCCATGTCCCATACTGGAAAAATTCTGGGATTTTTCGAAGAAACCAACAGGATTTTCTTGCAATGGAATCAGAACTGTTGAGAATGGTAAAAGCTTGAACAAACCTGATCTTGAGTACATTTGATTAGCAGAAACTAAGGTTTGTTCACTAACATTAAACTCAACAGCCAACCGGTCCAGTTCATCGCCTTCTTTGACAGGATACGAGGCCAAAATCTTCATGGAATCAGATGAAGAAGGGCAAGCACATTGCAGAGGAACTTCAACATGGATTCTTTCATCAAGATTCAATGGAGAAAGGCCCGGGTTTTTGTCTCGAATGGCCTTGCATGATGTTAGGCCCTCCAAAGACTCTGCAATCTCATAAAAGCTGTCACCTTTTGCACTGATCTTTATCACTTGTGCTTCATAGAATCCACCATTGCTGCACTTACATTCAATTGGGATCAAAACAGGCTGATCTTTGGACAACAATTCAACGTCGTTTGAAATGCCGTTAGCTTCTGCAAGATCAGAAGGAGGAATGCCCAAATAAGAGCTCAGATTTGAAAGAGATGAGTAGTGAGAATTAGCTCTAATAATGGCATAACTTGTGCATGATTCTTGAGCTCTTTTTGCAATGCAAATGTAATTTGGTGAGGAAATTTTGTCACAGGTTTGGCTAAACACTGATAAAACTGCAAGATTGAAGAAAAGAAATAAAATGAGTTGGATTTTTCTGATCATATTAACAAATTTCTGCAAGATTTGCAAGAAAGATATTTAAAAAAACAGAAAATGTTAGAACAACTTTTTAAAGGGGGGAAGGTGGCTGGATTTTTTTTAAATATATTTTGGATCTGTAACTGAATTGGTGTAATATTAAAAGAGGGAATTCAGAGACAAGATTCTTGGATTTAGCAGAAATTAATGCATTTTTTATAACTTTGATTCTTGTTGATTGGCAAAATTTCTTGATTAAAAATGGCTTTTTGGGGTGGCTATTTATCCCAAGTAAAGATTTGTTCTTATGCTACTCATCATGATTATTCTTTGAATCGACACAATTTGTGAGAAATTTCCTTAGAATTCATCAAGAATTGAAAGTTTTGATGTCATTTGATAAAGAATATTGAGATTTGTTTGCTCCCAAATCCACATGTGTCATGCACTAATATACATGGAATAAACTTTTATGAATCTAATTTTGTTTGTATAACCGATGATCCTCAAAGTCAATCACAACCTATAAAATGTAATTAATTTTTGGAGGTTGAATAATAATTTGGATTATTTGGATCTATAATAGGAAATGATAAAAATTCGATGAGAAAACGAGAGAATTTAAGATTGTGAGGAAATCGAGCTCTTCAAATTGTTGCCTATAAAATGTAGAAGACTAATGAAAATTATTTTTGATTGTGAAGAATGTGACTTCGTTATATCCATAAAATTGTTATATATTTAAGTCATGATGTATTTTTCTTGGGTACTTCTATATAAAATCAAATAATAAAAAGATTGAGGTACTATTTTTTTAGATAAAAGTGAATTCCTAGAATTATTGATGTGAATGATGTTTAGATAAACGTGAACAATTTTTTTTAGGTAGTGGAAAGTACAAAGGCTTCTATATCTTAATACAAAAAAATATATATAATATTATAGATGATTATATTACGAGTATAATTATCTGAGATTAATTTTTACGATTTATAATATATAATTAAATCCACAAAATGATTTCAAAAAAATCGTACACATTTTATACCAATGGATTATATTAAAATAAAAAAAAACTCACTTAAATGCAAAACTAAAGAAGGAAAATATTTAATGCTAATCACTATATTCACTATGAGAAAACACACAAGGAAGGGAAAGCTTATTAAATAAACCACAAATGTTGCGTGAAAAAATAAGTATCTATGTAAAGTTACCAAATAAATAAAATAGACTAGAAAATATTTATTTCAAAATATAAATATAGAGACTGAAATTTAGGTGTAATTTATATATTTATTTTAAACATGAGTGTGAGGATTGTTTGCTAATATAGTTTACTGATTGTATAATTTGTTTTAATTTTATAATGGTGGGAAGTTTAGAAATATAATTAGCTAAAATTTTCCAATGAATAATGGAAAATTGTATTATATATTAATCAAAGGTACTAGAGTCATTTTTACCCTATTTGTTATATATAGGGACAAAAATAACCCTCATTATAATAGAAGGACAAATCTAACCAAAAACTAAATTTTAGCCCAAAAATACCCATTTTTGACTTGTGTGACATTGTCAAATCAATGTACATCATGACAGAAATTGACAATTGACCCACCTTTTCAGCTTTGAAAGCCCTTTTGGCAAAAAATGAAAGCCTTTTCAAAATTGACCCACATTTTCAGCTTTGAAAGCCCTTTTGGCAAAAAATAAAAGCCCTTTTGGCAAAAAATTTTTTTGTCAAAGCCTTTTCAGAATTGACCCACCTTTTCAGCTTTGAAAGCCCTTTTGGCAAAAAATGAAAGCCCTTTTTTCGCCAAAGCCTTTTCAGAATTGACCCACCTTTTCAGCTTTGAAAGCCCTTTTGGCAAAAAATGAAAGCCCTTTTCGCAAAAAAAAAAGGGCACACTGCTACCAATAAGAATCGAACCCAGAATCACAATAAGCAAATTAAGCTATAGTTCCACTAAAACAAATAGGATTAATATAATAGTTTTCGTGTAACACATAAAAATAGGGTTACACGAAAACTCTTGAAATCAAGGTTACACGAAAACTCTTGAAATCAAGCTTACACGAAAACTCTTGAAATTAAGGTTACACGAAAACTCTTGAAATCAAGGTTACACAAAAACTCTTGAAATCAAGCTTACACGAAAACTCTTGAAATCAAAGTTACACGAAAACTCTTAAAATCAAGGTTACACGAAAACTCTTAAAATCAAAGTTATACTAAAACTTTTCGTGTGTAAGCAATTGTTTGGACATGTTCCCCATTTTCCGTGTGATTTTATCCCTCTTTACACGTGACATTACCCCTTCTTAGAATTGGACTTACACATGTAGGTTAGGGGACATGAATTTCAGTGTGTGTCAAATCATGACACATTTTGCTTTCAAAATGAGTATTTTTGGCCCAAATTATAGCAAATAGGTTTTATTTGTCCTTTAAATACATGAGATTATTTTTAACCTACTCTTAAGAAATGAGTTATTTATGGGTGTTTACTCTTAATCAAATTAGTCACCTTTTCTTTAATCGTAAAAGTGTGTTCTTGTAAGAAAGGATGATAGTGAAGACTTTGGAAGGTATGTTTCAAAAAGGATGAGAATATATAAATGAATTTGCACTGACAAGAAGTGATGCCTCTAAAAGCAAAGGCAATGAATATTATCATTTATAAAGTGAAAGATAGAAAGATAGATGGCACAGAATTTTCAATTGCAATTGATTGCTAAATATTTATAAGAATATAGTCAACCAACAATTTATGACCCAAAAATTTGAAATTGAGTTGTGAAAATGAATTTTTTATGATAAATAATAGAAATCTATCTCATGAGCTGGGTTTCAAATTTTATTTTAGAACATAAATATATATATATATATATATAGATAGAAAAGATGAGTTTTTGATGTATTATAGCATGAAAAGAAAGAGTGTTTGTTTTGAAGAAAGAATATATAGAAAACTATATTTTGGGATATCAAAAGTATTTCATTGTCAATCTTAATGTCTCCATTGATATTTAACAACATATGATAACAAGAAACGTAACATATCACCCACTTTAATGTCTCCATTGATATTTAACAACATATGATAACAAGAAACGTAACATATCACCCACTTGAATATGTCCCTCGATTCACGTTTCGTTCAACCGAGGAGTCTACCACCGAGATGGAAAGTAGTTCATGTCTCCCTCGAAATGTAGGATTTCCAGACCACAATGAAAGAGAAGTGAAGGCAGAAAAGGTGCACACTTGTATTGGGATCAAAGTCCAGTGGGGGAATATGCACGTGACAGCACGTGATACCACTCCCATTCTCATATAATAATCACAAAGATCATCAATCATTATTATTATTTATTGCCATTATATTAGAATGGTTCAGTTTTACAACTGGATAAAGATATCAGAAACAAATTGCAGACTGTTAAAAATCACAATGTTATAGGCTATGATACAACACTGCTACAAATTAGCAAAGGTGTCATATTATGGTACTTTGGAAAGCAATTTTATAAGGCATTTTGCAAATAAACTCATAGCATAGCATACAAATGTAATAGTATCAACAAAATGGCTGAGCATCAGCCACACTATTGCGCATTTGTGATATAACTTGAGCAGGATCTGGAGCTCCGAACACCGAGCTTCCAGCCACGATGCAGTTCGCTCCTGCTGATGACGCCTGGTCGATAGTCGAAGGTCCTAAACCACCATCAACCTGCAAACGAGTCATTTGGATGTTTGAATTCATTTGGATATGGTGCCAGCTAACCTTGAAGTATGAGAAAGTGTCTAGACTCCTTATCAGATTGCACTTGATTCTAAAATGCATCATAAAAAGGACTACTAGTTGAGACGTTAGTCTAACTTCGATAATGAGAAAAACCTAGAGCTGTGATAAAGATTGTAGCTTAAATAAATTCGACCAGGAGTGGAACTCACCTCAATATCAAGTGATGGATACTTTTTCCGTAGAGTACGAACCTGAAATCCCATTAGAAAATCATAAGTTTTAGCAAAACAAGCCAGATAAAGGCTGATGAGAATAGTTGATGCACCTTATCCATCATTTCAGGCATAAACTTTTGTCCACCAAAACCAGGCTCAACAGTCATAACAAGAACCATCTCCACAGGATCTTCAGCATCAAGCTGCCAATAAAGGAAAGTGGCGATAATAAGTCGAAGGAATTTTTTTTTTTTTTTTTTTCGGGTTACTTATTATAGTGCCGCATGTATCCATCAATTTATTCACTTCTGGCCATGGAGAATAGAATACCAATGGATAAACATCTTCAACAGGAGTTCCAGGCTTTAAAGAAACACCAGGCCTCATTCCCTTTGACTTGATCTCTTTTATAAGTTCTCGCCAATTATCTGTGTATCATATAATCATCATTTTCATGTTTCAGAAGATTCAATGAGATTACAACGACTAAGTATCTCAAATATCACAATCATAATCAGTTATTAGTTCTTACTCGTATACTAAATTAGACTTCACAAGGTAGCAATAAAAAGTAACCTTTAGATACTTCCACGTGAAAAGTAAAACCAGAAGCACCAGCTTTGCCAAATGGCTCAACGTAATCTAGTGGATTTGTGACCATAAGGTGGCAATCCAGATAAGCACTGCAAAAGCAAGTATGTTCAATAAATAAAACACCAGAAATGCAATAAAGTTAGAGTTTGAACTGTATATAAGGAAAATGATAATTACTCAGTGTGCTTCCTTAAACTCTCAATCACTGGAGCACCAATTGTAAGGTTTGGGACAAAGTGGCTGTAAATTTGGCAACACAAGAATAAATAGTTCATGATTAAAAATAATAGTACAGTAAACAAGTAATATACAATCAAAAACTCGGGGAATTCCTTGTATCTGATCATCCTTGCAATTTGAAAACCAATACAATTTTTCAACTGAATAATCAACCTACCCATCCTGCAATGAACCAGAACATACTATATCAGAAATCAAAGACAATAAAGTAGTTCGTTTCTACTTCAAAATTGCTGGCATCAAAGAATGACAGCTGAATACAAATTGTACAGCGATAAATGTATCTTAATAGTCACAACAGCCAACAAGCAAATACAATCTCGATGGCTAGTATAGAGCTTAACATTTTAATGCTGTAGAACTACAACATCATGTTACAATATTCCTAAGCATAAAGAAACATGCTACGGAAAACTTTATGAAGAATTCACCAGCAATAGAGGAATTGCAGTTCTTTTATCTTTTGCAGGACTCTTGGGTGATCAAAATCCTTGCAATAGACAAATAAAATACAATAGTGTGATTATTTTAATTTCTGATATTGCAATCGGAAGGCTGATTGATTATCACTCACGGAATTGCAATACTTTCAACCTAATTATCTATTCCAACTTCGACATCATATATATACACACGAAACAAAGTATATACACATATATACATCATCAATCGAATAGCCAATACAAATATGCAGTAGAGATTGAGATGAGAGTTTGGAATGAGAAAAGTATACCATTATGTCCATGTGCAGCCAATCCGCGCCGCAACGGAGCATCCTCTCAGCTTCCGCCGCCAGATTCGCGAAGTCCGACGAAAGCATAGACGGCGCAATTTTTGGCCTCACCATTTCCGACTCTGATCAACGCAGCTCAGTTCAGCAAACTCTGAAAAATTACGTCAAATCAGTGACTTGTTCATCGATTAGAAGGTTCTAAAATATCATCCGATGCATCGGAAAGCTTCCTTTACCTCCCCGGTGCCGGAGCTCTTCTCCGGCAACTTTATCCGGTAGCAATCAGGCAATGAACAAATGTGGGTTTGGTGAAGGAGAGGTTTTACCTGCTTTAGCTATTCTGTTGGGGGTTGGTGGGTGTGTCTTTAACTAGGCCCATTTAATTGGGCCTTTGGACCACGTATAAGCCCATTCCATTTAATCAAGCCTAATAGCTATAGGCCAATTATATGAAACCTAATTAGTCTATGGCCCAATAGAAATTATAAAAAATATCAAGGAGCCAAATATATTTGGATGAAATATAAGTTTTTTTTTTTCCTCGTAATCTTAAATTAATATTTTATTAATCCTAAATTTTGTCATTTTAATTGTATTGAAACAGAATTAATTATAATTTTTACGTAAATTCTCATATAAATTACTAAGTGTGGGTTATGGGTTGACCCGTCTCACGAAAAAAGATCCGTGAGACGGTCTCACACAAGATATACTCTTAATTAAATTATATGATAAGAAGGAAGTTAACTATATTTACTTGTGCTTCTATTTTTATATTGATATAGGTGTAGATATATAATAGAATCATTTCGAATGTCAAATGTCTCTCTTTAATTTTCTTCTTTTTTGATTGATATCTTGTTAATTTTTTGATATCTTATCCAACGCATTACACATGGCATTGCCCCAACTAACTAATTGTGTGCTAAATCTTTTGTATATTTGTCAACAACTTATTATTATTAACCAATAAAGGGGTTTTTTATTAAAATAGTCCAGTCAACATAAATTATTATTTATGAAGACCATGTTTGTAAATTCTTAGTAAAATAGCCCACATTCCAAAATTATGTAACTTTGATACTAGAAACATATTATAATTTGTAATCGTTTTTACATTCAGAACTGATATAATGCGTTTTGGGATGTGATACACACGTGGTGCATGGTTATTTGGTACAACGGATTTCATTTAATTTATTTTTATTTATTTGGAAATTAGGTGAAAGACTAGTTGGACAAATATTTATGTAGGAAGGGTTAGTGGGGCTAATTTACCAATAAAGTTGATATGAGACAAATTCATCGATATAATTCAATAAAATGATGGTATGTTCTACTATTTTGGTAAACTCATACATATGATTCATGAGTCAAGTCCATTTTTACAAATTCGTATATAAATTGTGGGTTGTAACAACATGTGTTAAGTCATTTTATAAAATTGATTTTCCCCTCATCTTGGATCCATTGATTATAATATGACAAGGAAAGCTTACATCATTTTTTTTATTTATTCATGTTATTTTTTAGGAAAAGGCTCAAAGATACTATCATCTTATAAAAACCAAAAGTACCCAAAAAATAAATATCCCAAACTCCATCTTGGAGGAAAGAATTCCCTTTATTGTCTTAATTATTCTTTTTTTTCCTTTTAATGAAGTTTACACATGTTCACTATTCATTATGATAGAGATGGTGTTATCTATATATGACACACTTTTTGTACATTCTAAATTTCTTATAGAAATTATTGTTCAGTTCTAGTAATTTAAATCTTGAAAAACGAATTTTCAAGTATTCAGAAATTCATATGGAACCATCTCACAAATGAATTGTGAATTGAGTTGACTCGTCAAACAGAATCAACTTTTATGAAACAATTATACACTTATTAATTCATCATTGATAATTCCTTGAACAATATAGATAGATAGAATGATCATGTTCACAAGGACCTATTGACTAGAAAACAACAAGTGATCTTGTCCTTTGCATCTATACATTTTTAATGTAATTTCATCAACAATTGGATTTATTGAGTACGTTAAATTCTTGGAGGAATCGTGGCCTTTAAATATCTTGTTAGATATAACCATTTTGTACTAGGCAAAAACTTGTGTATCCCGATGTACCGTACCTCAAAAGTATTATTAGTTTGATACTACCTCCATTCCAAAATAAATGACGTTTTAGCTTTGTGCATATATATTAAGAAATGTGATAAAAAGTTCAATCTACCCCTATTTATGTTTAATTAATGAGGAGCTTTTATCTCTTTAACACATTTAATTTGGGCAAAATATTTTATGCAACTGGTGCATGGATCTAGGATCCATGCACCCGGGTCGACCCACCCCACGCGCCTCTGACGCGCGTTTTTACGCGCCCCAACGCGCTCTCACGCGCCCCCACGCGCCTGGTGGGTGCGCTCAAACCTACCAAGATTCGCTCAGGCAGTCATACCCTCATGTTATGTTAGGGTTACCCTCATGTTATGTTAGTGTTACCCGTGTTACCCTGGGCGCTCAAACCCACCAAGATTCGCTCAGGCAGTCATACCCTTATGTTATGTTAGGGTTACCCTCATGTTATGTTAGTATTACCCTCGTGAGGGTAACATGAGGGTATGATTAACATTTTAGTTCAGTGGTTTTAAACTAAGGGTATGAAATTTGGATATGGGGTCACATTAATATAACGTGAAGGTAACCCTAACATAACGCGAAAGTAACCCTAACATAACGTGAGGGTAACGAGCAAAACACGCGAAATAAGTAAAGAGGCACGGGCTGGGCGGGCCAGCCCAGCCCGCGCGCGGCCCAGTTACACGGATCACAGATCCGTGCAACTGGTGCATAGGAGACTAACTCATTAATTTGAGATGAATAAATAGGGGCATATTTGGTATATTGCATATAAATATGCTTTGGAATATGAAAACGACAATTATTTTGGGACAAATTTTAGTTGCTAAAACGTCATTTATTTTGGGACGGAGGTAGTATTAGGTATATATCCATGAGGTATTATTGGTATATTCATAAGGTATTAGTGATATATTCTTGAAGGTATTAGTGGTATACTCATAAGGTATTACGCGTATAATTGAAATATATGTTTTAATGAAGGTATTATTCAAGGTATTACTTGTTACATATTAAAGTATTACACATATTACTTAAATGTATTATAATAAGTGTTTGGGGGCACGGTGCCCCGGGTCACGCACCACCTACTCTTTGTACTATTAAAGCTACCCATTTTTGAAGAAACTTTATTTATTAGAAATTTTATCTTGTTATATATGTTGGTGTTTTTATTAGAACGCTAAATTTGCATTTAAGTCCCTAGCCTTTTTGCTATTCCCAAAATCCCCCTAGTCTTTCTTGTTTCTGAGCTACACTTCCCCGTAACAGATCTATCTACATATAATCTTATTTGTGATAATATAAATATGCAACATATAAATTACTATTTTTTAGAAAAATATTTTATATTTCATTCGTTCATAAATCTATCACTAGCTACGAAATAACATTTTTTATCCTATCTCCTAATTTTGAAATAGAACACCATTTATCTTGGATTTCCATACTTAACATCTTTTAAAATCTTTCCATAGTTCTATATGAATATATATATATATATATATATATATATATATACACACACACTAGCATAGGGCAAATAAAGCTTGCTAAAGTTAGAAAAAATATGAAATATTATATGTTTATATGAAAAAATTAAATTTATGATTTTGTAAAATGCATATCGTTTAATTAATTAGTATTGAATTTAACATAATATGATTAATATATAATTTAAATATATGTTATAATTGTAAAACAATAATTTTTATTTACTAGCTATTTTGAAAAAAAATATATTTCACTACCAATTATATTATAAGGACGCAATTCAGAATGATCATAGAATACATAAAGCAATATATATAGATGAAAAATCTATAATCACTTAATTTTTGGACAATGACTTATCACTTCCTTTACCTATGAGTTATCAATTAAGGGACCCAATCTTTTTTAAGTTTTTATGAAAAAAACAAATCTAAGAATAGTTTTTATAATAATTTATATTGGCTTATTGAATTTTTTAGGGCAAAAACTTATATGTCCCTGGGGCACATAAGGGCACGGATCTAGGTGTTATATACATGCTTTTTAGGTGTTATAAATATACTCTACAGGTATCATATGTATATAAGAGTATACATGTGATACCTAAAGAGTATATATATGATACTTGTAGAGTATATATTTAACACCATATGATAATTAATTTGGGGGCACCGTGCCCCCGGGGCACACAAGTGTTACTCATTTTTTAGTTCCGAGGGTTTGAATAAACATTTTTACATCTACATTTTTTGAAAATTATTCTATTTTAATTTGGTCTCATTTTGCTGCAAACGATAATTAGTATTTTCATTAGTAACTTTATAATTAATTCACATTTTTCATTAGTATTTTCTATTATGTATTAATATTAGCAAACAACAATAGTATTTTCCCCTTGAATTTAATAATGTTAGTTTTTTCTTAAATAATATATTTTATTATCACATGACCTAAAAAATATTTGTAATTTCAATTTATGTGCATATTTGGCTTACTCATGATAATGCATTAATATAGTTTCTCTCTTAATGATTATATACATTGGAATTTAACTATATGTATTTAAGTTAATATTGCATTTGCACTTTCAATAAAATCGTGTGCCCATTTAAAATTTGTGCTTCCATGCATAAAATGTATTTGTTTCAAAAAAATTATCTTATCTTTAAATGTAACAAATGAGATAATATTAATCAATAAAATAATCAATGTTATTTATTTTTATATTTCAACATAAGCATGTTAATATTTATTATAAATTTATTGAAAGTGAATAATTTAATATTGTCTTTTTAATTTATCATTACCTCATATAAAATAAACTTAAGCATATTTTAAAAGCATTATTATATTGATGAATGTATGTATTTATAGATAATAAATTTTCAATCATTACAATTACTACGTAATTAATGAAAGAGGGCGTTTAGGAAAGATGAGTTTTAATATTAATTAAGATTTAAATCAGTATACTTCTTAAAATTAATAAACTGATAAATGAGACTATGATTAGGATCAAATAAAATATATGAAACGGGAAAAAGATCTAACCACATACTTTTCCTTAAAATATCATATTAATAGAATGAAATAATATTAATTTAAGAGGTAATTCAAAAAACGAAATAGATTTCATGGTAAAACCCCGTCCCACATCAATTTAATAGATATTTAATACAAAACAAAAACGCCTCAATTTCAGGATTTAATGTTGGATTTGAGTACACCGATCATCCATTTGGTGACTGTTCAAACATTCTAGTTGGGCTACAAAGCGACCACGAATTTCATGCTAAATGGAGTTTACCGACTCAAGATCTGTGGGTGCACTCCCCATCTTCATCCACTGGTTGGGTTGATGATAGGTCAGCTTGGGGATTTGACTTTCTTGACTTAAATTGATCACCAATCGATTATGCCATACGTCAGTACCCACATCCGGAGGAAAAAAATGAAATATGTCAGGAAGAAGTGCCCGAACATGGATACTACAACCCAGGAATTCATGACGGTATGATATCTCGTGTTTAATCTACTTAAATAGTGCATTATTTTTCATGATACTCAATATATCCAAGTTTTACGGTATGTGAACCCGTAATGTTTGTAGATACCAACATCGAACAAAATGAGGCATATGAGAGCTGTCATGGAGATACTGATTTCGAGCTAGATGCAGAGGTTGTAACACTATTGGATGAAGAGCAGACTGAGGAGCGTGAGGCGTTTATGACATACATTGGACGGCGTGACCCTGTAAATGAGTCTTTTGTTTTTAAACCAGAAAGTCATGCTGAAAGCAGTCACAGGGCATCGAGCGTCAGTGCCTTAGAGCGTTGGTAGTTTATCCCTGAGATGGCCCATGGTGCTGTTGATCCAGCCGGTCCTTCTGAGATTTTCACTCATGTGTCTGCCTCACATATACTCCATAAAGGTTCTTGCTTCAACAGCAAAGTTGAATTGCAAAAAGCAGTTGGCATGTACCATCTTGAAAATCAACTTGCTTACAAAGTCGAGAGATCCGAAAAGCACCGGTGGTATATAAAGTGTGCCGTTAAAACCTGTCCCTTCGTAATGCATGCCTCTGAAAAACATGGGATTTGGAAAATTTCAAATATTGTTCTCCTACATTCGTGTTCATTGGACCTGACCAGTAGTGCCACACGAAGGCTTCTAGCTAGTCTTATTGGAGAGTGTTTCGTTGATACACTACGAAATGAGAATGCCCAGTTGAATGCTCGCGGCATATGGAGGAGATGAATGATCGTCATGGTTTACAGGTCAGTTACAAAAAGGCTCTTAGGGCAAAACGGCATGCGATGACTAGGGCTTATGGGGATCCGAAGTTGTCATTTTCGATGCTTCCATCTTATCTAGAGGTGTTGAAGGTTGTAAATCCGGGAACGTACACGTCCTTTAATACTGATTGTGATGGTAAGTTCAAATTTGTCTTCTTCGCATTGGCAGCTTCTATTCAGGGGTTCCAAAGTTATGCAAGGCCTGTTATAGTCGTAGATGGCTGTCACCTGAAAGGTCAATATAAAGGAATCGGTTTCGTAGCTGTTACCAAGGATGGGAATGATCAGATTTTCCCGTTAGCAACCGGTATAGGTAGTGTGGAGAATGATGAGTCATGGATTTGGTTCTTAACACAAGTTCGAGAAGCTTTTGGATACCCTAACCAATTGTTAATTATCTCCGATCAACATAAAAGCATCACGAATGCTGTACGAGCCGTATACCCCGACGCTGCGCACGGACTATGTTGTTATCATCTGCATCAAAATTTGGCCAAGTATGGAAAGCATCTGGTTGGGCTGTTCAAGTTGGCCGTATATTGATATGATCCGACGGACTTTGATAGGTACGACCACTAATCTTTACGTGAATTGTTACATCATCTTTAATTTTGACTTTGTCGTTTCATCATCTGCAGGTATATGGACACTCTCGCATCCTCAAACATTGCAGGCGTTGTCAATGCCTTAAAAAAGGTTGGTCCCGAAAGATGGACGCGTGTGAAGTGCCCCGTTCGAAGATATAACTTCATGACCTCAAATGCCGCCGAGTCATGGAATTCTAGGTTAGTCTTGGGTCGAAAGCTCTCTGTTTGTTCATTTCTTGAATGTGCCCGACGCGTTATCGAAAAGTGGTTTTATGAAAGAAGATCTGCTGCTGAGAAAAGCGAACATACTCTTACAAAGTCGGTCCATGAACGACTCCAAAATGTAATGAAGGCTGGGCGTGCAATGCAAGTGTGTAAGCTGTCGCGACAGAAGTTCAAGATCACCCATCAAGATAAGAATTTCATTGTCGATCTCTCCAACAATTCTTGCACTTGCAGGGTTTTCCAACTCGACTTGATACCATGTTCTCACGCTTGTGTTGCAATCAGGTAAAGATCTCTAGATAATCTAGATTTACCATAGTAATTGTACATGTTTCTCATAAGCCACTTTTTAATCAATATCTCCATTAAATAGTTACGCGAAGGATTCAATATCCAACTACGTGCATCAGTTCTATTGGACGATATCATTGATGGGAATGTGGGAAGTTGAAGTGTTTCTCGTGCCCGACCTAGCTGATTGGGTCGTTTCTGAAGATACATTGAACACATCTTGTCTGTCTCTTGATAAGCCCAGGCAAGCTGGTCGTCCAAGAGGGAGGCGGATTCCATCCAGTGCCGAAATTTTGAGTTTTAGACATCGTACACCTCCTGTTCAAGAAGCATTCGATCATAGCACACCTGATTTAGGTGGCGAGTAGAGTCGGTGAAGAAAGAAAAAATGTTCTGTATGTGGGTCTGAAAGCCACACGAAACGAAAGTGTCTAATTTTCATAGAGAGTCAACGCTTTGTGTACGATGAGTAGGCATCATTCTGTGTTGATTATTAAAATTAGGTGAAAATAATTACAGTGTGTCTTTTAAAGATTGTGTGTGGAAGTATGTAAAAAGGATTGTATTTTAGTATGAGTAACAAGGACTGCATGTAAAATATTCCACTTGTGCAACGAGTAAAATGGCTGTCATGTAAAAAATTTAGTTTGTTTCATGAGAATGTCTGTCGGACTACATCAATCATCAAACTCAGGATCAGTTGAGAACTTATAAATAGTGTGTGGAACGAGTCGTCTCATGCCCCATATCTCGTGGATGATCTTTGACCTCGGAAAAACCTCCGTCATAGCACTCTCAACGGCCTTCAATGCATACACACCACAACTGGTTGGATCCTCTTGTCTATAACACACCTCAGGCTTCCCACTGAGACAATAGAACTGGGCTGGCGAGTATGAGTGCATCTCGATGGCCTCATGCCAGCCACAGTACTGCAAAAGTCTGGGCAAGATCCGACGCAATGGAATTGTTTGCCTCAAACACAGGTCGGCAAGCTCTTTATCCCATGTGTGCCGTAAGCTGTCGAATAGTACAACTGACTTCTCGTATAGATCAATCTTAGCACCGACCCAATGTCCGTCAAGGTTAAGTACTGTATACAACTGAATGATCACAAAAGGATGTCATCTCACCGTTATATCAATGTGTGAACAGCAAAGGAAAAAAAATGAAGAGAATACTTGTCTGGTTAATATCCTTCCAGTCCTTGAGACGCCTCCATTCGGGTATTTGTCTTCGTACAAAGGGCACCAGTCGATCCAGCTCATGCGGGGTGAACTCTTCTCTGACCTCTTCTACATAGGCATTGACGCCTGGTGGATCATTTCTATGCTTGGCCACCTAAATTTCCTTGCAAGTTTCCTGCACACGACATACACGTTAAAGGGTTAAATGTCCTCTCTGAGTGACCAAAAAACGTGTATGACCAAAGAATACAGTCCTGAACCCACATTAAAAAAAGGTCGAAAGAACTTGACCCCACTTTTTGACCTCATATGTACGATCGAGCTCCAACCACTTGGGTGCTGACTGTATGATGCCAAGGTACAAGTCGATTTGCTGTTCAGAACAACCAATTGAGATGCATTTCAGAGTTAAACCTAAATGTAACGAATTTTGTGAACAAATACTACAAAATGAAAGACAGTACCATACCAAAATGTCCAACTGTCCATGCGGATCGATAATTGGGGTGAAAAACTCCGGGCCAACTACAAAGTCGACCCCAACATTGCGTTTGCAATGTAAAATTATTTGCAATGATTAGACAAATCAACATTAGAATAGCAAAGGAAAAATTATGGTGAAAAACTTACTTATCGGCCATCTCACCGAGCTGGAGTCACGCATCAAAGTCATCGAAGGTCACTTCAACCCGCCGCTTACACTTCAGGTTTGTGAGCGGACTCATCAAGTATTGAGATGGCTGACGACGTCGGACATGGCGGATGCCTGCACTAATGTCACGCATGCCATCATCATCTCCCTGTCTGGGCTCATGGGAAGGTGTATGGAAACTGTGGCCAAGATCGACATACGCCGAATGATGTGAAGATGGCTGATCACGATGCGTATCTACAAAGGGCACTATCATGGTGATCGGTTGTGCGTCACGGGCGTCCTCTGAATGCTCGTGACCATGCGTATCTGGACCAATATCATCATGAAATGAAGGCGCATCACCATGCTGGGATGGCTCATGGTCATCATCCCGTCGGTGCGACGGCCCATCATTAGGCCAACTCACCCATGGTCCACCATGATGGGGCTCATACTGATCTCGTGGTGCGTGGCCGAAATAGGTGCGTAGCTGGTCAGCGAATATGGACGGCATATGGGACTCCAGATGATCGAACCTATCATCTAGATGACCAATCCTCTCATCCAGCCGATTGAGACTATGATCGAACTGCGTAAACCGGTCCGTCATGAATGTCTGCATCTTTCCGAAACGTCTATCAATATGCAGGGTAAGCTGACTGAACATGTTATGAATCGTCCCATGCTGGTCGGGCATCTGTGTGGGGGAAGATGGAAACTCACGGGTAGGCTCCGGTCTATGATGAAACTCTGATCTCGGACTATCAGGAACATTGGGAGTGTAACCAGTATTATCAATGTCCGGATAAGTGGGCTGAGGCATAGCTGACACTGGCTGATCTGGCTCAGATGCGAGGATGGTGGAATTATGACACGCCTTCGACGACTCGGTCTGACGCACACCTGCTCAGCCTCCGACTGAATGATTGGAGGATCTGGCCCATGGGTCGGGCTGCATCAGAAGGCCTGCTTCGACGAGTCCTATGGCCAGTAGACATATTGGACTCAGCATGGTCAGTGGTCGAGCCATGAGCAGGACGACGAGATGGGCCAACCTGTCGGCTAGGCCAAGTAGGGCGTCCAGTATAGGGGGCAATTGGCTGAACACCCTGTGACAGATCATGGTCTGTCAAACCCCAAAGTGGATGATTAAGCTCCTCAGGGGTCGGCTCAAGTGTCCCAAAACATACAACATAACATAAAAGATGACACATCAAGTAAAAGACATAAAAAAACGTGTAACCGTATTAACTAAGATTGTCTGGGTTAGATTGTCTGGGTTGAAAATAATTCTCATCTGACCCTCAAGCGACTGTGAAACATCTATGTCAGACCTTTTCGTGGCCCACCTCAGACAGCGAGGAAACTGGTGTCCTGTATCCAGGCGACGGCCAGCGAAACTGCTGGTAACCGGTATAGCCTCGTATGCCCATATCTGTAAAATCATCCCAAATCAGACTAAGACAAAAACGTTTTAACACTTACACAATTTAACATTTAAGATTTATAAACAACCTATGCATATAAAAGCTTTACTCACATACAAAGCAGCGGAGAACCCGTAAAAGTGGTACGTGTAAGGCCTAGGGCCAGTCTGCAGTGGGATGCTCTTAGGAAGTTTATCCATGTACCGCATCAGGGTGAGATAACTGAACTTGCCCCAGGGAAACGTCTCCCAAGCATCATCATGGTCTATCAGAGTCCACACCCAATCCTCCACGTAAGTCTTTAGTAAATCTTTCCCGAGGATGAAACAATATAAGATGAGGATCTTTGCCACTAAAATCGAGTCCTGACAGCTGTCACGAAACTCCCCAGCAATAAATCTTACTAAAAGATCCTGTACCCTAATGCGAGGACTGCCTTCACGAGCGACTCGAAGGTATAGACCAGACGACAGTGGACCGTGAACCTCGGATGGACTGAACTCCGAGTCTCCAAATCTTAGACCGGTGACAAGAAAGAACTCTCTCCTTCCAAATCGGCATAAACGATCTTCTCCGATCATGAAATATCTGTCTCCCGTCCTATCATGCGTCAGTCGAACCTCGCGACTCATCAGGACATGTAAAAATGACCTGCATGTCTCTCCTTCGTTCCGCCATAACAAGAAGTGTCCGAAACATGTACGGAGAAAATCTGATACACAATCATCATCCACTTCTCTCAGCTCTATCCCAATCTCACCCAACACATTAAACCGCGTATATCCATTTATATATGTGGCCTGGCGCTGACAATCCACTCGAACCCACTCCCACTGTATTAAAAGAAAAATAAGCTCGTACAATTCTACGGTCATTTTAGAAGAGTATGTCAAAGGTTATAATATATTTCCCTTTAAATTTTTCGGCATCTATTAAAAAGGTATTTTTATAATCATTTGAAGCCTAAGTATTGTTTTCATTTCTATCTACACTAATGTCATTAATTTATGTGCAACGATACATTACCAATTAAAATATCCCATATTTTTTTTCTAACTAATTTACTTATATAAATCTAAATAGGCAAATTTCATTGGATACAAATAAAAAAACCTTAGTGTGGATACCCAAACACACCAACAATGCCTAAGTAAACAGGGTTACACGAAAACCCAAATTAATACAAGAAAAACATATTCTATAGACATTACGGATTTCGTATAACAAGTGCAAACATGGGTTTTCGTGTAGGCCTGTTTTTACTAGGTTTTCGTGTAGTGTTTAAAAATAGGGTTTTCGTGTAAGGCACATAAATCGTTTTCGTGTAGGATTAAATATGCAGGGTTTTCGTGTAGTGCAGAAATTGCAGGGTTTTCGTGTAGGGCAGAAATTGCAGGGTTTTCGTGTAGGGCAGAAATTGCAGGGTTTTCATGTAGGGTTAAATATGCAGGGTTTTCGTGTTAGGGCAGAAATTGCAAAGTTTTCGTGTAGTGCAAAATTGCAAGGTTTTCGTGTAGGCCAGAAATTGCAGGGTTTCGTGTAGGGCAAAAATTGCAAATCAACTACAAACCCTAAATAAAAACAGCAATAACAATACATGGTCAAAATCAAATCAATACCTGTAAATCCATGAAAAATCGAACACAAAACTGCTCTTTCTAATCCAACCTACACTCTGAAAATCGAACCCAAACTGTGGTCAAATTCAACCTTTGAGGATTTTCAACGAAAAACAAATTACACGGAAAGATGAGAGTCAACTTACACGAAAACCTTCAACTGAAACAGTAAGATGCATGCGCCTGAGAGAGGAGAAGAGAGAAGAAGAGAGAGAGGAGAGAG